>CM047816.1:21901423-22610086 GCA_026214975.1 Gentiana macrophylla | reverse complement strand
TTAATTTACGAAGAAAAGTGTCGATCTTAAATCTCATAGTAAAGGAAGAAGTTAAGATCATCTCATAGTCATTTTTTTGATAACTTTGGAGCACGTATTATAATGATCGAAATAGTTTTTTAATCTTTTCATTATATAATTTGAATAACAAAAACCATTAATTTTTATTATTTAAAATAAAATGATATGATCTAATGACCACTCAAAAAAAAAAAAAATTGATCTAACTAATGATCGAAATAGTCCTTTTTTGATAACTTTGGTGCACGTATGATTGGAATAGTTTTCTAATATTTTTTCATTATATAATTTGAATAACAAAAACAATTAATTTTTATTATTTAAAGTAAAATAATAATGTATAGGGGAAACACCGAGGGTAGGAAACACTTTTTGGAGAAAACACCGACGGTAGGAAACAATTTTCGGGAAAAACACCTCATCGCACTTTTATTATGATGAGTATGAGTATAAGTATAGATAGATAGTAGTAGCTTGGTCAGTTTATAGTTATAAATGTAATACTTCTTTTATTTTTTTGCCTCCTTCCTTTTTTTCATTCTTCCTCTTTATCCACTTGAAATTAGAATGTCCTTATAACTAAATAAGATTTCGGAGTGTCCTATTACCCCTAATAAGTTGAAAATCAGTCATTTTAAATAATTGGCCCTTAATAAAAATTATGTATTGGGATCGGTAGTAAGCCGTGTCTTTCTATGAAAATTTCTGTATTTAATTATTTAACGAACAGAACGAGACATTGTGATTCGATAATTTCTTTATAACATTCTCGTATCATTACCGAACGATCTATATCCACCAATTACTCGGATTGGATTTTTAGGTCGGGTCGTTACAGTATATCTCTTTTAGTAACAGTTATCCAACTTAAACTCCCTTTGTACTGTTTTAGTGTGATTCAAGTGACTTTTGTCGCTATGTATTCAATATTGTCGTCATTAAATTATATTGACTAAATTCTATACCTGTACAACTATTATAATTCAAATAATCGAATAATGTTATCCTAAAGGCTATTGATAGCCTCCTTATATTAGCCGACACTTTCATGGATCAATTCATTATCATGACAAGATGCTACACCGACTTGTTGTTACGTGTCGATGCTGCCAACATCAATGCATAAATTAGAGAGAATTTAAAGATTTTCACAATATCAATGCATAAATTAGAGAGAATTTAAATATTTTCAGATACATCTATATATGATGTGTAAAAAATATGTCAACGTAAAAAATAACATAAATGATATGCGTTTATTAAAAAAAATTGTTGTTAAAAAAAAAAAAATTTATTTTGTATGGAGGAGCCCCTGTCTATATATTAAATAAATGATACAAATTATGTATTTTAAAGATTTAATAAAAGTTTTTGTTAAATCTAAAATAATTAGATCTGTTTTTCAAAAAAAATAAAATATTCAGATAATTAAAATTAATGCAGATTTATCGTCACAAAATATTTTATTACAAAGCTATCAACCAAGAAGGGGTCCCTCGTGAGGATGTTGATTATGCATTCCTAATAGGAGAGTGATTTAGGCACAGAATTCATCCACATAAATCATCCACACAACGCTTTACAATCACATATTTTAACACTTAAAAGAAAAACAAAATAACACAAAAATTCTAGACCACAAATCCACATTTTATGTGGATGGGTTGGGGATGAGGGGTTGTGCCTTAATCATTTTTCTTCCTAATATTGGAGCCTGTGATTGAGGAGTCATTATGAACTGCAGTGGAGCAGTTGTGGCTCAATTAGGTGAAAATCATGAAATTGAATCAATTGTGGGTTAAGTTCTTGAATGAATATAAATCATGGGATCCATGCCATTAATAGTCCGTAATTAGTTTTCGAGTTCAGGAACGACCTGTCTAGAACTGACCATAGGAGGTACGCTTGTCACCCTATCGGTAATGCGGGATCGTAGACACCATGTGCCATGCTGGTTTAACATTGCAGCTGATGTAATGCTTGTTGAGTCCAAGCTAAACTGTGCTAATGACCTAAGTTTCGAGGATGAACTGAATGAGGTCACTGAATCCCTTGCCGAAGTCTTCGAACGGGTGGCCCAATAGTGGGCTAAGCCTGCTTTGGACCATTTGCTATTATGTCCCGATTAAAGCATTATGAAGGCCATGTGACTGACTTCTGGGTCATACCAATGTCAAAAGCTTCCAGACCTGAGTTGGGATAATCATCATAGGATAGGTCTGCACTAAAGTGACGTGGCACGACTTAAAAGGCTAAAGTTCAACTGTCTTTGACGTATGTGATGTGTACCCTATCTTTCAGAATTAGAATTCTGATACTTATCTCAAGGCACCGTTGTTAAAAACCGTTAAGAAAATCCTATGGATTCTTTGATTTACCCAATAGGGGGGAACCTCTTTGGCTTCAACGACATTTTTGCTTTTAAAAAAGGGGGGAAGATTGCTTTATTCTTCCTCTTACCATCTCTGAATTCCGGTATTGTTGTCTGAGAGAACCTTGAGTCCCCTTCTTCATCTTTATATACACTACAAGAATTGCAAGCTGAAGGGACAACTTTTAAAGGGACGACATTGTCGTCCCTTTAAATACCTTTATTGCGAGGACGAAGTCGTCCCTTTAAATGAATTCAAAAAGAGTCAAAGCTTTGGGCGGATTTTTTGGAGAGAAATTTTAAATGGACGACAATGTCGTCCCCATAAATAAAATATTAACCCCACCGTGCCAGCTTGGATTTCCACGTGGATAGGACTATTTGAAGGGACGACATTGCCGTCCTATTAAAGTTTTTTCCGGAAAATAATATGTTATATAATAGAAATTATAAAATTTGGGTTTGTAGGGACGACAAAGGAATTAAATTTTTTTTAATATAAAACGTTGTGTTAATAAATAAGATTATGTTTTGTATAAAATTCTCGTTTAAAGTGACGACAATGTCGTCCCATTAAACCTTTTTCAGAAAATAATATGTTATATAGAAGAAATTATAAAATTTGGGTTTGTAGGGACGACAATTGTCGTCCCTTTAAGAGAAATTAATTTTTTTTAATATAAAACATTGTGTTAATAAATAAGATTCAATTTTTTATAATATTTTAATAGACATATTCTAATAAACATTGCGTTAAAATATAAAATACATTATTTTTATAAAAATTCCTTTATCGAACGATAATACAGGTGATTCTGATAATACTCTCTACTATAGATTGTCAGTTCGTTATCGAGTGATTGATTTGAATCTCGGGGTTCGTTAATGAGCGATTGATCTCAATCCCGAGATCCGTTATCGATTAAGTGATTTCAAACCGATATCTTTCCTTATAGATAATTCGTATAGTACTATCTACTATAGATCGTCATGTCATTATCGAGCGATTGACTTGAATCTCGGGGTTTGTCAACGAGCGATTGATCTTAATCCCGAGATCCATTATCAATTAAGCGATATCAAACCGATATATTTCCTTACAGATCATTCTGATAGTACTATCTACTATAGATCATCAGTTTGTTATCGAGCGATTGATTTGAATCTCGGGGTTTGACATCGGCGATTGATCTCAATCCCGAGATCCGTTATCGATTAAGTGATTTCAAACCGATATTTTTCTTTATAGATCATTCTGATAGTACTCTCTACTATATATCGTTAGTTCGTTATCGAGCGATTGATTTGAATCACGGGGTTCGTTAACGAGCGATTGATCTCAATCTCGAGATCCGATATCGATTAAGCGATATCAAACCAATATATTTACTTACAGATCATTCTAATAGTACTATCTACTAGAACGAACTGACGGTTCGTTATCGAGCGATTGATTTGAATCTCGGGGTTTGTCACCGAGCGATTGATCTCAATCCCGAGATCCGTTATCGATTAAGTGATTTCAAACCGAAATCTTTCTTTATAGATCATTCTGATAGTACTCTTTACTATATATCGTCAGTTCGTTATCGAGTGATTGATTTGAATCTCGGGGTTCGTTAACGAGCGATTGATCTCAATCCCGAGATCCGATATCGATTAAGCAATATCAAACCGATATCCTTCCTTACAGATCATTCTAATAGTACTATCTACTATAACGAACTGACGGTTCGTTATCGAGCGATTGATTTGAATCTCGGGGTTTGTCACCGAGCGATTGATCTCAATCCTGAGATCCGTTATTGATTAAGTGATTTCAAGCCGATATCTTTCTTTATAGATCATTCTGATAGTACTCTCTACTATAGATCGTCAGTTCGTTATCGAGCGATTGATTTGAATTTCGGGGTTCGTTAACGAGCGATTGATCTAAATCCCAAGATCCGATATCGATTAAGCAATATCAAATCGATATCTTTCCTTACAGATCATTCTAATAGTACTATCTACTATAACGAACTGACGGTTCGTTATTGAGCGATTGATTTGAATCTCGGGGTTTGTCACCAAGCGATTGATCTCATTCCCGAGATCCGTTATCGATTAAGTGATTTCAAACCGATGTCTTTCTTTATAGATCATTCTGATAGTACTCTCTACTATAGATCGTCAGTTCATTATCGAGAGATTGATTTGAATTTCGGGGTTCGTTAACGAGCGATTGATCTCAATCCCGAGATCCGATATCGATTAAGCGATTTCAAGCCTTTTTATATAATTTTAATAATTTATATAATATGTAATTTATATAATTATATTGAATAGTGATTTCAAACCCGGGGCTCGTTAATTAGTCGATTGATGAATTCAAACCCGAGGATCGTTAGTTATCTCAATATTTAATAATTTTAATACTTTAAAATGGGACGACAATGTCGTCCCAAAAAAGCCCTGTCGTCCCATTAAACTTAAAAACCTAAACTAAATCGGGCAGCCCCTTCTCCTTCTTCATTTCATCATTTCTCCTCCTTAATCTGCGATTTTCACCCTCGCCGCCCCCTCCTTCAACCACCTGCCCCTCCCCTCCTCCGGTCACCACCCCTACCCCCACTTTTCCTCCGGCAAGCAGCAGCAACAAAGCAACAAAGCCCACTCTTCCTCCGGCAGCTGCAGCAACAACACCTCTCCGCTGCCCCTCTCCGCCGCCCTCTCCGCCGCCACAACTCCAGGTACGTACATTTCTTTCTTTTATGCTTTTCAATTTAGAATAGAACAAAAACTCTGAAGCATTGAATCATAACACAGGAGGCTCTTAAATGTAGTTCAAGAAAACTTAGCTTTGTAGACCTTCTTGTTCATCAATGTGTGAGCTATTGATTGTTATTGAGCCTTTGAACATCATGGATTCAGCCCATATAAGTTTCAGCTCGTTTCTGCAAATTCGATTCGGCTCGATTCACAGATTCAGCTTGTTTTGCATCTCTTTGTTTAGCTCCAATAAGATCAAGAATATAACTTGATATTCAATTCAGCATCAATGGAACATCAATATTATCTCAATCAGAATATCGATTTTCGGCTCGTAAAGTGAATTCCATTCATTGTAACCCATAGCATAGCTTGACAATAACATAATGTAGTAATTTTGTAGTTTTTGATGGATAAAGGGATAGTAGTGTGTGTGTTGAAATGAGGGATAGTAGTGTTTATAATGGATACAGGGATAGTAGTGTTTTTTATGGATAAAGGGATAGTATTGTGTGTGTGTGATAATTTTGTAGTGTGTGTGTGTAGTGAATGGTGAATGGTGTGTAGTGAGTGTATTATGAAACTTGTTTGAAAAAAAAAGCTACTTAGAGTTATAAAACTATAGCCCACAAGAGTTATGAAACTAAGGCTTTCTTTTTTGGTAGTAGATGTACTATATAGTTGATTTACTTCACAATGTTAGTGTATTAAGTGTGTGATTGACTAGTATATGTGTGTGATTGACTTGAAATTTTATTTCATCAAGTAGTAGTGTATTAAGTAGTGTATGAATCTTGGCCATGTATGTGTTGGAAAAGTGTTGAAGAACATGATGATATGTCTAGCATGATGATGAAGAACATAAACTAGTTTTTTTTCTAGCATGTATTGGTAAACTAAGTATACTATATTAGTTTTTAATGAAAAAAAGTATACTCAAGATGATGAATAAATTAAAACCTAACACTAATAACTTTTTCTTGTGCCTTAAGTGAGATACTAACTTAAGTTATTGTGGTTTGTCAAGTTATTGTGTATCAGTGATTTCAAATGGAACAAGACAAGTCATGGTTGTATATTGATAGAATGAAACCCGAGTTTGATAAAGGTTTTGAGTGAATTCATTAAATACGCACGGCAATTTCTTAACAATGAAGGTAAGATTCGTTGCCCATACAAAAAGTGTTTCAACATCTGTTTCGAAACTTTGGAGGACGTGTATAATCACTGTTTCATTTGGGGATGGTCAGCTGGGTATACAACATGGTTTCACCACGGTGAAGACGGTGTATCCCGTAAACGTGCACAAACAACTCAATTGGTAGTTGAATCCGGAGACGAAATGGCTCCAGTTATAAATGATTTCCTTGGTAGAGCCCTAGAAGAAGAAG
This sequence comes from Gentiana macrophylla, assembly GCA_026214975.1. Lineage (NCBI taxonomy): Eukaryota > Viridiplantae > Streptophyta > Magnoliopsida > Gentianales > Gentianaceae > Gentiana > Gentiana macrophylla. The sequence continues at coordinate 22,603,552 of CM047816.1, read as the reverse complement.
TTTTACAGACAAAGGAGGATGGCAACATTGATGAACTTCTCTCCAAATTGCATGAACATGTTTATCCGGGATGCAAAAGCTCATCCGCCTTGAAGTTCTTTGAGGATTTAATACATATAAAAGTGTTGTATAAGTGGCCAAATGAAAGCTTCGACGTTCTTTTAGCGAAAGTGAAAGAAGTTTTGCCGGAAGAGTCAAATTTACCCGATTCATTCTACAAGGCAAAAACTCTTCTGAACAAATTGGGTCTAGGGTATGAAAAGATCGATGCTTGCAAATACGACTGTTGCATTTACTATAAGGAGAATACTGACTTACAATCATGTCCAGTGTGCAAAACGAGCCATTATAAGGAGTCTAAAGAAAAAAAAGGTAGCTCAGAAAGTGCTACGTTATTTTCCGTTAAAGCATCGTTTGAGACGTTTGTATGCTTCCCGTCACACAGCTCAGGCAATGACAAGGCATAAGACGGGGCGTTCTACGGATGAGGATGTGATGAGGCATCCAACCGATGGTAAAGAATGGAAAGAATTCGACGAGCAACACCCTGACTTCGCTATCGAACCTAGAAATGTACGTCTCAGTCTGCCTACACATGGTTTTTTCCCATTTGGTAATTCGAGTCAAACATACAGCATGTGGCTTGTTCTAACACAAATGTTGAATCCAGCACCATGGGTTTGCAACAATGAACTGTATAAGCACATGTGTTTACTTATCCCAGGACCAAACTCCCCAAGCAAGGACTTGGACGTTTATTTGAGGCCATTGATTGATGAGTTGGAAGAATTATGGTCACAAGGGGTAGTTGTGCTTGATGGTGCTACAAATACTACCTTCACAATGCGAGTTGCAGTTATGTTTACGGTGAACGATTTTCCCGCTCGTAGTTATCTCTCAGGTTGGACTGGTCAAGGATATAAAACATGTCTAACTTGCAATGACGAAACACCTTCGGTACGGTAAGAGAGTAAGACTGGATATGTCGGACATCGTAGATGGCTGCGAGTGGACCACCCGATGCGAAAGAATAAGGGGTTTAACGGTAAAATCAAAACATTAAGCCCTCCAGTTGAGAAAACCACGGAGGAAATTCTTCAACAAATTAGTAACCTACCCGAATGTTTGCCGGGGAAACACAAAGAGTACGGTAGTAAAAGTATTAAGCGTCCAGAATCTTGTTTGAGTTGGACGAAAGACACCATACTAAATAGATTGCCTTATTGGATTCCGAAAAAACTCAAGTACAATCTAGATGTTATGCACATTGACAAGAAGGTGCGTGATAGCTTATTGTCTACGGTATTGAATATTGATGGTAAGACCAAAGATACTATCACGGCACGTAATTAAGGATCTAGAAAACATGAAAGTGAGAAAGGAACTACATGTGATTAAACAAGGCAATAAGACCTTAAAACCGCATGCTTTGTTCATGTTGGGGAGAATTATATGTATATATAGATATATATATATATCTATATATGTATATATGCATATCTATGGATATCTCCCGTATCTATGAGAAATCTGATGAAGATCTGCTGCAAAATACGGTCCGGATCGATCTCGAAAAGTCCGGATCGATCCAGATCTATTCACTTGATCCGAATCATCAAAATTCGTCTACACATGATCGCAGTTCAGTAAAATGGCCATAACTTGAGTTGTAGATATCCGATTGACGTGATTCAAAGTGCGTTGGAAAGATCTTTCAAAGATCTACAACTTTCATGAAGGACACTTCTTCAGAAAATGCGTTTTGATGGGCCATTTGTTCGTCGAAGATATAATTCGATAGTGTATCTACTACGAACCACCGATCCACTTGACCTTTTAAGCTTGTGGCACACTCTTATATCCCTAAAAACATCTCTTTTAGGCCTCAAAGCGTGTCGTTACTCAGGATTTTGGTCAACCTATAATTTCGCAATAAAATAAAACTTCTAAAAACACGATATTTTACAAAATAGTCACGACTTATATATTTTTATGAAATTTAGGAATTAATGAATTTAATTGATATAAAAGTGCTCGAAATGATATCAAAAGTGGGGTAAAAAGTTATAAAAATAACAGTGAATTTTTCCGTCATCAGGTTTCCCGATGGTTTTACAGGAAACCTAAGAAATAATTTGACTGGTAAAGACAAATTTAGCGGGCTAAAATCTCATGATTTTCATATCATACTCCAGAGACTTTTACCAGTTGGGATACGAAAATTCTTGAAAAAAGAAATTCTGATACTATCATTGATTTAAGCCATTTTTTCAGATTGATTTGCCCGCACACGTTGAGGGTTAGTGATTTAGAGAATGCAAAAGAGAAGGTTTTGGAAATCTTGTGTAAACTAGAAACGATATTCCCACCGGCATTCTTTGATATTTTGATACATGTGATAATGCAATTGTCTGAAGAAGCGATTAGGGGTGGACCTGTTCATTTGAGATGGATGTATCCGATTGAACGTTTTCTAGGTAAGTTAAAGAGGTATATTAGAAATCGGGCCAGGCCGGAAGGATCCATCGCAGAGGCATACGTGGCTAACGAGACCTTGATGTTTTGCTCGTTGTATTTTTCGGGAAATGAGACAAAGTTCAATAGGCCCGAAAGGAACTGGGTTGAGAGCGAAGATACAATCAAGAACCGTATATCAGTATTCAAGACTCATTTTCGATCAATTGGATCGATGAAATGCTTGACATTCAATACTATTTTGAGAGAGAAGGTTCAGTGGTATGTCTTGCAAAACTGCCATGAGATCGATGAATACCTCATGTAAGTGAGCAATCCAAACTTATTTCTTTTGTTTTTTATAATTCCATTAAATCTAACTAGTCTTCTACACGTGGAGCAGTGAACATCGTACAAAACTGTCAAGTTATTGCACGAAACAGAACCTGGACAAAATGCACCGTCAAGAATTTCCTGAATGGTTTAATTCGAAGGTACAAAATAAAGCTTGATACACTTATTGTGCACTTTTATGAGCGTTCTTCACAGTAGCTTATGTATGGTACATTATGCAGATGATTGTAATTAGTAAACAGAACCCATCAGACTTGAATGGCCAATTGTTAGCACTTTCCACCGGATCTTTTTCAACGGTCGAATCCTATCAGAGTTGTGTGATGAACGGTGTCAGATTCAATGCACAAAAATGGGATCGCACATGCACAACTCAAAACAGTGGGGTTGCTGTCAAAGGGACCGAAGGCACTACATGGTATGGAGTCTTAGAAGACATATATGTCGTAAGCTATCCAAATCATAACACTGTTGTTCTTTTCAAATGTACATGGTTCGATACTAGTGCAGCTAAGAAGGGCGTCCGTGTATATAAGAATAGAACAAGTATACACACTACAAACACCTGGTACGAAGAGGAGCCATTCATTCTTGCTTCACAAGCAGAACAAGTGTTCTACATAGATGATTTGTATAACGGATGTGACTGGAAAGTTGTTGAGCATTTTCAACACCTTCTTATCGTAGACGCACCAAATATTAATGCTGATGTGGTTGTTGATGATTTGGTAACCGAAGAAACAACCCATGGAAATTTCCAACTTGTTGTTGAACTGCCACCGATGGAACCGTTATACATGAGTGCAAATGATGTAGAAACACATGTTGATCAAAACGATCTCGCTTCAACAGATGAAAACGATCTCGATCAAAATGAAAAGTATGGCAGTTACGAGTATGCTTCAACAGATTGCGATGATGATAATAATTGTGTAGATGATGACATATACAACTCAATCTCACCAAACTATGCAAGTGATAATGAATGATGCTATAAATCTAATATTCTTTTAGCAAGTTTTTTCAAATATACTTGAATTTAAAAATTATATAATAGTAGTGCTTTACTTATACTACATCAACATATATGTGTTCTTTATATAAAATTTTTATTATATTCAAATACTTGATCATATAGGTGAATGGTTTGCGTGGGATCGGCTGGTGGTTCTCAACCACCGCCCGAGCATCCATTTAGGCTACCGGGCCAATGCGAGGACGGTAATTAATTAACTTTCATTTTTTTGTCTAGTATGATTATTCTTATTTCGTTGAATTAACATTGACATCGATACTACAGATCATATAGCAGATAATGAGGAATGGATACCACCACCTCCTCCCCCGAAAAAGAAGCAGGGTGAACGTGGACCTGCAAAAGGTTTCACCGTCCAAGCCCACAAGAAAAAGTTAGGGGGCTTGATTCCTATTATATAGGATCCTAGATTTCCCAAAGTTCAGAAGGTTTTGGGAAAATACGCGAAGGATTTTGAGTCCAAGACAGGGAAAGTCGTGAGGTCCTATGTTCCTTGTTGCGTCCACAATGGCGAAAGGTGGAAGACCGAAAGAATTAATTTGGCAAGAACTTTGGGTACTTAGCTAATCAAATTGTTAACACTTCCAAATTGTAAGTTTCATTATATTAATTTAGATACCAATCGTTTCATTTCGTGTGTTTTCAGGCATCGTTCGAACCCCTTGAGCTTATTCACCGCGATGCCATGCTGAAAAGCGCCGGTATTTTATTTAGAAAATGGAAGACTATACTAAGGGAGGAGGTAGATGAACACATCAACAAGGGGTTGCCAGGGCCTTGTCCCCGACCCAGGGATGTGGGTTCACAACAACAATGGGAAGCGTATCTCCGCTACCTTAGTAGCGATGCTTTTAAGGTAAAGCTTTATTCCATTACATGTGTTACGTAGATCCAATTATTATTACTTGTTACTACTTATATATAATACAAAAGTACCATTTTTTTGCAGAAAAGATCTGATCAGAATAAGAAGAATCATGCCTGGAGTAAATATGTAGGCCGCCAAGGACGAATGCCTATGGCCGTAGTTCGATGGGAAAGGTTAAGAAGGGTAAGTATTAGGAAAAAAAATCTCTATCACTTCATTTTTTTGAATTTTCATAACTAATACTTTTGTTTTTTCAAGGGTAATCTGAGTCTGAGTGAAGATCCTTTGGGGCAGGATCCTATCCATGTATGGGCGAGCAAGTATAAGAATGCTGATGACTCGTTTCTCAACAGTGATGCGGAGGTTGCTTACGTAAGTGATATACGTTGTATATTGCAATTCAATACGTTCATATTTTCCTTTTCCTTATCTTAACTGCCAACGATATATGTTGTGTTTAGAGGAGGCTGGAGAAATGGCGTGCTATGATTGCACCAGGTCGACCGATGACTTTTGAAGAAGAGGAGGCAATCTTTCAGGGCACCTTAGGAACTAGGCGAGATTATTTGATTGGCCTTGGCCCTACGCAATCTTCCGTATCCAATTCATCACAATCGTCCCAGTCTTCAGCATCGTCATCTTCTTACCACCAAGAATACAATATGCAGATTGAACAACTTAGAAAGTCTCATGATCGGTTGGTGAAGTTAACCAAAAAACAGAACAAGAGAAACAAAAAACAAGGGGCTCTTCTCAAATTGTTGCTGACTAATCTTAAGGAAAAGGAACCGGATATGAAAATAGAGGTTAGCTTATCATCTTCCGATGAAGACGATTCTGAAGATGATTCTCAAGTTGATCTTGACGATGATGCGTAGACATTCTAGAGTAGACTATTGTTACTTTTGGAAACATTGCACAACTTTGTATTTTGCGTAACATTTTTCACTAAGCTTATGTATTTCATTTTGTTATGAATCCTCATACATTTCTATTTTGTGAGCTTCTGTTATGGATTTTGGAAAAAACATGATTGGTTTGATGTAAATAGCATGGGAGGCCATGCGAAAACAAAATAAATATTAAAATAGAAAACGTTTAAAGGGACGACATGTCGTCCCAACAAATGTATTTCTAGAAATTTTCTCTGCTTAAAGGGACGACATATCGTCCCAACAAATATTTCATAAAAATATTTTATACAAATATTTTATAAAAACTCATTTTTTTTCCCAAATTTGTTTTGAAGGGACGACTTTATCGTCCCAAAAAAACATTTTATAAAAATTACTAAATCTTTTCGTATTGAATTTTTTTATATTAAAACGAAATGTAAAAGCTTTGAAGGGACGACATTGTCGTCCCAAAAGATAAATTTTATATAAAAAATTATTTTCCTCATAATAAATTAAATGAACTTATTCATGTTTATAGGGACGACATTGTCGTCCATTTAAAGAAGACCATGTCAGCACGTTGAAATTTCTTAGAAAAGTTCGTGGCACGTCAGCATACATTTAAAGGGACGAAAAAGTCGTCCCTTTAAAAGAGTCAGTTATTTAAAGGGACAGAGCAGAAGGGACGGCTTTATAAGAACGACTTGTCGTCCTTTTAAACCTAATGGGACGACATTGGTTCTAAAAGGACGACAATATGTCGTCCCAAAAACATGATTTGTTGTAGTTACAAAACAATTAAGTCCCTTCCTTTGTCTTTGCATAATTTTCTTTTGAGTTATGTCTTCGAGTAGAAGATCTGACGCAAATGGTTCATTGGATGAAGTCCTTAGTATTTTTGAGGCCGCATGGAAAGTTGCTCAGGAGCATTCCGTCACATTTTCCATGTCTCACAATCCGCAAAATATTCTCAAGGATCCCGTGTAATGCCCCCAGACCCGGAGCCTGGTAGCGCTAAATGAGTCATAAATGTCCGGTCAACTGCTTAGACCGCCGTCCTCGCTTGGTCTAAAAGGGCTAACCCGAGTTGACACGACATTTATGTCTCACACTTATATGGGGGTGATCATTCTACTATTTTTCCTATGTGGGACATTACATTCTCCCCCCCCCCCCCCCCCTTATAAGGGACTGGCGTCCTCGCCAGGACGGCCAAGACTGTTCCCGGATCGTCCCTACCAGAGGTAACTAGAGGCCATCCTTACACCGTCTTCTTGTACGGTGCAACACATAGTTTCGTCTGATAGTCGTCTCTGATACCATTCTGTAACGCCCCAAGACCCCGGGCCTGGTAGCGCTAAATGAGTCATAAATGTCCGGTCAACTGCTTAGACCGCCGTCCTCGCTTGGTCTAAAAGGGCTAACCCGAGTTGACAAGACATTTATGTCTCACACTTATATGGGGGTGATCATTCTACTATTTTTCCTATGTGGGACATTACATCCCGGGCCATAAATATGTCGATTGATGAGGGGGTTGGTCCTTCTCCGGTCAAGGCAATCATTTTTATTCTGTCCACTGCGTAGATGTGCGATGAATACGGTGTAGATAGGAACATCTGTAAGCCAATCCTTCCTACTCGAAATCAAAGAGAGGATGACCCGCACGAGGGGTATTTTACAGTGTCTAATGAGAATTTAGTTGCTGGTCTTTGTTTTCAGATGACTCATGCGGTTTTTCATGTTTTGATTCATTACAAGTGGGGTTTACGAATCGTTCCCAATGCGGTTAGGGTTATCATAGGTTTTTCCATTTTTTGTAGAATAATAGGTTGAGAACTTTTGGTTCCCTTGTTTAGGCCGTTCTTTAAACTTAGGAGGTGTAATGAGACGATCATGTGCTGGTATTTTTTCTCTCGTAGGCCAAAGTATGATACAAGTGCGTAAATAAATGTCTTGGCAAAGCTTCCTTCTTTTAGAAAAGTTCTTTTTCGTTCGAGCTGTGGGTTTGATGGGGGATGAACCGCTGGAGATAAGGATTCATTCGCAATCTCAATGAACATAAAACAATATGATCGGGCGCTAGGTGTTCGCTTTAATACTTCTTCATTTTCCTCGATCTGTAGTGATTGCCTTGGCCAAGCTGGAGAGTTCCGGGCCTGATAATTTTAACACCCTTCCTGTGGAATCACGAGAGAAATGTAGGCGTTGGATGTTTGAAATTGTGCTTTCTTTTTATGTATACGTTGCTGGATTCATGTTAATCTGGATTATATATAATGCATGTCCGGCCCCTCTGTTGGAATCACGAGAGAAATGTCCGGCCCCTCTATTGTTGTTGATGATGATACACTTACCCTTTCTGAATTATAACCATTATATGGAATACTTCCATTTTGAATGGAAAAAAGTTGTTAACTTTTGCATCTCTTTTAGTTTCTCCTTTTCAGCATCTTGCCTATATTTTGTATGTTGTGTATATATATATATATATCCCCCGGAGTATACTTGGGCGAATTCCGTTTGGCGCAAGCATATTGGGACTTATAATCTAAGTAACAAGAGCTAACATGCGGGATGCGTTCGGTCTGACCTTGGGTCTGCGAACTTCTGACGTGCATGGGGTTTTGCGCCATAAAACTTACAAGTGGGATAAAGATTCATTTACCTTCCATGTAAACATATGTCCTGACCTTGAGGAAATGAACATACTAATTTCTTTCGGATGTCGGTAGATTAAATCTAATCTGCAGTATGATATGATATAATAAAAGAATAAGACCACATTTCAGAAAGAAAAGAAAAAAAAAAGAATAAGGCCAGCTTCCGACCCGCGGGCCGGATTAAAGCGTGCTTAACCTGTGAGTCTACAAAATCGTTTGAGAATCATGTACCGTGAGTTTGTTCTGAGGTACACCCGTCAAGTAGATTCCGACCCTACGGACACGGATAAGTTTGCCCCATCTGCATGCGGGTTTTATTTAGTTGTCTTTCCTATCTCGTGCAGCGAGTTTTCTTTGAGACGCATCCAGTGGATCCCGACTTGCGGGTCTCAGTTTAGATGAGTTGATTTTTTCCAGGAATTTTGGGACTCAACCTCTGTTTGCCTTGATGATAGAGACATGATTGCCGTAAAGTAATAATAATAATAATAATAATAATAATAATAATAATAATAAAAAAGGCTGGGAGGTGTGAGTTATTCTCCAAGTGATTAATAAATAAATAAATGTGTGATCCAATTAATAAAATTGAGTCCACACTCCCTATAATAATAAAAAAAATAAAAAAAAAAAATTAAAAAGTGCCCACCCGTTGAGATTCGAATTGAATACAAGCAAACTGGAAGAAGAAGCAAAGCGTTAGAAAGTCGTAGCGTCTCAAGAACTTCATCGCTTCTCACTTTTTTTGGTCATCCACTGCCATGTGGTTTTTTCTTTTAATACAAATTTTATAAATATATAAAATATACCCTGCTAATTGGCACAATAATAACAAAGGTAACTCACATGCAATATACAGTAGTACTCACAATCTCCATCACAATTAATATATATCTAAATCATCACTGGACCTGCTCTCATGAAAGGCTATTGATGATACTTCAATTTTAAAAATTAAAAAAAAAGACAACACCATTCGATGGTCCACCCTCACCATATCACACTTACTTCACTATTTTAAAAAAGACAAACACTTAAATTTTGGCACAAATTCTATCCGATTTAATCTTTCTCCGATTAGCTTTCGGAAACAAGTTTTCTATCGTATGTGTATTATTATCTGTGTCATGCAATAATAATATATTTATAATATATTTCAGTTTTTAAATTTAAAAGGAAAACTTACAACTTAAAAAAAAAAAAAAAAAAAAACGTGGCCAACAGCACATGGACTACTACAATGATCTTCAAACCGACACTAAGATAAACGCCACATCTTATTTGCATCTCCGATCTCATCCAGAGAAAAGAGATTTTGCATGGAAAGTAAAATCAATGTGTAAACACGAGACAAACAGACTTGGTGGCGGATCCAGGAATAACATCGTCTACTAAATGAACTGTGTGTCCCCAAGGAAAGGAACATACTCCAGACAAATCATGACGATTCAGACGCATATTTTGGCATTTTAGAACCACGAAAAGGCTCGGTTTCGAAGATCCGCCTACTTTGATTCTGCATATGCAAGCAAGAGAGTGCATATACTAACCAACCCAAAATGATTCCTTCAGCTTTTAACTGGAGGTTGTTTAGAAGCAGCAGCAGCAGCAGCGTGTTGGTTTTGTGTTTTCGGAGGAATTTTGGATGCCATTGTGCGTAACTCATTAGCAATCACAGTGAAATTCGGTCGCTCTGATGGCTCAGCAGACCAACATTGCTCCATCAATGATCTCCATTCAGGATCACATCCCTCAGGCACCGGTGGTCGCAATGTGTTGCTCACTATACCACCTGGGTTTAAAGGGTAATACAAAACAAAAACCAAAAACCAAAACGGACATCAGCCTGTAATGTATAGCCTAGAACAAGCACTGGTTGATCATCACTATTCGACATAAAATGCAGTGAGGTTACCGATGATAGCTCCATAATGCAAGTCGGCATATGGCTCTTCACGTGTAAGTAGTTCCCACATGACAATGCCAAATGAGTACACATCAACCTGTGGAATCAAAGACAAGAAGAACTCATGATCATGTCCGGTGCTTATTTCACCTGCCATCTCCAAAGTACGAAAAATTGGGGAGCAAACCAAGAAATTCATTTAATGTACAACCGTTGTACCAAGTGGATGGATAAAATGTGATCATTTTTACTATCTTCCACATGGTAAGGGGTGTGTAGCGATGTGTTGGATGCATCACATCTATTCAATCGGTACAAACAATGATACAACGGCTGTACGACCAAATTTGTCAGCAAACCACAGATTAAAGCAGGTATGCACTCTATGTGACTACACAAATAAAAGGATATGTCTAGGAGAAAAACAAAAGACAAAAAAAATTACCTTTTCAGAAACAAGGCTACTGCTGCCGTTAAGCAGCTCTGGTGCCATCCAAGGAAGTGTCCCACGTACGCCACCTGAGATTAGAGTATGACATTTCACCTTTGACAGCCCCAAATCACCAACCTGGAAATAAAGGAAATGTGAGATTCACATCTGTCATAGTGCCGTCAGTCCTAATGGTATTTAATACATTGGAATCCTGGAACCGGGATAAAAAAGAATCACCACCATCAAATTTCCTCAAGTTCCCCAGTACACAGTGGCGGAGCTACATACAACCAAGGGGGGCAACTGACCCCCCTTGATCCGGAAAAATTACACTAATATATGTACAAAGCATATCGTTTGCCCCCCCCTTAAATTTTTTATTTGCCTTTAAAAATTTTATTGCCCAACTTACCCGAGATCTTGCGTCCGCCCCTGCCAGTACAACACAGAAATTAGAAGCTAAGCTACAAGACAACGTGCAGTCAGGGTATCAGGCCACTCCCGATCATGAAAGCAATACTTTGAATGTCATTGCCAACAAATGAAGCAACATTAAAATGCTAATGATAAGTTCGCTGTCACAGGTTCTTGTTAAGAATATACCATGCGAAAACCCACCCCTATAGCAGAAACATGCACGATAACCAATTATTCCATTTCGTGATGCAATAGTATGCTATAATATGCATGTGTGTGAAACCCACCCAGTATCTCTTGGGGAGGGAGGAGCGTGCATCCAAGCACACAACAAAGGCTGAAATATTTGGGTTGGCTTTTCCAGATTCCATTTTAAGAACAAACAAAAAAACATGAAAGGTTCACAAACAATTATTAGTAAAGAACATCCAAGCAGATCATAGTTGGCATACTTAGCAATTCAAACACTACAAATATAATGTTATTGTTAAATTACCGACTCTTCTAAAAGCTTAAGACAGCCCCTCACGTGTAAGCTTCTCAATACGTGGAGAAGAGTACACATGTTGTAGCAGTATTAACACGCCCGGTTGTATTAGAGCTAAAATAACCAACATCATTAACAGTTTTTTCCTCAATAAATGGGGCAGTAGCCAATAAGGTTTGACTCAGAACCTCATGTTCATGCAAAATTACCAACTAACCTAAAAGTTCAAAAGGTAATATGTATATACAGCTACAATTGCAGCGCACTACCAAGAGAAGGCCCTTCTATGTACTTGAACATTATGCATTCAACTGCTTGAATGATGACTAGGCAACAGATTACGCTTTGCTCATGCAGAACGGTTCGTCTTTATGACAACCAAGAATTAAGCATCCATCCTAGTATGCCTTCCCTTCTTACAACAAAAGTTAAGAAGGAAACTAGGAATGTTACGTGACTAGTTTGAAATGAAAAAGTAGATCAACAAGATAATTTAGCAATGATAAATTTTATTTCAAACCTCACAAGCATATGCATATAATATGAGCTTTGGTGGTATAGACATGTTGTATCCTTGGTGGTAAAGGAATTAAGGATATGTGTCCATCAAGGTTGAGAGGAAGGCAAGCAATCTTAATTTATATTTCTAAAATAATAATAATAATAATAATAATAATAATAATAAAATAAAACATGTGGCCTATGATCACAAGGCGATGCTTTTACTTCTACGCCATGGTAAGTTGATTCAAACGATCATACATACTAAGGTAGGTCTCCGTTCTCACGGCTAACCTTGCATATCGGACGATGTGGGTCACGCAGATTAACCAATAGGTTGTCACTTTTTAAGTCAAAGTGCACTATATTCTTTCCATGCAAGTACTCCATCCCAAATGCAACGTCCATGGAAATCAACAGACGCTTGCGCTTATCAAGATTCCTGAAAACAGTTGATTAATTATGAGAAGTTGGCTTGCAAATATACTAAAATAATTAAATTCAAGAAGGCAAAAGTTCCAGAACAATTTAAGACACCTTATAACCCACATAAAGTAACAATTAGGTTATTTGATATTTCTATCAGGTTAATGATAGAAATACGTGCATGAGCTAAGGGAATGTAACAATTAGGGTAATACATACATTCATGTTTTGGTCATGAAGAGAATCAATCGGAATCGATAGATGATCAATCAGCTGTTACTGATTTTTTAGTTCGGCATAATTCTGGTGCTACTAGTGATTGATCCTTAGCCTGCTACTAGTGATTGATCCTTAGCCTTTAATTCTGACAGTGAATGGTATTTATTAGGCAGTTTAGCTGTTTAGATCCCAACTAATATAATTTAAATATGTATATAGCTTAAACCTTTAAATACCCATATTTTAATCATTTAGTCATGAATAAGAAATACAATTTTTTCTTCTCATGTTCTTACAGGTCAATATCCTTTCAAAGAATTCATTATTCAACTCGACCTTGGAAAAGCAACCAGTTGCTAAATCCTGAAAGTTTTGGGCCTCTATTCAAGAATTTGTGCCCCCTTCAAAATAATAATTGTAAAAAAAAAATGCAATTGGAAGGTCGTCTTTTATAGAGAAAATTTGAAAATGAGTGCTGCACAGGCTTTGCTATTTGCTAATATTTAAGCAGCTTCCCTAGCATGAAAATGAAAGGTGAATCAGGGAAAACTAAAAAGAGACACGAAAAGAGAACGGTGCGAGTACCTTTCACTCTTTTGTAAAGCAGACCTCAATGATCCATCGGTCATATATTCAGTAACAGTGGCAACAGAATGACCAGGACCATCAAGGACAACACCATAAAAAGCAACCACATTGGGATGGTGCAAATCAGCAAGCTTGATAGCCTCATTCCAGAAGTCATCTCTCTAACAAACCAAACAGACATTTAGCACAACTAGTTAAGCAACAGTGACTATCAAATAAAAAATAGCAGATGAAGCTGTAAAGGGACACCGACCATCCTTTCTTGTTCCGAAGGCTTCCCCGCAAAGCATCTATCATTGATTCGTTTGATAGCAACATCCGTACCTCTCCACTTTCCATGATAAACGGTTCCAAAAGTACCTGAACCCAGTTCCCGTAGCTCTTCAAGGTCACTGTTTTTTATTATCTGCTTCAAGATAAAATCTTAGGAAACCCCATAGATGTATGATTTTCTAAGGATATTAGCCAAACTGCAAAGGATACATGTACAGTATCTAACTCCACCTGTAGGCGCCCAAGGCCGTCAGATAAGGGAAACCCAACATTAGTCTTGTCCGGTAACCTTGACCTCAAATCCTGAATAAGCACAAAAATTGAGCAATCCAAAGGTAACATAAAGGTATCATACTTGTAGAAGCCCCGCAAATAGATCACCTGGAGGCTAACAGAATCACTGGCATCAATTCTATCTTTATCATGATCAGTTGTTGGCACCTCACCGATTTGATGACTTGTAGAAGGAGAAACAGTCTGATCAAGTCCAGATAAATCAGGATTAGAAGGCAGAGAAGACTGAAGGACAGAAGATGCAACATCCTCTGCCACAGCCTGAAGTTGTTGCTTGATCTGCTCCTCTGCAGAACCTTCAACAAAACAGAATAAAGCAAGCGAATTCAAAAATGCACTCAGAATGTAAGACAGCAACCACATAATAAAATGTAAACAAAGTTCACTGGGCTGTGTATTCAAAAGTAAATTGAACAGTCAAAGTACCTGCAGAGTGGCTGTTTCCTTGATCTAAACGCATATCTGTCCCAAAACCCATGTTATTCCCCGTACGAAAGTCGCCATTACTTTCAAGATTGTTGTCATTAGAGGGATGCCTAACACCTGAATTTTCCTTTTTAATTTGGATTTTGCTTGGTATTGGCGGAGGAAAATGAGTTTCACGCAAGTTCCAAAAATCCTGATTGCTAAATAATGAATTTGAGTTGTCTTGCAGGTCTCCCACCACATTTGGGGGAGATAATAAAGATATATTATCATTTGATGGAACAGATTCAGCATCACTAGAAGCAATATTCGGTTGATTCATCGCAGCGTTAACCTTCCATTCACCAACAGGAGCAGTTCTTTGAGCAGTATGAGCAGAATCAATATTAGCAAAAGTCGAGGATGAAGTCTCATCATGTACCAAATTCACTCCAAATTTGGAATGAGAAACCAGACCAGGATCAACAAACTGAGGAGCCTGTGGCATCTCATAAATCTGTGCTGGCTGCACGTACTGGCTCGAAGGGCTTGTCACTGCTTCATTTCCATTTAAGTTATTGCCGTTCAGAACTGTTTTATGTCTGTTAAGCACAGAATCAGAGTATACCTCCCCATTGATAACTTGTGGATTATCAGTTGGTGGCTTAACTTGCTCGGTAGAAACCACAGCCTCATAAGGATTCACACGAAGATTTTCCATCCGCCCATTTCTTTGCCTGATATGGTCGTAGGCAGCATATGACTTAGCATTATCTTCCACAGCTGCAGTAGTAGAAAGGTTACCAGAACAGTCTTCTCGAGCATCATCAACCGAGTGCTCAGAAGTCTTCAAAACCATGCCTCCAAGTCCAGCAGTATCACCAGTAGAGGGTTTGGTTATCGTGTCTTCCTGTTTAAATTGGTACTGACTTGGATTAACAGGGGGATGGATGAGATTGTCATGGGAAGATTGCGGAATATTACCAACAAAAACTCCATGAGGCTGCAGACCACCGGTGATTCCTATCAGAGCTTGGGGGAGAGGTAATCTAGGATGGTCAGGATTCTCCGCCTTTTGAAAACTGGCACTATGTTTGTCATGCAGTCCTTGAGCATTGTTTGCCAACCCTTCAACAATTGGTTGAACATTACCATTGTTATGATTAACACGGCCCAAAACTTGAGTTTCTTGAGAAATAGCTCCAGGTTGTTCACTAATAGTTTCCCCAGCAGCTTCACCAGCAAGAATATTGTCGATTGGCCGCCCCTGGACATCTAAGTGTAGACTGTGAAAAGTTGACTGGGACTCAGGCATGGTACTTACAGGACTTTCCCGATTATCCAGTGCTAATGAGTCTGAATGAGCATGCGGCAATGCTTTTTGACACATAAAACAATCATCAAACTTCGACACTTTCTCTGAAGTTGTTGCCTGTTGATGGGTAAGACCTTCAGAAAAGACCATCTGCTCTGTTTGAGGGATCTTATGCCATCCATAGGCTTCCCCACCAACAGCAGGAACTTGTGTGGGATAAGCATTATAACCTTGGTCAGTAGAAACATGGGCAACTCGCTGCACAACTGAGTTATCAACAGGGTAGTGCTCGAAACGGATTTGTTGTGGCATCATAGGCTGAACCAGATTTGGGTTCACACTGACCCGGTTGGAGGGATACATCGTCATATGGCGAGCAGGGATAAATTGCTGAAGTGTCCCACCAGTTGTCATATGCTGTGGAGTGAACACTGGTGCAACAGTCCCCAATAGCTGTCCAGGAAAACCCAACTGGGTAGGAGGCTGAACATATTCAGCACGAGGCAATGTTTCATGGTGCAGAGCTACACAACCTTGCAAGTACGGTGAAGCAGATGGTACAGTTGTCCCAGGTTGCTGTAGTTCAAAACTGACCTGATTTTGCTGTGCAGTAAAAGGCAGCGGGTTATAAAGCTCATTTTCAGCCCGAGTAGGTGCAGGAAGACGGCCATAATTGCCCACAGCATTATGCAAGGGAGCATCAAAAGAATCAACAGTGGCCGGCAAAAGAGGCTGACTAGAAATGACCATAGGAGAACTCATTGGGGATGCATAAGTATCAACCGGAGGAGGAGGAAGACCAGAATAGCTGACGGGAACACCGGCAGAAGCAGGATAAGTATCAGTTGGAATTGCAGGACTTGCGGTCACACCAGGCATAATAGGCGTAGCTTCTTGAGGGACTGTAGATTTTTCTCTTGGTGACGGTACACCGATTGAAGTTGGAACAGTAACCTCCAGCTGGACATGGGCCAAATTATCGATAACCTCAGCCACATTGGCATCTGAACCTCGGTTGGAGGCAGCACTTACTGTGCTTTCCTTCCTCGTGGTTCGAAGCCTGCACGTGTCATCTGTAAACCCATTAACTACATCAACATATTTCTGCCCACTATCATGCCAAGCCTCAAAGTGAACTAAACCAGCTGAAACGACTTCTGAAGAAGAAAACAAAAATACTCTCAACTTCGCAGACCCATCTGTAGACGTCTCTAGCAACTTTTCATACTCATCCATCATATTATCAAGATCATCTGAACAAGAAATCGATACAAGGGCATCAAGATCCTCTTCTGGCAACTGGTACTTGATGGCCACATTCTGGCCATATATATCAACCATCCTCTTAACAAATTCAGCAAAGCTGACATCCCTTCTAACACTAATAATCCGTGTCTGCCCACCAACATATCTCAAAGCCCCATCACTTGGCCTTGGCAATATTTTTCCTCCAAAACTACACAAAAACTTAACTTTCCTTCCTGACACGGAATCATCACTCTCCTCACTGGCCTGATCAGAGCCAATACAGCCAACTTGAGGCGTGACATTATGATTTTGTGAAGTTACACAAGCTGAATTGAAGCCAGGAGCAGCAAACACGCCATGACTTTGCGGTGGGGGAACATACGGAGCCCAACCAGCAACTCCCGCGACAGAGGCAGGGACAAGAACAGGGGCAGGCATACGCATAGCAACATTGCCTGGACCAACAAACCCGCTTTCCGGCATAGAAACAGGGTAATACACAGCTGGAACGGAATTGGGGCTACTGGTATCATAAGTAGGGCTGGCATAAAATCCTTCTACAGGCCTTCCAGAACTAGTAACGGGAACAATGCGTGGGTCCTCCGGCATTGTCCTAACAATATTCAGTGGGCGCAAGTCGCTTGGTACCAAATTCTGATCAAAAGCCATTTCTACAAACAACTGCCTCCTCCGATCCAATCACTCACTGGTAGTTATTGGTATGTATAGCTATACGTTTCTCACATAATCCAAATATTCACAATCTAAATCGAAAATCTGGAATCTCTAGGGTTTTATTCTTCTTAGCAATCCAAACAACAATTACTTAAGCAAACGCCTGTTAAACACACCGCCATAAAAATTTCACAAAATAAGTGAAAGATTAAGCAAAAAAAACAAACAAACAAACAAACAAAAAAGGAAACGATAAATGTCAAAAGGGTGAGAAACAGACATTACCTAAAGGATTTAATTGTGAAATTGAAAGAGACAACGCGTGGAGGCGGCGAAGAAGAAGAAGCCGAGCAACAATGTAAAATCTTCACCTCGGTCTGTGAGCTAATTTTCTGCTCGATATTCCCCGTCTCCCTAAATGTATTAAGATGAGATTAAATATATATTATTGGAAAATTTCCTTACTCTGAGGCCTGAGCTACTGAGATTTACAAATGAAAAACTTAATTTTTTTTCTTGGTTCCTATTTTCTTCAGTCTCTGGCGGAGAGCGGCGGAATTGACAGCCGTAATCGGCGGTGAGATTTCGGCTTATTAATTTTGAAGATGGTCCACTTAAAAAAACTAAAATTAAAGAAAAATTATAAATAAAGGAAAGGAAAGAAATGAAGAAATGGCGGGGGATACTTCGGAGTTAAGATCCCGAGTTTGTTTACGTGAAGAATTTCTTCTTTTCAAGTTCTAGTTGAAGCTGGGGATGAAGCCACGTGGAATGCTGCATGCAAAATTGCCCATCACTCTATCCTTTTATTATTATTTTTTTATATTCCGTTAATAAAATATGATGAATAGGTGTACTAGTAGATCATATATTGTTGTATGATGAGTTATATTTTTATATAGAGTTTTTATATGGAGCACCGCTACGACACGATTCTACTGAAATACCACACTATCTTAGCACAACACAAAAATTGATCTTCATAAAGCCGATTCTTAAATCAAAAATCGATTTTGTGTGGACCGTAGTATTATGGTATTAAAAGAAGAATAAGGATTCGAACCGTAGTTACACTCAATGGCACATGCACCTTGTGAACTCTAACTCTTATTCGGTCAAAAGCAACGAGTGAAAAGATATTTTCTTCTGGTGCTATCACAATAAAGTAGTCCATATAATGATCTATTTACTGAGCACCTTTTTTATTAGAAGGGAGGAGGAATTTTTAATTTATTAAGGGAGGGGACGAAGATTCCATAATTCAATCATTTTCATTAAAACGAATTCAATTGATTTTAAACTTGATATACCCGATCCGGATTATAACCCGATCGAGTATCTAAATTGGCCATGAATCTAGGTCTGACAACAGATCTTGGGCATCCATCCCGCTAGTCCGCTTCAGTAAGCAAGACCAAGACGGAGGTGGCGGTCTGCGGCGGCGGTTTGCCGGCGGTGGCTGCTTGTGGTCATTGCTCCCTCCTTGGTTTCAATTATGTTGCTAGACGTTTATATGTTTGTTCTGTCTGTGGGTTTGTTGTTGTTTGGTCCTCATGGGACTTTCTTCTCTGTCAAAGTTTCTCTTCGGAGGCTTCTGCTTTGACAGTAATTTCCGGTTGTTTTAGTTTGTTTGTTTAGTTTGTCCGGATAGTTTTCCGGCTTTTGTTTGTATTTACCAGTGTTGTCGTAGTTTGTAGTGAGGCTTATGGCTGCGTTTGTGCGGCATTTGACTGCGTTTGTGCGGCATTAGGCTGCGTTAGTCTAGCTTCAGCTTGTTTTGCTGTAAATCTCTTTCATTAATAAAAGCTTTCGTTTTTTCAGGGAAAAAAAATTCTCATATACGTCATTCACCAATCACCATAACATCATTTGTATTGGCACAACCTCCCGAGCATTTACTTAAACAGGGATCACTGAAGGTGAAATGGAAGAACTGTCGAACCCAAATGACTCAAAGTGATGGAGCACTAGGGTTAGGGCTCCGTAAACGAGTCAAGTTCCTCGAATGTAGCGCAAGATCGACTCAATCCAGATTTTTCCTTGATTAAGTTTGAAGATTAAACAACACAATACCTAAACAACGCAATGCAGTATAACCTCGATAAATGATTACCCTCGGGACCGGAAAAAAATATTCGTTCAGCGAGTTTATTTATTTATCGATAAATGAATATATTATTCATTTAGATAATATTTTTATATTTTTTTCTTATGATTAGTATTTTTACCTTTAATGTACAAATGCATTTAGAAATGTGATGGACGTCGAACATCTTTTGAACTATCCTAACGCAAATGATGCAGTTATGGAATCGTCTACAGACGAAGAAATTATTGAGTCCATACTAAATGATGAGAATGATCCTGAACCAGATGATTGTAGCGTCATACCAAATGTATCATCAAAAGAAGCATTTCAGACAGTAGTCACTCTACAAAATTACTTGCTACAACACGAGCAAAAAATTCCAAAAGTTATGCATGCATTGCAAAAAATTAAGGATAAGATGTATTTTGGTGGTAGGCAAAAACAAACAACTTTAGATGCATTTTTTTGAAAAGAAATGAATTCTTATATGAAAATTGTTACTTGGATGAAATATTTTTGTTTATTATATATATATATATATATATTTTGATTTTTCATTTATGTTTACATAGGGTCCTTAAGGACTCAAAAAAATTTGTTCGTTAATGCATTTAACGAGATTATTCATTTAGCCTATTTGCCCAAGTCAGGACCGGAGAAAATTATTCATTTGACGAGGTTATTCATTTATCGAACATTCATTTATCGAGGTTCTACCGTAATTGACTCGACTACTCGTGAGCAAACTCAAATACATGTACAATAAGGAAAGCATATATGTAGATTTATGCATGTATATACATACAAATATACTACTATAATAAAAATATGTATATATTTATTTATATTGATAGTCAAATTAATTATTATATCAAATGTGGAGTTTTAATATCTTTTATATCTTGTAATCTGTCAATACTTTTTATAAAAAAATATTGTTGGTCTGTGAATCAGATTCAAGGATAACTTGTGTGAGATTGAGGCTAATACAATGGTTGACCCCAGCAAGAAGAGCCTTGATTTCAGCTTGCATATTAGTCATAACTCCATAAGCTTCCTGAACAGCAATAATAATGGTGCCATTGGCATCTCTAATAATGTAACCACCCCCCTGCTATACCAGGATTTCCAAGAGCTGAGCCATCAGAGTTCATTTTGTAGTAATGCTCAGTAGGGAAATCCCATTTGACAGAGATATATGAGGGGGTTTTCTTGGCAGCAAAATGAGAGATGATCCCATAAGTGATCAAAATATCATCCTCATCATTTCGTCTAACTAAGTTTAGATCCTGACTAATAGCTTTGAGAGTGTTGAAAACAGCTTGTATAATAAAAGTAGGGGGACATTGTTTATGGTAAAAGACAGGGGCCTTGGAAATACATGACTGACATTCTGCAAATTCAGGACCTGATTCAGAAGCATCATTTCACTCTCAAACACATCTATAGAGAGGCTAATGGACCTGCTGATTATCTGGCAAAGTGTACTAGCAAAACTCAAGACTCCAAACAGCTGGATGGTACTCAAATCTCTGGTGAGCTGGGATTTCTCATTAAGCAAGATACCCTTCAGATCCCTGCTATCAGAGTCAAACGATGAATTTTACTCAAGGCTATTACCCCTGGGATGCACCCTTCATCTTGATGAAGGGTGCAAACAGGTTGTATTTTATCATCTATCTTTTTTGGACTATAGCTTTTGTGTGCAGTTTGATGTTGGCCAACATGTTTATATGTAGGACTCCACACTACAACTTGATGCCAATCAGTTCTTGCTGCAGCATCTCCTTCAACATGGCACTTCATTGGAGTAATCACAGGAAAATCTGGAGTTATTCTTGGGAGGCACCCTTCATTTTATGGATGGAGGGTGCAAACAGGTCGTCTCATTTCATTACTTTTCAGCTGGACCACATTTTTTCGTGTGCAGATTGATGCTGGCCATTAATTCTATGTGCAGGATCAATTCAGCAACTGCACATTTTTGGAGTTGGACCCATAGCTTGGAATCTTTGGTGCTGTTGTTCATCCACAGCTTGTGAAGAGCTTTTCTGCATTAGTTTTCCTACTCTAGTTATATGGTTTTGTCCCTTTTCAGTCCTTGGCTTTATGTATCTCTAGGGTAGTCTCTGTTTTTACATTGCTTTAGTTTTCTTCCAATGCTGGGGACCACACTCTTTCCAAGACCCGGCTTTTTTCCCACACGGGTTTTCCGGACTAAGGTTTTAAGGAGATGGTGAACATGTATTGATGACGCTATTTTCTTTTGGAGATTTGCCAGGTGGTGGGTCTTTTGTAAAACTTCAGCTTTCATTAATAATATTTCTGGGTTTTACAAAAAAAAAAAAAAAAAAAAAAAAAAAACTGTTAACATATAATAACAATCTGAAATGACACTTTTGTTGTTAATATAATCATGTGATTATTTGAGATATTTTTAAAATAAAGTTTCAAAACCTATTAGCCTCGATGCAAAACTCGAGCTCGACTCGAATTATTAACACTCCTTGAATCTCTCTTGAGCTCGGATTTAAAACATTCATGCTCAAACTCGAACTCGAGAATATTTTAAATTGCAGGGCAAATAGCCAAAATAGTCCGTGAATCTATTCTCTCAATCTTTATCTATTGGAATTCACGACTAAAATTCTAATGAAAAGTTTAAGTAGAGATAGTGAGACAATTTTAGTTTTCAAAAAAAAAAAAAGTCTCAAGAAAAAGATAGACAATTATCATCAACAGAAGAGAAAATAAAGATCAATGGGTATTTTACAAGCATGAGCTCTTGAATTTAAGATAGCAGCAACCGTGGCTGATTTGGAAATGTAACCCTAAACAGCTGTTCTTGACGTGCCGGCAGTGGTGGCGGTTGGAGCCTTAATGACATCGCCTAGTGTGGGTTCGAAAAAAAATGGGAAATTAAGTTTCAATACCTGCATTATCGAGGAAGGAGAAGATGGGAAGTCAGGGAAGAGGCTTATAAGAAATGCCAAATAGATGATGAATCGAATGAGATTCAATATACATCCAGCAGGAGGAAGAACATGAGGAGAAAAGGGATGAGAGTTGGTATTGAGTTTAGTTAGGTAGATGGATTTCTTTTATGATTCCATAAATGCCCCTTAAAAACATGTATACGGACTTGTTATTAGAAAAAATTAAAGTTAACAGACTATTTTGGGACTTAAAAAAAGTTCATGGGCTATAATAGGAATAGTTAAATAGTTCACGGACTCTTTTGGCTATTTGCCCTAAATTGCACAATTGCACAATTCGTTTAGAGCATTATTTGGTTCATCTCAGCTCGTTAACACCCCTAAGAAGCACGGTTACTTCCTTGCCGCCAATGTTGTAAGGATGTCAAAAAAAAAAAAATTTTAAAATAAAATAAAATAAAATAAAAGCTGCAATTCATGAAACGAAATTTATAACCTTTTGAATACTGTATATGTTTACACCAACTAGAACAAAATTTCCCTTTCTAAAAAAAAAAATGCAATTAATGAAGCGAAAATTTAACCTTTATTGCAGTTATATGTACAATGTAGAAAGAATACAATATTAGGGGTGCAATTATACTACTCCATAAATAATAAAAAAAGAATTTCAAGCTAATAGTAGCTCAGTAGAACCTCTGCGTTATGGTCTTTGTATATTCTAAACTCAAACTGATTCATACTGTGTGTGTGTGTGTGTGTGTTTGAAGGCTGAAAATATCAAAAGTTGAGAGCAATACTTACTTGCCAGCTCAATCTTTTGCATTCTCTCCTGTCCTCTCCATCAAAAAGCGTCTGCAGTGAGTATCAAGAAAATCCTCAACATCGAATCAGCGGCAGACGGATCGAGTGTGGGTCCCTTTACAGGATATGAAAAGTCTCTATTGCACCACATCATTTGAACGAGTGACGTGTATATGAAATGACAAAAAAGGGTTTCGGCGTTTTTATACAAATTACCAGTTATCTGACGATCCGGTGCAATTAGAATCTTCCTCCCTAATGATGATGCTACCGGCGTCCCAGTGTCTTCTGCTTGTATCCGTATTTCATTCTATCTAATAATTTCTCTTTGTTTCTTCTCTTCTTCTCCATTTTCAACCTGTATCTATCTTCTCTCTGTCGCTCGTATATTCCTTGCCAATATACTTCACCTGTTAATGGCCACAACCACGCCTCGTATGGATAATGATCATCATCTGCAGCCTCTGCAAGGTCTTCGTCCATACTTTTTAACGTAGTGAAGTCAAAGTATTTTACCCACATGAATTCTTTTCTCTGTTCAATTGGATGTTGTTCCTCAAGCAAGCCAGTTTGGGGATCAATGTAAACCATCCGCCTTGCACTATGATATGCCCATACATTGACTAGGATCTCCAAAACCCTACAATAGCAGTGCCTCTCCTGCTTGAAACCAACTAGAGAGATTAGAAATGGTAATTTCAGATACGAAAAATGATAAATATGCAACCATCATCACAGCCGTTGCTCAGTGGGACCCACTAGTTGATCAACGACAGCAGATGATACTTGCGTTAAAGTTGTGCATGTATAATTGTTTCCTTTCAAATATTTTTGCCTCTATATTTGATTGGGATTTTGTCACCACTTACCTCCAGCATTGATGAAGCCAACAAACAGTGGGAGATGCTTGAATTTGTATGCAATAGATTGAGAGAATCAACGAACATCCTAAATTGCAAGTTGAATTTCTCAATTAGATAAAATCTTTTGTGATCTATCTACCGTAATATCTCAAGAATTACAACGACGTAGATATAAGCATACCGAGAGAACATAATGAACTCAAGAAAAGAACGGGTTGGCATCACCCAGCTGTGAAGTGCTGACCAATGGCCACCATCTTCAGGCATAGGCGGAAGACCATCTATATGTGATGGCAAGGCATACATTTGGCGGAACGCATCTTCAAAACATGTCCTGTACATTTTGACAAACAAAGTGTTCTTCATAGGGATGCATAAGGCCTTATGTGCAGCTGATTGGTAGTTAATTGGTTGCAACATGCAATTGATAGAAGACAACAGCGTACAAACTTGGTTCTTTTAAATGGATAATAGAGCGAATTTTAGCCCGAATCATTCTTAACTTCACATTTTAGGTTAAAGTCATAAAAGGGCATCCAATTGAATGGAAACTATCCAGGATATCCGGAGTCGGGGAAGGGCCGGGCCATTCATACCAAGCAATCCTACGTTCTATTTCTATAAGAGTTTGTATTCAGCTAGCAGACAATGGATGTCAGACATCTAATATGACAATCACCAAAGAACTCATGCCTAACAGTAACAGAATGCCTTACCTGCAGTTTCCACCATTCAATATGTCACACATTGACCAAAAAGTGAGCACGTCGTTCTTCCCTATAAGTCCACCACCAATGTCCAGCTTCGCCCAAAAGTATATTATATCCCCTTTACTACTTTCTTGTATTACGTCTTCAAGAACCAGTTCAGCTTGGCTAGATAAAGCAACCTGAAATATTTGGGTCACAAGGACATCAGAAAGAGAAGCTTTGATCCTAGAATATTAGTCTTCTTAATTTTTATTTTTATTATGTCATGTATTTTATTTTTATATTGTACTAGTTATTTTAAGGTGTTTTAGTAGGTGTGTGTGCTTCTAGAAGGTGTTGACCGCGGATATTTGTAATAAAGGCTGGGAAT
Source organism: Gentiana macrophylla (assembly GCA_026214975.1). Taxonomy (NCBI): domain Eukaryota; kingdom Viridiplantae; phylum Streptophyta; class Magnoliopsida; order Gentianales; family Gentianaceae; genus Gentiana; species Gentiana macrophylla. The sequence goes on along the minus strand of CM047816.1, from coordinate 22,578,322 downwards.
ATGCAAAATTAAAATAGGAGATATTTGGTGTAATCAATCAGAATCCTTCCCTTATTCATTTCTCATTCATTTTCTCCTGAAATTTCTACAGCTTCTCTTGCAGTAAAAAATCTATACTATGCAATATTTGTAGTAAAGCTGTCCATAATAAGAGGCTTCATGTACCACAGTTACAAAAGTTACATTTACAGAATAATAAGGGCAATGATTTATGGTGGTCAATGAACAACTCAGAAACCTAGTAGTTGGTTACTAGCCTATATGATGAAGATATATAGAAGATAAGTGTCTACATAGTGGGACTCATATGATTGAATCACGGACCAAAGAATGCCACTACGTGTGTGTTTATCTCATCCTCTATCAACTACTCAATGTTCAGCAGTTAGTAAGCGACCATTTCAAACTTGAATGGCAAATAATAACAATGGTATGGATCGTGTCTTTATGTGAAATATCTGCTAGATCAAAACACCATCAGAACAATCTTCTATTTCAGTCCAGTTTTAGTTTATTGTAAAACTAATGCAGCACAATCAGCTGAGGGAATACATCAGTATAGTTATACTGAGGAGGACACACCTTTCTCCCAGAAGCTCGCCATGATTGAAATCCTATCCAAGGTCGGTTGTGAATGTCATCGATCCTGTTTGCAATAGCAAACATGCCACCAATCTCACAGAGCATGTTTCTATAGTATGTATCATTCAAGAGAGCAAGTCGAGTTACAGCATCCACATCATCAGACCTCAATCTTAGTGCACTGGAAGACTGCAAACTTAACAAACATTAGAACTCTTAATACTCCACATTCCAGGCCACCTATTAGATATCAGAATAACAGCGTTGAATGTGGAAAATAAAAGGCAAAATATATGAACGATGCCTTCTGAGAACCAGTCAGCATAATGAAAAAGAAACTAAATGAAGTAAAAAAGCCAGCCCTTGTGACCATAGTACAAACAATCAAGTTGACAAGAACTTACAAGGCTCAATCCACGATATAAGGAACCGTGGTGCAGGAACTCCCAGGCTCCAGCACCGTCATATGTCTCGTATATACAAACAGGTTCCCCAGTTCTTTCCAGCTCCCCTTCATCCCTTTCATATGTTTCAAACTGTATCTTTTCGGCTTTTCGAGCATTGCGATATACATCAGTCCAATTACCTATATCTTTCTCCATTCTTTCTTCAATCTATTTCACACAAAAAAATTGCTCAATTTAACTGTCGATTTCATAAATATACAGGGTAGTCATAAAATAAAACAAAAACAAAAGAACTGTTACTAAAGGAAAATGACCATACCTCCTCTACTTCAAGCTTCTCGGTTTCTTCTGAGCGTTCCATATTGGTCACGATTTCCCAATCTAAATTGGTTGGGTAGTCCACCTTTAGGGCTTCAGATTCAACCTCAGAAGCATCCTTCTTGGTTACAAGATTGGCCATGTCTTCCTCAATGGCATGGACAACACTTGCGTTTACCAGATTACTCCTTCTGATACGTGGATTTTCTTCCATATGTGAAATTTCTCCATCCGTTTCTTTGTGGTATAAGTTCCATTCCCAAGAACTCTGCGTAAGCTTAGAAGTATCCCCTGGCAACAAGACATCTGACGGGAAATTGAAGACATTCTCTAGCAACTTCGTGTAAGTCATCATGCATTCTGATGCAAGCATATTTTTGGCTAGCTCCCTTCCAGAAGATGCAGTAGAATGCGATATTTCAGAAAGTTCCCCCTCAGTAACTAGAAGAGCAAAAGATTTCATCAGCTCCTCAGGATTGTTTTTTTGATAAATCATTCCTTGAACCCCATTGGAAACCTGAAATCAAAGCACAATTCAGAGTAAGAACAAGTAGGTACCTTTATTAATGATATGGTACTAATTGTAAATATACAAGAACGCACATATCTTCCTATGACAGGATAATCTGGTGCGACAATTGGTATTCCAAACGACATAGCTCGCATTAGGAATGGAGGAAAGCCTTGCTCGTCTTGGGATGAAGCATATAGCACGATATCACTCATAAGTATCACACCATTTACATCACTGTCTACTCCATAGTGCCTAAGAGTTCCATGAGGAAGCCGCAAACGAGCTGCAACATCCTACGAAAACATATAATCAATGCATTTTATATAAGCAGGGGATAATCACAACATACTTCTATTCTTCTTGCGGGTAGTTAATCAAATAGGACATTAAGGGGTTATTTTCTAAAGAAGTGCAAGAGAAGCTCGGAAGAAAATTTCAATAAAGAAAAGTTAACGACAGGAAAAGTTCAGCTTAGCATGAAAAAGCAATCCAAATTGGAGAGCACCAACTTGAGAATCAATTTCATAAGCAAAAATAATAGAAGAAAATGGTTGAGAGGGACTAAGGTGTAAGATTAAGTATCCATTTTGCATTTTGGTTGAGAAGGCAATAGAAGAATGACAACAAATACAAGTTTCAACCTGTAAAAACTCATCATAACCGCTGCTGGAGATACTGCACAAGAAGACAAACTTGAACGTCCTTTTGGCTTCTTCTTTGCCTGCATATTTGACAAGGAGAGGCTCCAAAACATCCATCCTAACATTACGATCTAATGACAGTCCTTTGTAAGAGAACAAGCTTCCAACAACCAAAACCAGCAGATCATCTTTGTCAAAACCATTTTCCTCCCTCAACAGAATCTTGGAGTGTGTCGTAGTGTAGCTTTCCGCAGCCCAGACATCTACTGGTGACCCGGGAACCACAAGAAAGTTTCCAGTGTCTAGCTCACTATATAACATCTGACACAGGAAAGTAATCCTAACTGAGCATGAGAAAGAACAATATATAGCATCTGTTACAGGAAAGAAGCATGAATCAACTGAGCAGTGTCTAATACAAAATAAAAACAGTGAGTGTTCTATGAGAAAGTCAAGTAGGGAATCAACCGGCAAGGAATAATCTGGGAACACAACAACATCAGCCCGTCGGAAAGTACTCTTCCAGTGAGATACAATATGTTCCCAATGCATGTCTTCATACTCCTGAAGACGATTTGCAAGTGTGTCCTCGTGAATAACCCAAATTAATGGGACAGAGCAGAACGGCTCCTGCATTAAGCTGCAAAAATGTATAACTTACCATTCATCTGAACTCAGAAATACACTGCAGAACTAATGCTCGCAGTAATAGTAGAGGACCCACAAATATTAGATCAAAATCACTGGTATCATCAAATTACACTATTTTCCTGCTTTGTAGCCACATTTCTAACGTGCCAGAAAAATATTAATACACTAATAAAGTAACTAATTTCACATGAAAGCCTGTAGTACTACACATACTAAGTAGCCAGTTATATATTTCTTTTGCTCAATATTAAGCGACCACTCCCAAAAGTCTGACTAATGAAGTTTTTATTTTCAAAATATCTGTTATGATCAAAAGCAAAAAGGCAAGAACCTTTCCCTATGTAACTAGGGCAAATGTCATTCATTACATGAACACGTCAGTTTCATAATGATGTTTAAAACATAAAACATACATCTTCTTGTATCAATTGCTTCAATTTAGATTTCAATTTCAACTAAGATGCAGAAAGTGCCAACACCAAATCCACAATGCTAACAAAATCTAAAAATCTAAAACCCTATTAAGTGTTCAAATCATAGTAGACAAAACCATGTAGAATACAATGATAAGGATTTAGCATTCAAATTAAATGCAGCTAAAACAAGGCCAGAATCAGCAAGTAAAAACATATTGTGCTAGCTCCTTGGTTATGTAAACTGGCATGTTAGTTAGGACTTGGGATAATATATTTTACTGGTTGAAGGACATTACAAGCTTTAAGATTGTCCATGCAAGGGCATATACCATCAAGATTTTACTATTACATATAGAAAAAGAACAGCGTAAAATAAACAACAGTTCAACGTCAGCTATATAAACAATATTTCAACAAAGAAATATCAGTTGGCAATGAACGAAAAGAAGATGGTCAAAAACTTCAATTGATTCAAAGAGATGGTAGTAGCACAAAATAAAGGGTGAGAAAAACCAAACTGCAATTTCAAAGGCAGAAAAGACGGTGATCTTTCTTCCGAAAATATTTGTTACCTCCTCAAGAACACTATTTTATTAATAAAATTATAAAACAGCAGCCAATCATCTCTAAATGCTAAAAAGCAGTGTGGTTTTATTATCCAAGAACAGAAACCAAAAGCACATGATTCATCTGAAACTTTTGGGGAATAAACCACAACCCAACCAGCTGATGGAGTCTATAAAGCTTCATATTGTATCACACAGTCCACATCCCAGCTGCTATTAGTGTTTAGATCACAATACAACATGTTTATTCCATTATTTCTACTCTCCTGCAAATGATTGCTTAACTGAAAATTCGAAAACTCAAAGTGCTCAATGGAGAAACAACTATCGAGCTTTCTGGACCTATTGTGTATGAAACATTTTCCACAAATCAGAAAAAGTTTGTTGGTACAAGAGAAACAATAACGTTATCAGTTTTCACAACTATAATCTCACAAGTTCACTGAGTGAAAGATTTGTTAGAACAAGTCAGCAGGGTCCCGCAGCAGGGTTCTAGTCAGCAGGGTCCTAACTAGTCAGCAGGCTCCTTCCTAGAACAAGTCAGCAGGGTCCCTCAGCAGGGTTCTAGTCAGCAGGGTCCTAACTAGTCAGCAGGCTCCTTCCTAAGTCATCAGTAGCTTTAATATAATTTGTTATCACTTAATGTATGTTTTTAGTCCTTTATTTACCTTGGATTAGCCCTAATAATCATATAAATTAGAGGCTAATCCTCCCTGTTTTTCCCTTGTCTTTTAGCAGAAGAAACACTGTCCAACTGACCGTTGGAACAGTGTTTCCTGCTTTTTGCTTTTATAGCCGTTGGGCATCTCTTCTATAAATAGAAGTAAGATGGCCCCTAGTTTGTAATGAGCTTTTTATTCTGAATAATAAGAATACTTTTCTCATTCTTTCTTATCTTACAAGATTGCATGATTCCAGAAATATGTACCTATAAACAGCATCATGAGCTTCAATAGAATATGCAATAATGCCTTCAAACCTGCAATAGCAAATTAACATTAATTCTAAGCACAGATTAGCAGGTTCTCAATAATATTTTGACAAACAACTGCGAACTGTTATTTCTTTTAATGACTCTATTTCTTCTCCTAAGACCCCAAAGTAGAAGTTTAAAGTGCAGTTGATACAGAAACATACGTCGCCCAATCAATTTGTCCATCTCCTTCATGATTTAACATGTGGATGTTCCCTCCTATTTCTTCCCACACCATACGTGCTTCACCATCTAAGAGGGCATATATCTGTAAAAAAATGATACCAGGATGTTAAGAGCCAAAAACATTACGAAAAAGAACTAGATACATGCTGGCAGTAGTGCCTGACAATGTATAACACTCTTCTAATTGGGTCAAGAACTTCAATTAATTTTTTAAGTGCTCATAATCTTCTGTCATCCAATAAATGATGTCTTAACTCATAATAGGGAATGCCTATACACAAAACATATGTGTCCTAATTTGTCTTCCATGCAAGCCAGGAGGATGTAGGATAACATCTAACTCCAGGATCACTCCTGAGCCTGATCCCACTATACTGTACCTCTACTACCCGGGCTATTCAAGAAACAGTAGAAGAGATGCAATAAGGAACTGGATTTTTATTAAATTTGAATCTGGTTTTTTGGTTCACGATATTAAATTCGATGATGCAAGCCGAGTGCAGTTTCCAATCACTAACTAAAATCGTGATACAGGGCAGAAAAAAAAAACAGAAGTTGAGCCAATTTATGCATTTGGCCTCGCATGTTTCTCACACACACGCACAACCAAACAAAAAACGCGGGGGCTTAGAAGGGAACCAAATGTTATTGCACTGGTACTTCAACATCAATGAAAAAATTACAACTAGCATCAACAGCTACTAAAACCAGCAATAATACCTTTGTCAAATATGGCAGAACCTAAAATGCGTTTTTCAAGTTTTTATTTGGGCTGGATTACACTTGTATTATTATTTATTACGTTGACCAAACAGTCAGATTGCACGTTTCTTAAATGCCTTAAGCCATCAGAAGCAACAAAAAGTGCAGCTACGCCTAATGAAAAAAAAAAAAAAAAAAAAAAAAAAACAGCAGTGTCTGGACACAAAATCATCAAGGAAAAAGAAATCTATTAGAGCAAGAGCGAACAAGCACGACTATTGTGATTATGTGCATGCGATAGCAAGGGAAAAAAAGAAGCACAATTACAGGATACAATTAATGAAGATACCTTAACCACATATCCGAGTCCCTTCAACGCATTCATCACTGAAGAAAGCATCAATGAGGACGGATCTTTATCCATGTTTCCTAAGATCTTACATCAAACAAACAAGGCTCCATGAAATCCGTCGTAGTCAAATTAGATTACAACCATGCTATTTAGGCAATACTACATTGTACAAAAACACGTCAATAAAGAGGCAAAGAAACTGCAGTTAGCACTTAATTCAACTGTGACCACGAGCCAACTAAAATTGGACAAAGAGGTTACTCTTTACACAAGCACTCGCCTAGAACACTTTAAGATAGGGTCGACAGACCCACAAAAGGCAAACTGTTGGTAAAACATTCCTCACCCGGAAAACGAAAATCAGGCTCACTGAATTCATCCGGTCTCTTACTCCGTATACATTTTAACTTCTTCAATTGACATGAGCTAACAGAATATATCACAGTTGTACAGAAAAACCTATTCCATTCCCCAACCCATGCTAGTTCTTTTATTGTAGATAAACAGAAAATAGCCTCAAGAATAAGTAAAATATTCCTATGAACTGTTTATATGGAAACAGAACAACTCAACAGAGAAGAAATCAGTAACTAGAACTTCCAGCAAATGCAATGTATTTCCTGACTTACAAGTCCAATTCTAGGAGGCCGAACTCCAATGCGAGGCTCCTGCCGGAGCCGATCGAGTCCAGTTAGTAGCTTCGCGCTTGGAACAAAGAACAATGAGCTTCCGACTTTCAAGTCCTCCCTAGCAAACCACCGCCACTTGCCTCTTTCACTGCCGTCTCCTCCACTTGAGCTAAAAACCGCCATAATTGAGCTCTGAAGCACCAACGACGCCAAAGCAAACAAAAAAATCACTGCAATGATCCAAAAGAAGAACCGTGATCTCTCTCTGAACGGAAACAACAAAAACTTCCGCGTCCATGATCTGTTGTGATGATGGTGATGCAAATGAGATCGGCTTGGCTTAGATTGACGATCTAAAGTTACAGAGGATGTCAGTTTGGAGGAGGAGTTAGGGTTCCGTTTAAAACGGAAACGATCCCGGATAGAATGGAAGCCTCCACCGGCGGAATTGTTTGTTACGGCATTGTCGAAGTCGGTAGAGTCGTCGTCGTCGGAGAGATGGTTCATTGCTGGTAAGTCCGAGTTCAGGTGAACTGACTCAGTGAAGGGAATTGAAGAGCTGTTAATATCATATGATGAAGAAGAACACAGTGTGTATTTCAGTGTTGGGTTGAATATGGGGAGCGAGTCGGTGATGCGATTCAAGGAAAATCGACGATTCTGTTTTTGCTGTTTTGCTTTGCGTGTTTGGAATCATTGAGACTTTATGAAGGTGAGACTTTTTGCATTCTTGTTGAAGTGATGATGCTAACAGCACACCATTTTTTTCATCATTTTTAAGATGTTACTTACTGCCTCCGTCCCAAAACGTAACTTCGTTTGGGTTTATTTACATTTATTAAGAAAACTAGTTAAATGTAATATTTCTATTTTTGGATAAAAACAGACGTATCATTTTACGAAAACAATATATTAATTTTTTTTTTGTGGATTTAAGTATTTTGTGTGTGTGTATATATATACTAGTATCTATCACCGCAGTGCATAATCTGTGGTGCATTTCCATTTCAGTTAGTATCTATTATGTTAGTGGGTATTTATCATGGAGATTCCAGACGCAGTATCTATCAGTGGAGTGGAGACTTGGGTTGGAAATCGAAGGGGTATTGTGTGGGTGGTTAAATGAAAGGGTAGTGTTTATTTAGGCTTAGATCTGATGATATGAATCCAACCCCTTCATCCCACATTTGATATTGTAAGCCGCACCCTCACACATCACTACTCAATAAAGTATTACTTATTTTTATTGACTTATGTAAATTATATTATTACATTACATATAGCATCTTATAAAAAAGTAGTAGTAATTATAATAAGAGTTAATTCCTTTAAAAGATCTTTTATACTTATTAAATTGCATGGGGACATAAAGGAATCTATTGGACTTATAAGGACATAATATATCTACATGTATCAAAATACCCCTAATAACAAAATACCTTCCTGTAGTCGTCACTTGAATAACAAATTTTGTTTTCCATAATGATGTTCAGGATATCAAACTCAAGTCCACTCACGGAAGAAATAAAGCCAAAAAGTAGAATCAATGGTTCCAAGTTCTAACCACGGAAATGAGGCCAATATTCATGTACTTGAAATACGAAACTGAGAAGGATGGATAGATGAACAATGAACATAGCAGGAATTTAAAAAGAGAAAAAATTCAGCACCCGCATAACTATCTACAAACGAGATGTTCCGTACCCCATCCAATCTGCAAACTAAGGTAAGACTCCTTAATTTGGCGATAGATGTTCTGAAAAAAGGAAAGAACATTGTCCATGGACCTATGAAGTTCCTAGCTTGAAAGCCAAAGAGCAGAACAGCAGAATAACCCCATTGAAACTTGAATCCAAACAAAATTAGTAGGAAGTAGCAGGATGGTTTTTCTATTGCATGACGTTCACCGACAGTAACTAGAAAAATAACAAACAAATCTTCAGTCATACCAAAAGCTCAGTAAAATTTTGTCTACCTTCGGTTTGGGGATCAACAATAAATTTCTGGATGCAATCAACAAAATTGGTTCCATTGACAGGATCTCCTCCAATACCAACACATATAGATTGACCAAGGCCAACGGCAGTTGTTTGGAACACCTAACAAACCAAAATTAAGACAACACAAGCATCAAATGCAACACCAAACACAATTGAAATAGAAGACCTAACTTCAATTAGCCAATCAGAACATAGAAAGCTTAATTCTTTACACCTCCAAGAATTGAATCTGTTGGAATATAATGCAATGGAATTGATATCATTCCATTACCTTGTTTGGCAGGCAATGGCACTCATTGTAGGATTTATTTTTTCATTCCATTCCGAATATTCCATTGAATTTTGGATGGAATGAAAATCATCCATTTTCATTCCGTTGGAATGAAATCATATTTCATTGCTCCGTTGCCAAACAAGCCAAATTGATATAATGTAATGAAAAAAACATTCCATTCCATTCCATTACCGCAATCCAAACACGCCATTAGAGTTTCTCCATTGCCAAACAAGCCAAATTGATATAATTAATGAAGTGACATTGATGTCACTGTAGATGTCACTGTATACATTAGACAATTAATGAAGTGACATTGATGTCACCGCAGAGATGTCATCGCATATATTAGACAACTAATGAAGTGACATTGATGTCATTGTAGATGTCACTGCATACATTAGACAATTAATGAAGTGATATTGATGTCACAACATAAATCGATACAATAAGACGTCACTGAATAAATCGATACAATAAGACGTCACTGCATAAATCGACATAAGACGGTGTCTATGCATCGCGGTGTCACTTATCGTGGTGTCTCTGCAATGCGGTGTCACTTCATCGCGGTGTCTCTGCAATGCGTTGTCACTTCATCGCGGTGTCTCTCGTGATCGTCAAATGTTATAACATCGCTGATGACTCGCAATGCGCGCCTCTCGCATTGCGGTGTCACTTCATCGTGGTGTCTATGCAATGCGGTGTCACTTCATTGCGGTTTCACGTCATCGCGGTGTCTCTTATTCGCGATGTCTCTGCATCGTCAAATGTTATAACATCATGATGTCTCTTCGTTGGGGGTGGTCGCGATCACGCGGTGTCTATGCATCTAGGTTGGTCACTGCATCGTGGTTTCTCTGCATCGGAGGTGGTCACTGTATCGAGGTGATCAATGGATCTGGCGTGGTCAATGCATCGTGGTGTCACTTCATTGAGGCGTCTCTGCATCACGGGTGGTCACTACGTCGCTGTATCACTTCATCGAGGTGTCTCTGCAATGCGGCGTCTCTGCATCACAGTGTCTCTACATCGGGTGGTCACTGCATCGCGGTGTCACTTCATTGCGGTGTCTCTGCATCACGGTGTCGCTTCATCGCCGTGTCTCTACATCGCGGTGTCATTTCATCGCGGTATCTCTGCATCGCGATGGTCATCGCATCGGGCGTCGCGGTGGTCAATGCATCAGGATGGTCATTGCATCGAGGTGGTCAATGCATCGGGTGGTCAATGCGTCGCGGTGGTCATTGAATCGTAGTGGTCATTGTATCGCAATGGTCAATACATCGGTTAAAAAAAAATGAACATCGTGGGTGGTCAATACATCGGTCAATGCATCCCGACGGCGAATGCGTCGCAGCGGTCAACCATTGGGTCAGTCAATGCTTCGGGATGGTCAATGAGTGGTCAGGGTCAATGCGTCGTGGCTGTCAATGCGTAGGGGCGGTCAATGCGTCGCGACGGTCAACGCGTCACGATAGTCATTGCGTTGCGGAGGTCAATGCATCAAGACGGTCAATACGTCGGAACGGTCAGTGAATTTTATTTTATTTTTTTATTTTTTAAATATTTTTGCATCCATTAAAAAGAAAAAAACTTTTTAGTATTAAAAGAAAAAAAAGCTTCCAGAAAAAAATTTAAAAACCAAAAAGAAAAAGAAAACAAGGAACATACCTATGAATGACGCCGGCGCTGCTAATATTTCTGAATTCGTTTGTCTAATTACAGGCACGTGGAGGGAGAAAAAAAAGGGTATTTTAGTCCGTGTAATAATATTATGTCCTTATAAGTTCAACAGATTCATTTTTGTCCTTATAAGTCCAATAAGTCCGTTTTGTGTACTTTTGGGTCTTTGGCCCTTATAATAAAACTATGTACAGGTCACTATATGTATGGGGTGTATGTATATCTAATAACTACTATTAACATTAACAAAGTCAATAAGAAACAATTTAATAATTATTTTGGTAGTTATTAAACTAACTTGTGTCAAACTTGTACGCAATCGCATAACCTATAAAAAAAAACTATAGTCGAATCTTTCGGTTTTAATAATTAGATCTGTTCCCGTAAACGACGTCCGGAAAGTTTTTCCACCGACTTCTTTAAAAAACTATACAACAGCGATTGATTAATAGAGCTACACCCGACAAACGAGAGTTCGAAGACACTTAATATTTAAAACAAAAAAAGAAATTGAAAAACACCGACATAGTAGTAAAATATCAGTTATTATGGCCGGGTGATAACAAAAGTTTAACGACTTATAACAATAATTATATTACAATATTCCACAGAATAATAACAACATAAAATTATTTTTTATAAAGGAAATACAATGTACGAAATCATTTTCGGAACAATATAAAACAAAAGACGTATGATGAAAAGAAAAAACACCATGAAAACACGTTAAAAACCGAAGATGCGAAATACTAACAAAGTACTCATTGTATAATGCAACGACCGAAAAAAAAGAATACGTTAGAATCTGAAGGGGAAAGAAGCATAAATATATCCTTGTATAATGCAACGAACGAAATAAAAAATAACATGTCACGAAGTCGATATTTATAATAAAAGCCTACAATGAAATAAAATCAAAATACGAAACGATATAATGTAATACAATAAGATAAGAAATCGGATAAAAATACCCGAAAGCGTCGCAAAGATCGAAGGAGGTGAGAAGAAAAGAAAAGACAATGTATATATAGATACATATATATGTATGTATAGGTGAAAAGTTAGTGGAAAGGGAGAAGTGAGAGAAAAAAATATAAAAAACATCAAAAGCGTCGCTATATGTCAAAAAACGTCGCTATAATTTCAAAGGGAAAAAAAAAACACAGTAAAAGAAAAAAAAAAAAAAAAGCGAAAATGTCGGCCAATCAGAAATCAGGCTCGGCGTGTGCAGCACCAAAAGCTCCACAAGAAGCGCCCCTTGTTCCTTTATTAGATATTAAGATATATCCTAACTATTATATACAAAGACAAGAGAGGCTTTTGTGGTGTTACCACGTGGCGCTCTCCATTGGTTCGTCATTTCCTTTTTTTTTTTGCCTTTGCACCATTTAACATATATATTATTACATATATATATATATATATATATATATATATATATATATATATATATATATATATATATATATATATATATATATATATATATTTATTTATTTTATTTTTTTTTTTATTACATATTACCCCAATCCCCTGGATATAGCACAGTAGTGAGGCGTGGTGTTATAATGACAATGGACTCTCTAAATCTGGAGGTCAATGATTCGATTAAAGTAAAAGAGGTTGATTTCAGATTGATAACACCCTTCTTGATGATGGAGAGCAAAGAAAGTTCTCGACTCTGCTCTCTAAGTTTCACGATTAACATCTCCCCACATTCCTGTGGGATCGGAGGTGGGAGACCCTTAATGTTGGGTTGAACATTTTTTTATTACATATTACCCCAAATTCCCTCTTTCTAACTTCCCATGTACCCTACTATCCTATTTTGTTTTCTTTCTTTTCCGTTTTTTCCCCACTTGTGCATTGACTGGTTTTTGGTTATTTTGCTTTTCCTTTTATTTTTTTTTATTATTCTTTTGATAATTTTTTCCTCCTTATTTTTTGGGGATAGTTTTTGTGTTCCTACTCTCAATATGCATATCGTATCGTATCCATAAAAATAAGTCGTTTAACTTGTTATACTCGTTAATAATGTTGCATTACGGCGTATATTTTCCTTACTTATTTGTTTCATATACTTATTCTTGTTTTGTTCTTTTTATGTCTCGTGTTTATTGTTTTCTGCATCCTTATCTACATTGCTTATTCTTAAAATGCTATTGTTCTTAGCATTCATATCTTTTGTCGTTTTTATTTATGTGCTTTCTCGTTACGTCTTTTCCCGTTATATTTCGCGGGTGAGTTAATTATACTTTAACAATGTGTATTTTTTTGCTCCTTTTGTTAAGCATATGTATTTTTCCCGGATGTATACAACTCCATTGTTCTCGTTATTGTTATTTGCGAAGTTTCGTGTTTACACAATTTCGTTGCTTTAATTTTATTTAGCCACGTTGTCGTAACGCATACTTATGCATGTGGTAACATACATATATATTCCTCTCTTATTGTTAAATTTCTGTCAATTATATTTCGTATCTCATTCACAATACATAGGTACAATATATATAGCCAAATTCAGGGCTTCTAGTGCTAGTCGTAATTACCAATCCACCCTTTCCTAATTACATAAACAATACAATAGTCAATATCGTAATACCCCCCCTCAAGTGGGAGCGTGAAGATCCCGAACGACCAACTTGCGCAATAAAAACTCGAATTGCTGTCGTCCCAATGCCTTGGTAAAAATATCCGCCAACTGGTGCTTTGTAGGAACATAAGAGGGAAGGATCAAGCCGTCCGTTATAGCATCTCGCACAAAATGGCAGTCGGCCTCAATATGCTTCGTACGTTCGTGAAAAACATGGTTCTGAGCTATGTATAACACAGACTGACTGTCACAGAAAAGTCGAATCCCAGGAGGATGTCGAACACCAAGATCAGCAAGTAATTGCTTTAGCCACTTCAGTTCACAAGTCAAGGAAGCCATCGACCGATATTCGGCTTCAGCAGAGGAGCGGGACACCGTGGTCTGTTTCTTGGACTTCCAGGAGATAGGAGAAATACCAAGAAACACAAACCACCCACTCAAAGATCGGCGAGTAATAGGGCAACTTGCCCAATCAGAGTCACACCATCCTTTAAGGAGAAGAGAACTATCCGAACGTAGGAGAATCCCCTGACCCGGATGCTTTTTCAAATAACGAACCAGGCGCAAACCGGCTTCCCAATGTTCAACCCGAGGTGCTTGCATAAACTGAGACAAAACATGAACCGAATAAGCCAAATCAGGGCGAGTAACACCAAGATAGATCAGGCGGCCAACAAGCCGCCGGTATGACGCCGGATCAGTCAACAAAGGCCCAGTCGCAAGTGCCAATTTATGATTCTGTTCGATAGGAAAATCTGCAGGCTTGCTCCCAAGTAACCCAGCCTCATGGATAATATCGAGTGCATATTTCCGCTGATTTAGGAAAATGCCCTCAGTGTTTCGTGCGACCTCAATCCCAAGAAAATATTTAAGAGCACCAAGATCCTTCATCTTAAAACATTGCCCAAGATACGATTTATAAATCGGCATTGCCACTTTATCATTGCCGGCAATTATCATATCATCGACGTAGACGAGCACCACAAGCTGAATACCATCACGAGTCAAAGTAAACAATGAGTAGTCAGAGTAAGATTGACAAAAGCCATAGTCATGCAAAGCCGAGGCGAGCTTAGAAAACCAACACCGAGGGGCCTGCTTCAATCCGTACAATGATTTGCGCATTTTACAAACTAAGATCGATCCCGGCTTCTCAAAACCGGGAGGTATCTTCATATAGATTTCCTCATCCAAATCGCCATGCAAAAATGCATTGTGGACATCCATCTGATGAATGTCCCACCGTTTCACTGCTGCCACACTCAGAAAAGTTCGAACCGTAACCATTTTTGCCACAGGAGCGAAAGTCTCTGTATAATCAATACCTTCTTCTTGGTGATGCCCAAATGCCACTAACCGGGCTTTTAGACGTTGCAGATTCCCATGCTCATCATATTTCTCTGTATAGACCCACTTACTCCCCAATGCCTTTTTTCCGGGGGGGAAGAGGTTCCAAAACTCAAGTGCCCTGATCCTCGAGAGCCTGAATTTCCTCCGACATGGCCTTACGCCACCCCTCATGTTTCATAGCTTCCTTAAATGATTTAGGAGGATTACCAACAGTAATGGCTGCAAGGTACTTGCGATGCTTATCAGAAAATAGATCATAATTAATGTAATGCATAAGAGGATACGGAGTACCTGAGGGAACTGATGGAGCGGAAGAGCGTGGAAGAGGACTTTTCTGATCAATCAACGTGTGCGTCACAAAATCTTGAAAACATGAATTCGGAAGCTTCTGTCTTTTACCCCTACCCAATTCTTCGATACCTTCACCTGGATCTCGAGGTTGTGGTGAAGGCACTATATCACCCCAGAGTATCACACATTTAATCAGGCGTATGCCCCTCCTCAACCAGAGGCTCGGGTTGGAGGGATCCTGACGAAAGAAGGACTAAATTTCGATCCACTATTCCAACGTCATCAATCATAGGGTAAGGAGGTATGGATGGTGCACTATCGGTCGATTGGGAAAAAGGAAACACATGTTCAAAAAACTTAACATCCCGAGAGACAAAGATCTCCTCCGTCTCTAGATCATACAAGGTCCACCCCTTCTTGGCAAAAGGATACCCAAGAAAGACACACTTACGGCTTCGGCTGGCAAATTTATGGGCGTGGCGATGGTCATGGGCATAACACAAACATCATAAATTTCTAAGTTTGGAAAGATCTGGCGGTTGACCAAAAAGAGACTGATATGGTGTTTTAAAATTCAAAACACTATTTGGGGTTCTGTTGATTATATATGCGGCGGCCATAACACATTCCCCCCAAAACTTAAGGGGCAAATGTCCATCAAAACATAGTGCACGTGCAACATTAAGAATGTGTTGATGTTTCCTTTCAACCCGGCCATTCTGTTGTGGGGTACCAACACACGACTACCAACACACGACGTTTCAAAAATGATACCCTCTTTACGAAAATAAGGAAGCAAATGTCTAAATTCTGTCCCATTGTCACTACGAACCCGTTTAATATTAACCTCAAACTGACGAGAGACTAAAGCAATAAAATCCAAAAAAACATATTCAACTTCCATTTTATTCAATAATAAATAAATCCAAACCGAACGTGAATAGTCATCGACAATAGTCAAAAAATACGTAGCGCCACACGTTGAGGGTTCACTGTAGGGCCCCCATAAATCACAATGTACTAATTCAAAAATGCGACTAGCTTTATTCTCACTAATAGGGAAGGGTTCACGAGGCTGCTTAGCCTTAAAACACACATCGCACCCGTCTTTATTGAAAAACTTAGAAATAGAAATATTCAGAACATGCCTAAGGACCTTTTCTGATAGATGACCTAACCGCCGATGCCACAAAGCCACATCCGGCACACCATCAACAGCAAGAGCCCACATCTCTAGAACACCCACGAACAGAAAAAGTCCATCCACACGCTCACCCAGTCCAATCAGCGTCCTCGTGACTCGGTCCTGTATAATACATAATTGAGCAGTGAATTGCATGACACAATCATTATCGTTTAGAAATTGTGACACCGAAAACAAGTTACAATTCAACTTTGGGACATATAAAACATTTAAAAGGCGTAAATTTCCCAATAAAATAACCGTTCCCGAATGGGTCGCAAACGAGGAACTTCCATCCGGCAAACCAATCGGACAATGTTCAATAGGCTTCAATTGGTCAAATAAATTTCGATCACCCGAAACGTGATGAGTCACGCCAGTATCAACGATCCACGAAAACTTACCCGTTAACCGATCACGAGGCTTAGACACCTTTAAGAGATCGATTATGCCTTGCCATTGAGCCGGGGTAATGTTCGCGAGCCCACCTTTCTCAAAAGTAGAAGGGAGTGCTGTGGAGGGATCGGGCTGAGCTGAACTCAATGGCCCACTCTTGGTTTGATTTAGCTGTGCAGAATTAGATTGGGTACCACGGCCTCTTCCACCAGTCCCTGTTCGTCCACCCCCACGAGAACCCCGTCCACCACCTCGAACTCCTCTTGGCCGATCACCCCACCACTCGGGGTACCCATAGAGCTGAAAGCACGAATCCTGGGCATGGCCCTTCCTGTTACAATAGGAACAGAGCTGTTCCGCATCTTCAAGTGTCTTCTCTCGAGATTTCCCATCAGATTGGAGGCGAAACGCCATCTTGACGTCGGCGTCCATGGCCGGAGATGGTGCTGCACCTATTCGTAAGCTTTCTTCTTGCGTGAGTGCTTGGTAAGCTCGATCCAAATCTAGAAGAGGATCTCTTCCCAACAATTGAGAACGAACTGAAGCATAGATCGGATCCAAACCGATTAAAAACCAGTGTAATCTGTCATCGAGGAGTACCTGTTGAAACTTCGAAGCAAGGTCACACTTGCATCCATTGCAAGAGCAAGATGGGGTCGTCACCAATTCACTCAATTCGTCCCAGATTCGGCTCATCCGCCCAAAATAGGAAGCAATTGTCTCTCCCTTTGCTTGCTTACAGTCAGCCAATGAAGATTTCAATTGACAAATTTTGTTCCGTTAACGACCGAAAATCGTCCTTTCAACGATTTCCAGAGCTGCTCGGCATCTTCAAAATAGGATAGTGTTGCCCGGATAGACGGTTCGATCGTGTTCATAATCCATGATAACAACATGGAATGAACGGTATACCAATCTTCCAATTTTTTGTCGTCCGTTGGCTTTTTGATTTTTCCTTCAAGAAAGCCAAATTTTCGTTTTGCTCGAAGAGCAGTCCGAATTGAGCGTGCCCACTCATCATAGTTAGGTCCCTTCAATTGCACCGTGGTGATCAATTGTCCCAGATGATCGTTAGTGTTGAGGAAGAAAGCATCAAGCTTTTTCTCCCCTGAGGTTTTTGCTGTTGCGGCCATGATCAAAAGAGCAGGACGCAGCCTGTATTGTGATTTTCTGGTTCATGATTTGCTGTGTTATTTTTGATAGGTTTATGGTTTAACCTTTCTCTGATACCATGTTAAATTTCGGTCAATTATATTTCGTATCTCATTCACAATACATAGGTACAATATATATAGCCAAATTCAGGGCTTCTAGTGCTAGTCGTAATTACCAATCCACCCTTTCCTAATTACATAAATAATACAATAGTCAATATCGTAATGCTTATGAGTATATACTAATATATTACGATTTCTTCTATGGTAATTTATTATTATTCTCATGACTCATTAAATTTTATTATGAGAATGTTGTTATACTTTGACGAAAGTGTTTTTCCTACCGTTCTTGAAAATTGTATGTTAAAACCATATTATCTCCTAACACGGAATATGTTATCTATTTTCATATATATTATCATAATCTTCTTGATATAAAATACTATACGATCGTGTGTGCACGTTCTCCGTTACGGGTTTTCCCCATTTATAATTTTTCGTATTTTATTATAATATTTTGGAACGCATAAATGGGTTGCAAGAAAATGAAATAGGGGATGATTTGTTCTTTATAGTAGTTGGAGTTATGGATTGTCAATGAGAATGGATTTGTGGGTATGTGATAGGTAAATAGAATAGTGGGTCTAATTGAACAAAAGAATGTTGCGTAAATAACACTCTATTTTCTTTTGCTTTAGTTCTCTTTTCTTTTTATATTATAATGTTTACGGAGTCTTTAGCGGCATCACACAATATGTACCATTACATCATATTTAAAAAAGGGATAGATTAACCAATGGTGGAATATATGGTTTTTCCTTTATATTATTTAAATACAATCTTATATCATTTCAAATAAAGAAAACAAATATTATAAAAATATCTTGTACACGATATTTATGTGTAGTACTGATCGGACTTTCCTAGGGTTCCAATCTTACCGGCAGTGTGCCGGATCAATTGTAGTCTAGTAAGTGGTCAAGGTCGTATCCCACGAGGATTGTGAGGTTGAACACCAAAAAGCCATTATTATCATGATCTAAGTCGCAAATTAACAAGAAAGTAGATTTATCTAAAATCTACTACTACAATGGGTAATAAAATGATAAAAAACCTAGCCAAGACAATGCATTGATCAAGTATAACTCTACTAGCATCATAGGAATGAACTACCTACCAACCTTCCTTTAGTGTTCAAGTGTGTGTTACCGGTGCACTCCTAAGCTAGTAGTTTCCCCTCATACGAGTGTACGAAACTACTCTATGTCTCCTCCTTGGTCTAAGAGCCCTAAACCTAATGATTCAACATGATTAAGCTCTCGAGTACAAATAATCTTTCCCCGGATAAGAAAGAGGGTTCCGTCAGACGGCCAATTTTACCTTCCGGTTCTCCTATTCCTTCTCCCACACCTAATATCTTCGTTCGGTCTCAACTTAGTGTGTGTGTGTGCTAGTGTTAGATGATCAATCCAACACAACAAGCAATACAGTGAAAATAGGAAAAGATAACAACAACACAAAAATCTATGAAATAAATGAATTAACATTCCCAATCAACATATAGAGATTAATAATTATCACAACAACATCATCTTGGCCAGTTACAAATTTAGCTACTCATTACTACAATTACTAACATGTTAAAATTAGTATTCATAGCAATAAGATTATCAAAACAAAAATAAAACTAGAATATTACCGATTACAACCGTTGAATTTCAAAGGAAAAGCTTCAATCATCTTCGTAGAGCATTCATGGAGCCGACTGATCTTGGTGTTGAGCTTCATCCAATTAACTACCCCAACCGGTTGAGTTAACATTCAAAGAATTAATTTTGAGATGAAAATAGCTAAATATTGTAACTAATTTTCGGCTCTAAGAGCCTTTAACTGATGGTGTCTGCAAGAAGAAATATGGAGAAGATGAAGGCCCCAGCTCTCTCTTCTTGTTTCCTTCGTTCATATATATATATACATATGACTGAATATGAATAGTAGTGAATAGTAGAAAAGGAGAATAATTGAAGGGGCCCATTTCCCGGTTTAAACCGGTAATTCCCGGTCTGAGCCGGTAATTCCCAGTCTGAGCCGGAATCTTGGCATGTGAGAGTTGTCAGACTCATAAATGCTCCATAAATGCTAATATTCGCCCAATATTTGCCAAATCTTTGACAAATCTGTGATATATCTTTGGAGATTCCGGCGTGCGCCGGTATTCTTCCGGTTTGCGCCGGGTCTTGTCACTTTTAAGGGAATGTAACGGAAATTTATAAAAATTGTGCCGATAATTATTTTTCCGTATCCATCGAGCTTTATGTCACAACCCCCAAAGCTTTACCACGTGGTATCTGTAATAAAACAAAAACAAGAAAAACCACGGGTAATTCTGATAATAAAAATAGGCTGATAAGCCTATAAATATGTCAAAATAGTGGGATTTTATAATATCTACTATATATAAAAATAAACCGTTATTATAACAATATTTATTATATTTGATATAAAACTATCACTAAAAACTTAGGAAATGGGATTAAAAATGCATTAAAATACATCATCTGGTTGACATTCATCAAGTACATGATGTGTCCTGGTTTATAATTTGTGCCATTTATGTACGTATATATAATTTAACCAGAAATAAAAAAATAGGCATGAGCTGGAGGTCTGCCCGTTGCTATGCTGGGAGGTGGAACGGGGGGGGGGGGGGGGTTAAAAGTACTAATCTAATAAAATAATGTCTTTAAGGTACCTATGCTACACTAAATGAACAACTCCATTTAATACCATTGCTTGCCACCACCAACCCCTTTCTCTCTCAGAAGGCCAACCGACACATCCACCCCTCCACCACCCAACCCTTTCAGGCACTTCTCCGGCACCCATTTCCAATCAACTCTCTAAACTCTGTTACTGAACGAAGAAAAAACCTACCACCTGCTCTGATGACGTTCTCTTGTGACGAAAGTGTACTAACTGCGAATTTAAGCCACAAAACAAGCTATGTTTACCATCGTTAGAAGGACAGAGAGAAGTTTGGGTCATTTTACACGCTTAAACTGTAGCAGAGGTAGATTGTAGTTTTTTTTGCCCCAAAGTTGCCTCTCCATTACGCGCATGCATCTTCATCTTTTTCATCTGAAATTTTTGATTTCTTCTGTGTTTATTTTGCAGGTATGTTACACACGGATACGATTTGCTAGCTTCTGAAGTCTTGCACAAAAATCGCCTTTTTTAAGGTCTGTTTATTTCATTTTGTTGTAACCATTCTTCTGTTCATGTGGTTAATCAAAATGCAGGTCTCTGTAGCTTGCTTCCGATTGTGTTGTGTAGTACGCTTAACACTTAGGGTTTGTGAATTTATTTCAAAAATTTGAACTTTATGTGTCCTTCTTATGCCTGTTCTTGTGTGGCCCAAATTTAGGATTTTTTCATTCTTTATCTTCTCCGTTGCAGATTAGGTATTTGCATATTGCTTTCCATTGTGGTGTGTGTTCTGTTTAAAACTTAGAATCTATAAATCTAGGTTGGATATTTCATCTTTAGGTCTCTTTGTTATGCCTTCTCTTGTGTGAACCAAACTTAAGTTTTTCCGTTTTTGTCCTTCTCTGTTGGACTATATGAAAACTATATGTTTTCTTTTAATGCCCAATGGTGTCTGTCAGGATCCCTGCAACCCATTTATGAATTGAGTGCATTTAATGGTTTATTTGGAATACATGAATGTTCGTAATGCATAAATGGTTAAAAGAGATATGGTTAAAAATAACCATATCCATTTATGTTCTCCAATAACCATATATGGTTATTAAAAGAGATATGGTTACTTTGGAATGCATAGATGGATTGAAAGAGATGGATATCCATAGATGTTCTCTTTTAAAAGTAACCATATCCATAAATGGTTAAAAGAGATACGTTACATAAATGGATATGGTTAATAAAGGATATGGTTTCTTTTAATGCCCCATTTATGTTATCTCTTGCTGTTTTCCACTCTAAGCACTACCAATCATAGACAACTGTTAGCCCTTGTATTATTGTTTACTAGCTGGATGCAGGAAAATATTGTTCCCTTTTCTGTTCTTTTTCCTCCCTTCACTTTGTGTTTTTTACTTAACCATTTGTACTGTATTAGGGTTATTTCATGCATTGAACTTGTGTTCCTTGTGTTTTATTTTAATTCCCAGTATATGCACTACAAGTATGGTTTTTCCCCCCTTGGAAACCCACTTACCTATATGGTGTTTTTTTTACAGTTTTTTTGGGAAGAAGCTGTTGTGGTTTCTCTGCCTCACGAACAAGGAACTTGCTTCAGGTCAGTGTAGTTAGGGGTACTACTGGAAACCCCAATAGTTAGTGGATCTATTGCAAACCCCGTAGTTACAGGATTTACAGAAAATCCTGATTTCCTTGCACACGTTAACACTTCATACTTGTTTGCACCTACAATATATGCAATACTTATGTTTATTAATACTCAAACAATTTTAGTATCAATTTGTATAAGTATTTTGTAGATTGGTGTCTTCTCTCTCGAACGCTTTGATAGCCTTAGTTTGATGCTTATAATGAAGAGATTTAGAATTCTGATGTGATCTGACATAATTTTATATTTCTGTATAAAATCAAACTAAAAATAAGATTGACAAATGAAAACAAACAGTGCTGAATGCTAGCTTTTCTTTCCTCTCTTAGCTTTTCGCCAACTTGGTTTGATGTTTAAAATGTTAGATTCTCAGGCTGAATGCTGTAAAGTTTTATAAATACCTCTTTAGGATTTGCTGTAATCAATTGAACCTATCTTTTTATAGATATACATAGGATGTCAAGCTTAGTACCATTTGAGCATGAATTAATGTGTACGACTCATTTGACCTTCTTTTACTGTATTCTGATCAACTAAGCACAAAAAACCTATCAAGATTAATATCTATATAGCTTATACGCTATTCATTGTTAACTTTCTATTTGAATTTAAGAGATCCTGTCTACATTGGAATTCCTCTTAATATAGATGTAAAGTATGTATTGTATTGTTTGTTCAAAAAACATAATAGATTCCCCTTTGCCATGGATTGCTTATACTGAAATTCCTGCTTTTCATCTAGATACTCCAACAACTAAACTATCATAGCTTTTTGTTACTACGTTGTCTAGCTGTTGTCAATACAGACATATAGCAATTAAAAAAATACGTTTGGAAAAAACTCAAGAATAAACCTGCAATCAATAAACATAGTAAAGAGAACATTTAGGTACGGTTCAATAAAACAGTGCAAGTGAGAACCTGTACTCACATAATTGCTGAATCAAATATTGTGCTTACACGTTCTGTGTTACCAAAAATTCAACCATTAGTTCTTAACCATGATAATATAATCATTTCCAATATTCAGCCAGATTATAAGCCCTCAATGCCTTTACCTGTGGTTTCACTTATGCATGCTTTTCTTGGCACTATTCTTCGATTCATGCGGTTGGTAAAAAACAAGGTCTCTGTAACTTGCTTTAGACAAATGCAATGTAATGGTCTTAAATGTGTAGAAATAAACCTGATTCGTGTTTGAAATTTCTTAACTGTTTCAACTGTGCATCCGCAGTTCGTTCCCACTCATGTATTAAAACTCTGTGCCTTGTGATTTATTTTAATTCCCAGTATATGCACTACAAATATGGTTTTTTCCCCTTGAAATCCCACTTACCCAGCTGGTATTTTTTTCAGTTTGTTTTCGAAGAAGGTGCTGTGGTTTCTCTGCCTCGCGAACAAGGAAATTGCTTCAGGTCAGTGTAGTTAGGGTACTACTGCAAACCCCAACAGTTAGGGGATCTATTGCAAACCCCGTAGTTACGGTATCTATAGAAAATCCTGATTTCCTTGCACACGTAAACACTTCATACTTGTTTGCACCTACAATATATGCAATACTTATCCTTGCAGTTAATAGGTTTGCTATGTGGGACTTTCTTTGTTACGTAATGCTATTGTAGGATCCACCTGTAGGTTGTCTTCCTATTTTAGGGTTTAATAAATACAGTAATTACTCTTTCCTGTGTGAGTTGGTGTGACAGTTACGTAGTTTCCTCTATGTTTACTTAGGTTGTCTTCAAAGCTGATCTAACTGTGACCTTTTCACCCATGTTCTAATTTTCCTTCACGCTACTCCATGTTGTTTCACGCACTGGCTGAGAGTTGTTCACAGTACCTATACATACAGCTTCCTTTTAGCCTTTGTGCTGCATCTAAGCTGCTGTGTGTACACTGTACTGCGTTCTTGCCATGACGTCAAACCTTAGTTGTGGTGACGTTTCACCATGTCGTGCTTACAGACAACTAGCCATGGGATAAGATTACAATGGATTTCATCACCGGTTTACCTAAGACCAGAGGTGGACATGATGCGATTTGGGTGATTGTGGATAGATTGACCAAATCAGCCCATTTCTTACCAACGAAAGTCGATATGTCATTGAAGAAGATTAGCACACTATACTTGGATAATATAGTGAAGTTACACGGAGTCCCTATCTCAATAGTTTTAGATCGTGATCCGAGGTTCGTCAGTCGGTTTTGGAAGAGTTTACAAGGAGCTTTTGGCACCAAGCTGGATTTGAGTATGGCCTTTCATCCGCAAACAGACGGATAGTCAGAAAGGACCATCCAAACACTTGAAGATATGTTAAGGGCTTGTGTTTTGGAAGTAGGCGGATCATGGGATGATTACCTACCGGTATCGGAGTTTGCCTACAACAATAGTTATCATGCAAGCGTAGGCATGCCACCGTTTGAAGCTTTGTATGAGAGAAGATGTCGAACGCCGCTGTTTTGGGATGAAGTCGGGGAAAGACAAGTCACCGGGCCGGAGTTGGTTGAGCAAGCTAAGGAAAGGGTTCAGTTGGTTAAGAAGAATCTGAAGGCAACACAAGATAGACAGAAAAGTTGGGCAGATATCAGAAGAAGACCTCTTGAGTTTGAAGTCGGTGAAAGATTTTATCTGCGAGCTTCATCGATGAAGGGAGTGAAACGTTTTAGACAAAAGAGAAAGCTAAGTCCAAGGTATGTTGGACCATTTGAGATTTTGGAGAGAGTTGGACCGTTGGCTTACAAGCTTAAGTTACCAGAATCAATGTCAAAGGTCCATAGTGTGTTTCACGTGTCGATGTTGAAGAGGTGTCTGACGAAGAATGATGTTGAAACTACGATTGATCCGGAAGTTCTACAAGACAACCTTGCTTATGTTGAGAAACCGATCAGGAGACGGTTGATCCCGTTGGTTCTGGTGCAATGGAGCAATCATTCACCCGAGGAGGCAACTTGGGAAGTTGAAGACGACATGATCAGTGAATTCCAAGAGTTTGTGGATTTACCAGGTATGTTCTAGTTTCGATGACGAAACTCCTCTTAAGGGGGGGAGGAATGTAATATTCCGATTTTCGGGAAAAGGGCAGACGTGTCATTTTGTGAAAACGAAATATATTTTTTTCTTTTCTTTTATTGGAGTCAAGTGTTTTGGTATATATATATATATATTTGAAATTGTATATATACATAATTAAAGGAAATTCTGATTTTTATGGTAATTAAGGGTAATTAAGGAAAAAGGGATTAACTGGGAATTGTATTTAAGGAAATAAACTCTGATTATTTCCATAACCTGAATACTAATCAGAAACAGTTGCTACGCTCATTCTCTGCGCATTGAGGAGAGGAGAAGAGGCTAGGAGGGTTTTCAAAAAATTCTGAAGCATAACTAAACCGTTTTCAGATCGGACTAGGGATTTGGAACCGTTGTGAAGAGGACATCGTTTGGATATCAAGCTTGTGGGAAGGGCTGGAGATTTTCGAGGCTGTTGGATTGGAGTTTGCTTGCAAACACGTAAGAGACTCTTCCTATGATTTTGATTATGGTTTATAAGGTTTAGATCATGTTTTAAGACGTTTAGATGATAGAAAGTTGTGTCTTTTTGTTTGATCAAGGATCATAGATGTTATGGTATGATTAGACATGATTTTATGTGTTTTAATGTGTTTAATTCGATGATTATTGGGTTGAAAACGGATTAGAAATCGTTAAATGGCTGAAATCGAGTTTAGGGTTTTCCAGGCAGGATGCGTACGCATTCAAACAGGTTGCAGGTTTTGGTTTATGGTTGTCGAATGCGCACACATTCAGAGCAATACGTACGCATTCGTGGTACAGGTTGTATCAGAGAGTTGTTGTTCGTGCAATGCGCACGCATTGTTGCTTCAGGTTGATTCAGGATGTCACTGTTCGTGCAATGCGCACGCATTGTAGGCAATGCGTACGCTTTGGCTGGACAAAAACTTTCACCAAGTTTTCTGGTCGTTGAATGAGTATGCATTCCAACCAATGCGCACGTATTGGACCCTATTTTGGGAAAAATAAATGTTCAAGCTATGTGTTGAGTTTTAAACCTTGTTTTATGATATAATAACATTGTATAAGCATGAACAAGCCTGAATTGAGCTTCTGATTCACTTAGTTTTGGCACCGAATGTACTCTTAAAGGGAGTTGAAGTTCGGATCTGTCGGAAGAGCATGATAGGCTTGTGCTTTGATGAATTAACATTCATCAATGTCTGTGTAATTGCTAGGCCTTGTTTATGTCTAGTGGTCTAGTAAGAGAGTAGTACTTGTGAGGGAGATTACTTGAAAACACTTAGATGGTTAGTTAACCATTTTAATAAATACGTACTTGCCTAGTAAAAGCTTAAACAACATGTCACTCTTGGATAGACACCAGTATATATCGCGATGTGTGTGCTTTCTGAAGGTGGATAACTCCGTAGGTCCAAAAAACCCTAAGTACGGAGGGACTTCACTGAAACGTGTGTACTATCGGAGTCTACCAGAATAGGCTTCCGTGGATATTGGTGTGATCCACCAATATGTTGCCAAGAATATTCCCAATTTGGATATACGTAATGCCCTCGAGTGCGGTTGTAACATAGATAAGTTAAGTTAGAAACATTTAGTCAATTCATGTTGATGGACAGGAAGTGAGCCCTAGATTGAGTCGGTCATACAAAGATAACAAAATAAATAAATATATTTTCTTTATAAGTTGTAATTTATGTCATAGCTTCTCTCTTTTATTAAGTACGTTGTACTTACCTCAAATGCATGTTTTCTATGTGTTTGAGGGTGAGAAGATGAACAGGTTGATCAAGGTTACGAGGAGGATTTTCGATGACGACGTTTGAAGACGCCTCATGGAAGATCTATTCTTTAATGTTCTTTCATTTATTTGTTAGACTATAGAATCTTTTGGTCTTTTCGAGACTTGTAGTTTATCTCTTTTCTTTTGAGGATATCATACGTTATTTTGGGATTTTAGTATTTTTCTTTGAATGTAATAAAGTTACATTTCCATGTTTAGTTGTATTTCTATTCTTGGATGATTGAGAATTTTATACCCGAGTCTTTTGCTTCCGTTTGCTTTCATTTGATACGATGTAGTAGAGGCTTATGTATAAAGTGAATTTATTTTTATTTTATACGTGCCGAACGTTCCTTTTCCGGATAAGGACTCGGTGTCCGGGAACGGGGCGTTACAAAATAAATCATGTTGATTAATCATTTAAGGATTAAAGGATGTTATGGTTTGTAAAAGTTATGCTTTTCGGCTGTTTTCCTGAGTATATTCATGTAGAACACGTTTGGAATCAAGTAAAGATCGTAAAGTGCAGGAAAATCATGTTTTAGGGTTTTATTGCGTCGAATGCGTACGCATTGGCTAGCAATGTGCACGTATTCCTGTTACAGGATGTTTAGCTTTAGTTCCAGCAGGTGGAATGCGCACGCATCCGTGATTCAGGATGTTCCACCCTTTTCACAGCAGGTGAAATGCGCACACATTGCTATTCAGGATAGTTTAGTTTGCTCCCATCATAAGCAATGCGCACACATTGCAGGCAATGCGCACGCATTGGCTGGACAGAAACTTTCAGCAAGTTTTTGGTCCGAGGCGCACGCATTAGCTGGACAGAAATTTTCAGCAAGTTTCTGGTCAGAGGCGCACGCATTGGCCCAGTTTCTTAGAAAAGGTAACTACAACTTCTAGCAAACGCAATGTATTTCCTCACTTACAAGTCCAATTCTAGGAGGCCGAACTCCAATGCGAGGCTCTCACCGGAGCCGATCGAGTCCCGTTAGGTGCTTCCCGCTTGGAACAAAGAACAATGAGCTTTCGACTTTCAAGTCCTCCCTAGCAAACTGCTGGATATATAGAAACCCGAATTCGGATCTGATCCATAATTGGATCGTCAGATCTGATTCACAGCACCGATCGAGACGCTCGATCATGCACAGCGGAAGCTACGAATAAATTCGCATGCGATTTTACCACGATATGATCCACATAAATAATTAACATACATATGATAAGGTTGAAGATTTACATAATTTAAGAGGAATAGTAAATCGACAGATTGAGAAGCCGCAGTCTTCCGGATTGTATCTCCTAGCGACGACTGGTGGACGTCGATCCTCGCCGCAGAACCTCCTCGAATATGCACAAGAAAAACCCTATGTTTTTCTTCTCTTAACGACTAGAACAAGAAACTAATTTTCTCTTCTTTTTAATTGTAAGTGGCAAAATTTGTGTGTCTCATTGTGCTGGGAGAAACTCTCTTTATATAGGAAAATAACTAGCCAAGGAATTATCATTTTCACACCACAATTAGTTATTCCCACAAGGAAAAGATATTTGCCATAAATAAGAGATAATTCCCAAAAAATCAATCTCTTATTTTCCATTAATTATCCAACAAATAGATAATTAATTAATTACACGTGTTACATAATCTATGAAAATTTATTTTCCTAACTTATCCACATTTGGGGCGCCACTTATGTCAATAATTTTAATAGAAAATGTCTTTTCTATTTTACATATTATTTACCAAATAAATAATATTGCATATTCATTAAATAGACCAACTATTTAATTTATTCTCGAGGTTCCATAAAACGATAAAACACTCGCGTGTTAGGAGCCAACCGGGGACCATGGCTCTATAACCAGTAGCTACAATAAATTAAATAAAATATTTATCGAACAGAACTCAATTCATTAATTCCGGAATTACGCCACCATAAATCCGAAACTGAACTCTATCGATTATAGATATAACTTATTCTCAAAACTTCGAGTCGATAAGTGTCCATCGATATAATCATTACATACAGACTAACCCTCCATAGACTATCCGTAATGAAGTGGGAATATTTCCGTAAACCTTCTTCACTACATCTTATCCTTATTTACCATTAACCCACTAGTGATCAATTAGTTCATTACCAATACGAACTCCGCGTATCGATCAGTTTCTAGGATTAACAAATAAGGGGATTGTCTTTCTACTTCCCGCGAGGAAAGAATGGATTCTATATCTTTAAGACACACACTTCTCACTCATTCCAGAATAGTGCCAACGTGAAAGTGATTCGGACCGCGCCTCTTAGCGATCCTTAACGAACACATCAAACCCTATCCTGAAACAAGTAGGAGTATGCAATCACTACAGGATTAAGGTTAATCCATTTATGATCATCTTGTGATTTAATAAGATTTCTCAATCATGAAATTATATGAGAAATGCAGATTAAATCAGTCCTACCCTATATGACTACATCATATGTAAATGCCCCACTTAGACAACCAATGTCGACGGTTTCGGATAAGATGGTCACACCATAAAGTGTTCTGAGCGCATTATGGTGGTTTAATCAATAGACCCATACTTTGATTAAGTTCACCACGGACTAACATTTCAAGTGTATCACCATAAACTTAATCCTCACGTGTGACACACACTAAGTTATATGGCTACATATGATACGACTTGGGGTTTTCAGCTGTGTATAATATATAAGCACAAGTAAATAATAAGATGAGAGTAAATCTGTCATTTATTAACTATAAAAACAATTACATAAATTGTCTTTCGGACGCTACTTCCAACAATCTCCCACTTACCCGTAAGGACAAGCAACAATTGTCTTTCGGGCACACTATATCTAACACAAACCACCGCCACTTGCCACTTTCACTGCCGTCTCCTCCACTTGAGCTAAAAACCGCCATAATTGAACTCAGAAGCACCAACGACGCCAAAGCAAACAAAAAGTCACTATAATGATCCAAAAGAAGAACTGTGATCTCTCTCTAAACGGAAACAACAAAAACTTCCGCGTCCATGATCTGTTGTGATGATGGTGATGCAAATGAGATCGGCTTGCTTAGATTGACGATCTAAAGTTACAGACGATGCCAGTTTGGAGGAAGAGTTAAGGTTCCGTTTAAAACGGAAATGTTAAGATCAAGCGCTTACCTGGGTTACGGAAATGAGATCGGCAAGCGCTTACGAAAAATAAAATGTTCTTGTTGAATATTCAAAGTGATACTCATATGTGCCTGAAGTCTTGTTTTAAAAATTCATCCTGGCTATGGCATTTGCGGCTTGGACACATGAATTTCGATGACATGAAATATATGAGCAAAGGAAATATGGTGAAAGGATTGCCTTTCATATGTCATCTAAATCAATTGTGTGAAGGATGTCTTCTTGGCAAACAAGCAAGGAAGAGTTTTTCGAAAGAGTATTTGACAAGGGCCAACCAACCATTGGAGTTGGTTCATTCGGATGTATGTGGACCTATCAAACCATCATCGTTTGGTAAGAATCATTATTTTGTGACATTTCTCGATGATTATTCTCGGAAAACTTGGGTTTATTTTTTGAAGGAAAAATCAGAAGTGTTTGAAATTTTTAAAAAATTCAAGTTGATGGTGGAGAAACAAAGTGGATATCAAATTAAATCTCTTCGATCCGATTGAGGCGGTGAATTTACATCAAATCGATTCAAAGATTTTTGTGAGATGAATGGAATCAGGCGTCCTTTGACAGTTCCTTATTCACCACAACAGAATGGTGTATCAGAAAGGGAGAACCGGATGTCACGGATTTTATTAACAAAACAAACAAGTAATAAATTTATAATCCGATATACCTCAAGTGCAAGGATCGTAGTAAAGAGGTTGATACCGGGTCGATCTTACGGGGAACTGGCGATTGCTAACCCTAGTTTTTGTTTAACTAACTAACCTATGTCACGATTACTAAACTAAACAAGCGGATAAAACTAAACGAAACTGAAAACAAACTTACCTAAAACGTAAAAGCGGGAATGAAGATATGATCTAAAGCCAGGAAAGATACGGGTTGCGAACTATTAAACTTAAACTAATTATGAAGTAAAAGTAACTAACTAGGCAATTCAAGTTTCACGGGATTAAATTCAGATTTTAACGAACAAACGAGCGATTGATCCACCTATCCTTACAAGTATCAATTCCTATCTCGATTATATTGCGTTTTCTAACCAAGTTGTGGTTTCACCTTATCTAAAACATGAACCCTAATTTCTTAGGTAATTCACCTATTAATCTATATCTTTCGATCTGAGATTAACGATTTTACTAATCAAAGGTGTAAACTTTAACCTAGCAATTTAACCTATTAACTCTCGTTATGATAGATTTTTTTTTTAGCAACTTTATTTTATATAAAAAGGAAGAAATAAAGAGCTACAAAGCATTCGCCATATCCCGGCCCGCCCCAAGTTTGCGTGATAGAATGCATAGCATGGCCTCCTTAAACCCTATGCGTGGCAAACCCAGAGTAGGAAAATCCACCACATAGGGAAGAGTACTCGCTCTATGCATTCCCGAAAAAACCCCTACTCCATAAATAAATACATCAGTGGAAATCCGCATGAAATAAATGGTAATTCTCTGTCTACTGACTTTCAAAATGGAAGTGAAATAAGATTGTCGTTCTCCCCGTCGTGTCATCGTGTGAGCTTTCTTCGATCTTCGCATCCCCTTGGAAGTGGGATTCCGACAATGCTGGCACGTCAAATGGTCAGCAATAGCCGCGGTAGAAGCTGTACCAATCAAAAAAGGGAGTGTATCAAACATCAGAAGTAAACCGAGCACATAGAGAGACCTTAAAGGCAACAAAAACACCTGGATTGCACCCCTAGAAAAATTTTAGGGGTGCGTCCAAAGGCTAATGTGGCCCTCAGAGCCGAACGCAGAGCTGAACCGCATGCAAGCTACGCGTTGATAATCTGCCAGCACGAAAAACAAAGGGAGAGTACAAAAACCAGCAAGCAACCTCCAGGCAAGAAAAGAGAAATGGAACAAAAACACCTGAATTGCACCCCAACCAAAGGTGGAGGGGTGCGTCCGGCTGAGAAAACACAGTTTGAACAGCTATTCCTTATCATGATGATCTAAGGTTTATAGAGATTTTCATCAACATAAAACAATCATAACATGCAAGTCTTTCGATACAATTGCAATTAAACAATATAAACAATGATAAAGGAAACAACTTTAGATAAAACTCACAATATAATCGCAGAAACGGAATCAAAACGTGTTGGATGGCTTCACAATGCTCGTTTGATAAGGCTTTAGCCTCTCAACATCACTTGATCAACTCGAAAAGCTTGAGAAAAGTACATAAATTTGAAGGTGTTTATCTAGAAATTAAAAGCATAAAAGCGGATGAAAACTAAAGTAAAAGCGCATTTGGGCCGCCTAGGTTTAGGGTTTGAGTAATGTGTTTTAATTGTGAGAAAGCGCCGCCTATAAATAGATTTTCAAGTCGGTTCGGCAAAGTCGACTCTTTGGATGCCCGTCCGCTGGGTTGAACGCCCGTCCACTCTTCAATGTAAACTTGAATCGGGCCGAGTCGCGACCAGGCGCCCGTCCTTCCGGCGTCCACTCCAGCGCCCAAACTCTCGAATCATCTTTCCTCAAGCGGACGCTCGTTCACTTCACAGAGACGCCCGTCCAGCACGGACGGGCTTGGGACGTTCGTTCAATATGATCGAATTTTGATTTCTTGATCTTTATCTCTTTTATCACTATCCCATTCCCTCATTATCTCTTTTATCATCAATTAGCTCGAACTTAATCAACTTTTGATCATCTTTTGAGCCTCGAACATGTATCTATAACACATAGAAACATCGCAAAAATGTAATATCATCCAAATAATCATACAAACATAATTAAAAACACCAAAATCAACCTATTTTGCGATTAACTCATTTAAAACCTCATTTACTCAATATTTCCGTTAAACACTCGTTTCTTATGCAATTTAATTCAAATACGGGGGAAAATACCATAGAATATAGCGTTATAAATCGTATAAATTCACCCTTAACAACTCCCCCACACTTAAGCTTTTGCTCGTCCCGAGCAAAACAAAACAAGATAAAGGCTCGAGAAAAGATAGACATCTTAGCACATATAACACATATTCAATAACTTAGAGGTTCACCACTGTGTGTGTGCATAGCCATAGAAAACTTCCACTAAGTCCAAACTTGAAAATTTCAAAGCAAACTAGCTAATAGCCCCTTTAAACTAGAGATAAACGATACTTATAAGATGTACCCTACAAACGTAAAATATCCCGAAAATGATGATCGATTATATCTAAAGCCTTTCTGAAATACTCAGAGGATAATCCCTACAGCATATCTATCAGTTTCTACTGGGGATAAGATAGACGAGATAACTTAGTCTTATATTCATAACAATTCATTAGTTGATTTAACTAGTTCACTTTTTAAACGCACATCAGAATGAGCTATTGCCCTGTCATAGCAGAATAGGATATTCGTGATATACCCTACCTTACTCAAATCATAAGGCAGCTTCTTCTGACTGTCGTGAGCTTTTAGTCATCATAGTGGTATAGGACATTTCGAGATAATGCCCTACCGCACTCAAATCATCGACCAGCTTCCGACACACCCAATAATTCTTCATATTTTTCAACTTTTTCATTTGACAAAAAGTTACGTGTTACTTATCACATTCAAACCTTAGATATTCACAGTATAACATACTTTGGATCTAAATACAAACTATCATAAATCTCAAGATACGTACGTAGCACTAAGCACATGACTTATAAGAAAATCAGAAATCACTCGTCGAAAAGGGGTATAACTTTATAAATTAGCTCATCATTTACTATGGCTCGTGAAAAATAGATCTCAGGTGAAACAACTAACTTATCAAACATATGATATATAGCTTGGATGACTATAGAAATAACGAACATTGAATTGAATTGCCTACTCGAGACAAAACAAAAACAAAAATTTGAAAAATTCAGCTCTTTTTGCATAGAATCAAAACGAATTAAGCAAATGTATAGATGCATATCAAATCATTCCCCTCCCCCACACTTAAAGATCAACATGTCCTCATGTTGTGCAGAACGAAAGAAAAGGTAAAAGACTTAGCTGATTTAAACCGATACACGAATCGTCGGTCAGGCCGGAGCCTACATAGTGACACTGAGAACTCGTAATCTTACAATGTAGCTCGACAAAACCGCTAGAATTATACCTACACGACTTGACAAACACGGAAAACATCTCGGGGAAAACGGGGAATCATACCAGAATGAAAAGAGATACAAAAACGAGTAATACCAAAAGATAAAGCATTAAAACACATTCACAAGTGGAAATAAGCTAGAAATGAAAGTACTGATGCCTTATGGCTTACATGATCCATAGGAAAGAATAAATAGTAGCTAAATGCGAAATACAATGAATCACGTAATCAAAAGGAGAAAAAAAAAATACAATCACAGTATCTAGGGCAAATCAAAATTGAAAAATAGACAAATAAAATCATGACTGCCCCGGAGCCGTAGAATCATCGGCGGAGGATCGGAAGAGGTCGGAGATGGTGGTCTTTGTAGTCCTATCTACGGAGTCGTCGCTCCTCATCGGAGGACGACTCGATTCCTCCAAAACATCCGCAATGGCCTGCTCGATCCGTCGCCGAATAAAGATAGTCAATGGCGCTCGGATTGAAGATTCGTCGTCTCTTACCGGCCGGCCCTCACTCATACATTTCAAAATAGTCAAAATATTGTTCGAGGCGTCCTTATGTCCTCCTCCAGCCCGATTCGCATTAATCGTTATTACCCATACTTAGCATCATCCGGAGTGAGGGAGATAAAGTAGGAAGGGAGGATAGTCGAGGCGGTGCCGAAGAAGAACCGGGCTCCTGTGGTGCCTCTGTCTCAGAATGCCCCGAAGTCCGAACCTTTTCGTTGAATTGCCCTCGGGTTCTTTGGTTTAAGATCCACCTATACTCGGGAACACCGGCATCCACACACACGAGACCATGTATCAAGTGGGAACAATCAAACACCGGGTATAGACTTTCTGATTGGTCGCAATCTCATCAAATAAGGCTTGGCCAACATCGACTTGTAACCCGAAATTCAACGCGTATAACATCCCAATATCACCAATATGGAAATGTGTGAGGTTGTTCTTTGGCAGTAACCTACTCTGAATGAATCGACACTGGACCTTCCAGTCCTCTGACCAAGTCGTAGTTACTAATTCCTTCCGGTCTCCACCCGGCCTCAGTGTCCACGGAACATCCGGGCACACTTTCAAACGCAACTCCTCTAACGGATCCTGGCCGGCATCCTTCCTCCTCGTAATCTCCTCCTTGTAATCCAAACCCTCAAAAGGCGCTAAACCGTACTTTTCGTTAATGACTTTCGGGGTGAACGGGACCTTGACTCCTCTCACCATCACACCTCCGGTTACTAAGTCCGTCTCTGAACAGTTGCTATAAAACTCGCGAACTAGTGTATCATTTACCGGGGTAAGCGGGATTCTCATCAATGCATCCCATTTCCTATCCCTCAAAAGCTTCACAAACGCCTCATCAACCTTCGTTTCCATAACCGTCCTCTCGATCAACATCGTCCTCGACTGATAGTGCTTAGTATAAACCTCGTAAGCCTTAGGGCTGATAAATCGACGAGCCAAAGGAATAGGAGGAGCAGAAGGTCTAACAGTCGTCCTAACCGGTTCAGCTCGTGCACTCGCCTCCTCCTGTCTCGGGACATTCTCGGTAGGTTCGACTCTAGACGGGTCACCACTCCGTTGACTCCTACGGAAACGCGCTAAAGGGACATCATCCTCTGTATCGGAACCAGATGGCGACTCATCTCTTAACGGGACCCCTAGGCGAGCTTGTGTAGTCTAGGAGGGTTGTGTCTCGCACCAATCCGAATACCTTGAGTAGGATTTACCTCAGTAGGATCAACAACTTTCCGTTTCTTACTGGGCTCCTGAGCCACACCCTTACCATGCCTCTTAGCTACCGCTTTCTTATGCACCATAATTTCAATCCTAGACTAAACCACAACGACCCCAGAACAGAACAAGGTACCCGTTTATCATCCAAATCGGGATTTCAAATCAACCAAACCACAAACCACAACCATCCATTATCAATAACCAACCCATTCATCATCCACATCATCATCACAGCACCAACCAGCAAGAATCAAGAAACAAAACGAAAGAAAGAAAACAAATAAGGTGATATTCAAGTGAACGAGCCGACCCAAAGATCGAACTCAGAAAAACGTGAACAAAATCGAGAAAAGTTGTTACTAACTTACCGAGTAAGGTGAGTAGATGTTGATTGAGATGAAAATCAGTCCAACCGACACCAATGTGGCTCCCAAAATCGAACTTTTTCCTTAAAAAGTCGGACTGAAGTGGGTCCTGATTCTCCAAAAAGATCGTGTGTTGGGGAATTTGGCTTTGAAAAGAGAAAAGAAGGGATCAAATGCGGCCTATAGCAACTTAAAGCGTCCACTTTGGTGTAATATCAAAGGATTTAGGTCGAGAGGAGGCAAAAAGTCGGTTTTTGCGATTTGAAATTTTGAAAATGTGAAGGTTCATGGGCTGAGGGCGTATATATAGACAGGGGCTGGACGGGCGTCCACATAACCGGACGGGCGTTCAGCGATGAACAGATGAACTGGACGGGCGTCCAGTGTACTAGACGCTCGTCCAAGCGTTCAAAACACATACAGCGTTGAAAAGAGTTTATCAGACGGGCGTCCAAGAGTTTTGGGACGCTCGTTCACAAAATGTGCAAGGTGGGACGGACGTCCAGTTCAACTGACGCGGGCGTCAAAACGAAAAAAATGCAAAAATAATGAAATTGCATACAATTTAAATTCAAACTTGCATTTTCTCATTAAACTTAAATAAAACTCCAAAAATACAAATGAAAATCAACGAAGTACATAAAATCGCTAGAAAATAAGTAAAAAAAAATAGAAAACAGTGGGTTGCCTCCCACCAAGCGCTTTTGGCTTACGTCGTTTGCTCGACGAAACATCCTAAGAATGCTAGTCATCGTAAATGGCCGACCAATCTATCACTCGAATAAGACGGCGGAGCATGTCAATCGCCGGAGGGAAGTCATACTCATCTTGCAAACCCCAATCCTCACCAGCTACATCAACACCTCGAAAATGTTCGACTTGCGACACTAGCGCTAAATCATCGAAGATCGGATCATTCGAGATTGTGTACGGACGTCCTAGAGCCTCCTGTAACTCCTCAGTAGTGAAGTCTCCACCTTCCGAACAGCAGGGAACAATGAGAACATAGGTGACAGTCTTGACGCGGGTACTAATATCAAAGTCTACGTGCAACACTATAGTCCCTCCCGGTCCGTCATCTACAGTGATTAGTGGGATCTTCCTAAGGAAAGGTAACTCCTCTGGTAGAACTCCGAAATCCATATCTAGAAAGCACAACTAACTGACAGATAAAACAAAACTTAATAAGGCTAAGAACTTAGTAAACTGAAATACTAAAACTTAAATACTAAAACTACAAAAGCAAAAAAAAAAACAAAAACGACTAATATAACGATATCTAGGATGCCTCCTAGTAGCGCTTTTGGTTAATGTCGTTAGCTCGACACCGTTTAAGCTCAGCCTGGATCAGGCCATTTGACCTTCGCGCCACCACTACCTCGCCGGTGTGATGATGAGTTTGGTCATGTAGAAGCGACACCTAACACATGGGGTAAAATCTTTAATAGCTTTCCACACACGCTTAAACTTCCCCATGGTTGACTTCTTCATTCTCTGAGCCTTCTGATGACGTTTCAGCTGATGCTCCCTCTCAAACTCTTCCATATCCCAACTACCGCTAGAACTTCTTCAGATTGACCACTACCGCCATCCTCGAAAAAGCAGTCGGGTGAAAACTCGTCGAATTCTTCGACTTCTGTAGCACCACACCCGAGGATATCGATGAAACGGACAATCAAAGGTTTCTCTTTAGGTTCACCAATATAGTGCTTGCACCTTTGACCATTCACTCGAAACGGTTGGTCACCATAACCTCGTAGTTCTAGAACGCCTCCAGGAATAATTTGGAGAATTTTGAAGGGACCGGACCAACGTGTTCTTAACTTACCAGGGAACAGATGTAACCTGGAATTGTATAGAAGAACTTGTTCCCCGACTTGGAATTCTCTTTTCTTAATTTTGGCGTCATGAAGGAGTTTCATCTTATCTTTGCTAATCCTGGCGCTCTCGTAAGCTTGGAGTCTGAATTCGTCTAGTTCATGCAACTGTTGCAGTCGATGCTTACCACAGGATTGGGAATCAAAGTTCAAAAACTTTGTAGCCCAATAAGCTCTGTGCTCTAACTCGACTGGCAGATGACATGGCTTACCATAAACCATTTGATTGGGTGATGTACCCATAGGAGTTTTATAGGCGGTCCTGTAAGCCCATAGTACATCATCCAACTTCAAACTCCAGTCTTTTCTATGACTGTTGACCGTCTTCTCCAGGATTTTCTTAATGCTTTGGTTGCTTCTTTCAACCTGACCACTAGTCATCGGATGATATGGTGTGCCAGTCTTGTGACGAACACCATACTTCTCAAGAACTTTCTCAGGGTCGGTTGCGTAAATGTGTCCTTCATCATCGATCAAGGCACGTGGACATCCAAACCTCACGAAGATGTTCTTCTTTAAGAATTTCATGACAGTCTTATGATCATTGTGAGGAGTGGCTTGAGCCTCCACCCATTTGGACACGTAATCCACGCAGACTAAGATGTATTTGTTACCACAAGATGATGGGAATGGTCCCATAAAATCGATACCCCATACATCAAAGACTTCGCATTCTAGGATGGGTTTCAAAGGCATGTCAAAACGCCTTGTCAGAGTACCTGATGACAGTTAAAATACACATGTTTATGTCATCAATTCTAACCTTAAATCGGAGTTAATTATATATATTTCATGTTTAATCACGTGTTTATATTTATTATTTAATGATAAGTGATTATTAATATGGTAATTGGTATTTAGCTATTTTTTATTATAAAAGAGCAATTAATTGTGTGATAAATGCTGATTTTGCAGATCATGATAAATAGGGAAGATAATTATCATACAATCGGGAGATCTCAAGATAAAAGAGAAGAAAATCGGAGCATTAAAGAAAAGATAAATCAGATCAGTTCAAAAGCATGGAGTGGGGAACAAGTCAGACGAACCGAGTGTGAAAACGCGTAAAGAGGGAGGCTCGGTCGACCGAGCCATGCCATTCGGTCGACCGAGCGTGTAGGTTCGGTCACCCCGAGCCTAATGTGATAAATGCATGTCAATCTTCTGGATTCTCCCTATGTCGGCTACAACTCCTATATAAACAGCAGCCACGATGTTGAGAACACACCACCACTACAACACAAAACAATTCATACAATTTTAGTTTTTAAGTTTTGTTTTCTTTATGTTCGTTCATTGTGGATTCGTCGGATTCTCCGATTAGGGAGCGCATTAAAGAGTGGGAGTCACTCTCGTCTTCGAGGGTATGACTATTCAATTATGCAATCTTTATTCGTAGATCTGTTGTATTTTATTATGGAGTAATTTTATTTGTATTGATTGCGTGATGTAGATTAATTTACGAACCCATGTGTTTAGGTTAGAAACGTTAAGCGGTAGTCATGATTTGTTCCGACACAGAACTGTGTTCGGTCGACCTAGACGTGTCACTCGGTCGCCCGAGTCTTTGTCGCCGATCGGTCGACCGAGCCTGGCAATCTGTAGGGCAATATCATGATCGGCTTCTTCACGCGATTCTACGAATTGGAATTAAAACGAGTAATTAAACTGATCAACTTAGTTATTCGTCATCATAATTTAACATGAAACCTAAAAAGTGATTGTTACTTAGGATATAGATTGAATCGGCATCTAAGAAGTACGCCTACCCTAGGAATGTTGCTTAGATGAGGTTACGGTTTATACCGGCATCCCTAGTCTCGTAATTGTGTCGAAGTTATATGAGATGGAGGCATTAAAAAGCGAAGTCACGTAATGGAGGCACGATGATTTAGAGGCCTAATTGGAACTAAATCTACCTTGGGGATGACTCCCGTAGTCATAATAATTAATCTTTAACGTTTGTTTTGTCTCGTTATCATCCTAATTCACATGGGGAGTTAAAATACTACTAGCGTAATCAATACTATTCGTCTAGATAATATCAAACGTATTATCCGTGTTTTAGTAGTCTTTAGTTGGTCTCTGTGATCTTTTGTGTCTTGTGGTTGTCACTATTTTATTTTCTGCATTTAGTTGGTCGTAGACCGCCCTTTCAATTTAGTTCTAATAGGATAAAGTTGTGTTTTGTTTGTGCCGAGTCTCTGTGGGATCGACCTCGACTCTATCTGGCTATACTACAATTGAACCTAGTTCTCTTGCTAGTGTGTTAGTAGGCATCGAGTTAATAGTTTAACTTGACCACGTCATCAAGTTTTTGGCGCCGTTGCCGGGGACTCGAGTCATTAAATTAAGATATAGCTTATTTTGTTAGAACTGGATTCGTAAATATTCTGTGAATAAGAGTCTGTATATTAAACAGTGTCATAAAAAAAAAAAAAAAAAAAAAAAAAAAAGCATTCGGTCGACCGAACCACAGCTCTCGGTCGACCGAGAACCTGTTTTCTTTTCTGTTTCTGTTCTGTGACAATTTTACAATATTCTGCTTCTGTTTACTTTTTCTTTTCTCCAACTTATTTCGAGTCTGTTTTATTTTGTTAGTTAAAGGCCTAGCCTTTACTAGTGATTAATTGTTTTATTGTTGTTTATTATTTTATAGTACGCTACTCGGAAATCGAAGGAACCGCTTGAACCTTATAATCTCGAGATTGAAAAATTTGCGAGAAGGAATAGGAAGTTAGCTAGGGGCGGCTAAGCAAGGAGAAGAGGATCCGAATCTTGAGGAAAGCGAGCAAGGAGTGGGAGAAGGACATACAACCGATCATTCCGAGCATTACGAATCGAAACGGAAATGGAAGGCATTCAGAACAATCCAAACCAGGTACCTAATCCTGTTATTAATCCTGTTATCAATAATGCCAATAATGTGAATGCAAATGCTAATAATGAGAACCAAGCCCTAGTTCAAGGAGCGAGGCGCACTTTGCAAAGTTATGCAACACCTACTATTGAACAATTCATTCCCGCTATCGTAGCACCGCAAGATGCTGCGGAAGTCTATCACCCTAGGCCTAATGTAATTCAAATGGTGACCAATTATTCTACTTTTCATGGAGTCCAAAACGAGGATCCTGGTGTTCACGTGACGAATTTCTTGGAAATCGTTAGCACTGTGAAACCGAATTAATCCCGGAGGGTAACATAAATCTTAAGCTTTTCCTTTCACTTTGAAAGATAAAGCTAAGCAATGGCTTCTCTTTAGATTTGGATCTATTACTACTTGGGAACAATTGTTGCAAAAGTTCATGAATAAGTATTTTCCCTTAGGAAAAACTTTTAAGTTACGCCAAGACATCCTAGGATTTAAGCAACAACCTGGGGAGAGTTTTGATCAAGCTTGGGAGCGTTTCAAGGAAGCTATGAGGAAGTGTCCTCATCATGACATATCTCTACGGCTTTTAATGCAAACTTTTACCATGGGTTGAGAGAGACGAGAAAATTAGAGTAGACGCCCCAAAGAATGAGCGTTTGTTCTTCTATCTCCGAGGAGGCACAAGGGAAGATGGAGCAAATAGCAATGAATAGACAATGGGAGGCAATGACATAGCTCATTGTTAAGATGGCGATATATTCGATGATAGTGCATTCTACCAAAATTTTAGAACAACTTTTCATTATCAACGATAAGGTAGATGGGATGCAAGAGAGGATGACAAAAAGTAGAGAAAGGGGCTGGAATCGAGGTAGCACCTCAAGGTGAGAATCTTTGTGCTTGAAAGAAGCCAATTATGTCGGAGGAGGATACAGACCTAATCATAACCATCCTGGATTCCGATATAGTGACATAAATGCAGGAGAAAGGCCTAAACCACCTACCCCTTATGTACCACAGCAGACTAAAACTTTTGGTTGGGAAGCTGCGATAGAAAAAGCCGAGTAATGTCACATGACAATATGGGACAACTTTCAAAATCTATGGCTGAGTTAGCCACTAACTTTAGCCAATATTGTCAGAAGACAGATGCCAAAGTAACCAATCAAGAAGCTTTAGTTCAAAATCTCACGCACCAGGTAGGACAACTAGCTGAGCAAGTCTCAACTAGACCTCCTGGAGGGTTGCCAAGCAACACTGAGAAGAACCCTAAGGATTTGAATGCGATCATGACAAGAAGTGGAAAAGAAGTAACTCCACCATCCCTGCAAGAGAAAGTCACAAAGAATAAGGATGGTGAGCCAAGCAACGAGACTAATACTTCGAATCTTTGCTCGAGCAAAGAACATATAAAGAACCCGCCGGCCCTAGAGTTGAACTTTATGATAACAAATATCCAATCTTCACCGATGTCGACCTTCAACTCTACCTTATCCTCCACCAAAGCCGAAGCCTAAGTTTGATAATAAGAGGTATAAGAAGTTCGTGGATATGTTTAGTAAGTTACAAATCAATATACCCCTAGTTGAAGCACTAAATTTGAAATGCCCTGAGTACACCAAGTTTTTAAAAGACGCCGTCTCCACTAAAAGGAAACTTCTAGATTTAGAGACCATATGCCTTAATGAGAGTGCTCACCATTCTTCAACATAAGTTACCCCCAAAATGCAAAGATCCGGGAAGTTTTCTCATTCCCTGCACCATAGGTAACGTATGTCTGAACAAAGCTTTGT
This sequence comes from Gentiana macrophylla, assembly GCA_026214975.1. Classification (NCBI taxonomy): domain Eukaryota; kingdom Viridiplantae; phylum Streptophyta; class Magnoliopsida; order Gentianales; family Gentianaceae; genus Gentiana; species Gentiana macrophylla. Next base: position 22,535,354 of record CM047816.1, on the reverse strand, counting down.
GTGATCTAGGAGCAAGTGTGAACCTGATGCCACTATCTATTTTTCGGAAACTAGGCATGAAAGATCTTAAGAAGACCTCAATCACACTGCAGTTAGCCGACCGTTCTGTCAAGGAACCGTGTGGAGTGGTTGAGGATGTGCTAGTTAGGGTTGAAAAGTTTGTATTCCCTGTCGACTTTGTGGTATTAGATATGGAAGCTAACTACGAAGTGCCATTGATTTTAGGGAGACCTTTCATGGCCACTAGTAGAACGCTAATTGATGTTTACAAAGGCGAGTTGGTATTAAGAGTGAATGAAGAGAGAGTTGCATTCAATGTCTTCGACACTATGAAGCAACCTGATGATGGAGAGGATGCATGTTTCATGTTGGATTCCATTGATAGGATCGTTCAAGAATTTCAACAACATGAAAATATCAAGGATTTCTTGGATCTTTGTCTTAGAAGAAGAAGATGAAGTCAAGCACGTGAGTAGTGAGGAGGAGAAGATGATATGGCCAGGATGTAGTAGAGGGACCCCAAGGCCTGTAGAGGAAGTAAGTGCTGCGGAGATTGAAAGATTCTATCATAGACCAACGTGGCATAAGTACTTTGAACTTAAACTCACTGGTCAGAAGTTGAAGACCTCTTTGGAAGAACCTCCCACAAATTTGATTTTAAAACCTCTTCCTGCAAATTTGAAGTACGTATTTCTTCAAGATGAGACCTTGCCACTGATCATATCTTCTTCCTTGACGGACTTACAAGAAGAGAAACTTATAAGAGTTTTGAGAGAGTACCATGGAGCATTTGGATGGACCATAGGCGACGTTAAGGGCATTAGTCCTAGCGTATGTATGCACAAAATCTCCGTGGACCCTGAAAAAGAAAGCGGTTGCACAACCTCGTGAGGCGTTTAACCCCACAATTAAAGGAAGTGGTTAGGGATGAGGTTATAAAATGCTAGAAATGGGAATTATATTTCCAATTGTCGATAGCGAATGGGTAAGCCCTATCCACGTAGTTCCCAAGAAAGGAGGATTGACGGTGCAAGCCAATGAGTTGAATGAGTTAATTCTCGTGAGGCTAATCACCGGTCATCGAGTATGCATAGACTTTAGGAAACTAAACGATGCCACTCGTAAGGACCATTTTCTCTTCCCTTCATCGATCAAATGCTCGAGAGATTGAGCGGGCATGCTTTCTATTGTTTTCTTGACGGGTATTCGGGATACTATCAAATCCATATCTCGCCCGAAGATCGTGAGAAAACAACGTTTACCTGCCCATATGGGACATTTGCTTATAATCGAATGCCATTTGGATTATGCAACACCCCCGCAACATTTCAACGGGGTATGATGTCATTGTTTGCGGACATGGTGGAAGATTTCTTGGAAATCTTTATGGATGATTTCTCCGTATTTGGAGACGATTTGATTCATGTCTCACACATCTAGCACGAGTATTGAAGAGATGTGAAGAGACTAATCTTGTGCTTAATCGGGAGAAATGTCATTTGATGGTTACGGAAGGTATAGTACTAGGCCACGCGATATCAAAGAACGGTATAGAGGTGGATAGAGCCAAAGTCGAGGTGATCGAGAAATTACCTCCACCTACTAATCTTAAAACTTTGCGAGGTTTTTTAGGCCACGCCGGATTTTATCGTAGGTTTATCAAGGATTTTTCCTTGGTCTCTAGACCTCTTACCGAATTATTGGCCAAGGATGTGCCATTCGTATTTTCAAATGAGTGCATAAAAGCCTTCAACGAAATAAAAGTAGATCGATCACTGCACCCGTTCTGGTCGCACCGGATTGGGATCTTCCGTTTGAACTGATGTGTGATGCAAGTGACACTGTTGTTGGCGCCGCTTTGGGTCAAAGAAAAGATAAGATTTTTAGGCCCATTTATTATGCAAGCCGGACTTTGAATGTGCCCAAAGAAATTACGCCACAACGGAGAAGGAACTTCTGGCCGTTATCTTTGCCTTTGACAAGTTTAGATCCTACTTAGTGGGATCTAAAGTCACTGTGTGGAGTGACCATGCGGCTCTTAAGTATCTCCTAGCAAAGCAAGATTCAAAGCCGAGATCGTTGAGATGGATTCTATCGCCGCAAGAATTTGACGTAGAAATCCGAGATAAGAAAGGAAGTGAGAACGTGGTGGCCGATCATCTATCGCGCTTACAATTAGAGGATGGTGAGGAATTGCCTGAAATAGGAGAATCTTTTCACGATGAACAACTTTTCTCCATCACCACCATCGAGGACATAATGATTGTGCCGCAGGTTTCTTCGCGAATAGAGGTTGTGAAGGAGAGGAAGCAACCATGGTTTAGTTTGTTTGTCAATTATCTATCCGCAAAGTACCTACCACCGAATCTCACTATCCAAGAAAGGAAAAAATTCTTTAAAGATATTAGACACTTACTATTGGGATGAGCCGTACTTGTTTAAGCTAGGATCGATAATATTTTTCGAAGGTGTGTGCCCGAAGAAGAGTATAATGATATCTCAAGCATTGTCACTCCTATGAAGTTGGAGGACACTACGGGGAGAAAAACCGCGGCTAAGGTCCTCCAATGCGGTTTTTATTGGCCGACATTGTTTAAGGATGCACACCAATATGCAAAGGCATGTCATGCTTGTCAAATGACAGGTAATATTTCAAGGAGGAATGAGATGCCACTCAAGAGCATCCTGGAAGTGGAGCTTTTTGACGCTTGGGGAATAGATTTTGTTGGACCCTTCACTTCATCATTATCTAACCGATATATCTTAGTTCTTTGTAGATTATGTATCCAAATGGGTTGAGGCCATTGCTTCCCTACTAACGATGCTAGGGTTGTGGTTAGATTCTTGAAGAAGAACATTTTTACAAGGTTTGGGACGCCAAGGGCAATTATAGCGACAATGGTAGTCATTTTTGTAATAAACCGTTTGAACGGCCGATGATTAAGTATGGGGTTCGACATAAGCTAGCATCGAGATATCACCCTGAGACTAGTGGGCGGGTAGAAGTCACCAATCGAGAGATAAAGCGTATCTCGAGAAAACCGTTAATCACGACTAGGAAGGATTGGTCGTTACGTTTAGACGACGCTTTATGGGCTTATAGGATCGCATATAAAACCTCGATTGGAATGTCACCATATAGGATTGTTTTTGGAAAGGCATGTCATCTACCAGAAGCTGGAGCACCGGGCCATGTGGGCAACAAGGATGCTAAATTTTGATGAGACGTTGGCCGGTGAGAAAAGGATGTTAGAATTAACTCGCCTGGAGGAGTTTCGTTTAGAGGCATACGAGAATGCCAAGATTTTCAAGGAGCGCACGAAGAAGTTCCATGACAAAAAGATTCTGGATAGGACCTTTCAAGAGGGTGATCTAGTTCTCTTATACAATTCGCGCTTAAGACTCTTCCCGGGTAAGCTGAAATCAAGATGGTATGGCCCATTTCAAGTACAACGAGTCTTTCCTTCTGGAGCGGTGGAGCTATTCAATTTCAAAGACGAGTCCAGATTTGTGGTTAATGGACATCGTATTAAGCATTATCACGGGCTTCCGCCTGCGGCTGAGGAGGAAGTTTTGTACCTCGATGACCCTGTCTATGAATAAACCATCTTGAGCTGAGTCGAGCTAGCGACTATAAACTTAGAACTACTACCTATAACTATCCTTTTTCGTTTTTCTTTTTAATAAAGTAGCATACGCCTATCACGGTTTTTTTCATCTCGCCATGTTCCGAGTCTAAGTTCGGAATAAACGAGGTTTTTTCCTTGATAGCCGTCATGTGAGTTTTTATCTAGGTTTGAATCCCTTTTGGTCTTGTCCATGGAAATATAAAATAAAAGTGGCTTAAACTGTTTTTAGATATCTATATCTAATTACTGCCACATTATTTTATCACTTCCATAGACATGGTATTTGACGATTTCGTGGAGCTTGTCTGTTTATACAGGATGTGTCTGTCTCTCCACGCTGTGCCGATGATTACTCCGATATTGTTCCTTTCCTTGGGAGCCGTTTCCAGAGCTTAGTCTTTCATCTTGAACTCTCATTTATTATTGTCATTGAGGACAATGCCTTGTTTAAGTGGGGGGCAGGGGACTTAGCTATATATTGTGCTATATGTTGAAAAGTCAAGGAACGGAATATCGAGACAATATTGAGTCAAATTTAAAATTTTTATGGATAAATGCCAAGTTGTTTAACTCGTACCCTTAAACTTGTGAAGTTCTTATACTTAGAATTAATAGGAAATGAACCAAGTTGCGTGAGTACGTGGTCATGTTATACTTTTGCGATAAATTATAAGTAAACTTAAGGATATTCATGCCAACAATTGCAAGTAGTTAGGTATTGTTCAATTACTCAACATGTGAATCGCTGAGTACCGCATGAATTATAATAATTGAAATAAGTATGTGTACATTGCGTAGATAATTGGTTATGAGGACCTAGTGTCGACATTTGTCGACTGATGTATTCTGATCTTCTAGCCAACAAAAGCAGAGTAATAAGCTTGGGACGTACCTGTGTTTTGACAATGTATTAAAACACTGGGCTTGTAGTAAGTTACCAAAGTAGCCTCGCGCTTGTGGTAATATTCGATGCTAATATTTGATCTAAGATAGAGGGATGCCTTAAAAAGTTTTCCTTCTTGAGATTGATAGTATCTGAAAAATATGAAGATATGAAAGGAATATTCAACTCTTTAAGAGGCTTTGAGTAGTACTCGGTCTCCAAGTCCAAAAACCCTATAGATACGCTCTTGCTTATTGTTCTAGTGCTTTAACAAATGAGAGGCATAAGAAGTATGAATGCTGATGTTGGTGAATTTAGATATGAAGTCTGCATAAACTCTAATCTTGCTACATTTATATAAAACCAATGCACATGCACACAATCACTTCGATTCATAGCGAGTAGTGAATAATGCTTATCTTATGAGCATGACTGGTATGAGTTGACTCGGGTTTCTTGTGTAAGTATGAGTTGACCACAGAAAATGTTGTCTTGGGGAATAACTTGTTAATGCTTTGTTCGGGACGAAGCAAAGTTTAAGTGGGGGGCATTTTGATGAACAGTTAAAATATACATGTTTATGTCATCAATTCTAACCTTAAATCGGAGTTAATTATATATATTTCATGTTTAATCACGTGTTTATATTTATTATTTAATGATAAGTGATTATTAATATGGTAATTGGTATTTAGCTATTTTTTATTATAAAAGAGCAATTAATTGTGTGATAAATGCTGATTTTGCAGATCATGATAAATAGGGAAGATAATTATCATACAATCGGGAGATCTCAAGATAAAAGAGAAGAAAATCGGAGCATTAAAGAAAAGATAAATCAGATCAGTTCAAAAGCATGGAGTGGGGAACAAGTCGAGACGAACCGAGTGTGAAAACGCAGCGTAAAGAGGGAGGCTCGGTCGACCGAGCCATGCCATTCGGTCGACCGAGCGTGTAGGTTCGGTCACCCCGAGCCTAATGTGATAAATGCATGTCAATCTTCTGGATTCTCCCTATGTCGGCTACAACTCCTATATAAACAAAGCAGTGACCACGATGTTGAGAACACACCACCACTACAACACAAAACAATTCATACAATTTTAGTTTTTAAGTTTTGTTTTTTCTTTATGTTCGTTCATTGTGGATTCGCCGGATTCTCCGATTAGGGAGCGCATTAAAGAGTGGGAGTCACTCGTCTTGAGGTATGACTATTCAATTATGCAATCTTTATTCGTAGATCTGTTGTATTTTATTATGGAGTAATTTTATTTGTATTGATTGCGTGATGTAGATTAATTTACGAACCCATGTGTTTAGGTTAGAAACGTTAAGCGGTAGTCATGATTTGTTCCGACACAGAACTGTGTTCGGTCGACCTAGACGTGTCACTCGGTCGCCCGAGTCTTTCGCCTTCGGTCGACCGAGCCTGGCAATCTGTAGGGCAATATCATGATCGGCTTCGACTACGTCAGATTCTCTGAATTGGAATTAAAACGAGTAATTAAACCTGATCAACTTAGTTATTCGTCATCATAATTTAACATGAAACCTAAAAAGTGATTGTTACTTAGGATATAGATTGAATCGGCATCTAAGAAGTACGCCTTACCCTAGAATGTTGCTTAGATGAGGTTACGGTTTATACCGGCATCCCTAGTCTCGTAATTGTGTCGGTTATATGAGATGGAGGCATTAAAAAGCGAAGTCACGTAATGGAGGCACGATGATTTAGAGGGCCTAATTGGAACTAAATCTACCTTAGGGGATGACTCCCGTAGTCATAATAATTAATCTTTAACGTTTGTTTTGTCTCGTTATCATCCTAATTCACATGGGGGAGTTAAAATCTACTAGCGTAATCAATACTATTCGTCTAGATAATATCAAACGTATTATCCGTGTTTTAGTAGTCTTTAGTTGGTCTCTGTGATCTTTTGTGTCTTGTGGTTGTCACTATTTTATTTTCTGCATTTAGTTGGTCGTAGACCGCCCTTTCAATTTAGTTCTAATAGGATAAAGTTGTGTTTTGTTTGTGCCGAGTCTCTGTGGGATCGACCTCGACTCTATCTGGCTATACTACAATTGAACCTAGTTCTCTTGCTAGTGTGTTAGTAGGCATCGAGTTAATAGTTTAACTTGACCACGTCAGTACCGGTTCTTTGGCATCTATCACAAGCTTTACAGAAAGCTTCTGTGTCCTTAAAGATCGTAGGCCAATAGAACCCAGATTGGAAGATCTTAGCAACGGTTTTCCAAGGACCAAAGTGACCCCCAGTGGGTCCACTGTGGCACTTCTCAATAATATCGCGCTGCTCAGACTCTGGAACACATCTTCTAAGCAGACCATCTTTACAGATCTTAAAAAGATAAGGTTCATCCCAAACGAAAGATTTCAAATCAGAGAAGAACTTTTTCTTCTCCTGATAGGACAATTCTGGATCGAGATATCGGGCATGAAGGTAATTTACAATGGAAGAATACCATGGAACATCTGGAGGACAACCGTCGATGAGCATAATGTTCTCTAGAGGAAAGTAAAGATCTATATCATCAGGATCGTCCTTTTCCTCACTTAGCATTCTCGAAACGTGATCAGCCACTACGTTTTCACTGCCCTTTTTGTCTTTAATTTGAACGTCAAACTCTTGTAGGGTCAGTATCCAACGCAGTAGGCGCGGTTTAGCCTCTTTCTTAGTCATCAGATATCATAAGCGGCGTGATCATCCACACGATCACTTGAGCTCCTAACAAGTAACACGAAACTTGTCCATAGCAAAGACTACGCCAATAATTCCTTTTCGGTAGTAGTATAGTTAACTTGAGAAGGATTCAATGTGTGACTGGCGTAATAGATTGGCTGGAATTTACCTTTGATTCTTTGTCCTAGAACAACACCAACTGCATAGTTTGATGCGTCGCACATAAGCTCAAAAGGCAGGTTCCAGTCGGGCGATATAAGAATTGGAGCAGAGATTAAACGATCCTTAAGCTCCTCAAACGCTTGCTTGCAGCTCTCATCAAAATTGAACTCAACGTCTTCCTTTAGTAAAGTAGACAGGGGCTTGGCTACCTTGGAGAAGTCTTGAATGAATCTTCTATAGAAACCGACATGTCCAAGAAAGCCTCTCACTTCACGCACATTCTTAGGATAGCTCATTTTCTCGATAGCTTCTACTTTTGCCCTGTCAACTTCTATACCTTTGGCGGAGATTTTGTGGCCAAGAACTATTCCTTCATCTACCATGAAATGGCATTTTTCCCAATTGAGCACTAAGTTTTTTCCACACATCTGGATAACACTTGATCAAGATTGTCAAGGCAATCATCAAAAGACTGACCAAAAACCGAAAAATCGTCCATAAAGATCTCCATACACTTTTCTACGAGCCCGTCAAAGATAGCCAGCATACATCTCTGAAATGTAGCTGGGGCATTGCAGAGACCAAATGGCATTCGCCTGTAAGCGAATGTACCATAAGGGCAGGTGAAAGTGGTCTTTTCTTGGTCAGCTGGATCAATGGGTATCTGGAAGTATCCTGAATATCCATCCAGGAAACAGTAGAATGCGTGTCCCGCCAGACGCTCAAGCATCTGGTCAATGAATGGAAGGGGGAAGTGATCTTTCATGGTTACCTCATTGAGCTTTCTATAATCAATGCAGACTCTGTAACCAGTAACAAGTCTCAATGTTATTTCCTCTCCCTTCTCATTCTTCTCAATCGTAATTCCACCTTTCTTGGGAACTACTTGAGATGGGGAAACCCATTCACTATCCGCGATGGCATAAATGATTCCCATGTCCAGAAGTTTGATAATTTCATTTTTAACCACCTCTTGCATATGAGGGTTGAGCCTCCTCTGGGGCTGTCTAACACATTTCGCACCCTCATTAGTCTTGATCTTATGCATACAGATGTCAGGAGATATCCCTCTGATATCTCCTACTTGCCAGCCAAAAGCTTTTTCATTCTTCTTCAAGACGTTGATCAATTTCATTTCCTCTAAACGAGACAGCTTGGCAGATATTATCAAAGGAAGCTTGTCACCTTCTCTTAGAAACACATACTTAAGATGTTTAGGCAACGGCTTCAACACCAATTCTGCAGGGGGGTCTTCTAAACTCGATTTGAGATCTCCACTTTTCAACTCAACATCAAGTGGTCCCACTGCCAAAGCTTCTCCTTTCAATAACTCATCCTCAATATCAGCTTCTAACTGCTCTAGACTTACCACACCATGATTATTCAAATTATCAACCAGTCGCTCATACTCCGTTGCAACAGCCATGACTTGCTTTTCCATTAACTCATCGAAGTCATCTGACGTATCCTCAATGGAAAAACCGGTTGGAGGACCAGAGGGCACTTGAATGGATTGGGAAACATTATAGCTTACCTCTTGATCACCAACACGGATCGTCACTCGCCCGCCATCGCAGTCAATGAGGGCTCTAGCTGTAGACAGAAAAGGTCTTCCAAGTATCAGGGGAACATTTCCATCATTTTCAATGTCCAGGACGTACCAGTCGACAGGAAAGGTAAATCTGTCAATTTGAACTAGTACGTCTTTTAAGATTCCCGCTGCTTTCTTAGAAGATCTATCAATAATTGCAAATTCATGGTAGTGGGTTCTAGAAGATCAATTAAACCCATTTGCTTGCACACTGAGACAATGGCATGAGGCTTATAGATGCACCCCAGGTCACACAAAGAGTTAGGGAAGACCAGGCCTCCCATTAACACCGTAGTAGCACGAACTTTCGAGGTCACCTCTCTTGGTTGGTAAGTTTTCATAATTAATCATTGAACAATCCTCACCAATCAGCCTCTCCATGTCTGACAACTTTCTTTTTGAAGAGACAACATCCTTGATAAATTTTGTATACTTAGGCATTTCAACCAAGACATCTGATAATGGAAGATTCACACTGAGTATTTTTTGAAGGTTAAGAACCTTTTCATACTTCTTATCTTCACTCAAGGGATGTTGCTCTTTCTTGGTGGAAATGGAAGCTTTTTCAGATCACTCTCAGAAAATACTTTCTTTGAGGATGCCTCGATGACTTTATCTTCCAGATCCTTCCATCGAGCAGCTTTTCCAAATTTTTTATTAGTCAGGGGATCAGCCTCCTGACTTCCACTTATTTCTTCATCCATCAGGGGGTCAGCCACCTGAGGACTTCCAACTTCTTCACCTCTCAAGGGATCATCCACCTGAGTTTTCTCTTGCAGTAGAGGGGAGTGTAGGTGCTCAGCTTCCCCTCCTGCCTTATCAATGGCAGGAGGGGCTAGTGGTTTCCCTGATGGGAAGGACCGCTAACTTGAGTACCGCTTCTGAGGTTCATCGCACTGGCCTCTTCTTTACCGTATGGAATTGATGGCACGAGGTCAGTACAGTGGCCTTTGTTTAAGTCAGCTTGAGCAAATTGACCACCCTTTGGATTCTTCTCGGTGAAACTGGGCAGCTGCCCTGGGGGTCTAGAAGCTAACTGCTCAGCTAGCTGCCCAATTTGTCTCTCAAGATTTTTCATTGATCTACTCCGCTCCTCCAATTTAGCTTCAAGATTGTTAGATTGGGAGGGGCCCTGAGAGTTTTGGAAATTTGGAGAATAGGGCTGGCTGGGCCGACTTTGGACTGCAGGATTAGAATTGGCGGGCCAATTCTGATTGAACCTTTGGTTAGAGTTTGAAAAAGTGGAATTCTGGTTCTGAGGAAAACCAGGGTTTCTATTGAAATTTTGATTCGAATTAAAATTTGAATTAGGATTAAAACTTGAAGATGGATTAAACCCTTGGTTTTGGAAATTATTCTGGCCAGAAAATTGATTGAAACTTTGATTGTTCTGGCCGTAGAATGCATTTACTTCAGCATTCTGTCCGTTCATAGGACAGAATCTAGATGTGTGCCCCACCTCGTCACAATTCTGACATGTGACTTGATTGTACTGTCCATAATCATGAACAACATTCACTTGATAAGGTGCAGGAGGATTAGATTGACACTGGCCATTCATATGGCGGTCGACAAAGAAGGCAGCGATGCAACACGAGGGTTACGTGGAAAAGAAGAAGTTTGATTAATCGGATTTGAAACTTGAGAGGTTGCCATCTGCTTATGCAGCATGGCGATCAAACTTTGCATATTTACTTCCTCAACCTTAGGAGGATGAGGTGCTTGAATTGCTTGATAAGAGGGGGCGTAGTTGTACTTTGCAATGTCCTCAAACAGTGCCCATCCCTCATCAGGCGTTTTCTTAAAAAACGCCCCACCAGATGAACTATTGACCATGCCTTTTGTAAGCTTGGTCAATCCGCTAAAGAAAGTGATGACTTGCCTTTCCAGTGGCAAGCCATGGTGGGGACATTTTCTGAGAAGAGATTTGAATCTTTTCCAACACTCGAAAAAGGATTCATTCTCTTTCTGATAGAAAGTGAATATTTCATTTAAACACTGGGCTGTCTTTGAAGGTGGAAAGTATTGACTCAGAAATTCCTTTTCAAGTTCAGACCAGGTGGTGATAGATTCAGAGGGAAGAGAGATGTACCACTCATTAGCCTCTCCCTTTAGAGAAAATGGAAAAAGTTTCAGTTTGATAGCATCCTCACTTACTCCTTGGATGCGTGTAGTACCGCATATCTCTAAGAACGTATGTAAGTGAGTATGGGGATTCTCTCGATCGATAACCATGGAAAATAGATGCATCTTTGCATCATTTGAATGAGTCCCGGCTTTAGCTCAAAGGTTTGTGCGGTTATGCATTTGGAATAACAATAGCCGGGTTGACTTTGACATCGCTGGCATGGCGTGAGTCGCCAACGACGTCTATTATTCGCGCCATTATCACAAAATCGGTGATTTCTTTGGCTAATCGATCCTCAAGATCTTGCTCGCTCGCTCATGCGAGAACATGAACGGAAAATCCGCTGCTTGGCCGGACTATGGTTCGCTCGGGGTCAGGGGTGTATAGCAACGGGCCCTTTTGACTCCGAGTTTGCATAAACCGGACCAAAAACAAGTGGAAGCAACCTAAAGACTAAGAAATTAAAAGCCTAAAGAAAAGAAAGGAAAAGGAGAAAAAGAATCAGGATTATTAGGGAAAAGATGAAACAGACGGGCGTCCAACGGTTTGGACGGGCGTCTGCCCAACTTTTAGACTGGACGGGCGTTCGGATGCCCAAACGCTCGTCTGGTCTTCAGAAAACTTGAACGGGCGTCCAAATTTTATGGACGCTCGTCTAAGTGAATGAAAACGCTACTGGTTTGAAAATTTCCTAGCGGACGGGCGTCCAAAATCCCAGACGCCCGTTTGGTAGCGGGAAAACTAGAACAGAAGCAGAAAACTTGCAGAAAAGAAAAGGGGTTAAGGAAAAACAGAGAAAGAACAGAGATAGATAAAAAAACCGAAAGAAAGAAAATCTAATCACAAGAGAACTAAAGAAGACCTTAAACCCTAACTAAAAACCCTAATTATCTAATTAAAAACTACCTAAAACAATTAAAAAAACAGGAAATAAAATAAAAAACAGGAAAACAAAAACTAGACAACCGTCCGGTTCCCGGCAACGGCGCCAAAAACTTGTCACGGATTTTATTAACAAAACAAACAAGTAATAAATTTATAATCCGATATACCTCAAGTGCAAGGATCGTAGTAAAGAGGTTGATACCGGGTCGATCTTACGGGGAACTGGCGATTGCTAACCCTAGTTTTTGTTTAACTAACTAACCTATGTCACGATTACTAAACTAAACAGCGGATAAAACTAAACGAAACTGAAAACAAACTTACCTAAAACGTAAAACTGGACAGAAGATATGATCTAAAGCCAGGAAAGATACGGGTTGCGAACTATTAAACTTAAACTAATTATGAAGTAAAAGTAACTAACTAGGCAATTCAAGTTTCACGGGATTAAATTCAGATTTTAACGAACAAACGAGCGATTGATCCACCTATCCTTACAAGTATCAATTCCTATCTCGATTATATTGCGTTTTCTAACCAAGTTGTGGTTTCACCTTATCTAAAACATGAACCCTAATTTCTTAGGTAATTCACCTATTAATCTATATCTTTCGATCTGAGATTAACGATTTTACTAATCAAAGGTGTAAACTTTAACTTAGCAATTTAACCTAATAACTCTCGTTATGATAGATTAAACAGCTATTCCTTATCATGATGATCTAAGGTTTATAGAGATTTTCATCAACATAAAACAATCATAACATGCAAGTCTTTCGATACAATTGCAATTAAACAATATAAACAATGATAAAGGAAACAACTTTAGATAAAACTCACAATATAATCGCAGAAACGGAATCAAAACGTGTTGGATGGCTTCACAATGCTCGTTTGATAAGGCTTTAGCCTCTCAACATCACTTGATCAACTCGAAAAGCTTGAGAAAAGTACATAAATTTGAAGGTGTTTATCTAGAAATTAAAAGCATAAAAACTGGATGAAAACTAAAGTAAAACGCAGCTGGGCCGCCCCTAGGTTTAGGGTTTGAGTAATGTGTTTTAATTGTGAAGAAACTGCCGCCTATAAATAGATTTTCAAGTCGGTTCAGCAAAGTCGGCTACTGGACGCCCGTCCACTGGGTTGAACGCCCGTCCACTCTTCAATGTAAACTTCGAATCGGGCCGAGTCATGACCAGACGCCCGTCCTTCCAGCGTTCACTCCAGCGTCCAAACTCTCTGAATCATCTTTCCTCAAACGGACGCTCGTTCACTTCAGCAGACGCCCGTCCAGACGGACGGGGCTTGGACGTTCGTTCAATATGATCGAATTTTGATTTCTTGATCTTTATCTCTTTTATCACTATCCCATTCCCTCATTATCTCTGTTATCATCAATTAACTCGAACTTTTGATCATCTTTTGAGCCTCGAACATGTATCTATAACACATAGAAACATCGCAAAAATGTAATATCATCCAAATAATCATACAAACATAATTAAAAACACCAAAATCAACCTATTTTGCGATTAACTCATTTAAAACCTCATTTACTCAATATTTCCGTTAAACACTCGTTTCTTATGATCAAATACGGGGGAAAATACCATAGAATATAGCGTTATAAATCGTATAAATTCACCCTTAACACCGGACTCTCTTGAACATGGCGAGGAGTATGTTGAAATGCAAAAATATGCCGAAAGAATGTTGGGCCAAAGCTGTTTCTTGTGTTGCTTATCTACTGAACCGATGTTATACAAAAAGTGTCAATGGCGTAACACCTCAAGAAGCATGGAGTGGTCACAAGCCGAGTGTTTCTCATTTGCGAGTTTTTGGATGCATAGCCTATGCACATGTGCCCGATGAACATAGAACAAAACTTGATGATAAAAGTGCAAGATATGTATTTATCGGCTATGATCCAAGTTCTAAAGGCTATAAATTGTACAACTAGAACAATAGAAAAATTGTGGTTAGTAGAGATGTTGAGTTTGATGAAGAAGGTGTTTGGGAATGGAACACTAAAAATGAAGACTACAAATATATTTCATTCCTTGATGATGAGGTGGAAGATACAACACAAGTTACTACTCCTCCACCAACACCTCTACCGCATAATACACCAGTTGAAGATGCAAGTTCCAGTGAAGGTCCTCGGAGATATAGAACGCTACATGATTTATATGATGCTACTGAAGAGGTACCAAGTTTGGATGATTTTACTAATTTTTGTTTATTTTCCGAGATTGAGCCAATATGTTATGAAGATGCTTATCTTAATGAGAAATGAAAAGATGCAATGGATTAATCTTACATTCTTTAAAGGACTTGTTGGAAGTTTGAGGTACTTGACTTGTACAAGACCAAATATTCTTTTTGGTGTTGGACTTATTAGTCGATGTATGGAAGCTCCTACTATGTTACATCTAAAAGTAGCCAATAGAATACTCCGGTACATCAAAGGTACAACAAATTATGGCGACTTCTATACATCTTCTGATGATGCTAAACTTGTTGGGTATAGTAATAGTGATTGGGCAGGTGATGTTGTTGACCGGAAAAGTACCACTAGATTTACTTTCTTTATGGGAAATTCTGCATTTACTTGGAGTTCGAAAAAGCAGCCAATTGTGACTCTTTCTACATGTGAAGCTGAGTATGTCGCTGCATGTGCTTGTGTTTGTCATGCTATTTGGTTGAGAAGTTTGTTGTAGGAACTTCACCTACCGCAAGGGGAACCAATGAAGTTTTATGTCGATAATAAATCCGCTTTGGATTTGTTCAAGAATCCGGTGTTTCTTGAAAGGAGCAAGCATATTGATACAAAGTATCATTTCATCCGAGATTGCATATCCAAGAAAGAAGTAAATCTTAAGTTCGTGAAGTCACAAGATCAGATTGCAGATATTTTCACAAAGCCGTTAAAGTTTGAAGATTTTCAAAGATTGAGGACAAGACTTGGTGTGCAAGAAGAAATTCCAAATTAAGAAGGGATGTTGAAATATTAATTTTAATTATCTAGTAAATACGTTGAAAATATATTTTGCAAGTAGTAATAAATCTAGATAATTCATATGATAAACTTGCATCAATGCATTAATGTCTAAGATATAAGTTGAACATATATTAATGTAAAGAATGAATGTAAGATAATCAAGAGTTAATATAGAGCATGAACGCATTTTAGATTTGTAAGTCATGCATGCTAGGTATAAATGGCCAAACATTGTAAGCATGTTGTATCAAGTGGATCAAGTGGAATAAAGTGAATACAAGCATTAAAAAGTTTTTCTCCACTTCTAAATCTGGGATTATTTCTGGAATGCCACCCATTCTGTGGTGTAAATGTGGAAATACCACTTTAGTGCAATTTTCACGATTTTGGTTCACGATTTTCTCCCATTTTTTTCACAAATGTGCACGATCTTAAGGTACACAAATCCCCTATTGGGGTTCCCCTTCCCAATTAGTGTTTAGTTTGCTTCCAAAAACACCTAAAACGCAAAAAACGGAGTGGTATTTCTACAAAGGAATGGTAGTCCAGAAATTGCCTTGCCTCAATAGTGATATTTCGGCAAAGGTCCCCTTCTAATCTTGTGTGTGAGTTATAAAGTAGTAGCTCTCCATATTTTTCCAACAACTCCGTATCTCAACCCGTGACAGGATAGCTAACTCGATACACCAAAAAAATTATTCTTACCACTCCGGCCCGCCGGCATACGGCATACGGCATACGACAGATTCTCCAAGCTGGCTACAGAGGAAATTATTCTTAATTACTGAACTCCGGCCTGCCGGCATACGGCATACGGCATATTCTCTCCAAGCTGGCTACACAGGAAATTATTCTTAATTACTTACAACTCCGGCCCGCCGGCATACAGCATTTACTCCAATTAAGCTGGCTTCAAATTTACAGTGAAAATGCCACCAAGAGCTATCTATAAATACTGATCATATAAATCAAACAATGATCACCCAATTGCATGCAAGTTTTATGTGCTGTAGATCGAATTCAATATCATGGCAATGCAGCTGGTTTTCTTTATTCACGTTCTCCTCATTGCCATCTTTCTTGCTTTTGGAGTTTCGGTGGAGGAGGAGGATGCTGCGAAGAGAAACACAGCTCAACAACAACAAGAATGGAGAATTCCAGAAAAACATGTCGAACTCGAAAGGCAGTCGACCTTCAAATCAATAAAAATATCTCGGGAACTAATTGACCGAGAATGTCGATCTGCTTGCCAAATTGGTGTCGAGAACACGTGCCCAGAGGACTGCCAATGTCAACTTTTCCGAGAAGGAACTGAAGAACAAGGAGCAGAGTACTATTGCGAACCGTACGAATCAAAATATTGTTCGCCTTGCACTGTTGGTGATGTAATTACGTGCCCTAGAGGCTGCGGCTGTTACCCAATTGATTACACACTTGAATTTTACTGTAGACCATACGATAAGGATTTGACTGATGAATCACCGTGATTAACATTCTCACCACTCTGTCAAGTCAGGTTATGGACCGGTGGGTGGAGATATCGTCTTTTACATCAAGAAATTGTTTTGATGAAAATTCTAGTGTTGGGGAGATCTGCTTTGAGTAATAATTAATCACGACGAGTTTACGTCAAGATTTATTTAGACTAATCACGATCAACTGTTCACATGACCGTTTGTTATAATACAACGGTTGTGCTTGTATCATTTAAAAGTCTTTTTTCCATTTTCTTTTTCTTCTGCATGCTTTGGTTTGGCCGTCTCCTGTTTGATGTGTTGTTCTAGTGCTTTTCTTTTCTTTTCTTTTCTTTTTCTTCTTGTTTGATGTGTTGTTCTAGTGCTTTCTTTTATCCGTGATCCATTTCTTTGTTGGATCTATAATATATATAATTTTAATTGCTTTTATATGCAAGGACTTGGACATAATATTTGGAAGTCATGTGGTATTTCTCAAGATTGGGTCATAAATTTTCTATGCAAGCTTTCAATTTTGATCACTTGCACCTAAAAGTAGAAGGAAATATAAGCTATCCACATTGACATGGGTCAGATCGACCACGGTACACGTGACACTCACACAACAGGCCGACTAGCATAAGACCAATGCACAGTTGGGACTGATATCTCAGCGTCACCTAGCTATATTGTACAAGTATCTAGAGCTTGGCATCAATATCCGGAGCTCGGCTATAAAGCCTCAAGCCTATTGGCTCCAGCTTAGCCTAAAATTAAAGGATCTCTGGTAGGAGGCCTTACGGAGTTCGTCCCCGTGCATCCTATAACAGGCCTGACGCAGGTAATCCTCCATAATCAATCTCATACTCAACGTGCATTGGACATGAGAAATCGCCATTTTGACAAAACTACAGCTACACACCATCACTACCGGTTGGACCTTTTTATCTCAATTGAGGTACACTATATAAATGAATCATCTCTCCCATTACAATGTAACGTGATTTTACTTACAATCGCTCTACTTGATTATTTACTTGATGATATTGCGTAGAATATCAGGTTTGCGGTAACAGTGCTTATCTTGAGGATATAAGGCTTTATATACGTGATTTCTCCGGGGAGAGTATGGCGGTGAACAAGAACAATACAGTCGGAATAACGCTAAGGAAGAACACGTTAATGAGTCGACAAATTGACAGAGTAGCTGTGTGTATTCATTCTTGAATCTTTTTTATTACATTGTGATCCCATATATATAGGCTAAGACTATGTCGGTTTACTGTTAATGACAAGACAATTAAGAATACATAATTAAAGATAATTATGCATGTAATACAAGTGGCCTAGCCAGCTGGAGTGATAAGTATGGCGAGCAGCGAACATCGGACTCGTATATGCCTTGTCTTGAAATCAGTTTGACCATATGGGTAGAAATCACACGGAGAGGAGGAGTCCGACTTATGACCAGCGGACAGGATCCGGCTTACTGTTGGCGGATAGGACCCGGCTTACAAACGGCGGGTAGGCCCCATATCTTCGTTATTGGGCCATGATAGTAGGCCCAATCTAGATGAACACGGCCCCATTCTGGTTCGGGTATATCACTTGAAAATTCCACCTTCTAGTCAAATATTGTCTTGAGTGTCGGAAGGTTTTCAAGGAGATAGAACTTCAGGACCCCTAATGAACTTTCGTTTTATAGGTACCTTCACCTCGTACTTAATTGTTGGATCACTCATACACTTACACCGCAGTTTCAACGGTCAGATCATCTTAGATGGTTTCTAAGTGTTAGGAACATTTTGTTATGTTTTGATGATGGTCATACTAGCTGTTATAGCAAGCCTGAAATAAGTTAGAATTCTCTGTATAAGTCTTTACTTAGAGTCTGACATGTTGTATAAGTTGAGTCAGATAAGTATTGTACTAGTTGGTAGGACGGAAAAGTGAAACAGATATTCGGCAAAGTGAGGCCAGCCAAGTAACATCAGAGAAGCATGAAAACACTATGGTTTGACTTATAACCAAGGAAGTTTGTGATGACCTTGGATAAATCTAAGTTATGTTTCAAGTGATGAAACTTAATGGTTAAATATGGTGTATACTGATCTCACGCAAATCAAGGATCAATGAAGTACAAAGATTCTCCTGAACCTAAAAGAATGAAGGAAACAGTGAATCGGCAAAGTGGACTGACTATCGGCTAAGTGAAGACAATGCAGTGAAGGAAGATATAAACGGCAAAGTCAGACAGTCACTTAACTGTTCAGAGAACGTCCAAGTAAACCTTACTTGCTCAGATTTTGAAGTATGAAGAAGATACAGAGGATCAACATTAAATGCACAATCAATAGAGGATCAATCAAGGACGGATTTTCTGATAAACGTTTGAAGAAAAATCCGATCACTGAAATCAAGGAGAATATAATTAAGGAGGTTATAACTTTTTGAGCCAAAGAGCAACAAGCGGGATGCCCCCCACACACTCCTTGGTGAAGCTCGATAAGGATTATCTTGCTTTCTTCTTCTCGAACACATCGTAGTAGAGGTTTTGTTGCGGATCTCCTGTAGAGTATTCCGTTGTTTATAATGTACCTGGCCGCCCTTTTCTTGAGCGCGGGAGATTTATCCGCTCCATCAGGTAAGACGCCTGACTCTATGTAAGCCTGAACCTCGTCGATCCAGCATGTAGTCGGTGCTGGTGCGTGATGACGGTCAAGTTATAAAAATAACTCGATACCTAAATAACCAACTAGCAAGAGAACTAGTTCAATCGTAGTATAGCTAGATAGAGTCGAGGTCGATCCCACAGAGACTCGGCTTAAACAAGTACAACGTTATTAAACTAAAAATAGATTAAAAAGGGTTCACCACCAACAAGCAGAATAGAAATAAAGATTGACACGATAGAAAACACAAAGACTAACAATACGACACAAGACACTAAACACTTGTTTTTATGGTTTTATAAGACTCTAACAAACGGTATTGATTACGCTAGTAGTAATTACTCCCCATATACGTATATAAGCCGAGGAGACAGTAAAAGACATTAAGGTTGATTATATTTTGGCTACGGAGCCATCCCCTAAACCGGATCTACTTCGTGAACGGATAGAAGATCTTTATGCTTAATTACTTAATCCTTCCTTGGACAAGATAGAACATCATATAACAAGCATGCTATACCAAACTAGGGATGCCGATCTAAAATCGCCACCTCGCTCAGGCAACCACCGTGGACAAAGTTGGCACACCTCCTAAACGATCGGCTAACTTATGTCCTATTTAACATGGCAATTTTCACAATATATCATATTAATTTACGAGAACGATGTAACAAATTGGCCGGATCTATTACATGTGTATATGTAAAAGCGTAAAGCACGACGTAGCGAAGTCGTTCACGAGAAAATTACTAGAATCTTGATGGCTAGATCTAACCATATAGACCGTGGTAGATCGGACCGGTGACTCTAGAATTTGCTCAGAAGCGCGCCTTCGCACGGCTTAGATCTACATGAATATGGGTTTGATAAATAACTACATCACGAAATCAATACACAAATGACTACTCCATAACGAAATAAAATAGATCTACTTAATAAAAACAACATATTTGGATAGACATTACCTCGTAGACGGAGGGTCCTCCGATCCTTCAATGCAATCTCTAATCGATGAATCCATCGCCTCCGTGATGAAGCAACATAATATAAAATAAAAAGAACTATATTGATAAACTAAAAGTATTGTAGTATTGTGTCTTATAGGTTGGTAGTTTTTCAAAGATCGTGGTGCTTTGTTTATATAGGAGTTGTAGCCGCGCATAGGGAGAATCCGAGAAGATATGCACGATTAATCTGATTAGGCTCGGGTGACCGAACGATTACGCTTTCGGTCGACCGAATGGCATGGCTCGGTCGGCCGAGCCTCCTCTTTACGCGTTTTCAATTTTGCTTTCGACTTGTTCCCCACTTCACTCTTCTATGCCGATCCGATTTGCCTCTTCATTAATGCTCCGATTTTCTTCCTTATTTATCTTGAGATTTCCGATTGCATGACAATTATCCTCCCGATTCGTTACGATCTGTGAAATCAGCATTTATCACACAATTAATTGCTCTTTTATAATAAAAACAGCTAAATACCAATTATCACATTAATAATCACTTATCATTAAATAATAAATATAAACACGTGATTTAATATGAAATATATATAATTAACTCTGATTTAAGGTTAGAATTGATGACATAAATAGGTATATTTTAACTGTCATCAGTGCGTCGATTTCCATGATTTGTGTTGCCTCGATAGCGGGTACCGCTAGGCACTCTATCATTACGGAGGGATCTGCGAGCTCCTCTTTGAGAGATAGCTTAGAGAGATAGTCTGCCCGCTCGTTGTCCTCTCTCCGAATTCTGAAGAACTCGCAATAGTTGAAGCCGGCTTTCAATCGTCGAACAATCTCACCATATTTCTCGAGAATACTACAATGCGTGTCATAGTCCCTTGAGATTTGGTTGACGATAAGTCGGGAGTCACAGTAGACTTCAACATTTTCCACGATTAGTTCCTTTGCTAGCTTGAGCCCGGCTATAACTGCTTCATACTCGGCATGATTATTCGTAGCCGAAAATTCAAACCTTAGAGCCTTTTCGATTTCCTCCGTCGTTTTGGGTTCCTTCAGAATTACCCCGGCCCCGCAACCATTTCGATTAGACGCTCCGTCAACATACAACTGTCAGCATTGATCGGGCTTACTCCTGACCGCAGCGGGCTCTAATGGTACCGATGAGCTTGGTTGCAACGAACTGAAACTTGTCTCTACAATAAAATCCGGCAACGTTTGACCCATGATAGCTTTTCTAGGTTGATATTGTATGTAGAATTCAGTGATTTCGATAGCCCATCTGAGGAGTCGACCTGAAAGATCGGGTTTATGCAGTATTTGTCGCATTAGACTATCCGTTAAGACAATTATTGTGTGCGAAGTAAAATAGCCCCTGAGTTTGCGGGCAGCGATAACAAGCGAGTAGGCTAATTTTTCAACATTAAAATAGCGACTCTCCACCGGACTGAGAGCCTTGCTTACATAATAGACGGGATTTTGGAGGGTTCCGGCCTCCTTGACAAGAACGGCGCAATGTACCGTCCGAAGCCTCAGGGTACAAAAACAAAATATCTCCTCTACTGGGGCTAACCAAAAGAGGTGGTTTCCCAAGATATTCCTTTAGAGCACGAACGCTTTGTGAACATTCTGCGCTCCACGAAAAAGTCTTGTCACCCTTGAGAATTTTGAAGAAGGGGAGACACTTCTCCGCTAATTTTGATATGAAGCGACCAAGCGCAATGATGCGGCCATTGAGCCTCTGGACCTCCTTGATGGTCGTGGGTTCCTGCATGTCGAGCAAAGCTTGTATTTTTCCCAGATTAGCCTCGATGCCACGACGACTAACCATAAACCCGAGAAACTTGCCTGCCTGGACACCAAATGTACATTTGGCTGGATTGAGCTTCATTGAGTGTTTTCGGACATTGTTAAAAGTCTCTTGAAGGCAAAGAGCGTGGACTGCACTCCAACGGATTTAACAACCATATAAATCTATGTAAGCTTCCATATTTTTGCCTATTTGCGAACTAAAAACCACGTTGACCATTCACGATAAGTTGAACCAAGATTCTTGACCCGGCGGCATCATTTCATAGTAGTACAAACCCCAAAGCAGACTCAAGGCGGCTTTTTTTTGTCGGACTCAGCCATCCGCACTTGATGATATCCCGAATATACGTCCAAAAAACTAAGAACTTCAAAACCAGAGATGGAATCTACTAACCGATCAATTCACGGAAGCTGATAAGGATCTTTCGGACAAGCTTTGTTAATTTCCGTGAAGTCGACACACATCCTCCACTTGCCATTGTGCTTACATTTGCTAGCCAAGTAGGATAGGCGAGCTCTTTTATGATCCCTGCTTGTAGGAGTTTCCCGACCTCTACTTTCACCGCCACTTCCTTTTTGGTCAAAAACTGGCGGCTCGTTGTTGTATCGGTTTGAAAGTAGAGTCGACGTTGAGATGATGGAGGGCGACGTCTGCCTCGACCCTTCGCATGTCCGTCACTATCCAGGCAAATGCACCCAGATTCTCTTTGAGTAATTTTATCAATTTTTCCCTCTCAAAGGAACTCAGCCGAGCTCTTATCTTGACTTTCTGATTGGGATATTCCTCGTTAATGACTACCTCGACCAACTCATCTTCTGCCGTAAAGTCGGGCTCATCCCTGACTTGCAAAGTTTCACATTCCATTTTCGTGGGTACAGTCTCCCCCACTACCCCGATCATGTTGATATTTTCCATGTTTTCAGGTTGCTCGATTCGTGCTCTTTTGTTCCCGGTTCTCATTTCCTGTATGTATGTGAGGACAGATGCAGGTTCGTTGATCGACGTTCCGATCCTGTCTCCTACATAAAATTTTGCCCACTGATGCATGATGGACGTTACCATTTGAAATTGCTTCAAAGCCGGTGTCCTAATTATCATGTTATAATTGGATTGAAGATCGACCACGAAGAAGACAACCTTTTCTGTCCGAAAGGGTGCATAATCACCCATTTGTGCATTCAAATCAATGGCCCCTTTGACTTGTATTTTATGGTTAGTGAAACCTCAAGGGTGCCATTATGCGGCCTCAAATTAGAGTCTCTGAACCCTAATTCTTTGAAGCAGATGTAATATAAGATGTCGCGGCACGCTCCTGTGTCGATGATTACCCTGTTGACGCAAGCCCGATTGATGACTACCGAAATACATAAACACATATCTTCCGTATTGATCGAAGTCACTAGCTCGCTTCACGTAAAAGCGAGAGGTTGCTCGTTCCCTCGCAGGACTACAGGCTTTTCCACATGCTTGTTAATGGAGCCGATACGGCTCTTGATCTAATTGTTACTTGGAGGAGGCTCGGTTATTATTTCGATGTTTCCGTCGGTGGCGAGCTTTGCGATTACTCTGCCTGGCCCACCGGCATCTAGCTTGTAGTGATCATGGTGTCCGCGAGCGAGTAATTTTTCTATTTCCCGTTTGAAGTGAATACACTCGTCAGTTGTATGACCCTTATCTCTGTGATAGCCGCAATATTTGGACGCATCGCGGCGTGTATCCGGAACCATAGGGTAAGGCTCAGGTAATTCGTCTCTTACTTCGTTCAGCATCTGTGTATAAGATATTCTAAGCGGCGTGAAGTGTTCTTCCTTAAATCTTTTGGGCTTTTTAACATCCCGATCAGTATTCCTGCGGCTATCTCTAGGCGGACTGCCCTCAGCCCTCTGTTTGCCTTTATTGGATGAAGACGCTCATTCGTTACCCACTGTGGTGATGTATTTTCTGGTTGAACTTAACATTTCTTGCAAGTTTGATGGAGGGGTCAAAGCAAAATAAGATTTCAAGTAACCGGGATTCAGCCCTATTTCAAAACTGCTCATAACGATATTGTCGGCCAAACCCCTCGTTAGCTCGTACACTTTGTAAAACCGCTCATAATAGCTGTGGACCTCATGCAGGTCGATGTGTGTCTTTTTGGATCCTCCTACTGATCTGAACTCTGCTATAAATTTGTTGATCAGATCATCCTAAGATAAAATCGAACCCGGAGGAAGACCGCGGATCCATGATGCTGCCCTGTCCTGCATCGATCCCACAAAGGCTATGCACCAGGCCTCGTCGCTAAATGTACACAGACTGATTCTACTTTGGAATGCGGATAGCCAATCCAAGGGATCTGTAGCCTCATGGTAATTGATGAAATTTGGGTAATGAGTCCCCCTCTCGGGGCCGCTTTCAAAATGCTGGGATGAAGTACACTTGTTCCCCATGTCGGAACAACTTTAACACCCACCATACCTTTTTGCAACTCCTTTATCTGCTTTTTCATTATGCCCATCTCCACCTGGTCTTGGGGGACAAGTGGGGGTGCAACGTAGCCTCCTTCAACTTGTGAGTCACCCTGTCCTTCCA
Source organism: Gentiana macrophylla (assembly GCA_026214975.1). NCBI lineage: Eukaryota > Viridiplantae > Streptophyta > Magnoliopsida > Gentianales > Gentianaceae > Gentiana > Gentiana macrophylla. The sequence goes on along the minus strand of CM047816.1, from coordinate 22,510,898 downwards.
AGCGGGTACGGACCTGTCGAGGATTCCTAGGTCTCCCTGGGGCTGCACCGCGATCGTCGACAACGGGACCTAGACGACCTAAGGTTGATTTCCTATCCCCCTTCGGGTGTGAGGTTGCGTGGCTGCTTCCCTCAGTTTCTGATCGTTGAGGTTGGACTATCTTTGGGGGTATGAGAGTGAGCTGCACCTCTGTTGGTGCGGGTTGAAGAGGGTTGAACTTGCGGATAGGTTGAAGTGGTAGCCCCTCAGCAATTAGCAACGTATTTCCTACTCGTATTTCCTCTACATATTCCATGTGCGCTTGTAGAGTTATCTTATATGAGTCTTACTGTGGGGACGCTCCCCCTGCTGAAGCAGCCTCTTGCTCATTATTTGGTAAGATGTTTCCTGCGACGCTTTTCACACGGCTCTTTCTGACCACCGCCTCATGTATTTCCCGGACTCTAGTCCTTTCTCTTATGCATGCTCGCATGTCGGGCGTGATGTCTTGCCCGGCATCAGCCCCTGCAGATAGTACTTTTCTGCTTGGCTCCCCGCACTGCGTTACCATGGTTACCCCCCTTACTCGGAGTGACGGGGTTAAAGTGTTTTGAACTCGCCATTTCTGGCTAAGATTTTTGGAGATATTTTAGTAAGATATTTTGGTGAGATATTTTTGCTAAATATTTTGGCTAGATATTTTTGCTAGATATTTTGGCTAGATATTTTGGTGAGATATTTTTTCCAACTCAAAATATCAAAAAGCATGGGGTGTTTACTGAGGGTTATTTTTCAAGTGGTATTGTCAAGTACTCAGATTCCTTATTACTTGAAGATCTGAAACTCCGAAAAAGGCATACAAACCAACCTGGGTATTTAAAGATGGACTCGTGTGCGAGTTTGCAGATGTTTCTTTAAGAATGAGGCGGTTTGCACGGAGTTTGGTGATCCCAGCCTTGTGTTTGTTGCTGAGGTGAGGAAAACGATGATTTCTGGGCTGGGTTATCCCAGGAGATCAAAGTTAGTTGATCGGAGGTGGTGTCCTCATTGGAGACACCGTGGAATCGTCTTTGCGGTGGAGCAAATGACACCTTAGAGCTGAATGATGTTGATTTTCCCGGTAACGGAGCCAACTGATATTGCGTAGAATATCAGGTTTGCGGTAACAGTGCTTATCTTGAGGATATAAGGCTTTATATACGTGATTTCTCCGGGGAGATTATGGCGGTGAACAAGAACAATACAGTCGGAATAACGCAAAGGAAGAACACGTTAATGAGTCGACAAATTGACAGAGTAGCTCTGTGTGTATTCATTCTTGGATATTTTTTATTACATTGTGATCCCATATATATAGGCTAAGACTATGTCGGTTTACTGTTCATGACTAGACAATTAAGAATACATAATTAAAGATAATTATGCATGCAATACAAGTGGCCTAACCAGCTATCAAAATTAGCTAGCTGGAGTGATAAGTATGGCGAGCAGCGAATAATAGCGGACTCGTATATGCCTTGTCTTGAAATCTGTTTGACCATATGGGTAGAAATCACACGGAGAAGAGGAGTCCGACTTATGACCAGCAGATAGGATCCGGCTTACTGTTGGCGGATAGGACCCGGCTTACGAACGGCAGGTAGGATCCGGCTTACGTGCGTGGACAGAGGGGAAAGAGGCCCCATATCTTCGTTATTGGGCCATGATAGTAGGCCCAATCTAGATGGACAGGGCCCCATTCCGGTTCGGGTATATCACTTGAAAATTCCACCTTCTAGTCAAATATTGTCTTGAGTGTCGGAAGGTTTTCCCGGAGATAGAACTTCAGGACCCCTAACGAACTTTCGTTTTACAGGTACCTTCACCTCGTACTTAATTGTTGGATCACTCATACACTTACACCGCAGTTTCAACGGTCAGATCATCTTAGACGGTTTCAGAGTGTTAGGAACATTTTGTTATGTTTTGATGATGGTCATACTAGCTGTTATAGCAAGCCTGAAATAAGTTAGAATTCTCTGTATAAGTCTTTACTTAGAGTCTGACATGTTGTATAAGTTGAGTCAGATAAGTATTGTACTAGTTGGTAGGACGGCAAAGTGAAACAGATATTCGGCAAAGTGAGGCCAGCCAAGTACCAGCAGAGAAGCATGAAAACACTATGGTCTGACTTATAACCAAGGAAGTTTGTGATGACCTTGGATAAATCTAAGTTATGTTTCAAGTGATGAAACTTAATGGTTAAATATGGTGTATACTGATCTCACGCAAATCAAGGATCAGTGAAGTACAAAGATTCTCCTGAACCTAAAAGAATGAAGGAAACAGTGAATCAGCATAGTAGACTGACTATCGGCTAAGTAATGACAAAGCAGTGAAGGAAGATCTAAACGGAAAAGTCAGACAGTCACTTAACTGTTCAGAGAACGGCCAAGTAAACCTTACTTGATCAGATTTTGATGTATGAAGAAGATACAGAGGATCATGCATTAAATGCACAATCAATAGAAGATCAATCAAGGACGGATTTTCTGATAAACGTTTGAAGAAAAATCCGATCACTGAAATCAAAGAGAATATAATTAAGGGGGAATCAAGAATAAAATCAAGGATTATTCCCCTCATTAATATAGCCAACAGACGGAAATTCAAAGCAAGGATTATCAAGGCTATAAATAGAAGGCATTGACAGACAAAAAAAAAATACAAGGAGAACGATTGAATCTGAGCAAAAACTCTGTCAAAGTGCAAATCCTTCTATCTGTGCTGAAAAAGAATCATCTAGTGATCAACTCAAAACTCAGAACTACAATTCCAACATCAAGCATTGAGTTTGTTCAACAAGTTTTGTGAATCCAACTCACTTCAATCAAACAACTGAATCAGAGCCATCTGAGAAGGAGTTGTGTTTGTGATATTTCTTTGAAGGATTTGTTCCCAGGCGAGCGATGAAAGAGACCGAGTCATCAAGGTTGTTGAAGTCAGGGAGTGATAGTCTTGAAGATTGTGTAGTCAAGGATAATCAGGCTATTGTATCTGTGAAAACAATAGTGAATTCCTCCAATCATCACATGAGAAGAGTGGATTAAGGGATTACACCACCCTGAACCACTATAAACCTTTGTGTCAATTTACTTTCAGCAATTTACCTTACTGCATTTACTTAATTGCTTATATTATATCATATATATGTGATTGCATAATTTACTTTGAAACAACATTTTAAGAAGGGACTTATCCGGTGCCCAAAAGCTTTTAAATATAAGAAAAGCTTTTGAAACTCCACTATAGTCATTCACCCCCTTCTGACTATAGTTTTACCCTTCTCTGAGACCAACAATTGGTATCAGAGTTGTGTTCCTAGTATCAGAACCTATTGTGAAGAGAATAGAGTACTGCATCAGAACAATGATTGCAGAAGCATGTTTGCCAAAGAGATTTTGGGCTGAAGCAGCAAATACTGCATGCTATACTCAAAACAAATCAATCATCAACAAATATCATGGAAAAACTCCATATGAAATATGGAATGGAAGAAAACCTAATATCTCGTATTTGCATATGTTTGGATCTAAATGTTTTGTGTTGAACAGGAATCAATTACACACTTTTGATGAAAAAGCTGATGAAGCAATCTTTATGGGATACTCAGACACCAGAAAAGCATTCAGAGTACTCAACAAAAGGACCCTGGTGATTGAAGAATCAATTCATGTTGTCTTTGATGAGTCAAACACAAATGGTGAAAGCCTTCAAGAACTTGAAGAAGCAGGACCAAGACAAGTCTACATGAATACAACAGTACCAGCTACCATTCTAAATCACAATCTTGGAAATCAAGAAGAACCACCAGTCAATACAACAGAAGAGGTACCAACACAAGAGCATGAAGCTGATACACAAGCTGAAGTTGTGGAAGCACCAAGTCAAGAACAGCTTCAACCAGATCTCAACTGGCTAAGACATGATCATGTAGATCAAGTCATTGGAGACACTCACATAGGAGTCAGAACCAGAAGACAACCGGAGCATATGCTAACATGTTTTCTATCTCAAATAGAGCCCAAAATAATAGATGATGCAATCCAAGTTGCTGATTGGATTACATCTATGCAAGAAGAACTAAATGAGTTTGAAAGAAATGAGGTCTGAGAACTTGTTGACAGACCAGACACAACCAACATCATTGGAACAAAATGGGTATTCAGAAACAAGATGGATGATCAAGGAACAGTTGTTAGAAACAAAGCAAGGATAGTTGCAAAAATCTACTCCCAAGCAGAAGGAATATATTATGATGAGACCTTTGCCCCAATAGCAAGATTGGAAGCAATCAGACTCTTTCTAGCTTTTGCAGCCCACAAAGACTTCAAAGTTTACCAAATTGATGTCAAGAGTGCATTTCTGAATGGACTTTTGGAAGAAGAAGTATATGTGGAACAACCTCCTGGTTTTCAACTCAAAGGGAAAGAAGATAAGGTGTACAAGCTCAAAAAGGCACTTTATGGATTCAAACAGGCACCCAGAGCTTGGTATGAGACACTATCACAATTCTTGATCAAGAATGGATTCAACAAGGGAACTATAGATAAGACTCTTTTCAAGTTAGAGGACGGAACAAGTACATTGCTAGTACAAATCTATGTTGATGACATTATCTTTGCATTAGAGGATGGAAAGTTGTGTGAGAAATTTGCAAACCTAATGAAAAGCAAATTTCAGATGAGCATGATAGGAGAATTAAATTACTTTCTTGGGCTACAAGTAAAACAAATGAAAGATGGCATTTTCATCAATCAAGCCAAATACACTAAAGACCTAATTCATAAGTATGGTATGGACACAAGTGGCACAACAGATACACCCATGTGTGCAAGAGTCATTCTTGAAAAAGATGAAGCTGGAAAAGATGTTGATCAGTAAATGTATAGAGGAATCATTGGATCCCTACTATATCTAACTGCAAGCAGACCTGACATAGCATTTGCAGTAGGAGTATGTGCAAGATTTCAAGCTCAACCAAAAGAATCACACCTTCTAACAGCCAAAAGAATAATCAAATACTTGAAGAACACCATCAATGTTGGAATTTGGTATCCATAAGATAGATGATTCAAACTTATATCCTATTTAGACTCAGACTATGCCGGATGCAAGATAGATAGAAAAAGCACATCTGGAACTTGTCAGATGCTAGGCAGCAGACTAGTATCATGGTTTAGCAAAAAGCAAAACTCCATATTCACATCAACGGCTGAAGCAGAATATATAGCATCAGGTAGTTTTTGTGCACAAGTACTTTGGATCAGACAACAGCTAAGGGATTATGGAATGGAGGAGAAGATAATTCCAATTATTTGTGACAACACAAGTGCAATATCTATTACTGAAAATTTAGTATTACACTCAAGAACAAAGCACATTGATGTAAGACATCATTTCATCAGAGATCATGTTGACAAAAAAGATGTCATACTAAGAACATACCTACTGAAGATCCATTGGCTGACATCTTCACAAAACCACCCAGTCATGAAAGATTTAGCAAGTTGAGAACTGAGTTGGGAATGATAGAAATTGACTAAGTACTAAGGAGCAACTAACTGGAGTAATCAGCTAAGTAACTTCACCAGCTGATTCGACCTTTTCCATTACAGGAGATGTAGCAGGCAAGGCACTGGTACTCAACGAAGTTAACTTCACTGATTGTTAGGAACATTTATATACAGCAGCTCAGTGAAGAAGTCACTACACCGGCTTAGTGACCAGCCAAGTCACTCCACCGAAATACATATTGGAGTCACCAGAAAACTAAAGTGTGAATCAAATCAACCTTATATACGTGGAAAATCAAGAAGTTATGGAGGATTATGCTGTGGAAGATTACACACGTGGAGATCAATTTACAATCGTGGAGGTAACTATATTATTTTTGAATTACAAAAGACTCGATTCCCGGGATCTATCATTACTTAGCTCAATCCACTCCCCCACTATACTCAAATACCGCGATTTATATACATAAATTCACGCCATTACGTCACAAAATCCTTCCATATTCAACCACGTTCACACTACACAAATCATCCTATATAAACCACACTTAGAGATATTTCAGAATTCTTTACGCTCTTTTGCAAATCATAAACCCTACTTTCTCCCTTTCAAAAATCTAAGCTTTTCTAAGTATTCACCGCATTCAACAATGGCTTCATCCTCTTCAATATCTCCCACAGAACGATTCTTCAAAAAATCGATCAACATTAGATCGTTTTTTAGGCCTGAACATTATCTTTCTTTTTGTGATAATGATGTACAAGCCCAACGATTGGTTGATGGCTGTACAAATCTGGGGTTAATGACCTTCCTAAACTCCTCAATAACTGGAATATGCTATGAGAACCTGATTGTATTTTGGAAAAATGCAAAGTTTGTGCCCAGCGCAAAGAAGAGTGATCACGACTGTATAAACAGTTCAATCTTTGGGAAAGAAGTGGTCATCACGCCTGGTCTTCTCAACAAATTCTTACACCTACCCATGATTGGTCCGGCTAATATGAAGCTTGTGCAGATTGACATCAACAACTTCTGGGCTGAGATAGCCAAAATTCCCAAAAAGAACAGCAAAACCTACAATCTACCTAGATCAGTACTCAAACTTCCATTTGCTGAGTTTGCACCAGTTATCACCAAGAATATTGAAGGCAGAAAAGGATCGATGGAAAACTTGACCGAGTTACGGGTCAAGTTAATGGCAATTATCTATCAAGGTATTCCTTTTGACTGGTCAACATTTGTATTCAACAGGCTGAAAGATCAGATTCGGAAGGAAATTGATCTGACAATTACGGCACCAAGCAAGGGTTTGCAGAAAAAGGTGATTTCTGGGAGAGGAAATCTTATGGGTTCCCTCTTCAACACCTGTTTGACACATTGAAAGTGAAACCCATCAATCTGCAGCCTCACACAAGTCCAAGGTAATGTTTACCTACATAAAGGCATCTCTGAAACCCAAACCCTTTACCAGACGAAAAATGAAAGCACCCAAAGCAGTAGATCAGGGATGGGAAGACGAACCAGATCCCAAAAGGCACAAGAGGACACTCCTATGATCAGTACCAGCAATCAGGATAACCCTGTGGTCATCAGTGACGATATAGTGGCTGAGGGAGAGAAACAAGAATAAGTGACATATCTGGAAGAAGGTGAAGAAGGATACCGTCATACCTCATCTGATGAAGAAGTGATTGAAGGTAAAGACGATGCTACTGAAAGTGAGGCAGACAAAGACGAAATAGAGCCAGAGGAAGAAAACCTTCTTGAAGAAGATCAAGAAAAGATGGAGATTTCTGATGAGGACCTAACTCTTCAAGAAGTGATTTTCAAGAGCCTCAGCAAAGTTGACAAACAGCCAAGTGAGCCAGCTGATCAAGATCACTCTGTTGAAATTGCCAACACCCCAACTATTGATCAAGGGGGAATATCAGCAGAAACAATCAAGTCTCCGGCATATGGAACATGAAGTCAGTTGTTCCAGGGCCAGGCAAGTGCAATTATCTCTCAGCAGCCTCTTACTGAACCTGAGAATACTGACAAAAAGAAAGATAAAGAAAGAAAAAAGGAGGAGGAAAAAGAATGTGAGAAAGAGGAAGAGAAGGAAGAAGACACAGCAGAAACTGAGGATGATGCAGAGAAGGAGAAAGATGTAGATGATGAGGATGTTGAAGTGGTAACAGAAGAAATTGATCCAGAAAGACTTTTCAATCTGGATATTCAACCTTTGATTGTAGACATGGAAAAGCATTATCACAGCAGACAAAACATGAAAGCTACTTTAAGGAGTGATGCAACTTTCTTAAATCACAAAATTGAAGCCCTCATCAGTCACATTAAGGTTAAAGATGAGGTTATGGAGAAACAGGGCAACTTGCTTTGCAACCTGCAACATCTCATCCCCTACCATGTCCAGACCAATCTTGAGTTTCATGCTGACAAGATTGATAACAGTCTCAAACCATTGGTGGATACTTTAAATGCTCACACTCATTAACTTCACCAGCAGGATGAGGTTATGGAATATTCTGGCCAGCAACTCAAAACCTTAATAAATGTAACTGAGGCCAACAACAAAATTCTGGAGAAAAGGTATGGTCCTCTCCCTGAATCTGAAGAAGCAAATGCAATTCTTGAAGCATGATTTGGTGCTGCCAAAATGGGGGAAGGAAGCTCAAAGCCTAAGAGCTCCAGTGGAAAGAAGGCAAGCCCAATAGATAAGGGCAATGGCATCAAAGGCATCAGGTTTGAAGAAAAGAAGCAGTAGCCCTTTCTATATTGATTTATTTACCGATATAAATGCCTTTGAATAATTATGATGCAATACCTTATTACCCTTAAATGGATGAATAAAATTGTTGAGTTTTATTCCAATGTTAATTATGAAAAATGTGGTATACTTATGTTCAGGCTTATGGGGGTTTTGGCATCATCAAAAAGGGGGAAATTGTTATGAACATTTTGTTATGTTTTGATGATGGCCATATTAGCTGTTATAGCAAGCCTGAAATAAGTTAGAACTCTCTGTATAAGTCTTTACTTAGAGTCTGACATGTTGTATAAGTTGAATCAGACAAGTATTGTACTAGTTGGTAGGACGGAAAAGTGAAACAGATATTCGGCAAAGTAAGGCCAGCCAAGTACCAGCAGAGAAGCATGAAGACACTATGGTTTGACTTATAACCAAGGAAGTCTGTGATGACCTTGGATAAATCTAAGTTATGTTTCAAGTGATGAAACTTAATGGTTAAATATGGTGTACACTTATCTCACGCAAATCAAGGATCAGTGAAGTACAAAGATTCTCCTGAACCTAAAAGAATGAAGAAACAGTGAATCGGCATAGTGAACTGACTATCGGCTAAGTGAAGACAAATCAGTGAAGGAAGATCTAAACGGAAAAGTCAGACAATCACTTAACTGTTCAGAGAACGGCCATGTAAACCTTACTTGATCAGATTTTGAAGTATGAAGAAGATACAGAGGATCAAGCATTAAATGCACAATCAATAGAGGATCAATCAAGGACGGATTTTTTGATAAACGCTTGAAGAAAAATCCGATCACTGAAATCAAGGAGAATATAATTAAGGGGGAATCAAGAATAAAATCAATGATTATTCCCCTTATTAATATAACCAACGGACGAAAATTCAAATCAAGGATCATCAAGGCTATAAATAGAAGGCATTGACAAACAAAAAATTATACAATGAGAATGATTGAATCTGAGCAAAAACTATCAAAGTGCAGAGCCTTCTATCTGTGCTGAAAAAGAATCATCTAGTGATCAACTCAAAACTCAGAACTACAATTCCAACATCAAGCATTGAGTTTGATCAACAATTTTATGAATCCAATCACTTCAATCAAGCAACTGAATCAGAGCCATTTGAGAAGGAGTTCTGTTTGTGATAGTTGTTGAAGGATTTGTTCCCAATGAGCAGTGAAAGAGACTGAGTAACTGAAGCTATTGAAGTCAGGGAGTGATAGTCTTGAAGATTGTGAAGCTTGTGTAGTCAAGGACAATCAGGCTATTGTATCTTTGAAAACAATAGTAAATTCATCCAATCATCACATGAGAAGAGTGGATTAAGGGATTACACCACCATGAACCGCTATAAACCTTTGTGTCAATTTACTTTCAGCAATTTACCTTACTGCATTTACTTAATTGCTTATATTATATCATATATCTGTGATTGCATAATCTACTTTGAAACAACATTTTAAGAAGTGACTTATCCGCTGCCCAAAAGCTTTTAAATATAAGAAAAGTTTTTGAAACTCCACTATAGTCATTCAACCCCCCCCCCCCCCCCTCTCTGACTATAGTTTTACCCTTCTCTAGGACCAACAATAAGATCATATATATTGATGGATAATGGTAGTTAATATACTGCAGCAATATATTCATGCATCCCATGTGCTTCATCACTTGAGTATGATGGATTAGTTATGGGTAGCGGCAGTGGCAGTCACATGATCTTGGTTAAAAAGGGACAACAATCCGGACAAATGAAATTTTAAGGGTGCAAATAAAATTTATAATGTATATATAGTCACGGGCACCGCCGCCTTGATGAGGGATAAAGCAGCCAACTCGTTAAAAAATACTATCTCCGTCTCATATTATAAGTCATTTTGGGTGTTTTCACACAGATTAAGAAAGTGGTTGAATGTCATAAATTTGAAGGTTAAATGTTTAAAATGCCCACAGACTATCATTAATGCAGTTGTTGTTGTTGAGTAATGAAAAGTTGTTAGATTGATAATAAATTAGGGTTAAGATGGAGAAAATAGTAGTAAATATTGAATTGATAATGTAGAATGATTTATATTGTAGGACAAATCTAAATAGGTAGAATGACTTATAATACGAGACGGGTAGTATATCACAATAAAGGAAAAACAATTGATACACACATAGATATATGTGTAATTGACCTACTAATTTGGCGGACGGTATGAGGTATCGCCGGGGCTACAAAATTATTCCCAGGGCAAGTTTACGTTACTTGTTTAAAATTGACAAAAGTGCCCTTTTCCCCTTTACATATTTTTTAGTTTTTGAAGCACCATCACCTTATGATATATTTTCACCTGCAAAGTCTCGTCATCTTCATCCTTCATTGAGCCACATCTCCTCCCATATGGCCATCTTCTCCCTCCCTAGTCCCTACCATCACCACCTGCAACCTTGCAACCTGCCAAAACCAACAGTGTAACATAATTTTTTCAGTTTTCATCTTCTTCATCATCAAATTTAGTTCGCTATCCATTAGATTCAAGGAAAAAAAAATAGAGTTTTATAAATATAATTTGACAAAACAAGGACCGGATAGGATTACGCGGAGGCGGAGGGGTTCACAAATCACCGACACAAGCCACTGAAATTCATCTCCAGAAGGAATTTCGAACTTCTTTTGCAATCAATTACACTCCCATTGTCGCTAATAAGCCATAAAACTTGCTTCAATTATGTCCCCCAAGTTTGGCAAGTTGCCGATCCATATGGGCTTTTGCTTGGTCGTCATAGTAGCTCCAGAGATTTCTCTAATCTTTTTTTTTTTTGGACGAAAATTGAAGAAATTAATTATGTGAGGCTGAAATTTGTGCGAATTGAAGCAGAGTGAAAGATGTGGTATACATTGAGCATCCATGGAAAAAAATTGCGGAGGAGGGGAAGATAAGACAGAAGGGAGAGAAAAGTTGTATAAACAAAGGGTAACCCACCTCGTCTTCTCCCAGAAATTGGAAAATCAGGCCGTGTCAGGCGCGGACGTTTGAAAAATCAGTTGTCTTTTATACGTGAAAAATACAGAAGCGTAGAGATATCTACGTTCGAGGCGTGAAAATATAACTAACATTAAGCGATGCGCGGTTGATCTTTCCTCACGTTTAAGCGCAGGTTTCTACGTTTGAGCGCAGGTTTCACGTTTAAACTACGTTTAAGCGTGAAATCAAAGGTTATATTTTGAAAATTAGCTACGTCTAAGCGTAATAAAATCTACGTTTAAGCGTATGTTTTGTTACGTTTAGGCGTAGATTTTCTACGTTTGTGATGGTAGATGGGTATTAATGTTGTTGTAAGGTCTTTGTTGAATATACACCACATTAACGGAGATTTTTCTCATTCCTTCAAAGGCTTTGAATCTAATATCAATTTTGTGCTCACTTCTTCATCTTTCAAGTCCATTTCTTCATCATTCAAGTGCTAAAATGGGTAAGTTATTGCTATCTTATTTATCTTAATTCAAGTGCTCAATGTGTGTATGTTATTTATATTTGTAGTAATCATATGTCTAAAAGCGAAAGTAGGTTGTTTATGTAATGTTTTAAGTAGGTTGTTTATGTAATGTTCATACTTCTAAGTAGTGTATTTAAGTATTTTCTTAGGGTTCAATTACTAGGTTTTAGTGTAATTAATGATATTTATTTAACCGAAATTTGTGTTTTGAGTAGTGATTATGTTATTTATATTGTAGAAATGATATGTATTTATCTCGAAATGTGTGTTTTAAGTAGGTTGTTTATGTAATTTTATACATCTAAGAACGATAGTGTTATAATTTTGATTTGATAATGTAGTGTAATTTATGAAAGTGTAATAAATACATATCATGTTTACCATTTTTGAAACAATCCTTTTAAGTTGATAATGATTTAGTTGATATTGACTTGAATCGCTTTTTTTTTTTTTAAGCATGATAATCGCAACACTATGATTGTTATCTCGTTCAACGGAGAATTTACGTATGATCCTATCTATAACCGGTGGAATTATGTAAATGGATCGATGTTCTCATTATTTGTCCCAAAGAAAATAGGATTGAATGCGTTATTGGATAAAGTGTATTTGAGGCTTGGTATTGATCGGTCTGATTCAAAGCTCAACCTAAAAGCTTTGTTTACTTACGGTAGTGGGAAATATACCACCTGATGATATCTTAGGCAGCGAGACCTTAAATGGTTACATCGAAGCGGCCTATGACAGTAAGAATGTAATTTTTTGTGTGAATGCGACACCAGTGGAGGCAAACAATGAACCGATAAATGAGGAGGATGATGGCATTGATTTAAATGAGGAGGATGATGGCATTGATTTAAATGAAGATTGCAATACTCGGATTACGATGATTGGAAATTTCCTTCTCGGTACAAGAACTTGCTACTGAGATCCGGATTACGATATTCGAGCAACAATATGGATGTAGTGGGTATGAAAACAATGTTGCTACACAAAGGCTTGGTGAAGCTTCGGACCAACCGTTTCGGTATCAACCAGTAAGACCAAGTCATAATCTGTCAAATCATCCTTCAAGTAGTCGTAATATTGTCATAAGCGACCAACCACACCAATCGCTTTTGATATCCTCCTAACCAACCTTCAAGTAGTCGTGTTCCACCCATCCATGACCATATAATATGTTTGGTGGATCAGTAACTAGTTTTTTGGCTTCTCCGTTTGCACCTCATATACAAACCGATCAAACCGGCAGAGATGACAACAATAATCGTGGTGCACATGCTAGGAAAAGCGTCGAGAAGATTATTCATGGAGGATTCCCACATTTGAAGATGATGATTTACCGAGGTGTTTATCCACGATGCGTTACATATGAATGGCGTGAACGAATTGTTCATTGGAAAGAAATACGATTCAAAAGAAGATTTTAATTTGAAAATAAAATCGTATCGCGATTGCTGAACAATTTTGAGATGAGATTGGGTAGGTCGGACACAAAGTTGCTTGTATTACAAATGTCTTAACGATACATGCAAATGGCATGTAAGGCGAAACGGGTGAAGGTGAATACAGATGTCACACGTACATTTGAGATCACAACGTTGAATGATGTCCATACTTGTGCCTCTCAGAATGCGGATAATGACAATCGACAAGCAACACCTATTGTTATTGCGAGTGCGCTAAGTCGAAAATGGAAGAACTCGGCAATGAGTATAAGCCCGAGACAAATTATGGAGGACATGCTCACAACTTACGATTGTACGCTGACTTGACTTATGACCAAGCATACCGAGCTCACGAGATGATGAGAATGATGGTGAGAGGTTCACCGACGGAGTGTTACAACGCGATACCCTCGTACTTGTGGATGGTGCGTAATGCCAATGAAGGGACCTATATTGACTTTCACTTGATAACTGGGAAGGTTCGGACAGGTTGTTTCATGTCTTTGGGAGCAAGCCGTCGTGGGTTCAAGTATTGTCGACCTATTTTGTGTGTGGACGCAACTCATCCGAAAACCCGTTTCTCGGACAACTATTTATTCTTTATTCTTTGTAGATGCCGGTGACCACCTATTCCTGAGCCTTCGGTATTCTTTGAAAAAGAATGCAACGATTCATGGGGTATTTCATGAGACATTTGAGGGTGGCCATTGGAGGTATCCATGATGAAAACTTGAGCTTTATTTCGGCGGACACCAGGCTATTAGAAATGCGGTTGGTCAGTATTTCCGATGCATATCATGGTGTTTGCTATCATCATTTAAAAGGCAATCGACCAAAAAATGGAAAGATCACGGTTTTGTGAAGATACATTCTATCAAACAATTTATGCATTCTCGGAGGCCGAATTTCTCCGAAAGTTCGCATACGATTAAGGCACAATGTCTTGGCGATATAAACAACTTGACGAAATAGGTGTTGAGCGGTGGCGCGCGTGCAAATTTTCCGGGAAAAGATACGCCTTAATGACAAGCAATTACGCTGAAAGTTTCAATCGTGTGCGATTAAAGGAGCTCGTCGTTGGCACCTTCTCAGCCTCTTGGAATTCATTAGAGCTACACTGCAGAGATGGTATAATGATAGGCGACGTAAGGCGCTTGATTGTGCGACTATGTTAGCACCGAGATCGATGAAATAGTGGCTTGAATATTCTTGCTAGAAGGAAGTTGAGGGTTAAGCTGTTAACCCCGATGAATTTGAGATTCATGGAAATAACTTGCTTCAGGGTGGTAAATCTAAGAGAGCGGAAGTGTTATTGTGGTTATTTCGAGAAAATGGAAATACCGTGTCACGTATGCTATAGCGACCGCAAAGATCACGCAGAATTAGTCCACCGAACTCTGTTCACCGTATTATAGGCTGAATGTTTCAAAGAGATTTACATGGCTAGCATATATCCAATTCCTAACGAGAGAGGATTGGGATGTTCCGAGTCGGTAAGAAACATGAAAGTCGGAGTGCCTAATATGAGATATGCGCTTTGATGCGGTGGAGCACCAAGAAGAGGTAGAATTAATACCACTAGAATCCCTTACGAATGGGAGCGTCCAGGCCATCGAATGTGTGTAGCAATCTGTAAACATCCAGGACATATACGAAGAGCTAGTTGCACGATACCGGTAGGATTGTTATTAGAATGGATTGTTATTGATTTTTGTTATGGTGGTATTAGAATGGATTGTTATTGATTGTTATTGATTTTTGTTATGTAGTATTTTATTAATGGATTGTAGTAATGATTGTATTCGGTTATTAATCGGTATCAAGTTTGTCTTGCATTACACTACCTCGTAAAACTAACAATAATTATTACGGGGTTTACACAAGAAAAAAAAGAGTAAACTATACATTGAGTTAACAATAAGATGACGCTTAAATAAGCGAAGGGTGATCAATAAATAGGATAGGATGACGCCTAAATAAATGATCTTCAATATTTAGTAATCACCACATTAAACACGACGTGATTTTCTATAGGTTGATCAATGACTTCAAAGCTGCATTCATCTCCCGCATTTAGGTCATTGTCCATAATGAAATCATACAACCCGCTTAAACGAACTTTTTCATTTTCCATATAGACAATTCTAGCAGAGCCATGATTCCCATGTGGCAATTCGCAGATTCCACGGACTTGTTTACGCAACATGTCGTTTGTTCTCATAAATGCCTTTGGAATACTCTACAAATCACAAACAAATCTAAATTTTTTTCAAAATGGGAAAATAATATCAAACAAGAAAATAACTAAAAATATATTAAATATCTCACCACATAATAACAACCATGTGAAAATACCCAGTTTGGCAGCGTGTCGTGTGAAAATGGGGATTTCGTTACTCCGCACTGCACTGCATCATCAACTGCATCATCACCTGCATCATCATCTGCATCATCGATCTCAGAAAAAGTCTTCTGACAAGAAGTGTGATCATAAAGAAGAGTGTCGAAAATGAAATCCCCCCTGTGTTCAAACACTATAAACTCCCTCTCATTCAAGTAATGAGCCGCCACATACTCCTCCCAACCTTCCCCAAAGAAACGAAGATTTCCATTGTCTGTGGCTCCAACTCTCACTTCCCATGTCCCTAATCGGCTTTTGAGAACGGCCCTATCTAGGTTCCTCAGCGTGTCGTTCAACCTATTAACGTATGCTGGAGGTAGTGTCTATGAAAAAAGAAACATTTCACGTTTGTTTGATCATAATAAAAGTAAATAAAAGTAAATAAATTAATAATGACATACCAAACTTGTTGCGAAACCGCCATCAAGAACTTTAAAGAAACGATCATTATCCATTTCAAAGAGTTTGAAGGTGAAGAAGTGTAAATTGAAAGTGAAGGTGAAGAAGTGTAAATTGAAAGGTGAAGAAGTGCTTCTCTTTACACTACTTAAAAGAGTTTGAAGAAATCATTTAAAGGGCTCGTACTTGTTCAACAACAATAATTGCATGTACCCGCAATAGTACTTGCATTCCTACGTTTGAGCGTAGAGAATGTTGCATTACCTACGTTTGAGCGTAGATAATGTTGCTTTGCTACGTTTGGGCGTAGGGGCGTTGCATTCCTACGTTTTTGAGCGTAGATAATGCAACATTCTCTACGTTTGAGCGTAGGGATTGTTGTATTCCCTACGTTTGAGCGTAGAGAATGTTGCATTGTCTACGTTCAAGCGTAGAGAATGTTGCGACCATACATTTATATTTAAAGAACGATCATTATCCATTTTAAGTTGATTTTGTTTTTAAACAAATTGAATACTCATCAAAACAACATCACCAAAAATATAAATGGCTACCAACATACAACAAAATACCAAAAATATAACATACACCAAAAATTTCCAAAATTAACATACACCAAAAATTCCAAAATTAACATACACCAAAACAATGTTTCTACAAATTAGTTTACAACCTGTACTATTTGATTAAAAAGTTGGAAGAAACTTTTTTCCGGAACAACGGCATGTTCTTATGATGGAGGAGCGAAAAATCTTCCTTGTGCAACAAATGCTCAATGAATTTTGCCGTGTATAACCCACAATCACCCCTGTATAAAATGGATAGTGTCAGAATAGTGTAGATTGTATAATGTGATAAATAGTTAGAAGTTTATAACACTTACGGAATTGGCATTTGTGGTACGCCCTTCTACTATTTTCACTTCCAAAGGAGGCTTCGCGGATCAACCATTTTGGGAGTTGACATAATCGTGCATCGGTCTCGAACACTTTCCTAAACGAAACTCCCAACCTATTGATGCGGCACATCAGGCTTGTACTTTTGCTCCGACAGACAATCAAACAACATAACCTTCCATTGGGAATAGACACTTGCACGGCTGCCCGGTGAGATGTAGTAATGGCCTGAGGAGTGTATATCACGGTGTTTTCATCCCACTTACGGAAGTCTTGAGTCACAAACACTGGAATTTCGGTATTTGTGAGTGCATCAAGCGATCCGCAATAATAAGCAAAATCTGAGCACGCAATGGGTGAATGTGGTGTGAAGCATCTTTGGATATGATTCCATTTGGCGTTCTACCAAGTCCATATACGCATCCACATGTCGCACGTATTCAAAATTGAAGTTAGAGATAATGAAATAAGAAATATGCAAGTGAAGTCAAAAGAATATACCGTAGCCTCCAACTCCATAAGTGGATCTGCGGAGGCGTGTCCACCAAGCCTTGGGAAGCGGTAGTAGAGTCGAAAACCGGTGACATCCCGACGGGAATTTCAATTGGGGCGGTTTTCTTGATTGAACCATTTGATGAACTTGTTTTCAAACTCGTCCGAAAACTTTTTAGCGGTGTCCACCTCACAGCGGTATCTCGGGAAAAGCGACTATGTGCGACCCATCGGTTAAATAACGTGGGCGGGTCACGATCGGCGTGTCCTCAATCTTCTAAAGAAGCATCGTCGCTTTTCGTTTACCCAATTGTTTCTCACTTGGACCCCAAACTACACAAAATTCAATAAATGATCAACTTATATACTTTTTCACATTATAATTTAAATAACTTACTATAGTTTTGAATTTTAAATTCAAATTACTTACTATCTTGAAGCGTGAGAGCGATGCAGTCGGTGGTGGTCGAAATGAGCCTCTGTCGTAGCCTCGTGAGAAGTAGAGGTGTAGCCTGTGTGAGAGAGTAGGAGAGGCTGTAGCCTCGTGAGAGAGCAGAGGCGGTGTAGTCTCGTGAGGAGTAGGAGAGGCCGTAGCATCGCCGATCTACTGCATCCATATAAGGATCGCCCACCAATAAATCGTCTCTGAAATCCTCCCCATGCACTCCTCTTCAACGGGCTCGGAAACTCCAGCCAAGAATCTTATCAAACCCGAGCGTCAACGTCTGGTCGTCGTGCTTTGATCATCATCTTGACCATGTGTAGCCCGGTAGGTATCATGTGGAGGAGATGGAGGAGGTGGAGGAGGTGGAGGAGGTGGAGGAGATGGTTGCCGATGAGGGGTAGTCTCGAAAAATATGAGTCTTAGTTAGTATCATAATACATATAACTAAATTTTGACAATGATATATTTTTTTACTGTGTGGAGAAGATGGAGGAGGTGGATGAGATGGATGCCGATGAGGGTAGTCCGAAAAAATGTGGCCCGATTAGTATCATAATACAAACAAATAAATTTATCGCATAAAAATTTGACAATGATATAATTTTTTACGATCTCTGGATAACAACGTTTTTCACCATCCCCTTGAGTTCAAGAAGTATCGCCCATGCTCATTTCTATTTGAGCCACCTGGCGAATTTCCTCCCGAAGCTCATTCAACCCACTATCAATCCTTCTCCTCACGGCTCTATAAAGGCCGGCGACTTCATCCCTTCATCGATTGGTCATCTTCCGCCTACAGCATCCGAACGTAGGAAGTGTGCGGCACGCGCCGTGAAGTGGTGGCATGTGAATGAGAGGATCGAGTAGGAGGAGGTCGTGAAGTAGGGGTGACTTGTTGTGTAGCATGGGTGGCTCGCGTGTAGCAGTCGTGGCTATTTGTGTAGTGGATGCATGTCTACAGGGTGTGGGCGTGCAATAAGTGCGAGGCGATTGATCACGCGTGGCGGCTCGTTAATCTCGGCATCGAGAATGCCCTACACAGCATCAAGTGCCTATCAACATCCCTTGCGATCGGATACCCTATCACACGACTCTGCGAACAATGTATATTTCATTACAATTAAGAATAACAAAATGTTTACCAAATCCGGATATAATTAAAAGACAATAACAATGTTTATTAAGCTTATTACCTGTGGAAATACTATGGTTAATAATATTACATTATTATTACACTCATAACATGTTACAATGTAACGTGTTACTTTTTATCAAGAGACATATTAATTGCATTGAATAAACAATTAATATGTCCTAATAGTCATAAAGTAACTATCCTTTGTCCTATTATGTAATAGCATAGACATAGCCGACTCTAGCATTTATTGTAGCCGGCTCTAGTTACTTTTACTTTACTAGCTAGGATCCTCTCTTGTAAGGATCCTCTCTTGTATCTATTTATACTCATTCTTTCAACATGAATAAATAAGTTGGAGTTTACTCAAGTATTATTACTTTCTCAAACTCTCTTCATGGTATCGGAGCCTTAAACTCCCGAAATCATTTGCAAACTCTCGGCACCTCTTTGAATCAAGAATGTCTTCACTATCGAAGCTTCCTCACCTTGATTGAGTCCCCATCGCCTCAAGCAGACCTGGGGTCACTGAATCTTCATCTTATACTAATCATAGACTTGATGGCAACAACTATTTGCTATGGTCAAGATCTATGAAAATGTATCTCTACGGACAAGGTAAGATGGGATACTGTCCGGCTCTAAACACCCCTCTTTGAAGATGACCCAGATTTGAAGCATGGGATACTACTAATAATCAAGTCATGACCATTCTCACAAGATCAATGACAAAAGAGATTAGTGAGAACTTTATGATGTATGATAATCGCAAAGGAAATGCAGGATAATGCCAGGGATCTTTACTCCAAGAAAGACAATACCTCGTAAGTGTATGAACTTGAAGCTCAGATTCAAAAGCTATGAGCAAGGAGATATGTCTATAACTCAATACTTCAACCAACTGTCACAGGGCATGGCAACACCTAGATATCTTTGGAAACTCACCTGGAATGATGTCAAGGATCTTTGCCCTTTATAAGGACATTATTGAGAAAAGAGAGTATTCAAGTTTCTTCTTTGGATTGAATCCTCGCTCTTGATGATGTTAGAGGAAGAATCCTTGCCACAAAACCTCTCCCCAATCTCAAATCCATGTTTTCGAAGTCAAACATGAGGAAAGCAGGAGGAAAGTGATCTTCTTTGAACTCCCTGCCGACAACCTATTTGAGTGCTACCTGCCGACCATCGAGGAAGCCTCTTTGAGGTTCTTGAGGCCGCCGGGAAGCCTACCGATAGAGCCCCGGAAAGTTGTTCTGTGAGCTTTGCAAACGCACAAATCACACCAAGGACACTTGTTGGAAGCTACATGGCATGCCTAAATCCTCAAACCTACCGAGGAAAGTCGAGGCGAGGCATGTCCATGAAGAGGAGAATGACAACAAGTTGAATGCTCGATTTTCTTTGCATTCAAAGCTTTCCTCACTCAACAAAAGAAGGTAGTACCTCTCTTGACACGGCTACTCAGGCTAGTGCAAGGTAAATTCTACTCTTCTATTAGTAATGAAACATGGATTGTTGATTAGGGCCTCCTCCCATATGGTAGTTATAAAAACCTCATAACTCACCTTATGTCATGTCAACAAATTCACAATGTTAAGGCTCTTGATGGATCTATCTCTCGTGCAAAAGGTTTTGGAAATGTTAAACTCACTAATAAGATATGTCTAAAGGATGTCCTATTTGTTCCAAAATTAGATCGCAATCTCATATCTGTCAGTAGACTTGCAAAAGATTTAAATTGAATTTGTTGTTTTTAATAAGAATCGTGCACTTTCAGGACCCTTCTTCACAGAAGTGATTGGGAGGGCTAAACCCCGCTTAGGATTGTATGTGGTCGACCTCGCCAAGACAAGAGAAGATCGAATGATCGCCTCAGCGACTGCACTCAAACCTTAGATAATATCATGTTATGGCATTATAGACTAGGACATCCAAGTTTTGGTTATTTGAAGTCTGTAATTCTGAATTATTTAAAGGATGTAATGTCAATGATCTTCAATGTGATATTTGTCAATTTGCCAAACTTACCAAATCTGTGTATGCCAAACTACCTTATTTGCCTTCCACACCTTTCACTTTAATTTATAGTGATGTATGGGGACCTTCAAGGGTAAAAGTATAACAGAAAAAGGTGGTTTGTCACTTTCATTGATGATCATACCAGGAACACATGGTTGTTTTTAATGAAGGATAAATCTGAAGTTGGACCCGAGTTTTCAGAATTCTACAACATGATCTCTACTCAATTTGACACTAAGATCAAGATCTTAAAGACCGATAATGCTCTTGAATACTATGAGTCTAACCTCGGTAATTTCTTGATGAATAAGGGGATTGTCAATATCGCTGATTTGTGGAAACACCTCAACAAAATGGGGTTCTTGAGAGAAAAAACAGCACCTACCTGGAGATGGCTCGATCAATCATGTTCACTACCCATGTCCCAAAGTATATGTGGGGTGAAGCTATATTAAGCGCCACATACTTAATCAACAAACTTCCCAAAGCAGAGTGTTAGGCTTCAAAACTCCTATCCAAACCCTCACGACCACACACTCCGCCTCATCTTATTTCCCAATTACCACCAAAAATCTTTGGTCAGATCTTGTATTTGTTTATATCCATGCCCAACACAGAAGCAAACTTGATCCCAAAGCTCACAAGTGCATTTTCCTAGGATATGCAAAGGACAGGAAAGGTTACAAGTGTTACTCTCATACGAAAAGAGATTTTACAATTCTATGGATGTAAAATTCTTTGAAAGGACTCCCTACTACACGACAAGTCCATCTGAGGCGAGTCACCGATGGGAACTGATTGAACTTGACCTAAATCCTTTCCTCGGCAAACTCTTGAACCTCGACCCACCGACTCTCAAAGATCCCATCGATCCTCAAGAACCTCCCGAACCGAGACTATCGACCCAGAGCTCTTTGAACCGGAGACTATCGACACTCGGCAACCCATTGAGTCACAAAGCAGATCGAACCTCAAGACACCCATCGACTCTCAAGGACTGTGGCGTTAATGATGAGACTCTATTGCTATCGGAAGGAAAGAGATCTTGCACTACTGATCACTCTATTCATAATTATCTATCATATGATCAGTTATCACCTGTTTTTGCCATGTTTACACAGGACTTGGATTCTCACTCTATTCCTAAGAATATACAGGAAGCTCTCCAACATGATAAGTGGAAGGCAAATTATCAAAGCGAAATGATGCTCTCCTTGACAACCATACTTGGGATCTCACCACTCTCCCACATGGAAAGAAGACAATCAATTTGCAAATGGTCGCTCACTATCAAGTACAATCTTGATGGTACTATTGACAAATACAAAGCTAGATCAAGTTGCAGGGATTCACTCAAACATATGCCCTTGACTACAAGGAAACCTTTGCACCTGTGGCAAAACTAAACACTGTCAGGGTACTGATCTCAATTGCTGTCCAACTTGACTGGCCTCTACACCAATTGGATATCAAGAATGCTTTCCTAAATGGTGACCTTACTGAGGAAGTCTATATGAATGTGCCTCCTGGTTTTTCCAACACTCACACTCAAGGAAAGTTTGCAAATTGAGGAAATCTCTATATGGCCTAAAGCAGTCCCTCAGAGCCTGGTTTGGCAAACTCACTACTGTGGTTAAAGCTGCTAGATACCATCAATGCAACTCAGATCACACAATGTTTATCAAAACAACAAACCAGAAAAGGTCCATTCTTATTGTCTATGTGGATGATATCATCCTTATCGGTGATGACCTCTTTGAGATCCAACACTTGAAGACCCTGCCGGCAAAAGTATTTCAAGTTAAAGATTTGGGCTACCTCAAGTACTTTCTTGGTATGGAAATAG
This sequence comes from Gentiana macrophylla, assembly GCA_026214975.1. Lineage (NCBI taxonomy): Eukaryota > Viridiplantae > Streptophyta > Magnoliopsida > Gentianales > Gentianaceae > Gentiana > Gentiana macrophylla. The sequence continues at coordinate 22,488,035 of CM047816.1, read as the reverse complement.
CTAGAACAACCAGGAGGGTATATCGTGTCACGAGAGGAAGTATGTCTTTGGACTCTTTGAAGGAAACCGGCATCTTTGGGATGCAAACCTCTCAGATCCCCAGTAGACCCCAAGTAATACCTGCCGCATGGTGACATTCTTTGTCGAGAAAGGATCAATATCAAAGACTTGTAGGAAACTCATTTATCTCGTCCCATACAAGACCTCGATATTGCATATAGCGTCACCTGGTTAGCTTGATTCATGCATTGCCCTCTTGAGCAACATTGGGATGTCGTGAGCAGGATCTTGAGGTACCAAGTCCACTCGCCAGGGCTTACATTTCACCAAGTCTCTCGATAGATCAATCAAGGTCTACACCGATCTTTGATTCAAATTTGGATGTCACATTGAGAAGATCTACCACTGTGCTATTGCTCATATGTATGGGAAACCTAGTTACTTGGAGAAGCAAGAAACGACTCATCGTGTGTCAAGAAGCGATCTTGAAGCCGAACTCAGGGCACTTGTACTTGGCATTTGTGAAGCTCTGTGGCTAAAAAGGGTACTCACCGAACTTCAAAGAATCTCTTCAAAGAACCTATCACACTCTCTTTGTGACAATAACTCACCTTATGCATGGCAGAGGATCCATCCATCATGATAAAACCAAACATGTGGACATTTGATGACACTTCCTAAAAGAGAAGATTGATGCCAAGATTATTCAACTCCAAGATGTTCCCAAAGCAGATCGAAATGTCGATATTCTCACCAAGGCCATACCACCACTTATGTTCAAAGAGATTGAGTAGCAAACTTGGTTGTATAAACATATACAACCCGATTTGAGGGGGTGTGGAAATACTATGGTTAATAATATTACATTATTATTACACTCATAACATGTTACAATGTAACGTGTTACTTTTATCAAGAGACATATTAATTGCATTGAATAAACAATTAATATGTCCTAATAGTCATAAAGTAACTATCCTTTGTCCTATTATGTAATAGCATAGACATAGCCGACTCTAGCATTTATTGTAGCCGGCTCTAGTTACTTTTACTTTACTAGCTAGGATCCTCTCTTGTAAGGATCCTCTCTTGTATCTATTTATACTCATTCTTTCAACATGAATAAATAAGTTGGAGTTTACTCAAGTATTATTACTTTCTCAAACTCTCTTCATTACCTTATTTGCCTTCGCCGATAATCCTTTCCACTGCGGAGGGGTAGTTTTGCAACTCCATCTCATCATCCGAGGAGCTGCATCGGGAGCTATGAGGGTGGCGCAAACAATCGAACAAAGAATGTCGGGAGGGTCTCGTAAGCCAAAATCAGAACGCATGTATAACCCCTGACGGTCACCCCGCCTCGAACTTTCCTTGTATGTGTTCATCAAATGACATATCTTTCTAAAAGTCCGGTCCCACAAATAAGTGCCCCATGGATAGTCGTTTATGCTTTCTACATTCTCCACCAAATAAAAAGCGAACGGGTACCCTCATGGTCTCATCGTGACCCATCATTATCCCGTTAATTAGGTAGACTAAACCTACACGTTGGAGAACTTCAGGATGCTCCTGCTCATCCAATAACCACTTCTCAATATCCGGTATGGTTATCGGTTTATTGTTAGGAAAATGGATGTGGCCGTATGTCCCCTCTTCAAAACACCTTGAATAAGGTTGGGGATCTTCTGGGAGATCACCAAACGGTAAACCGGTGATCATGCTAAACTCCATCCTACCGAACTTTGCAAATGCATTACTACCGAATCTAAATCGCAACTCATGAGGCATATTCGGATATATGGCACTGAAACATACATATTGGCGGACTTTAGAGGAAAATCGCCAATTGCTTGACATTTGAATAAATTCTTTAAAACCCTGATTTCAACGTGTCTTCAAATCCGATCCTTCTCATGTGGATCTCGAGAAGTTGCTTGAGCTTGGTCTTTTCCCCTCTAAAGGTCCAAGTCAAATTTTCTCTTACCTTGTATACATCAGTACCATGAGGGCCAACCAACTGTCAACATGAACATATACATTGTAAATAGGATATGTATTTATTTACTCCATATATATATATATGTGTGTGTGTGTGTGTGTGTGTGTGTGTGTGTGTATATAAGTATATATATATACACATATAGATATATGTGTATATATATGTATTTATTTACTCCAATATGTATATATGTAGATATATATCTATGTATGTGTGTATATATGTATATATATATATACACATATAGATATACTATATATATGTGTGTGTGTGTCTGTGTGTGTGTGTGTATAAGTATAGACACATATATAGACACATATGTATGTATATATATATATATATATATATATATATATATATATATATATATATATATATATATATATATATATATATATACATATATATACACGCTGAAATGTCTTATCATCTCTTTTTGTTTTTGGAACATCGTTGTTTTGTGTTGTGTTTCATTTGTTTGTAACGTTAGGGGTTAAGAGAAGAAGATAATATGGTTTTACCACGTCATAGAATACTTGATGATGACGAGGAGAACAAAGGTGACGGACGGGGGCAGCGGAGCATGACCTTATATTTTCAATCTAAAGGTTGCCTCACTTCCGGTGAGGATTACTGTGCTTTGGGACAGAAAAGATGCTCTGTTGAGCGAGACCTAATGAAATTTTCTACGAGCTACCTACAGAGCCCCAATATAAAGCTTGGAGCTTAGGCATGACACAATGGATCGGAAGGAATCGAAAACACCCTAGGAAAGCATGCAATTCTAAGAACCTCATCAAGGCCGAGGCGCACCATGGAATTCAATCCGAGATATTGATTTTTGGATTTTCAAACAACAATAGTTTGTCGTTTGGTTCAATTTTTAATTAACATACATGTTAGCCATAATTTCAAGGGCATTTTTATTGTTCCCCATGTTAGCCATACTTTCAAGGGCATAATTAGGTCATTAGCAATACTACTATCGTGCTACCTTACAATGAAAGCAAACATAAATCACAATCATACAACATATACATTATCAATCCCAATGTAACACCATACACATGCTTCCATTTCCCATTTTTCTATCAAATTCAATATCATAAATTACACTACATTATCAAATCAAAATTATAACACTATCATACATATTCTCACATATTAATAATTTTACATTAATTTACTTCTAAAACCTATCATACATATCATTACAGTTCATTTCATAGAATTAGCCCCATTAATTCGAATCAAATAACAATATGAAAAACATATACATTAAATTCAATATAAAGTAGAAATATGCGACTTTCACGTCCAAGCGTAGTGTTTCTACGTCAAAACGTAGACAAATCACGTTCAGACGTAGAGATCTGCGGTCTCTACGCCCAAACGTAAAACCTACGCCGCTCGCGTAGAGACTGCAGATCTCTACGCCCCGAAAGCATAATCCAGACGTTCGCACGTAGAGACTGCATTTTCTACGCCCAAACGTATAATACTTCCTTCATACGCCCAAAGCGTATGAACCTTCATACAAAAACCCATCTTAAACCCTAAAACGACAAATCAAACAATCAAAATCAATATAATGATTATCTAGGACCACCACAAACCACTCTACAATAAATATTCGAAATAACAAGCACATGCTAAAGTGAAATTAATATGATATACTATAAAAGAATATTAGGAAAATACATACCCTTTTCGCTTTCAACCGCCATTGCACTTGAGAGATTGTGAAATTGTGAAATTGTGAAATCGTAATTTCTTGCCAAAATCGCCAAAAATCGCCACTAATTTGAAATATGATAGGAAGAAAGAAGATTAAGGATTATGCGAGATTATGAAGGACAAGTATGTGAACCGTTTAAACATATTGTCACCTACGCTTAAGCGTAGATATATCTACGTTCTCGCGTAGATATATCTACGTTCGCACGAGCTAATTTTCAAAATATAACCTTTGATTTCCTACGTTTAAACGTAGTTTATCTACGTTTAAACGTGGAAACCCTGCGTTCAAACGTAGAAAACCTACGTTTAAACGTAGGGAAAGATCAACTGCATCGTTTAATGTTAGTTATATTTCTCTACGTCGAACGTAGATATCTCTACGTCTGAACGTAGATATCTCTACGTTTACCATATTTTTCAAGTCAGAAAAGGCACAACCTGATTTTCAAGTGTCAGGTCTGACACGACCTGATTTTCCAATTTCTGTCTTCTCCCTCATCTTCTCTCTCGCTCTAAAACTCAGACAGCAACCCACCCCTTTGTAGCCTCCGCCCCTCCGGCACTCTGCCGGAGGTGGCTTCCCCTTACCTCCTTGCTTTTCGTCCTGTAAATATAGGTCTAAGTCTTTCCTTTCTCTTCCCTTCTCTTTAATCCGCCGCTGATCTCCATGGTTTCCGGCGACTGGCGTTTGGCTTTCTTTCTCTGGCGACCGGCGATTGGTGGTTAACTCTTTTGCTGTTGTTTATCTATGTCTCTCTTCTTCCGATTTTGGGGCTGTGTCACGGTTTTTGCTTCAACCCATCAAGAAGCTTAACCCCTACTGTCTTTTCTCCACAAGCTTGGCTTGTTTGTGACGGAGGTGGTTAGATCTGTGGCTGTCTTGTTTGGATCTGGAGAGGATCGTCAATTTCAGCTCGATATCACCGGCGGTTGGGTTGCCATGTCCATTTCGTCCGCGTTTCCTTCCGTCAGTTACTTTTCCGGTTGGGAAGGAAAGTCAGGCTTGCGGGCTCTTTCTGATTGGGTAGTGGCTTGTGGCGGTGCGTGGGTGGCGCAGCGCTTCTTCCAGCGGTGATTTTATGGAATTTATGGAAGAAAGTCTTTGTTTTTCTTAGTCTGTTTAGTTGTTTTTCTTTTGTTTTGAGTGTTTAGTTTTAGTTTTGTGTTTGTTGTTGGTCGAATAATAGATTATCTAGAGGATCCACGTGTCTGAACGCATTTTCAGAAAAAATTTCTTCGGTTCAGCACTCTCGACCCAATCTATTATTTGACCTAGTTTGTATTGTATTGTTGTAGTGCAGCTAGGATGTGTTATAGTGCGGCATTTTGGCCGTGTTGTAGTGCGGGCTGACCGTGTTGTAAACTTGCTTTTGTTAATATATTCTTTCGTTTCGGGAAAAAAAAAACAAAGGGTTAAATATTCTATTCCATAAAAGCTAGTATATAAAATTGCCCTGGCTATAATTTTTTAGGCTCTAAAGGCACCACCGTTTTTACTTTCGGCACCTATTATTTAATTATTTTTTTAGATGAAAAAACGTCACTGCCACTGGTGTTTGTTGTTAAGCACCAATGTCAGTGTCACTAACGTTGGTGTTCAACAACGAACACCAATAGAAATCAGTAAACTGACATTTCTAAGTTGTGACACTTTTATAACGTAAACGTCGGTGCCACTGGTGTTCATTGTTAAGCACTATCGCCCACTATTTTTAACACAACATTCTTTTGTTAAATAAGCGGCAGTTTCATTAAAAGATAAAAATAGTTTTACAAAACACACAAGCTGAGTTTTATAGTTTAATCTACAAAATTTTGAAGGTAACGCTTATTTTTATTTTTTTATCTTTCTAGTAATCATATATATTTTTCCAACTTCAAAGGTTTCTTTTTATAGATAAGAATAGTAATTTTTTTTTTCCTTGATTTTCTCTGGCAGACGCATTTAAAATCTCCAAAAGTTCTACTCGGTGATAGTGTTTTTTTGAGTTGGAAAAGATAATTCTTTTTATGTTATATTTAGTTCTAAGCTAACTGCATTTGGTTCTTCCTATAGTTGACCCACTAATTTAAAAGTGTTGATGTATTATTTTATTTTAAAGTGCAAAAATAGTGAAAGAAGAGAGTTAAAAAAGATTTCTTTTATTTACACCCCAACAATCCTATTTTTACGCTTCATGTATTGTAAAAAAAAAGAAAAGACTTTTGATACACCACACTTATTAAGGCTATTATGTTTCGGGTCTCACATTCTACCTATATACCTCATGTCTAATATGAATTATAAAAAAAAAACACTTTTGCCAAAAAAAATTTACTATTGCAAAGATTTCAAAACTATAATAACACCAATCCCATCGATAAACCGCCGCCCCCCTCCCCATTTATTCGGCTTTCTTCTCCCCCATCCCCACACTATATCCTCTTTCTCTTGTTCAACCTAATTTCATCTCCAAATTACTTTCATTGTTGTTGATTGGTTCCTCTTTCACATTACTCCACAAAACAAATTGGTGATGAATGTTGATGAAATGATGGTTCCACCACATTTAGTACTGTTTAATAATTATACAGTGCATACATTTTAATTTTGAGGATTACGGTGCACATAAGAACAGAGATATCCAAACATTCATATGTAAATTAATAAAGTTAGATAATTGGGCACCATGAAACACCAATTAGGAAAAGGTTTTGAGAATGATCGATTGTCTTTGTTAAATTTTGAAGGTTTTAGATTTGTTTTGGGTTGGAGTTTTTTTTAGATAAAGTGATTGAAGTAATGATTAGAAAGTTGATGGGGTAAAATAAAGTAGAATAATGATTAGTGTAGATTATGAAATGATTGGTGAAATAAAGTAGAATAATGAATAAAATAATGATAAAAAAGGTAATAAAGTTGATAAAGTTAAAATGATGAGAGATGATTTAATATTTTTTTATTTGTAGTTGAAGATTTGATTGGTGGAGAATTGTAAGAAATAATTGGTGATGTGATGTAAAAAAAACTCCCAAAAAAACTCTCTCCAAAACAAACAAGGGCTAAGGGTTTGAGAATGATAGAGTTGATGAACAAAAGTAGGGTTTGATGAATGAAGAACGAGGACGGAAAAATTCTATGCTAGTTTAAATGATGAAGATGATAATATGATATGAAGATGGAGTAAATATGATATAAAAAGCTAGGGGCCTTTTTTGTAATATATTTTTAGAGTGGAAATATGATGAAAATGGGGTGTGTAGGTAGGTATGGCAAAAGTGTAATTAATGATGTGGTGTAAATAAATAAATAAAAATATTGTAATTTAAGTGTGGTGTACAAGTAGATTTGAATTATTAGGTGTGGTGTAATATGTATAGTGGTGTATGAATAGATTACGTGAGGTGTGAATAATATGGCCCTTAAAAAAAAAAGTAAGTAAAACTAGCAACCATTGTCATGAGTGTAGTAAAGGGCACAAATGCAATAGCCAATAAACATCAGCAAACACAAAGAGAGACGTTTAACAATGCTTTTCACTCTCAACAATTTTTTTTTTTTTATGGGAAATTAGGGATAATGACACAATCTGAAATATTTTTAAGTAATATGGCAACTACATATTTTTATAAGGAGAATGACAACTGCATAATTTTTATAGCGAGAAGGACAAACAGTGAATCCTGAAAATCAGTGAATCTCCCCAGTGAATCCCGAAATCAGTGAATCTCGATAAGAAATTTCGACAGTGAATCCCGAAAATCAGTGAATTTCGACAATGAATTTTGAAAATTAGTGAATTTCGACAAATGAATTTCGGCGATGAATTTAAGCAAATGAATTTGAACACACGTGAATTTCGATGATGAATAAATAGTTTTGTCATTTATGCAAAAGTTTCAAAAGACTGTCCTTCTACTCAATTGATGAAATATTTCTGTCCTTCTCCCTCATTCCCCCTTTTTTTTAATGCAAAGCTTATGAGTCACAAGATAGTGAGAACTTCCTGAGCTAGGTACAATGCATCTAGATTTGCAACAACGTCGAGATTTCGGATCCACGAGTAAGCGGTTGTTAATTAAGCCCACAAATCCTTTCAAACTTGTTGATGGAATCTTACCTTCAAAATTTGGATCAACTATCTTCTCAAAGTTTCCTTTTTCAAAGCATTCCGTGAACCATAGCTTAAGAAACCGTTGTTCAAATGGAAAACTGGGATCAACCAATTTATAGTCTCCCACTCAAAACAACCAACAATACAACGCCGAAAGAATACACATCTGATGCTTCTGTTAACTCACCGGTTACTCCATAACACGGATCCAAGTAATCTTTAACTTCTACATGGCCATCTGATTCCGATCCCTTTCTCTAAACAATGAATACGTGTCGTCCCTATGACAATGGAAGCCAAAACCGGAGATCTTAGATACAAAATGTTCATCCAACACTAGATAAAAACAGAAGAAGATAGAGTTTAGATTTTCAGAATATTCATTTCTTGTCTTGTGTGCTAATACACCATTACATTATATAAGATCTATCCTTAACAAACATAACAAACTAATATTCTCTCTAATCCACTAACACACATGTTCCAACCATAGGCTGACACTTGGCACTACACAAGTGTCATAGTCATCATTTCTCTTAACATCCCCCCTAAAACTGGAAGGTGGTGTGACTACATTCAGTTTGGTCTTGAAGAACTGAAACTGAGATGATGGTAGGGCCTTTGTAAGACAATCTGCTACTTGATCTGCTGAGGGAATATACTGAACTGAGACAAGCTTCTTCTGGACCAGATCTCTAACATAATGGACATCAACTTCTATGTGTTTTGTCCTTGCATGGAACACTGGATTGTATGCGGAAATGTGGCATCGATGTTGTCACACCAAAGCCTTTGGTGTATCAGAACCTTCGGATGTAGTTCCTTCATAAGATGTTGCGACCTTTGGATGGATTTGAGGCCAGATTTGCCGAGGACTGTATTGATTCAAAGACTAGACACGGAGACAACATTCTAGTTCTTAGAACTCCAAGAAATCAGAGAATCACCCATATAAACACAATAGCCTCCAGTGGACTTCCTGTCTGCATCAGAATAACTGTTGACATGTAATGTAAGCCCAGTTTAAAGTGCAATCCCTGATCATTAGTTCATTTTACAAACCTCAGCATTCTTTTGAGTGCATTCCAGTGTACATCTGTGGGACACTGCATGAACTGACTCAGAGTGTTTACTGCATAAGTGATGTCTGGTCTTGTGAGAGTTAGGTACTGCAACCCTCCTATTGCACTTCTGTACAGACTGGGATTAAACATGGGAGTGCCTTGATTCTGCTCATAATGTCTACCTGCAACCATAGGTGTAGGGCAAGGTTTGACATGTTCCATGTCAAGTCTCTTAAGAAGCTGTGTAGCATAGTGTCTTTATGTAAGATAGAGACCAGTACTGTCCCTGTGTGCTTCCATTCCCAGAAAGTGAGATAGTTCTCCAAGATCCTTCAAGGCAAATGCTGAGTGTAATGTTTGAATAAACCTTTGAATCAGTGAGCTGCTATTCCCAGTAACCAATATGTCATCAACATAGACCAAGACATACATCAGTGTCTTGTCTTTTCTGAATATGAACATGGAGTAGTCTGCTCTGGATTGAGCAAAACCCCAGTGAACCATCTGATTTCTAAGGGCATCAAACCATTCCCTAGGGGCTTGTTTCAAGCCATAGAGGGCCTTCTTGAGCCTGCACACATAGGTTGGTTTGGTTATATCCACAAATCCTTCTGGTTGGGGCATGTAAACAGTTTCATTGAGGGGCCCATTCAGGAAGGCATTGTTAATATCCACCTGCATGATGCTCCAGTTTAATGTGCCTGCTATAGCTACAATGACTCTGATGGTTGAAGACTTTGAAACTGGACTAAAGGTTTCAGTAAAGTTGACCCCATAAGCTTGTAGGAACCCTTTGGCAACAAGCCTTGCCTTGTATTTCAGGACAAAACCATCTGGATTCAATTTCATTTTGAATATCCATTTGTTGTCCACTAGCTGCTGTTTTGTACTAGGTGGAACCAACTCCCAGGTTTTATTTCTCAACAAGGCCTTATATTCCTCCTCCATAGCAAGCTCCACTGTGGTATAGCTAAGGCATCTGACACTTTAACAGGTTCAGTAGGATGAGAGTCTGAGAGTGGCTTAACAGAGGCAGTGATGAGTAGTGGTGTTCTTTGGCATGGGTGGATTTGGTTCAGTGTTTGTGGTAGTGGAAGTAACAACATGCTCTTCTTCTTCATGTGTATCATTATCACCAAGTGGAGGTGAGTGAGTGTTCAGTATTGTATTTATGGGGGAATTGGTTTGTGGTGATGGTGATGTGGAACTTTGTAATGTAGAACTCTGTGACGAGTTCTGTGTTGTGTGTGTGGATGGTGGTGATGAGTGTTGCATCCCCTTTAAGAAGAAGAGGATGTAAGAGTGTGAGTATGAGTGTGTGTGTTAGAAGGTGCACCTGATGATGGAGAGCTGACTCTGCTGCTGCTGCTGCTGGTGGTGGTAGTGGGAAGGATGGAGGGGAGAGGCAGGGCAGGGAAGAAGTTGTTTGTTGTAGGATCAGTTTGGACAGACCTATGAGGGCCTTGAGAGAAACCATCATGGAAAGGGAAAGAGACTTCATTGAAGGTCACATTCCTAGTAATGTAGACTCTACCAGATTCAGACAGGCATAAGTGACCTTTGTGAGCAGGGGAAGTGCCTAGGTACACACATTTAGAAGAGTGAAAGTTGAACTTATGGTTGTGGTATGGTCTAAGATGAGGATAGCAAGCACATCCAAATACCCTGTGCACAGAATAATCAGGTTTGGTGTGATAGAGGACTTCAAAAGGGGATTTGAAATGAAGGATAGAAGAGGGAAGGATGTTAATAAGGGTGACTGAGTGTTTGAAGGCATCCCACCAGAATCTTAGGGGCATGGAGGCTTGAGCAAGAAGAGTAAGGCCAAGTTCTACAATATGCCTATGTTTTCTTTCACTCCTACCATTTTGTTCATGAAGATGAGAGGGAGGGTGGTGCACGAAAATGATCCCATTCTTTCAAGATATGAACTAGACTTCTGTATTCCCCTCCCCAATCTGTTTGCAGGCATTTGATTTTAGTGTTAAATTGGTTTTCAACCATTAGTTTGAATTCAGTAAAGGCAGATAGGGCATCAGATTTTTGTTTGAGAGGATAAAGCCAGGTAAACCTGGAACGGTCATCAATGAAGTGAATGTAGTATGAGTATCCATTTGTGGATCTCAATGGTGCAGAACCCCAAATATCAGAATGTATAAGATCAAGGACAGACACATCATGAGAACTAGAAACATTAGAAGGTAAAGCATGGCCTTTGCCAAATTGGTAGGCTTCACTAAACATCAATTCATTAAAGACAGAAACATTACAATTGGATAGGACATGGTCTAAGACCTTCTTGGATGGATGACCTAGCCTATTGTGCCACACATTGGCATCAACTCTTATACTACTGGTACTAACTAAGGAAGACATAGTACTGGATGGAGGAGATGGTGTGGATTTGGAGCAAATGGAGCTTCTTGCAACATCAGCAGGCAGCTTGTACAGACCTTCATCAAGTGCCCCTACTAGAAGAGTCTTCCCTATAGTCAGATCCTTAACAAAACAGTGAGATGAGTCAAATTCAATACAAACAGGGTTATCATTAGCAAGTTTAGAAATGCTAAGCAAGTTCTTTGTGATGTGAGGGACATGTAGAACATCATTTAATGTGAGGCTAGTGTGTGGTGTGTGTAAAATACTACTACCTATGTGAGCTATTCTCAGTTTCTCACCACTACCAACAGTTAAAGTGTCATTACCAGCATAACTGGAACTTAGATGTAGATTGTTCAGGTCATTGGTAACATGGTTAGAGGCCCCACTGTCCATGTACCAGGACTGATCACCTATTGATTGAGGTGTACAAAGATAAGTTGACACTTGTCTAGGTGATTGATGTTGATTCTGACCTCCCTGTGTGTTTGCTGCAGCAGGATTATCCTCTTCATACCTATGCCAGCAAATGTTGGCTGTGTGTCCAACCTTGCCACAGACTTGGCAAGTTATGCCTCTACCAGTGCCATTCCTATTACTAGTTGGTGTTGCAATTGATCCTCTACCACCTCCACCTCTACCTCTTGACCTACCTCCTTTGGACTGTCCTCTGCCCCTAGAAGACTGATTCTGACTGGAGGACCTGTTGTCAGACCTGGGATTGCCTCTTGTAGCTAGGTGAGCGATAGGATGACCAAGATATCAAAGTTTGAGTAGGATTGAACCTAGCAATCAACCTTTCGTGAGTGATAAGTTGGGATTGGACTTCCTGCCAGGTAAGGGAGCCAACCCTAGCTGTGATGTTAATAATAACAACTTCATACTCCTTGTCCAGGCCTCCCAAGGTAGCTAAAATAAGTTCAGATTTGGACACCGGATACCCAGCGCAGCAAGGTTATCAGCATAGGATTTCATGAGAGCCAGATAGTCAGCCATACTCTTTGCTCCTTTAGTGGTTTTTGTCAAGGCATCCTTGAATTCGAGCATGCGAGCCTCAGATCGGTTATTGAAGAGATCTTCAAGAGTTTTCCATACCTGAGCAGGAGTGTCACAACCCAAAACCTCAAGAAGAGCGTGTTCGGTCATTGATACAAGTAACCATCCCATAAGAAGTTGGTCAATCTGATTCCATTCTGCAAACGCTGGATTCGGAATGTTACTGGTGAGAATCGCACCACCGGGCCCAGGATAAGTGAGAAATTCCGACGGCTTAGGTAGGTGATCAAACAGATGATTCTCCAATTGATGGCCACGAATGACTGGTAATATGGTATAACGCCATATGAGGTAATTGTTACGGTCCAATTTGACTGTTGTTGATTGATTGATATGGCCGGAAAAGGGATTATGAGATGAAAGTCCAGGAAGTTTCGGTGGAGATGGTGGTGGCGTGCTGGTGGAGCCAATGGAAAAAGATGGCAGATATGGAAGGGTGGTTGGCCGGAAACTATACGTAAACAGATCTGAACGCTGTGGTAAAGTGAAGGAGATTTGTTCAGCTTGAGTTGTTGTTACGATGGTGTTTGCAGGTGTATTAGCTCGAGTTGCAGTAGGTGGAGGATCTATCACCATCGGTGGTGGTGGCGGTGGAGCAGCGGTCTGTTCCATGCTAGCTCTGATACCAAGATAAAAACAGAAGAAGATAGAGTTTAGATTTTCAGAATATTCATTTCTTGTGTTGTGTGCTAATACACCATTACATTATATAAGATCTATCCTTAACAAACATAACAAACTAATATTCTCTCTAATCCACTAACACACATGTTCCAACCATAGGCTGACACTTGGCACTACACAAGTGTCCTAGTCATCATTTCTCTTAACAATGTTGTAAATGTTCGCGTTTTTGTGTATGATACGAGACTTGTGAAGGTGGCGAAGCCCACGAGCAGCATTTCTGCATACTTTAAGCTAGCCTTTGCTTCCAAGAAAGAAAAATGACTTTTCTCTGTTACTGTTTCCGTAGAAATACTCATCAAGTGTAACATGTGGAGTGTACTCATTCACAAGGATCCTCTCATTATCTTCATCACAATATCCGAGTAATCGAACAAGGTTAATACGCGGCTTTCCCAATTTTAGTATTTCTGCCTGTGCCCTAAACGCTTTAACTGCACTTATAGAGTCGGAGTTCAATCGCTTGATTTCAAAGTTCAAAGAAAAATGACTTTTCTCTGTTAGAAAACTTTGTACCGTAGAAATACTCATCTTAAAGTGTAACAGTTTTGGGTTGCCGATTTAAAGTCTCATTCACAAGATATCCTTGATACCAAACCATGGTTTTCGGTTTCTCTTGGCTGCAAGAAGACTTACTTTAGTCTGTAAATCAGCTTTCTGAGTATCTAAAGCTGAATTAATGTCTTTTACTGAGAAGATATTTGCGGTTCCCAAGGCCATATCCAAGGACGTATCTATGTAGAAAATGGGTGGGGGGCTAAGCCCATCGAACAAAAAAAAATACATTAAAAAATTTACATAGTCCGGTTTAATCCACAAAATTATCTATCACTACTAAAAAAATACCTTTTTGCTACACTTTTGTTTGCCACGCTCCAGCAAAATAGCGCCGCGAAAAGTAACCTTTTGCGTCACTTTTTACGAGCGACGCAAAATGTACCTTTACTGTAATTTTTTGGGTAAAACAGTGACGCGAAAACAACTTTTTTGCGACGCTCATAAAAAGTGACGCTACAGGTTCCTTTTTTGCGGCGCTTATTTGTGGCGTGGCAAGCTATAGTGTAGCAAAAAGGTATTTTTTTTGTAGTGTATCCATAGCCCACCCAATAATTTAAAAATTATAAATTAGCCCACCAGAAATTGAAATCATGGCTCCGTCCTTGGCCATATCCTTCTTTATAGTAGTCTTACGTATTTTCTTGAAATCAAACCAACGCCTTTCCAAGAACGGACGTTTCCTGGGCAACAGGGCCAACCTATGCTAAGGCCCACGAAACCCGGGTCTTAAGCCCAACGGTGTCGGAGGGCCCAACGATATATGTTTCATTAAAAAAAAAAATTCGTATAGATTTAATCTGATCCAACCTAATATAATATGTTAATATTCTTTTTTGATAAATGTCCAAATTTTTTTAATTTGATAAATAATAAAAAATTTACTTAAACCCCCTTGCAAAAAAAGAATACAAACAAGTTTTATTAATTTTTTGCATTTACGGATGTTAAAAACGTGATAAGTGTTGGAAAAAAAATGTAGTACTTAGGATTTGACAAAGAATTAGAAACTCCAAAGCACGTTAATAACGTTGTCTTTTAAGAGATATTTCATCCCACACGATTTGTCACTAAGGGATCAAATGAAAATCTCTTTCAGGATACAATGGGGGTGTTTGATTCAAACAGTGACTTGTTTGAATCAAACCCGAGGACATTCAAAGTTTTTCTGATGATGTTGTCAAACTTATGAATTTCCGTCTTCATACCTGTGCCTTTTATAGGTTGCAAGTACCCTATAAATGAATGGAGGTACTCCTTGCACGAAATGGTAGGATTGTCACTGTTCACCGGATGAAAGCATGCAACCCTTACACGAAAGGGTAAGTACATATCTGTTCGAAAATGCATGTATCTGAAAATGCATATCCCTTCATGAATTGATACATGCATTGGTTTAGGTTTCGGGGGCGTTGCCCCGAACCTCACGAAGTTGAATGACGCCGCCCCCCGACGACCCACCGTGACGACCGGGCGAGTCGAACCCGTTCGTTGCGTTAACATTAATTCGTACGACAACTTGTATGCAAATGATAACCAAAATATTTATTTATGAAAAAATATCTAACAATAAGTATGTTTAAAAAAAAATCTAATTTCAACTAAAATGCCCAATTCGGGGACTTGATCTTAAGCCCAACAAAAGCGATGGCCGGCCCTGCTGGGCAATGGTTTGATCAACATTCTGAATTTCTTTAATCGTGCCTCCTTCCACTGGAAACGATGAAATATTTTCCTCGAATATTGAAGCAACTTGCGATTCATTGAATTCAAATGGCAAAGCTAGAATGCACTCAACCTTGGTGTTTCTCGAGTGCATGCTCAAGGAAAACTACCACTTGAGCCATTGTTGGCCGTTTTTCAGGAAGATGATGCACACATTTTTCGACAGCTTTCATGAATATTGTCAAACTTTTTAATGAGATTTCTCCCTGCATACTAGGATCAATAATCTCCTTCATCTCTCATTTTCCCATGTATTCTCGGAAGCAAGCTAAGAGACTCACATTTTCACCATGGAATTTTCTTTCCAGTGCAGGTCTTCCAGATAACAGAACAATGCAAAATGCATATACATCACTTGAAAATGAAGATTTAAGAGTCATAAAATAGTGTGGATCAAGATACCCGATAGTACCCTTGACGTCGGTGCTAAATTGATCTTGTGTTCCGAGTGTGATTCCCTGTTTCGATAGGCCAAAATATGAAATCTTAGCCACGTAATTCTCATCCAACAAAATGTTTTTATCCTTCACATCACAATGTATAACACAATATTGAGTGCCCCTATGAAGGTAGTCGAGTCCATGAGCAGCACCAACGCAAATTCTAAGCCTTTGTTCCCAACTAAGAGGAATTCCTTCCTTTACCAAATCCACCATTTCCAATAACCAAGGCATCATCAAAATTTCGGGTAGCCAACGATATTTCAATGATCGAAATGCGGTGGCATGATGGCGCGTCTCGGGCTAATTGGACATGTTTGTCCTGCATGAATTCATGTTCACAAACTTGCCTCAACTTGTACACTGCAACATTCACCATGGCCAAAAGGATGGTGAGAGCAGTCATAATCACCTTTAAGTGGCCAAAAGCAACAAGAAAGTTTCCGATGATGACACATGTGAAGAGAAACACAGTTGCAAAACACTAGGTTGCATTTCCCTGTGTTGTTTAAACTTAATTTTTTTTAAGTCTGCTATAGTAGTTTCATTTTAGCACAGGGGATGTCAATTTACTTGACGAATAAAGTTTTGATGGATGGTTGTTTATGATTGACGATCCAAAAATCGTCAAGATAAACTTCTAAGCTCCTTCCCTTGGTGATAACCTGAGGATGCTCCAGAAACACAGAAAAACTGTGAAAGAGGGGGTGTTTTGGGGGTGGCTTAGACTGCACTTGAGATGTTGTTTCTCAAGCTGCCTACGTATCCAATGCTGGGATTGGAATCAAGTCTCCGTAGTTCCTTAGGGATGATTTATATAGAGGGGCTTGTGCCCTAGAGTTAGCGTGTGGCGTGTCTGTGATGGACACTGATTGGCGTGTTCCCTAAGGAAATGGATTATGATTAGTTAATCACTTGATTTTAGAGGATAATTATAGTATTAAAATATTTATAATAAGTGATAAAGATTAGAGTCTTAATGACTCGAGATTCTTTCCATAAGTATCAGTTTATGATGCACGTGGGAAATATAGCTAAAAGACCGACTCCGGCCGACATGGATGGCCCGGACTATACTAGTCAAACCCTTCTATCCTCGGGGCGCCCCGAGGAGAAAGATAGCCGAACTGGAAACAACTCGGATATACGTAAGTAGAAAGATAGGTCCGAAGACCTAACTTGACCGACCAGAATCGGTCATGGGTAGAGTAGTGTGCAAGTGTTGGCCAACCTTCAGAGGTCGGGACCTAGCCCGGCCCTACGACAAGTGGAAGTTAGTCCTAAGCAAAGGCCGACCTGAAGGGAAATGGGGCGAGCGGCCGGGCTATTTTAGGCCGACCGCAGGAATACCAAGTATTGTTTCTTTCCATACTCAGTGTTGAGCCACTAAAAAGGTGCCACGTAGGATGGTGTTGGACAGATTTTAATTTTAATGATGAGTTCCAGACTAGCTGTTATAGAGCAAAGACAAAAAGGTGTCAAGATCAAATGTATAAGTTTATTAGAGTTTGATCTTTGTATAGGTTTCATCAAACAAGCACTGTAATTTGGTCAGCTGACTGCATCAACAGACCTGTCTAGACCAGTAAGGTAACTAGGTCAGTAGAGTGTCTAGGAACCTGCTGAAGACTGAAGGCTGAGGGTACAAACTCAGTTATTGAAGGCTAATGGATCAAACTTAGTATTTAAAGTCAAGGATATGGAATCAGAATTTAGGGAAGTCTGTGATGACCTAAACTGATTACATATACCTTGTGTACAAGGTCTAAGTTCCATATGTTAAGTGGTGAATGGAACTTAGTTATGTTCAAAATGGTGTACTCTAACTTCACAATAAAAAGTTAGATGAGAAGAAGTCGGCTGATCTGTTATTAAAACACAGCAAACTTAAACCTGCTGAAAGATGTGTACATCAACAGGCTGTTATACTTCAGATATTTGCTGAGTATATTTCTCGATTTAATCAAGGATTACATTGGAAGATTACAAGGATAAGGTTGGATTACAAGCCTTGATTTTGTCAACAAATCAATGGTCAAGATAAAAGGAACGTTGGAAAGATTCAGATGATTAACCAATGGACACAAGTCAAAGGGTGGACAGATCAAAATCGACAAAAGCAATCGACAATTGTCGATTACTATGAACAGAGATAGAAAGCAAGTCAATATGGAGACAAATATGAAACGTCTATGTTTGAAATTCAAACATAAGTCACAGGATTATCACCTATAAATAGAAGACTCTTGATTCAGATACAAGTGATGAAAAACAAATAATCTACTCAAAGCTATCAAGTTTTTTATCAAGAAAATCACCCTGCTGACATACACAGAACTTTAACTGACTGATCAAGAAATATCTTCAAGTGTAACCTGCTATCAAGTTACATCAAGTACACACACTTGAAGACATCAGGCTGCTGATCATTTCATCATGATCAAGCTGCTGACAGCTGAATCATTTACTTGATTCAAACTTTCTTTTACAAGAAACCTGCTGAAACAGAGAAGCACTTAGGTGTCAAGAACTGTTGTTTGTGGTGGGGCTGGTGAAGAGGCAATCCTACCCATCAAGGACGTACCAGTGGAATACTTTGGAGCAGCAATCCTACATGTTTCAAGTGTTCAGTTTGTGAAGCCATAGTTATTGGTGAAGGATAGACAGCTTAGGGATTTTTGTAACTGCAACCTCAAAGATCTCTAGTGAATTTCCTCCAACATCACAGGAGTAGAGTGGATTGACAGGATTACACCACCTGGAACCAATATAAAATTTGCCTACTTACTTTCTACATTGAGTATACTGATCACATTAACTTACTGAAACTAGCAACTGAATCACACACTCACACTACTGAGTATCCAATACTTAGTATCATCTTTTTAACAACAAGTATAACAAGGCTTAATTTGAATATATTCCGCTGCAACAAATCGATTAATATATACTGTCAGCAGACTACTAAGTGGTCACAGACTCATCGAAAGCGATCAAGAAAGCTCATCGACATTGCTGAGTTTGTTAACTCCAAAAGTTTTAAGTGTTAAGTTTATTCACCCCTCTCTAAACTTAACCAAAGATTTTTCAAGTGACCATTAGATGGTTTAATTCTTGGCATTGTCATAAGCCCCCCCAGATCCAGCCGACCATTGGCTGGTCGGTTTGGATTTGTTCCGATGGTGGCTTGACACGGACGTTTAACTTGTGGATTTTGAATTTTGAAGAGTTGCCAGGTGGCAAGGATAGTTATGACGTAGTTATAGCTAACCCGAGAATCGAGGCGTTGTCGCCCACTAACTTAACTGAGGCCATTTTTTGAGGCAAGTGGGGGGGGAGGGGTTATAACCCCGTCATGTCAATCATTTCATAATCATGTTGGGTATTACACCAGAAGATTTGCTGCCGGTTGCCATTCTTCGTCCCTTCTTCAAATTCGATTTTGCAAGTAAGTGTCTCCTCCTTTGTGTTCTGATTTCATAACTTGATTTCCTTTATCCGTAGATAAAACCTTATTCTCTCGGAACCCTAAGCCCAATTTCTCATTTATGGCTATAGCGGATAGTAGAGATGTTGGGTCGATTTTGGAACAAGAAGATGTAGATGAGATTTGTGAGTTGTATGGGCGGATAAGGAGAGGTTTGCTCCGAAACTGCCTACGGAACCAAATTTGTTTGCTCAAGACCCTTCGGAGGGCTTCTATACGGTCCACCAGGAGTACTTTGAGGTAGGTCTGAGACTACCTTTCTGCCCGGCGCTCCTTGTGGTACTCCGACATTATGGGCTTGGAATCTCCCAGATAGCCCCCAATGGCATCAGGGCCATTATAGGGTTTGCAATCTGGTGTCGGCTGTTAAATTTGAGGTTTATCGTGGAGAAGTTTAGATACTTCTACCACCGAGTAGGGGTAAAGGACCACCCCTACCGATATTACTTTTCCAGGAGGCAAGGGAAGTCCTTTGACATTCCCATACTTCATCCAGGCAAGGATTCCTTTAAATGATGGAAGGAAAGATTCTTCTACGTGCGCCACGACGGCCATCCCGAGCTGAGCATGTGGCACACGGCCGATCTGGATAAGGATGAACATCCGGAAGTACGGGAGACGTGGGTGGAGAAGATCCGGGGGTCTGGCTATTCCATCGAGTGGCAGAATCTATATGACAACTTAATCGCTGCCGCTTGGCTGGAGGACACGGGCCCTGATCCTTATATGGAATTCACTAAAGCCGAGTGGAAGTCATGTAGGCTTTCTTTCTTTACGCTTTGTTTTTGCTAGTGTACTTATGTTTTTTGTCTGACTAAGCGCTTTGTTTATGTTTGCAGTGGCTGATTTCGCTGACTTGTTAGCCGGGGCGGAGAAAGAGGTGGCGGTTCGCCAGCCTGTGCCAACACTGACAGTTCGGATCTTACCCACGGAGGATCATGTCACAGAGGATACATGTGTTTCTGCATCGGTCCCTTCTCAGGAGTAGGTCGGCCTAGAAGCTCCTGGGGAAACTGTTGAAAAGGGGATAGTTCCCAGAAAAATGATACGTCCGAGGCCGACCTCGCATGAGGGTCGTTCCTCGAAGAAGAAGAACAAGTCTAAAGCTCCTAAGGGAGCTCAAGAAAAGGCTGCCTATGAACAACAGTGGGTCGCCAGCATGTCGGATGAAGAGTTGGAGATTCTTGGGTGTAAAACCAAGGAGCTGGTAAGTGTTCTGTCTTTATTCCACTTTCATTTCAGAAACTAGTTAGTGGTGATCCTAATATTTTCTCTATTTGTTCAGGGTGGAACGATCGTCCAAGAGGTTTTCAAAATGTTAGGCAAGGCCTCTACAGACCTAGCTGCCCAAAAGGGGAAGTTTGCCGAGCTGAGGCAGACGCAAGAGGAGCTAAAGCCCGCAGCTCGCCTTAAGGATACGGAGATGAAGACTCTGCAAGCAGCTGCTGGCTCAAGAGGGTGAGTTGAAGTCCTTAGCGAGTGAACTTGCTGAGGAGAAGAAAGTGAAGGAGAAGGAGGTCGGTGACCTTCTGGCAAGGGTGGCCGATCTGGAGGCTAGGAACTCGGCTCGGAGTGCCGAGGTTATCCAGGAGTACAAAGCTTGTTGGAGATTCTTGGGTGTAAAACCGTGGACCTGGTAAGTGTTCTGTCTTTATCCACTTTCATTTCAGAAACTAGTTAGTGGTGATCCTAATATTTTTCTGTTTGTTCAGGGTGGAACGATCGTCTAAGAGGTTTTCAAAAGGTTGGGCAAGGCCTCTACAGACCTAGCTGCCCAAAAAGGTAAGGTTGTTGCTGAGCTGAGGCAGACGCAAGAGCAGCTAAAGGCGGCGGCTCTCCTTAAGGATACAGAGATGAAGACTCTGCAAGCGCAGCTGCTGGCTCAAGAGGGTGAGTTGAAGTCCTTAGCGAGTGAACTTGCTGAGGAGAAGAAAATGAAGGAGAAGGAGAAGGAGGTCGGTGACCTTCTGGCAAGGGTGGCCGATCTGGAGGCCAGGAACTCGGCTCGGAGTGCCGAGGTTATCCAGGAGTACAAAGCTTCGGCAGACTTCACTGTTAGTATTACCATCCGCAACGGAAGCGATTTAAGGATCTAGATCTATAAATTACACGTAATAGAATAACTAGATCTACTCTACAAGGGGGTTGTAGAACATACCTCTTGGATCTCAAAATCCAAGTAGAAGAGACGCAATAGAAAGAACGTAAGAAAGTATGAAGAGCACCACGATCTTCCGCACGTGTGATCCAAGCAACTCCTGGTGGAAGGAAATCCTTGACTCGAATCCTTCCGATATGCAACCCGGAAAAAACCTCCAAGATTTTTCTCTAAATCTCCCCTTGGCCGAAAATTCTTTTCTCCTCTCCAAGAGGTGTATGTCGAATTTTTATGTTGTGTGTAAGGCTTGGGAGAACTCTCTTTATATAGGAGAGTAATCCTTGTCCTCCAAGGATTTTTATTTTGCAATTAAATAAATCCAATAAATAAAAGATAATTCCATAATATTCTAGAACAAATCTAGAATAATATTTACCTTTATTTCTTACCATAAATATTTATCCAATAAATATTTTGTGCACATGTCTTATTAATACACAAGAAAAATAATTCTTGTTTCCTAAAAACATGTGTAGGCCGAAAATTTCATTATTGACCTAGTCAATTATGAATTTCGGCCATAACACTAATATTGGCCAAGATTATGAAAAATGTCTTTTCCACATATTTTATTATTTAGCCCAACTAATTTAATAGTCCACTAAACAATTAATTCACATATCGTTTTAATAAAGTCCAACAAGAACTAAATTAATATTATTAGGATTCGACGTCCGAGAATAGCTATGCTATATTTGGAGGCACGTCGGGGACCATGGACTAATAATCAACGGCTCCGATAAATCAAATAAATAATTATCTTACGAACAGAATAATTATATTCGATAAATCAATCACAGGAATATGCCACCATAATCCCGTGACTGCACTCCTCCGATTATAAGATTATATTTATCTCCTCACGAGAATGATAATAAGCGTCCATTGATATAATCATTACATATGGATTAATCCTCCATAGACTGTTCATTCTAAATCGGGAAGTTACCGTTAACCCTTTCTAGAACCTCTTGTCCTTATTTACCATTAACCCCTAGTGATCAATTAATTCATACAACTCACTGGTAGCTAATTAGTGTAATATGAACTCGCGCGATCGATCAGTTTCTAGGATTAACAAATAAGGGAACTGTCTATCTACTTCCATAAATGGAAGGAATGGATTCCGTATCTGTGATAACACGGACTACTCACTCAATCCGAGACAATGCCAAGATGGGGTAATTCGCACCACGCACTCGGTGTAATCCTTAATCGTCAAGTCAAACCTCATAATCGATTCAAGCAGCTTGAATGTGATCACCTCGAGATTAAGATATATCCATAAATATGATCATCCATTGATTCGATAAGACTTTCGTTTACGGAATTATATCGTGAACTCGAATCATATCGGTCCAAATTTCTATATGATATATCTATCATATATAAATGCCCCACTAGGTTCTCTTAACCGAAAGTCCGGATAAGACAATCACACCTATTGTGTTCTGGGCGCATTAATAGCACGTTAAAGGAGAGACCCGATACTCTCGATTAACTTCACTACGGGCTAATTGTATTTTAAGTACATCTTCACTAACTCAATCCTCCCGTGTATGTCCCATACACTGAGTTAAGTGATTACATAAACGATATACTTTAGGGTTTTCTGTAGTGTAAATACTATTGTCACATCGGTGAATATGAGAATAATAAATATGAATAATAATATCATTTCATTTATTAAATAAAACAATTACAAAATTGTCTTTCGGGCATCACACCTAACAACTCTGATACTCACTGTTAGTAATACCATCCGCAACGGAAGCGATTTAATGATCTAGATCTATAAATTACATGTAATAAAATAACTAGATCTACTCTACAAGGGGGTTGTAGAACATACCTCTTGGATCTCAAAATCCAAGTAGAAGAGCCGCAATAGAATGAACGTAAGAAAGTATGAAGAGCACCACGATCTTCCGCACGTGTGATCCAAGCAACTCCCGGTGGAAGGAAATCCTCGACTCGAATCCTTCCGATATGCTACCCGGAAAAAACCTCCAAGATTTTTCCCTAAATCTCCCCTTGGCCGAAAATTCGTTTCTCCTCTCCAAGAGGTGTATGTCGAATTTTTATGTTGTGTGTAAGGCTTGGGAGAACTCTCTTTATATAGGAGAGTAATCCTTGTCCTCCAAGGATTTTTATTTTGCAATTAAATAAATCCAATAAATAAAAGATAATTCCATAATATTCTAGAACAAATCTAGAATAATATTTACCTTTATTTCTTATCATAAATATTTATCCAATAAATATTTTGTGCACATGTCTTATTAATACACAAGAAAAATAATTCTTGTTTCCTAAAAACATGTGTAGGCCGAAAATATCATTATTGACCTAGTCAATTATGAATTTCGGCCATAACACTAATATTGGCCAAGATTATGAAAAATGTCTTTTCCACATATTTAATTATTTAGCCCAACTAATTTAATAGTCCACTAAACAATTAATTCACATATCGTTTTAATAAAGTCCAACAAAAACTAAATTAATATTATTAGGATTCGATGTCCGAGAATAGCTATGCTATATTTGGAGGCACGTCGGGGACCATTGACTAATAATCAGCGGCTCCGATAAATCAAATAAATAATTATCTTACGAACAGAATAATTATATTCGATAAATCAATCACAAGAATATGCCACCATAATCCCGTGACTGCACTCCTCCGATTATAAGATTATATTTATCTCCTCACGAGAATGATAATAAGCGTCCATTGATATAATCATTACATATGGATTAATCCTCCATAGACCATTCATTCTAAATCGGGAAGTTACCGTTAACCCTTTCTAGAACCTCTTGTCCTTATTTACCATTAACCCCCTAGTGATCAATTAATTCATACAACTCACTGGTAGCTAATCAGTGTAATATGAACTCGCGATCGATCGTTTCTAGGATTAACAAATAAGTGGAAGCTGTCTATCTACTTCCATAAATGGAAGGAATGGATTCGTATCCGTGATAACACGGACTACTCACTCAATCCAAGACAATGCCAAGATGGGGTAATTCGGACCACGGACTCGAGTGTAATCCTTAACCGTCAAGTCAAACCTCATACCGATTCAAGCGGTTGATCGTGATCACCTCGGGATTAAGATATATCCATAAATATGATCATCCATTGATTCGATAAGACTTCGACACGGAATTATATCGTGAACTCGAATCAAATCGGTCCAAATTATCTATATGATATATCTATCATATATAAATGCCCCACTAGGTTCTCTTAACCGAAAGTCCGGATAAGACAATCACACCTATTGTGTTTTTCGGGCGCATTAATAGCACGTTAAAGGAGAGACCCGATACTCTCGATTAACTTCACTATGGGCTAATTGTATTTTAAGTACATCTTCACTAACTCAATCCTCCCGTGTATGTCCCATACACTGAGTTAAGTGATTACATAAACGATATACTTTAGGGTTTTCTGTAGTGTAAATACTATTGTCACATCGGTGAATATGAGAATAATAAATATGAATAATAATATCATTTCCTTTATTAAATAAAACAATTTCAAAATTGTCTTTCATGCATCACACCTAACATTCACCGAGGCTCTGAAGGTGTTGTTGATCCCCATCCTCTATCATGGGTACACCCAAGGGGTGGACGAGGCGATGATGCAAAATCCCTCTCTCGTGCTGGATGACCTTTCTAAGAAGGCCTATTACCAACAGGGGATGGGCGCGGCTTATACCGAGCACGTCCAAGATTTTACGGCCGGAGTGGACATTGTGTCCAAATACCTTCTCCAGCCTACTGCTACTCCTTCCGGCTCGGCACCACCGTCCGACGCCCAGAAGAGCCCTGCTGATTCTTAGGATTGCTTTTGCCTTTAACTGTAAAACTTATGCAGTTTTTGATTATAAAGGGATGTTTTTTTGTTAATGTACTTTTGAATTTAGTTTTTTTTTTATAATTTTTTTTAGGGAGTTGTTGTCTCCTAGTATGCCATTAAATAATTTTTGGATGGAATATTTGTGGTTGTATTTATGAGTTGTCAGATTTTGTTTTGTTGTTAAATTGTTATATTGCCGCAGGGGTGAGCCACCCCAGTATGCCATTTACTAGTTTTAACTTTTAGATGACATACTTGTTTAGACTGTATACCCACCGAGCTTGACGATCGGATTTATTTGTATCAAAGTAAATTTTTTTAAGGGGCGTTCTACTCGATATGCAGCTCTGAGGGTTCAGATTGCACACTTGTGTTCATACCAAAGGCTGAGCTCTACTCATGAGCTCGGGTAACAACAAATTAAGTACTAAAACTGCGTGAGTCAGGGTAACTTTAATCCTATATCAACTTACAGTAAACAAGACCAAGTTAAATTGACCTTAGGACTAAACGAGCAAGATTGGACGAATTAAACTTGACCGTACGGACAGACTATTTATATGAAGTTTGAAGGACGAGCAGGGCCAGGCTAGTGCTGACTTCTCGCTTAAAAGTACGGCGATTAGGGCCAGGTCGGACCGACGTTTCGTGTGAATTTTTAAGGACGAGTAGGGCCAGGCTAGTGCTGACTTCTCGTTTAAAAACACGGTGATCAAGGCCAGGTCGGACTGACGCCTCGCATGAAATTTCAAGGACGATGTGTAAGGATCGGTCGTGCGGTCTTAAAAGTAAAGCAAGCACAGTAAAGCAAGTATGTTGACACATAAATCATTTATTCAACGAAAATGGGGATATCCAAAACAGACATCAAAAAGGGTAAAAACAAAGCGCAGAAATAAACGAAAATATCCAAGGAAGATAATGAAAAACGGGGGGACAGAATTAAAGTGCAGAAATGAGAGATAGTCTGGTAAAAGCGATAAACGATAAAACTTGCCGAACTGATCAGCCCAACATGATTCCATTGTCCTTGATTGTGGCCGCGTAGCAACTTCGAGCGATCTCCAGATCTCATTTGATTTCCACCGGACCGCTGTCGGTCGGGAACTTCAGACTGATATGAGCGGGGGAGATCACAGCCCGAAGATTGATCAGAGCAGGCCTTCCCAAGATTATGTTATATGCTGATGATGACTTGACCGCCACGTAATTGACCATGAGCGTCCTTCCCGCTGATTCCTTTCCGAACGTTGTCGCGAGCCGAACCATCCCTTTGGGGTGGATAAGAGGACCTACAAATCCAAACAAAGGCGCTGAAAAAGGGATCAGTTCGGACTCCTTGAGATTCATATCCTGAAAAGCCGCCAAGTATAGGACATTGACGGTGTTGCCAGTGTCAACGCAAACTCTCTTCACCAGATTCTTGTTCACCACGGCTTCAATTACCAAACCTTCGTTGTTCGGGACCAAGGGGAGTGAGTCCTTTGGTCCATAGCTTACTTCTTGAGAAGGGATTGAACTTTCTCTACTCACCTGCGTGCTCCCCGATCGGGTGTTTGGATTGCCAAACTCAAATGCATTACCAGGGCCTCTCACAATGGTGTTGATGGTGTTAATCGGACGGTTGTCCATCTGTTGGCCTTTGTCCGGAGATTGGTCTCTTCTTCTCTGGGGCTCTCCTTGCCGAGTACAATCTTGATTAAAGTTCCTCTATGGGTACTCTCGTCGTCCTCTAAGTTCGTCATACCGAGGTCGTTCCACCACCTCGTCTAGCTTTCCATCCGCAATTGCTGCCTCCACATCATGTTGGAAATCTCTTTAGTTGTCCAGCTCATGCCCATTGTCTTGATGATAGGTGCAGAACTTACTCTGATCCCTTATGTCTAAGGGACTTCACAGTGGCATGGGGGTTCTTGCCAGACCCTTTCTTTCCATGATCGCCAGACTTGCTCACGAGGCCTATTCAATGCTGGGAAGTCCCGCGGTTGCAAGGCACTTCTCTGCACGTTCTCCGAACGCCTTCTTTTTCTTGTCAGATGCATCTTCAGCCTTATCCTTCTTGGATTCTGACTTTTCTACCTCTCGCTTCAAACGATTGGCTTCTTCTCCTTGACAGTGTTTGAACGCTACTTCCAAACACTCTTTCATAGACGCAGGGAGCTTGCTGCTCAGCTTGGCGTGCAGCCTTCCTTCACGTAGTCCTCCCACAAAGGATGCGATCCGAACCTGATCATCGGTGTCTTGTACTTGTAATGATTCCTCACTGAAACGTTTAAGGTACTGCAGCGTAGTTTCGTCTTTCTTTTGTTTGAGGGAGAACAGGTGGGTAGCATTCTTCTGGAACGGCTTCGCCGTGATAAACACGTTGAGGAACATCTTTCCTAGAGTATCAAAACTGTAGATCGTCCTGGGTGGTATCTTCATGAACCATTCTTGAGCTCGTCCGGTGAGCAACGCTGGGAATGCCTTGCACTTCATCTTTTCTGGGGCACGGTCGATATTCATGTGTGTGAGATACTGGGACAAATGATCCTGGGGGTCTTTAGTCCCATCGTAGGGCTCCAACTTTGGGATCTTGAACCTTGTGGGTCGGGGGAAGTTGTCGATCTGCTTCGGAAAAAGGGATTCGAGAGCTAGGAGTGCTGATTTCCTTCATGCTATTGCCTCTAGCTCGGCGTGAGCTACCTCCATCTCCTGATGTACGACCAACTGATTTCTTATATCTGAGGATGATGATCGTGTTAGGAAATCTACGCGGGAACGCAGCGGAATTCAAAAATTTATTTCCTATCGACCCAAGATCGACTTCGTTTAAGCAATAAACAAATAGATAGTAGACGGTGGTTACCTTGGTTGATCTAAAAGATCGACGCTTTGACCGTCTAAGAGAGTAGTTCTCGCATAGAGCCGCTCAGTGTTCGGCCTCTACCGCTAGTCCACACGAACACCCCTTGAATCCCATCATGGATTGCTATTGGAAAACTCCGGTTGCTAGACCGCCCTTTCCCCTCTCTCCAACTCTCTAAAAGATGCTCTCTATTTTACACAAGAACTATTAGTTCTTGGAATTGTGACAGATACAAAGAGCTTGACACCCACCTCTTATTTATAGTCATAGGTGGCGCCCAATAGAGTAGAAAGGAAGAAAACCTTTTTCCAATAAAATAAGGAAAATATAATTGATTGATTTATCTCATTTATTACAATATCTCATATTAAATAAATCTAGGATATTGTCAATATCTCATATTGAATATTTCCAAGATATTGTCAATATCTCATATTGACTATCTTTATTTTATTACCATAAATCAATTTACACATGTGTATATATCACATATATATATATTACACATATAAATCTATTAATATCCAAACATCAAATATATCAATTTGATCAATTGGCATTTACGTGTGTCAATCACACACATAAATTTAGCCGCCATATATATTGGATATATATATATATATATTAATATCTAATAATATTTGGTAATACTATTAATTAAATTGCACAATCCAAGTGTATCTTATACACTTCAATGTGGCGCCCCTTTGACCAACAAATTGGCTTCCGGAATATTCTTTAATTAATATAATATTATTAATATCTTGTATTTAATTTATTCATAATAAATAAATACCACCATATTAATTTACCACTATAACCTTTATAGTCTCGAGATAAACTTTCCTTATTTGGTTATCATCTATAACCACATTTTAATCCGACTTGATGTTCATATGTGTGTGACCCGATAGGCTTCCGAATATGTTGGCCGTAGACACAAAGTGCAAATTACGAAAATGCCCTTCATGCCTAACGATCACGGGATAGCGTCTAAGCAACACACCGTGACCCCAATCATCGGAAGAGTCAAATGCAATGACTACTACCTTTCATGTGAAATAGTTACCGTGTAACTTACAATCCTATCATTTGTAATAATATCCATACGGTCGTTAGTCGAGTGTCAAAACATCAACGACCGTATCTTATAATCTGGATATCATGCTCTCTCGAAGTAACTCATTTACTCCCACTTTGCAAAGATTCACGAGAGTAAGACATTCCTTATAAGAAGGCCATTTCGGATATTCGATCCCAATCATAGGATACGCGATTCTGGATCGACCAATCATGTATACTCCGCGATGCTTGAAGATCATACCCAATCACTACCGCATGATCGCCCCGTGGCTAGGGGAAACCTCAATAGTGTCAAAGTATGACAATCCACACCGTGATGCCATGAAGACTCCGGTCTAAAGGATAATTACACAACCGCCACATAGTGTGACACTTATCCGTGTAAGTGGGTCAGTCTAACGTACGCATTCACTAATACACGCCCACGCATACCCAAGTGTCTCTACACTTCGATAGAGCGAGATCTATCCACGCCTCTAAAGGCAGAAGACATCTAATACGTGCTAGTCCATTTTATACTATCAATGCCCTGCTTAATAGTACATCGCCCTAGAGACATTTAAGTATCAAACTCATTAAAGTGATTAGAGATCTCATCAACCATAATCGCTCATCATGGTTTCTCTATCACGATTTAATACTAAGGACGTTATCATATAACAATTCATAATTGGTCATTTAAAAGAACATATATATGACAATGTAAAAGCCATTTAATATATGTATAAACATAAAGAAATAGTAGAAATGATCCGACCCGGTCGGATCTGGTCCAACCCGATTGGGTTTAGGACACTATTCCAACAATCTCCCACTTGGCCTAAAACCAATCACTAGCACACACAAGACCAAGTTGAAACACAAGAATCTCATGCAATACTCGCAACTAGCCCTAGCCATGAACGGATCGCCATCCGTGGGGACTCGAGACTATCTTCATACCATGCTCCAAATGACCAAGTCAAAAGGAACCGCCTCAACACACACACGAATCTCTCGACGAGACCCTCGGTCCTTGCTTCAAGCAATGAATCCACTTACTATATCGCCTATATAGAAAAGGTGGAAGAACCATATAAGGTTCAGGAATGAACCTTCAGATCCATGTCTCGCTCCCGCCGCGCTAAGGCACTTCTTGTGTTTTGGCCTAGTTGTAGAATTTACAATGACCCATCGCTAAGAACATTTCCCCGCTCACTATATCACTTAATCAAAGTGATCGCAAACCCAGGCAGAAGAGAGCTCCCACTCGCCTTCATAAGACTCAGGATCTACGCCTCAGATATCTACGTTTATTTAATTCCAAGTTTCAATAAACTAGAACTCTTCCTTAACTTGTTTAAGGATATTCTCGACATTCACAGATTTACTTTCATACTTGCTCATGACTATTCATGGACTATGAACATCCGGCATTACCTTTAAGATGGTTCATATCGCGATGCTTGAAGAAACCTTCCACAAGCATCATCTTTCACCTTATCTTTAGGACCAACGTCCTAACACAGATAGATCTTGCGATCTATGCTAAACTTCTTTTACCATCACATCTATATAGGTAAACTATAATCTAACAGCAGTTAAATCTATCGCTATAGATTTTTATTTCTAAAATTAAGAACTGCTAATCCAAGTGCTTTCGTAAAGACCTTGAACTACCAAACATCAATTGACTGTGACATGGGGTGACAATTCTCGAGAGAGATATCCTATACCTTACTCAAAAATCACAACACACTCCCACTATCCATCTTGCACATTGGGGCATATCCTTTTTTTGACTAAATCAAACTCCTTATATTATCAAACAAAGAAATTGTCTAGAGAAACTTGTTTGAGTCCATAAATGAATCTCGTGGGCTTACATATTATGTCATCGTCTATGAACATCGAGCTGTTTGCCCAACGTCTTCAACACTATCATATAGCCATGATACGAAGTTATAACAAGCATCATCTGATTAGAACTGGGCTCAGCTGGCAGCATAAAGGTAATTACAAGGTTTACACCCCGTACCCCTCAGCCGTCACTATAGCCTGATAGTAATCATATTACAATCCATGTCAGCCTTTCAGGGACATTCCCTTTAGGTAAGACAGACTAGGTTCACAACCTGGTTGTCACTAATGGAATCTAATTCAGATTTTATGGCTCCTGGCCATATCTCTCAAACCTGCCTTTCAAACATTCTTTCATAAGTCGTGAGATGTTCATTCTTCAAGATGAACATACCGGCAGCCTTTTCAGGCTTGAGGTTATCCACAGACTTGCAGAACTTTTGTGTGCACTGAGCAGTGATGTACACCTCATCGCTATGTGGCGTCTGCTCATGTTCCATTGGTTGAATATATCTTTGTGGTTCTCAAACTCTTTTGAGATCTCGATTCACTCCCTTTGTTTCTTTTGGAAGAAACACTTCCTTTAGAAGACAGACATGTTTGGAGACAAACATTTTGCTCATGAGATGTGTAAATAATATCTAGCATACTTGCTAAGATATTCCACAAAGTCGCATATGTCGTACTAGGCTCCAAGCCTTTCTGACTTTGCTTATGACAACTTCAAATTATCGGTTAGGATAGATTTGACATTATCACCTTCCATATCTAATATGGAATTTATTCAACCTTTATTCTTTGGAACTAGGTTAAGTATAAGGGCACTATCCCGAAACGGGTAAGGGATACATCGCATGGCTTGCGTCACACCTTTATCATATAAAGTGTAGTTTCCATTTTGAGAACACAATCTAATTGCATATCCAAAAGATGGTATCCTTCAAGGGAGAATCTTATTCCTTTCAGACGACTTCTGAAACACCCTTCAGGTATTAATTACTTCAATCCAATTGAAGATTAATTCCTAAGTAGCTCATCAATCTCATATTCGTACTAGCTCGAACTTTTCGGGCTTTCCGAATTGTTGTACTTCAATAAGTACACTTGACTATTTCTAAAATAGTCGTAGAGATTAACAAACAATTATTTGTGGCATTAATTGTCATAAGCCAACAAACATCGGTATGTTTAGGCTTTGGACAACTTTCTAGATTTTATAACCTTTTCATAAAAAGGGTATTTCAGTCATCTTTAGATAAGATACGTATTACCCACAAGATTCATAATCATATGGTTCAACATCATCAGAATGACATTTAATTACACGCTTCCCTTCCAGAGAGACTATGTCTAGAGTAACCACTAATATTAAGGATAACAGCCACACAAATATTTAGTTGAGATCTCATCAACTATATAGTGACATCAATCTAGTATGTTAGATTCAGTGATCTTCCAACTTTATCGGAATAACATTTATTCTTTACAATTGAATATGTCTACTAATCCTAACAAATAACTGAACTTGTGTCCTTCATAAGAACCGGAACATAATAACATTTATTTAGTTCCCTTATCAGTTTACTAGATCCAGAATATGGTAAGTGTCACAACGTTTGTTTCACCTTCCATATTTGTATTCAATCTTTCTAATTTAATCACACTCGTAAGGTATCATATATCTTAGAGTTGACTTTGAACTTAGATAGATTTATCTCAACTCACTTGCCTAGAATAGAAACTTCAATAAGTTTTTCTATTTAAGCACATGCCCTAACTTTCCTTTCAATCCTTTAAGCACTTGAAAAATGTTTCTTATTGTAGTCTTCATAAGACTTAAGAAAGATCACAAGAGCCATGTCCTTAATTTCCTTTCATAAAGAAAATCTAAAGTTATTAAATAGTTTATTTAACCTTTTGAATCGTATTCAAAACATTGACTATTTAATTAACCTTTAAGCAATGATAGAATTAAGTCGATACTTAAATCTTACAATTTTGAAAACAACCTTTCCAAAATTAGATGTGGTCATTCTTATCCAACGCTTGAATTAATTGTCATCATATGGTGAATGATCATATTGGATCGTATCCAATGAGCTACCGTTTTCTTTAATAATTAAAGTCTTGGAGGACTCCATCAAATATGTAGTCTCCTTAACTTTAGCTACTATAACGGGATTGCTCGTGTTATTGCTTTTTTTTTAAAAGGATTAAAATTTACTTAACCATTCTTGAGAACGTTTCTCAAACAAATCATAATTTGGTTTTACTAATCGAGAAAAACATAAATATAAAAGTTTGCTAAAAAACTACAACATAAAAATGAAGATAAAAGAGTGTTGTTGTCTATACACGCAAAATCAAATATGGTCTTTGGGATTATGATTTTGCTCCCACTAGTCAACTACTCCCAATTGACTTTCAAGAATTAAAAATTCTTTAGTGGCTGAAATCCTATCTAGTTGACTCGATCCCCGACGTGGGCGATCGACCGGGTCAATTTCGACGGGTAGGCACTTCTACCAATCGCGTCTAACGCGACTTCCGATGGTTTGACTAGTCAACTCTTTGACAATTCACATCGCCTATGTGATAGTCAACCTTATGTCTCTAAAATCGACGGTCCCGACGTGGGCCAATCACCGCAAGATTCTTAGTCGAGTCGTAACCCAAGTATTCATGAGATCTCATAACGATCATATCTCGATAATGACGATATACCCGTGGTAGGTCAACTCCCGACGTGGGCCGATCAGTTGGATCCGAACAAGGGCTCTTCACCGTCACTATAATATTGGGAGACATATTATAAGTCGATTTTTGTTGTGGGAGTAATTTTAAATTAATTCACTTAATTAATTTGAATTAATTCTCTTAATTAATTTAATTACGGTCTCATCAAATATATCTATCTCTATAGACATACATCCTACACATTTATCTAGATCGTGCCTAGTCATGCATCTATCGTATCATATAAAATAAATACAAGCACAAAATAAATAAATGCGTAAAGTAACCGGTATGATCATGGACTTTTCCTAGGTGCGGTTTCGAATACAAACTGACGAAACCGCGGGTCACAATCTAAGGGTATCTGCAACCGCCAATAGGATCTTTAATGCTCCATTCTCCAATGGGATCTTTATTTTCGTCTTTCTTTGGTCTTCATCTTCTGCTCCATTCTTGTTACATTTAATTCTATCTAATAAAATAAATACACCCGCCGCACACGGGGGGAGTCAACGGGAATGGGATAAATGCAGAAAATAAACTAGGTCACGTTCTTCATAACGGCCTAGGACAATTTTTAAACCAACAGAAAAATTAAATCATTCACATCTATCCTATCGGTCGAGTCCATGATCAATCGGGGTCCATATAATCATATTATATCTACTATATCTAATCCATACAATAAAATCTTATGAAAAAGATAAAATTAAAATTTAACTACTTGCGTCTTAATTAATCAATTAACATTTAATCTATTAAATAATTTTATCCAATCAATTAACTAATTAACATTTAATTAATTAAATGATTTTAATCGAAATAAAATTAACGATTAATTTTAAACCGATTTTAACTTTAATTTTAATTAATTAGAACTATTCCAAAATAAATCAAAATTAAAATTATTTCTCTTTTGTTTCTTTCCTTTTTGATTCGTAATCAAAAGGGATGCCTTTAGTTTCTAAACCAAATTTGGCTTAAGCTGCCACTTTCCAAAATCAAAATTTTGAAGTGGCTCAAGCCTAGCCTTTACAAATCAAATATTTGAAAAGTAACAGGCCTATTCCAAATCAAATATTTGAAAAGGCCAAATAATTTTGGTTTAGGCACGCCACTTTCCAAAATCAAAATTTTGGAAGTGGTTGCAAGCCAGCTTTTCCCAAATCAAATATTTGGAAATGGCACAGGCCTATTCCAAATAAAATTTGGAAAGACCATTATTATTTTAATGCCATGTGGCATCCCAATGGCCAAACTATTTGAACCATTGGTTAGCCACATGACACAACTAAACAAATGAGATATTAATCACAACTATGAACCATATTGAATCACAAAATACACAAAACAAAAATTTGGAGATCCGCCAGTATTGACCGGCCGATCGCCGGCGGTGAAGTCGCCGCCATTTGAGGTGGTGCCGCCGCCAGTCGGCCGAGCACCACCAGATCTCGTTTTTTTTTTTCTTCTTCTTTTCGTGTATCAATTTTGCAAATCAAAAATCTTTCATCTTTTAATTACGTGATTTAAACGATAAAATTAACTACGCATTATAAACTGCTTATTGCTTAAGCTCGAAGCTCTCTCTGATACCACTGTTAGGAAATCTACGCGCGAACGCAATGAATTCAAAAATTTATTTCTATCGACCCAAGATCGACTTCGTTTAAGCAATAAACAAATAGATAGTAGACGGTGGTTACCTTGGTTGATCTAAAAGATCGACGCTTTGACCGTCTAAGGAGAGTAGTTTCGCATAGAGAGCGCTCAAGTGTTCGGCCTCTACCGCTAGTCCACACGAATGACCGCGGAATCCCATCATGGATTGCTATTGGAAAACTCCGGGTTGCTAGACCGCCCTTTTCCCTCTCTCCAACTCTCTAAAAGATGCTCTCTATTTTACACAAGAACTATTAGTTCTTGGAATTGTGATGTACAAAAGAGCTTGACACCCACCTCTTATTTATAGTCATAGGTGGCGCCCCAATAGAGTAGAAAGGAAGAAAACATTTTTCCAATAAAATAAGGAAAATATAATTGATTGATTTATCTCATTTATTACAATATCTCATATTAAATAAATCTAGGATATTGTCAATATCTCATATTGAATATTTCCAAGATATTGTCAATATCTCATATTGACTATCTTTATTTTATTACCATAAATCAATTTACACATGTGTATATATCACATATATATATATTACACATATAAATCTATTAATATCCAAACATCAAATATATCAATTTGATCAATTGGCATTTACGTGTGTCAATCACACACATAAATTTAGCCGCCATATATATTGGATATATATATATATATATATATATATATTAATATCTAATATTAATATTTGGTAATACTATTAATTAAATTGCACAATCCAAGTGTATCTTATACACTTCAATGTGGCGCCCCTTTGACCAACAAATTGGCTTCCGGAATATTCTTTAATTAATATAATATTATTAATATCTTGTATTTAATTTATTCATAATAAATAAATACCACCATATTAATTTACCACTATAACCTTTATAGTCTCGAGATAAACTTTCCTTATTTGGTTATCATCTATAACCATATTTTAATCCGACTTGATGTTCATATGTGTGTGACCCGATAGGCTTCCGAATATGTTGGCCGTAGACACAAAGTGCAAATTACTTAAAATGCCCTTCATGCCTAACGATCACGGGATAGCGTCTAGCAACACACCGTGACCCCAATCATCGGAAGAGTCAAATGCAATGACTACTACCTTTCATGTGAAAGCGATTTACCGTGTAACTTACAATCCTATCATTTGTAATAATATCCATACGGTCGTTAGTCGAGTGTCAAAACATCAACGACCGTATCTTATAATCTGGATATCATGCTCTCTCAAGTAACTCATTTACTCCCACTTTGCAAAGATTCACGAGAGTAAGACATTCCTTATAAGAAGGCCATTTCGGATATTCGATCCCGATCATAGGATACGCGATTCCCGGATGACCAATCATGTATACTCCGCATGCTTGAAGATCATACCAAATCACTACCGCATGATCGCCCCGTGGCTGGGGAAACCTCAATAGTGTCAAAGTATGACAATCCACACCGTGATGCCATGAAGACTCGGTCTAAAGGATAATTACACAACCGCCACATAGTGTGACACTTATCCGTGTAAGTGGGTCGACCTAACGTCGCATTCACTAATACGCGTCCCACGCATACCCAAGTGTCTCTACACTTCGATAGGCGAGATCTATCCCCCGCCCCTAAAGCAGAAGACATCTAATACGTGCTAGTCTGTTTATACTATCAATGCCCTGTTTAATAGTACATCAGCCTAGAGACATTTAAGTATCAAACTCATTAAAGTGATTAGAGATCTCATCAACCATAATCGTCTATCATGGTTTCTCTATCACGATTTAATACTAATGACGTTATCATATAACAATTCATAATTGGCTCTTTAAAAGAACATATATATGACAATGTAAAAGCCATTTAATATATGTATAAACATAAAGAAATAGTAGAAATGATCCGACCCGGTCGGATCCGGTCCAACCCGATTGGGTTTAGGACACTATTCCAACAGATCGATCCTCCCTTCTGTTCCTTTTACGCCTTGGGGGATGAGGTGTTTGCTGCCATGACCCGTCACTGGGGTCATCTTCCTCCTCAGGTTCCTGATCCTGGGAGTTCTGTCCAGATGAACATTCGTTCAAGTGATGCAGATCATGTGAATTATCATCAAGGGGGTCTTCTTCTTTTAGACCTTCCCAGTCTTCATCCTTTTCGTCCTCCTCTGCCAAAATGGCATTGAGGACGGCCTCTTTCGTTGCATCATCTAAGGCCGTAATTTGATCTACCAACTCCTGGTGGGTTGTGTCTAGAGATACCTCTTCTGGTGGTGGGTTGTGGTTGTTAGCATCTGATTCAGTAGCATTGTTAGCATTGCTGCCGTTGGCGGCTTGTTCTCGCGTGGTCAACATGACGATTCTGAAGCTTTCCTGAGACTATCAAGCAAAGAGGCCCTCCTTCTAGCGACAATTGATGATCCAAAAATCATCAAGATAAACATCTAGGCTCCTTCCTTTGGTGATAACCTGAGGATGCTCCAGAAACACAGAAAAACAGTGAAAGAGAGGGTGTTTTGGGGGTGGTTTAGACTGCACTTGAGATGTTGTTTCTCAAGCTGCCTACGTTTCCAATGCTGGAATTGGAATCAAGTCTCCGTAGTTCCTTAGGGATGTTTTATATAGATGGGCTTGTGCCCTAGAGTTAGCGTGTGGCATGTCTGTGATGGACACTGATTGACATTTTCCCTAAGGAAATGGATTATGATTAGTTAATCCCTTGATTTTAGGGGATAATTATAGTATTAAAATATTTATAATAAGTGATAAAGATTGGAGTCTTAATGACTCAAGATTCTTTCCATAAATATTAGTTTATGATGCACGCAGGAAATATAGCCGAAAGACTGACTCCGGCCGACATATATGGCCCGGACTATACTGGTCAAACCCTTCTATGCTCAAGCGCCCCGAGGAGAAAGATAGCCGAACTGGAAACATCTCGGATATACGTAAGCAGAAAGATAGGTCTGAAGACCGAACCCGACCGACCAGAATCGGTCATGGGTAGAGTAGAGTGCAAGTGTTGGCCGACCTTCAGAGGTCAGGACCTAGCCCGGTCCTACGACTAGTGGAAGTTAGTCCTAAGCAAAGGCCGACTGAAGGGAAATGGGGCGAACGGCCGGGCTATTCTAGTCCGACCGCAGAATACCAAGTATTGTTTCTTTTCATACTCAGTGTTGAGCCACTAAAAAGGTGCCACGTAGGATGGTTTAATTCTTGGCATCGTCAATGATGTATCATGTCATTACTTTTGGGGGGGTGGGTTGTGGTGGTAAGACATCATATGTAGCAGACAATGCCCTTATAGGAGGGGAGCCTTATATGCAAACTTGAATACTTGCTTGTCGCCACATACAGGAGCTTTATGTGCAAAAGTCGTAAGGATTTGACGTGCATATCTGAGACATTAAAACTTAAACACAAGTCTGAAGTTTCAGAAATATGCATTGGGGTATGCAGGGCCGGCCCTATCACAAGCCAGGCGAGCCAGTCGGCTTGGCCCAATGAATCCCGATAGGCCCAATCGGTACATGTTTTGCTTATCCGAAAAAAAATTTTATAGAGTTAATCCGATCGATTTATAAAAAAAATCGTATATTAAAAAGCCCGATTTTGATAACAAATAGGCCCGATTCTTTAAAAAAAAAATACCCAACCCAATAAAAAAATTTATATATAGGCCCGATTCTTTAAAAAAAATATCCAACCCAATAAAACAATTTATATGTTACTAAATGTTACTTCATGAATTTGAATGAAAATAAAAGATGATGAAGGTTTGAAGAATTCTTGTAAGAATCTTGCAACAAAGTTGAAAAATGGTGAACATGAGGATGTTGATTGGGAAGAGTTGTATTATGAGTTACAACTTCTTGTACATGTTTTGCCCGAAGAAGCGGATGAACCTCTCCAAATTTTGAAATTCTTGAAAACATTTGATCTAAGTTATGTAAACACGGAGATTGTTTACCGAATATTGTTGACTATTCCGGTAACGGTTGCATCCGTGAACGGAGTTTTTGAAGTTGAAGCTAATAAAGAACCATCTTGAAAGCACGATGAGTCGAGAACGCTTGAATGGGTTAGCGATAATATCGATTGAGCAGAAATTGGTTGATGAAATTGATGATTATACATTGATTAGTGATTTCGCCTCCAAATGTGCTTCAAGAGCATTGTTGAATTAGTATTTAGTATTAATATATATGTATGTTTTGTGTTTGCATTATGAATTTGATGTTTGTATATGAATGTATTAGAAAAAAAAATTGTATTTTCGGTCGATTTTTTTTTTTTGTGTGTACATAGGCCCAATTTTTTTTTAACTGGCTTCGGCCCTAAAAAACGTAGGACCGGCCCTGGGGGTATGTATATCTTTCTGGGGGATGGACATGTTTGGTCCTCAGAAAAAAATGCATTAATTAGCAAGAGAAAATGCAGCTGCAACCCTTTTTAGTTTATCAGTCATGGACGAGAATAGGGTAGCAATCGCAGCAACCGGGGGCTCTCATCGACATGCTTTTTCGTTGTATATTCTGATCACCGCATTTCCAACCAACTTCTATTTTGAAAAGGACTATATTACCCTCTATTAAAAATACAAATCAATCTTTTTCCACTTTTCAATATTACTTTTTAACTTTCTAGGCTCATTCAATCAAACAATCTTTTATATTTAATACATGACTAAACTTTTCAAGATTCTTTTAGTATTTTATAATGAAAGTCAATTCAATTACTCATTCTCTTAATTTGTGTGTTTTCCTCAAATGCAACAGATAGATAATAAGGAAAAGAGGAAGGAGGGAGTACAATACTATATTGAGACCAACTGAAAATGAGGATTTTGGAAAATCAGGCTTTGTCCCCCCCTCTTGGAATTAAAGTTGCAAAAGAGACTACATTCGGTTTTAGGTATAACGCCGATAATATTGTCGTTAATACAGATTTTACGCCGATAATAGTGGCGTAAAACCACCCCAATCTTGATCTGTAAATTAACTCATTATTGGCGTAACGAGACCCATTTCACGCCAATAATAGTGGCGTAAAATGACCTTTACGATGTTAATAACAGGGTGAATTTTTGAATTGTCAAAGAACTGATTATTGGCGTAACGAGCCTATTTTACGCCATTAATATCAGCGTAAAACATATTTTACGCCAATAATAATGGCGTAAAATGGCTCTCGTGGCGCCAATAATCAGTTATTTGGCAATTCCCCGCTATTTCAATGTTATTTATCTGTGAATTTCTTTACCACAAAAGAAATCTTAGCTCAACAAAAAAACCATAAACAAAATCTCCGAAATCCTGTGTTTAATCTTCAAGTTTGGTATCATCAAACAAAGAGGCTGCTCCATCAAGGAAGTTCGGCATGGGTAACTAATTTTTGTTTTTTTGCAACATCCATCTTAGTTTAACCCATCACTTTTTGTTGTTTTGAGTTTCATGAAGAAGATGATTATTAGTTGCGGAATTAACACCTATGTCTGTCTGCTTTTACGATAGATTGTTTGTTATTGGCGTAAAGAGTATTAAGATATAGGGATATTGTGTTGAATGATGAAGTTTGTGTGAATTGTTGTGTAAATTGTGATGAACAGAATGATGAAGACGATGAACCAGTTTATGGCGTTAAACATGTTTTTACGCCATTATTATTGGCGTTAAAACCGTGTTTACGCCAATAATAATGGCGTAAAAACAGGTTTAACGCCATAAACTGGTTTTTTTTATTTTTTTTAGTTTTTTTGTTGAGAAAAGGAATTATTTGTTATCATATAATGTTTACTATGATTTCATAATCATTTTCACATAATTACTATGTGATATATTAAGTATAATATATACTAATTATGTGAAAATGATTATGAAAGTATACTAAGAATTTTCATATTATTTCATAATTTTCACATTATCATACGTATAATATATATATACTCATAATGTGAAAATAAGGTTTTTCCCTTTTAGAGTTTTTAGTATCATATTTAATATAATAATTGCGTTTAGACTTTTTATCATTTCAGATCTTTAGTATATGTATATAATTGCCTTAGTGTGATTTTTATAATTTAATGGCTTAGTATATGCATATGCCTAATATTCCCGACAATGTAACCTAACCAAATACGACAATGACATTTAAATAACTAATAAAACATAACACATAACACAAATAAGAACGAACAACGACAATAACATCGGCGACTTCCGTTCGCGCGCTACGGTGAAAGCCTCCACCCGAAAAGCGAGGTTCTTGTAGGTCTAGGTTGTTTTCGATTCCACTCATTCCTTCTCACCGATTATGGCCTTCCTCATGCCTCGCAAGAAATGAGGTCCTATAGACACTCGTAGAGGATTTGTAGGTTCTCTTGTTCATCTCTCCACTCAAGAGACTTGGTAAAGCCTCGGCCTGGAAGTGAGGCATCCCGTAGATTATGTATTTGAAGATCGCTCTTTCGCGCGGACTCGCCCAAGCATCTCCATCACTCCTCTCCTTCGTGGCACCGCGCACCTTAAACATCTAACAACCGGAAATTCAACAAAATCACACTAAGATCCAAACAAACAAAACATCACCGTAACTTGGATAATGAATGACTACATTAATTTCCAATCTTATGTATATGTATACAGGCACAAACGGATATGCACGTGTATGTGTGCAAATGTGTGTGTTTGTTTGTGTCATGTGTATATATATATATATACACACACGTAGAAGTTCTCATTATATTTATATGTATGTGTGTACAATTTCATTATATATAGATATACTCACACACCTATACATACACACACTTATATATATATATATATATATATATATATACACACACACATATGCTTACACGGACCTATTTCAAAGTTTCAAATTATTTGTGAATACTGACGAGTGGTTATTGATTTTTTCTCAGGTGACAACATGTTGGGTATTTCATTTACTTTGAATGGTAAGTGGAATCAAAAATCCGGTAAAGAATGGTCTTATTTAAATGGAACCGCTTATATCACTTGCGTGAACAAGAGTATTTCATTTGACCAAATGACGGAGAAAATTTACAAGAAAGCTGGCATTGATCCTCTTGGGTATAAGCTGAACATTAAAGCCTTGTACACGACCGGTGGAACACACCAAACGCCTCCTGTTGAGATTTCAGACGATGACTTATGGTACGGTTACATTTGTGAAAAATTAGCTAATATTCCCGTGAAACTATGTGTTGATGCCAAAAAAGTGGTTAGTTATGATCCTCCGAGAGATATGAATGAGACCATGATTGATTTAAATGAGTGCACGATTGATTTAAATAAAGAAAACTACGGTGAAGGATTTCCCAGTAACGATGACAATCTTGTTCGTTGTGCTCAACAAGAGATTTTCTCAGTAAGGGTTCCTGATATTTATACTGTTGATAATGGAAGAGAACGATCGGATCATATGCCAGTTTACGGGGTTTCTGATACACCATACTCGTCTGATCATATACTCAGTCAGGTACCGAATACATCATACACTGAACTACTATTTGGTAGCTCTAGTCAACCTTTTAACGACGCTACAACAACTCTGAGTATACTAGTTTTGAATACAAATCATCGATTACGTGGTGGACCCCAAATTCTGAATACGAGTCATAACGCTCCACCTACAACGAATTGTTGTGTTCCGACTATTCCAGTTCAACCAAGTTTTGACCAGAATATTGATAAGTCTTTCGTAGACTGGGCATCAATATTAGTAAAGTAGTATGTAGATTAGTGTTTGTGAATGGTAACACTGAAACTGTTGGAAACAACATGGATGTGTTATCTGAAGTCAGAGGCTAACATGCCATCGGGCTATTTTCTAAAGAATTAGACTCACTCGAATTCTCGAAAATCAGCAATTGGCAATCCCATTTATCCATTCACCTGGTTAAGATGTTCTTGTAAGATGTAATATCACCGGATGGATCAAGATCCACCCGATTACGCAGCGGAAAGTACAAGATATAGATCTAGTCAACCAAAGCACATAAAATAATAGATCTAATCCTACGAGGGGGTTTATATACCAACCTTTTTATGGTGTTTAAACTCCAAGATCAAAAGTCAATCCAAGAACACGCTAGTTTTGAAGCCAAAGTCTTCCAACTTGTGTCTCCCAGCAACACCAGGTGGATGGTGTTTCACTTGCTTGGACCTCCCGATATGCTACCTTAGAAAACCTGAAGTTTTCTAAAACTCGAAACCCTAGCACTATAGCCGAAAATTCTAGGCTATAATACTTGCAAATATGCGTGTATGTCTGTGTGTGATTTGGCTTGGAGTACTCTCTTTATATATGAGATAAATCCTAGCCTCCAAGGCATTATTTAATTAATACAAAATCAATTAAAATAATCATTTTCCTTAAAAAATAAATCTAGAATATTCCCAAATTAATAAGGATATATAAAAGATTTTCTTTTCCTTAAATTATTTAACAAATAAATAATTTAATCACTTGTATCATATAATTATCAAGAAAACAAATTTCTTGATAATCAACCAAGCATCACACGCAACTTTATTCTTGACCAATTAGGTCAAGAAGTCAACACACTAATTTGGGCCGAGTCCACGAAAAATGTCTTTTTCATGTATTTAATTATCTAGTCCAACTAAACAATTAATCCACGTATCAATTAAATAGTCAAATCCAACTATTTAATTATAATCGAGGTGAAACGATGAGAAAACAAATATACTATATTAGGAGCCACGTCGGGACCATGGACCCATATTCAGTAGCTACAATAAATTAAATAATATTATCCGACAGACCGAACAATAATATTCAATCTATTAATTCCGGGATTACACCACCATAAACCCGAAACTGAACTCTATCGAATATAGATAACTTACACTCAACTATGAGTCGAAAGCGTCCACTGATGTAATCATTACATACGGATAAATCCTCCATAGACTGTTCATTTCGATTCGGGATATTTCCGTAAACCCTTCTCGAAACCTCTTACCCTTATTTACCATTAACCCCTAGTGATCAATTAGTTCATAACTAATATAATATGAACTCCCGGGATCGATCAGTTTCTAGTATTAACAAATAAGGGAACTGTCTGTCTACTTCCCGAGGGAAGGAATGGATTCAATATCTGTGATAGCACAGACTACTCACTCATTCCAGAATAGAGCCAACGAGAAGTGTTGGACCACATACTACGAAGTGATCCTTACTAACACATCAAACCCTACCCTAGTCTAAGCGGTTATGCAGTGATCACCTCAGATTGAGATTAAT
Source organism: Gentiana macrophylla (assembly GCA_026214975.1). Lineage (NCBI taxonomy): Eukaryota > Viridiplantae > Streptophyta > Magnoliopsida > Gentianales > Gentianaceae > Gentiana > Gentiana macrophylla. The sequence goes on along the minus strand of CM047816.1, from coordinate 22,443,318 downwards.
CCATATATGATCATCTTGTGATTCGACAAGACTTCTCGACACGGAATTATATCGAGAACTCAAATCAAATCGATCGACTTCTATATGATTATCATCATATATAAATGCCCCATTAGGTACCCTATTACCAACAGTCCGGATAAGACTGTCACACCAAAAGTGTTCTGGGCGTATTATTAGCAAATTAATCTTGAGACCCGTACTCAGATTAATAAACGCTACAGACTAAGTTAATTTTAAGTACATCTCACTAACTCAATCCTCTTGTGTATAGCCATACACTGAGTTATGTGATTACATAAACGAGGTACTTAGGGTTTTCAGTAGTGTCTTGATTATAAGCATACATGCGTATAATAAGATGAATTATTAATTATGTCCTAAAACAATTATATAATTGTCTTTCGGGCACTACACCTAATAGTTCTTGCATAAAAGAATGCAACATTCAACGATGTAGTCTACCCTACCTCTCAGGAATGCTTGTCTAAACCTGTGGATGAATGCTAAATGGGATGTTTAGTGAATCCTCAAGTCTCTTCGGGAGAATGAGGAATAATATGCTAGTATATTCATGTGCAAACTAGAATATAAGTGATAACACTGATTCTGGCTTTAGGTCAGATTGAGGATGATCGTTAAATCGATCTCGGTCTCAGTGTTTACTCATGTGATAAAGTATTATCAAGAAAGCCGATACTACTTCATTGTGAAAACATTAGAGAGGTAGCTCATAAGGATTTTGCAATCACTAGAGGTCATAAGCATATTGAAATCGTACCACCGGATTAGATGGAAAGGCGACGTTTCGATCCCAAAGATTGACTCAAGCCGCCAACCTACCTGATCAGTGTACCGAGTCACATAGTATTCGGATTCTAAGTACGCGCCGGGTCACTGACCTACCCTGGGGCGGCACACTCCGGTCGTGCTTGGAAGGATGAATTACTAAGATGTGCTTGGAGGGTATGAATCTTGGGGATATGTCTCACTTGTTTTGACCAAGTGGGAGAATGTTGTAGATATAGATATAAAGGGTGTGCTCTAAAACAATTAATCCACTAACCTTTCGTGCAAGTGGGAGATTGTTAGGTGTAGTGCCCGAAAGACAATGATATAATTGTTTTAGGACAGAATTAATAATTCATCTTATTATATGCATGTATGCTTATAATTAAGACACTACTGAAAACCCTACGTATCTCGTTTATGTAATCACGTAACTCAGTGTATGGCTATACACAAGAGGATTGAGTTAGTGAGACGTACTTAAAATTAACTTAGTCCGTAGCATTTATTAATCTGAGTGCGGGTCTCAAGATTAATTTGCTAATAATGCGCCTTGAACACTTTTAGTGTGTGACGATCTTATCCGGATCTATCGGTAATAGGATACCTAGTGGGGCATTTATATATGATGATAATCATATAGGGCTGGACCAATTTGATTTGAGTTATCGATATAATTCCGTGATCGAGAAGCCTTATCGTATCACAAGATGATCATATATTGATTAATCTCAATCCTGAGGTGATCTGCGCATAACCGCTAGACTATGGTAGAGTTTGATGTGTTAGTAAGGATCACTTCAGGTATGTGGTCCAACAACACTCGTTGGCTCTATTCGGGATGAGTGAGTAGTCCGTGCTATCACGTATATGGAATCCATTCCTTCCTCGGGAAGTAGACGAGCGATTCTCTTGTTTGTTAATCCTAGAAACTGATCAATGGCGCCAGTTCATATTATATTAGTTATGAACTAATTGATCACTAGGTGTTAATGGTAAATAAGGATAAGATGTTTCGAGAAGGACTACGGAGATATCCCGAATCGAAATGAACAGTCTATGGAGGATTTATCCGTATGTAATGATTATATCAGTGAACACCTTATGACTCATAGTTGAGTGTAAGTTTATATCTATATTCATTGAGAGTTGAGTTTTGGGTTTATAGTGGTGTAATTCGGAATTAATAGATTGAATATTATTGTTCGGTCCGATTTAATAATTTTATTTAATTTATTGTAGCATCGAATATGGGTCCATGGTCCCCGACGTGGCTCCTAACATGCATATGTTTTCTCGTCGTTTCACCTCAATTAATATTAAATAGTTGGATTGGACTGTTTAATAGATATGTGGATTAATTGTTTAGTTGGACTAGATGATTAAATACATGGAAAAGAAATTTTTCGTGGACTCGGCCAAATGTGTGTAAAATGCGTGTGGCCCTTATTTCTAGGGTTTGGGGCGCATTTTTGAGTGTTAAATAATTAGAAAGAAATTAGTTTTCTTGGATAATTATTTGATATATGATTTAATTATTTATTTGTTAAATGATAAATCATGGAATATTGGATAATATATTTATTTATCCTAATTTGTTTGGGATATATATTATATTTATCTTTTATTTAAATTAAGGATTAATCTAATAATTATCTTTTAATTATTAAATCCTTGGAGGACAATGATTACTCTCCTATATAAAGAGAGTTCTCCCAAGCCTTAAGCACAACACATATTTCGACATATTGGGAGGAAAATAGCTTAGAAATTTCGGCTATTTTCCTTGGGTTTGAGTTTTAGAAAACTTCGGGTTTTTCTAATGTAGCATATCGAGAGGTCCGGCGGCTTGAAACACCATCCACCTGATGGTGCTTGGAGACACACGTTGGAAGACTTTGGCTTCTCAACTAGGCTTTCAACTAGCTCGGATTGGATTGAAGATTGTTCTTGGTGTTTATTCACGATAAACAGGTAAGCAATCTAAACCCCCTCGTAGGTTAGATTTATTATTCATGTATTTTGTTTGTTTAGATCTAGATCTAATATCTTCCGCTGCGTAATCGGGTGGATCTTGATCCATCCGGCGATATTACATCCTGCAAGTGGTATCGGAGTTTTTGATCTATCAATCAAAATATATAATTTTAGATCTAAGGAGTGGAATAACATGTGTAGATTGCTTTATTTTCGTTTTTTTTTATGAATCGAAAATATCATGTATGTATGCCTTTGTGATTGTTGTGGTTGAAGAGATGGATTGTGGTTGGTACTGTTTACCCGTAGATCTATTTTGTAGCTCTTTTGATTAGTATCAATTGAGCATAGGATTTGTATTTATCTTCATGTAATCGAAAATTCATATAAAAAGATGCCATTTTCTTGTAATTTTTATATTCCGGGCTCGAAAAGATGAAGATCTTGAAGAAAAGTAGAAGATCAAGGCGAAACCCAAGGTATGAAAGAGGAGAAACGGTTAAAAACTGCGCTACAGGACTTTCTGCGACGCTAAAAAGCGTAGCTATAAGTCTGTTTTTTTATCCCTCGGCTAGGGTTTATTTTTGGCGGCTGTGTATAATTTTTTTTTATAAATCTGTTTATTTTATAAAAATCTGCCGTTTGGCAGAAAAATAAAAAAAATTATTTTTGGAAATAATTAAAAACAGCTGAAAATAATGAACAAGAAAAAAAAACAAATTTTTAATATAAAAAGGGTTTTAATTATAATAAATTGGTTTTATTTAATTAAAAGTCTTTCTCCTCTCGGGTGTTTGTGGTTCGTGATCCGGCGGTTCGAGTTCAAGATTCGAAGTTCAAGACTCGAAGATTAGATTAATTTTTTACTTTTCCTTAGAAAATAGGTTAGTCGGGGGTACCAACGGTCCATCTCGGTGTTTATTTTTCCGTTATTTTTTCGTGTATGATCGAAAATTGTATGATATAACCGGAAATTTCCATGACATGCATCTTCATGATTCCACTCCAATTCATACACGAAGATATTTAATTTCGAATTAAATTAGGCGTGTATAACTCGATTAATTAGTTAACATACTTGTTTTAATTAATATGTGGTAGTTAATTAAAATTAAGTAACAAGTTATAAAAACCGAGGACCCGGGTTTTGTCAATCGTTATGATTTTAGTGATGGATTCTCGGTGAATCCCACTTAGATAAATCGTTGAGTTTTCGGTGATGTCTTCTCGGTGAACCCACCTTAAACAGAAACAAGATTACGCTTTGGTTGACAATTTAGAAATCGGAAAATCTTAGTACATGGTTTCGGAATGGTCTAACCATGGTTGGGCGAGTTCAACCGAGCTTCAGCTCAATTGAATCCCCTCCACGTGTGATGTACGTTACAGTGGTTCGACAACACTTAGCATAGCCGATAAGCCTTCGGACTAAACGGGGCTTCTCTTGCCGGATCAGTCTGAATTGTCACATATGTTCCAACAAATAAGACGGCGTAGGCTTGCCTACATAACCGACCTTGTTTGGAGTACTTTGATTTATTGTTTCTTATTGTCAAGACCGAAGCCGTAATTAGTAAACCCACCACTTTTTCAAATTATTGAGTGGGAGCGGGGAAGGCGACATTCAACCCCACGGCCTCTACTATAGACGCAAGCACGTGAGAGAAGGGTGACGCCTCGTGTCGCTTTGATTCTGGCCCCCTAAGGATGTGTTCACCCCTATCAAAATTCAAGGCTTGGTCTCCGAAAGGATAGGATTTTGGGTACTCGTTGGGTCACTGTCCGACCCTAAAGGCGGCATACTCGGGGCGTACTTTGAGATCTGATATAGTAGGTCACACTCTTTATGGATATTTTCGAAATATCTAGGCTAGAAAAAGGAAGGTAATCAATGATTAAGGCCCGGGATGTCTGATCCCCGTGAGATGTTCGATTCTCGAAGCTTAATCATTGAGAGAGATTGTCTCAGTTTAACCGTCATCGTGCTGATACCGACCCTAAAGGCGGCGGTACGATGCGAGGTTAAATCCTTGGAATGGTAGGATAGACTTTTAAACAAGTTTATTATTCCTTAAATAAAAATCTAGTAGTGAAATTTTAATTTTGAATTTAACTTTCTGTCATATTTATTTTACAACGGAATCTCTAGGCTACTAAACTGTTAGAAATAGGACTTCATTAAAAATGTGAAAAGTATCAAGTATGTTGTAATTATCAAAAGAATGCAGTCAATTTTTCGGAAGAGTTTTTTCCTTGAGCCTTTAAAAACTTAAGTGACATAGTATAGTTATGTCACGGATGTCAATCGTGTTGAACGAGAGTCGACCATGCTTAGTTTACAAAAGATGATATAGGACTATCAGACAAATTCATTTAGTGAATTTTAAAAGTGTAATTACACAACAAATTTCTAAATTGAAAAATTGGAAAATCATATACATAAGGCGTTGCTAGTTAGACGGTATTTGGAACCGATAAACTAGTGAGAGCCTTAGTCTTATGATTTGTTGTTTTTCTGAATCATTAGAAATGTGTACTAAACTACACAGGAGTTTCTCCATTTATTGGAAAAACTAGAATAAAGCGTTGCTAGTTAGACAGTATTTGGAACTGATAAACTAGTGGGAGCTTAGTTCTGACTGTTTTTTTTCTACTCTTGGAAAAAATCATAAATACAAAGTGTTGCTAGTTAGACGGTATTTGGAACCGATAAACTAGTGGGAGCTTTATTATGATCTCTCAAACCATTCGAACATAGTGTTTCTAGTTAGACGGTATTTGGAACCAATAAACTAGTGGGAGCTTTGGTCTTATGATTTGACGATTAGAAAAATCGAATAGTCCAAGCTAGTAACACTATCATTAGACATCCCACAGTTCAAGAGTAGTGTCTACTCAAACGAACTGCTAGTTCAAGACTGTTTCCATTTAAGAAAAGTCAAGAATGGGAAAGAAAGTTTATACGTGTTAGTCATCTAAACTAAGTAGTTTTAAGGCTAAACCAGAAAATTAATAAATTGGAAATTAGAGGATAAGGAAAGTGATTTCGGATCACTGACCAATGCGTCCTTAGCAATTTTCTCAAAAGCTAAGTTATTTGGAAGAACTAGTAGCTTGCATTAAACGATAAAATAGACAACGGGTAGTTATTTCAGATAGACTAGTGGGAGCGATATAAGGAAATGAATCTCGGATTCAATCCTTGAGTATCACAGAAAATTCATTTTCTGTTTTTGGATTCGTTGGAACGAACGTATTCATTTTCAATAGGATAATTTGTTTGTCTTATTGACGATGAATATAACATTTGTAGTACGAATCCAAGACTCGGACTTTTGTTTGGTAAAGTCAGAACCACTAAGCATTGCTGAAAAGGTATTAGTAACACATCTTAAAATATATAAACGCAAATGGTTTTCGTATTTCGATAAACGCTTCTTTCTATTCTATTAATTAGTGCATATTCCCTAAAGACAAGATCTGAAGACTGGCTTAGGGTGATTCCTATCTCCCAGTCAAAGGAACACCGTCTCAAAGGAACAATGACTAAGTTTCCTTTAAATCAGGAAAGGGTAATAGATTTAAAGAAGTAACATAGTTTGTTCATAACAACCTTCGGGGTCATATGAAAGGTACAAGCTAGTGGGAGCTTTTGAAGTAGTGACATCTTGTCTGACAACTATTCGAGACTCCGGTAAGTTTGTCCAAAATATTTGGAGGAAATCTCTGATTTCACCAGAGATAGAGTATTCCATACTCAGAAATAGGTTATTGTGTAGTCTTCGGGACTGATGCTCGGCCTGCCTCCCAGTGAATTGTTTTCACTAAGGGATACACCATAAATTTGCCTTATATAGTTATTAATGTGCTACGATACGCTGCTGAACTCATTTAAGATATTGGTTGCAAAATAACGGTTTACGTTGTAATGAAAAACCGAGAAGTCTACCTAAAAGATGCCTACGCATTTGTGGATAAGGAGTGAATTCGGTCACCCCACTTACCTAAATATAGACATTTAGCATTTAGTGCTTGAAGGTAGGACTGGAAATTTTGCGTACACGTTCAGGTCATGAAATATCTTAATACATTGAGTAAAGGTTGGTTATAAAACTCGTAAGACCAAAGAATGACGGTTATACTGTCAAAATCGGTCTGATAGAGTCTATAAATAACAACCTTAGATCTTAAAGTATTTGTACTCAAGATGTTACTAACTGATTTGTTCAGTCCACATCCAACACCGGCAGTTGGTGATAACACTAATAAAAACTACTAAACTAGATCAGTATATCGATCCACCCCGAATGTAGTGGGAGTATGGTTTGTCCATTACCCATTGCAGGACCTTACAGTCTATAGGGTAGATTGATGACCTATAGTCCTTTGTGGGCTGTATAGGATCCTGATCATAGAGGTTGGTTTAAAATCCATAACCCAGTGAATGGAGTTTGATACTCCAGTTCTGTTGAAACTCTTGTAGAACCACCTGAGTATCTCAGGCCCAGTGGGAGTAATTGGAACTACATGAAGAATAGTCAAATGAATAGGAAAGTTTAACTTTCAATGCAAAGCAGAGTAATTTAGGGGTGATTCCTTAAAAGGTAGAGAGTTAACCAGACCGTGATCTCTCTTACCACTCAGTCTTGCTTGATTTCGTCAGAAAGCGGGAAATAGGGGTGATTCCCTAAGACTTCCTTGCCGAACAACGGAATCTGAACTCATTCAAAACAGAAGGGTTTTAGCAAAGAACAAATAACGGATTCGTTACAAAGCAGAAAATAGGGGTGATTCCCTAAGACCTTTTTGTGAGACTAACGGTATCTTAATTTATTCAGATAGAACCTTTGGTAGGATGCCTGCCACAACTTATATCCTTTGGGGATTAAAGCAAACCTCTAGGTCATTTCAAAGTCATATATTTTAATATGTGGACTTGACCAGAATATTGATAAGTCTTTCATAGACTGGGCATCAATATTAGTAAAGTAGTATGTAGATTAGTGTTTGTGAATGGTAACACTGAAACTGTTGGAAACAACATGGGTGTGTTATCTGAAGTCAGAGGCTAACATGCCATCGGGCTATTTTCTAAAGAATTTGACTCACTCGAATTCTCGAAAATTAGCAATTGGCAATCCCATTCATCCATTCACCTGGTTAAGATGTTCTTGCAAAAGGAATGCAACATTCAACGATGTAGTCTACCCTACCTCTCAGGAATGCTTGTCTAAACCAGCGGATGAATGCCAAATAGAATGTTTAGTGAATCCTCAAGTCTCTTCAGGAGAATGAGGAATAATATGCTAGTATATTCAGGTGCAAACTAGAATATAAGTGATAACACTGATTCTGGCTTTAGGTCAGATTGAGGATGATCGTTAAATCGATCTCGGTCTCAGTGTTTACTCATGTGATAAAGTATTATCCGGAAAGACGATACTACTTCATTGTGAAAACATTAGAGAGGTAGCTCATAAGGATTTTGCAATCACTAGAGGTCATAAGCATATTAAAATCGTAGCACCGGATTAGATGGAAAGGCGACGTTTCGATCCCAAAGATTGACTCAAGCCGCCAACCTACCTGATCAGTGTACCGAGTCACATGGTATTCGGATTCTATGTATGCGCCGGGTCACTGACCTACCCTGGGGCGGCACACTCCGGTCGTGCTTGGAATGATGAATTACTAAGATGTGCTTGGAGGGTATGAATCTTGGGGATATGTCTCACTTGTTTTGAGCAAGTGGGAGAATGTTGTAGATATAGATATAAATGGTGTGCTCTAAAACAATTAATCCACTAGCCTTTCGTGCAAGTGGGAGATTGTTAGGTGTAGTGCCCGAAAGACAATTATATAATTGTTTTAGGACAGAATTAATAATTCATCTTATTATATGCATGTATGCTTATAATTAAGACACTACTGAAAACCCTAAGTACCTCGTTTATGTAATCACGTAACTCAGTGTATGGCTATACACAAGAGGATTGAGTTAGTGAGACGTACTTAAAATTAACTTAGTCCGTAGCGTTTATTAATCTGAGTACGGGTCTCAAGATTAATTTACTAATAATGCGCCTAAAACACTTTAGGTGTGACAGTCTTATCCGGACTGTCGGTAATAGGGTACCTAGTGGGGCATTTATATATGATGATAATTATATAGGGCTGGACCGATTTGATTTGAGTTCTTGATATACTTCCGTTATCGAGAAGCCTTATTGAATCACAAGATGATCATATATGGATTAATCTCAATCCTGAGGAGATCACAGACAACTGCTTAGGCTAGGGTAGAGTTTGATGTGTTAGTAAGGATCACTTCGTAGTATGTGGTCCAACATTTCTCGTTGGCTCTATTCTGGGATGAGGAGTAGTCTGTGCTATCACAGATATGGAATCCATTCCTTCCCTCGGGAAGTAGACAAACAGTTACCTTATTTGTTAATCCTAGAAACTGATCGATGGCGCCGGTTCATATTATATTAGTTATGAACTAATTGATCACTAGGGGGTTAATGGTAAATAAGGATAAGATGTTTCGAGAAGGGTCTACGGAGATATCCCGAATCGAAATGAACATTCTATGGAGGATTTATCCGTATGTAATGATTAATAAGTGGACACCTTTTGACTCATAGTTGAGTGTAAGTTTATATCTATATTCAGCAGAGTTCATTTTCGGGTTTATGGTGGTGTAATCCCGGAATTAATAGATTGAATATTATTGTTCGGTCTTACGAATAATTTTATTTGATTTATTGTAGCTACTGAATATAGGTCCATGGTCCCCGACGTGGCTCCTAATATGCATATGTTTTCTCGTCGTTTTACCTCAATTAATATTAAATAGTTGGATTGGACTGTTTAATAGATATGTGGATTAATTGTTTAGTTGGACTAGATGATTAATACATGGAAAAGAAATTTTTCGTGGACTCGGCCCAATGTGTGTAAAATTCGTGTGGCCCTTATTTCTAGGGTTTGGGGCGCATTTTTGAGTGTTAAATAATTAGAAAGAAATTAGTTTTCTTGGATAATTATTTGATAAATGATTTAATTATTTATTTGTTAAATGATAAATCATGGAATATTGGATAATATATTTATTTATCCTAATTTGTTTGGGTTATATATTATATTTATCTTTTATTTAAATTAAGGATTAATCTAATAATTATCTTTTAATTATTAAATCCTTGGAGGACAAGGATTACTCTCCTATATAAAGAGAGTTCTCTCAATCCTTAAACACAACACATATTTCGACATATTGGGAGGAAAATAGCTTAGAAATTTCGGCTATTTTTCCTTGGGTTTGAGTTTTAGAAAACTTCGGGTTTTTCTAAGGTAGCATATCGAGGAGGTCCGGCGGTTTGAAACGCCATCCACCTGGTGGTGCTTGGAGACACACGTTAGAAGACTTTGGCTTCTCAACTAGGCTCTCAACTAGCTCGGATTGGATTGAAGATTGCTCTTGGTGTTTATTCACAATAAACACGTAAGCAATCTAAACCCCCTCGTAGGTTAGATTTATTATTCATGTATTTTTTTTTGTTTAGATCTAGATCTAATATCTTCCGCTGCATAATCGGGTGGATCATGATGCATCCGGCGATATTACATCCTGCACATACATATTGCTGGCAAGAAATGTAATTAGGAAAGAAAAGAATGGACCATACCAGGACCATGGTGATGGGCGGGTAGGCCGGGATGACCTCACACGTTCCCACAGATGGTTCTCCCCAAATAAGGCAGCCATGTCACGCTGTAGTAGTTCAGGAACATCTGGAAAAAGAAAGAAATCCAAACCTTCATGATATTCTGGAATGGCATACTCGTCATTGATCCATGTATTATCCAAAATGACGGGAACGCCTCGCACTGTGACGCACCATTCATTGAGCCCTAACGTAGCTACACAAGCGTAGAATTCACGCACAATAGACCGATTCACATGATGAAAGCTTAATGGGCTTTGGGGGACACCATGCTATCAATTATCCCGGAACAAGTTGTTAATCAAACCAGGAAGACTCTCTATATTCAATCGTCTCTCTGGAACAACAGCTCTTGCCATCCAGTTAGCCACGTACTCTTGTCTCTCCTCTTCGGTTGTGAAACGGCTTATGAGAGACTGCTCGTCCAACGACAGATCCATTTCGTCATTGGGGATGAACACAGGAGCATGCGGGTTAGACATTGAATATACTAGAAGGGAAATGAGAGGGATGAGTCATTTCATAATAGACTTTTACTTATGGGAAGTCATAAATGACCACCACTTGAAGTGTGGGACCCACCGATAGTGACCACACATGGCAGGGAATCTCGTTTGACGACAATACTATCTTCGTGAGAGGCCATTTGACGGCAATATTATCGTCATAAAATCATGCATGACTGGTGACAATACCTGACACTGTACCTGTTGGTCCCTTGGAAAGGCTAACACAAGTTTAGAGGGGGGGTGAATAAACTTGTCACCAAAAACTAATCTGGTGGAAAAGCCCCGGAGGCGAGTTTCTCTGAAACTCAAAGCGATCTTGATTCGCTTTTGTTCTCGTCCCTTAACTTGTGTGGAGTTCAGTTAGCTCAACTGAATATAAGTCAATTCTGACTTATATTTAGTCTTGTTAACTGGCAGCGGATAAAACTAGCCTTTAGTGCAATAGATGTGTTAGTTAAGTTCTAAGACTCTCTATGTATCAGTTGTGTGCTGACTCAGTGTCTAGTGTTTGCAGAGTGATAACGCAATAAATAAAACAAACACAAATGCATAAAGTAAATCAACACAAGATTTGTTTATGGAAGTTCCGGGTGGTGTAATCCCGTACGTCTCCCCTTCTCCTGTGGCGTAGGAGGTATCACTAGAATAATGAGATAACCGTTACAAAATCCTAGCACTATGACAGTCCTTCACGACACCCTAGTTTCACTGTCACACAAAATGAAGAAAGGTGAGATTGCTCCTTCATCCGCATTAATGATCTTCGGAGGTGGAATTGCTCATTCACCACTCACCACTAATACCAACACACAGTTCTCGATCGCACCAACAATGCTGTGACAACTAAGTTGCAACTGTATGAAGAAAGGTAGAATTGCTCTCTTCAAACTATGCACAACCAACCCTTTTTCACAAAGGTTAGGTTTAGAATTAATCAAGGATTAATTGGTGAATGAGTCGTCTGATTCTTACGGATCGACTTTGTAGCTCCAAGATGCCTTCTTTCCCCCTTAATGGGTTACTGGATTTTTCTTTGAAGTCTTCAAGGCAATTCTGTTGGCTTCCCCTTTTTCTAGATATATCTGATCTGATTTTGTGGATCTGGATTTGGATCTTGAATATATGCTTGTAAAGCTCTTTTTCTGATCCTCCTCTCTCTCTCTCATTTTTTGAGTGATTCTCTTGTGTATTTATAGGGGTGATGTAACGGTCACTAGCTCTTGTAGCCGTTACACTTGTCGTTTAGCCAACTTTCACAAGTACGATCTTTTTTCGTATAGTCAGTTTAAATTTAACAAGGCCTTAACTCAGTTTTCTACTCTTCTTCAAAACTGAGTACCTTGTATACTTAATATCTGACTTCAATTGACTAAGTCAGAGTAAACCAATCAGTTTCTTCTTATCCAGGTAACTGATAATCTTTGTCCTTAAGATTATTCAGTTTTACATGATCTATAACTCAGTTTCAGGTCACCACAGACTTGCTCGAATCGACTTATAGTCACGACTTAATCGACTTCTAAGCGAGTTTGCCACCTCGCTTCTTGATTTCAGAATGCGAGTGCGTGTCCTCGGTTCTTGATCTTCTAGATAAGCCAACCGAGTCTGTGTCCTCAAAGCAAACTTATCTTCTTGATTCTAGCATTACCGAGTTTGAACCTCGATTCTTCATATGCATGTTCAGTTTTCTTGCTATAACTCAGCTTTTCTTGTTGTGACTCATTTGTTCGCCTAGTTCTATTCTATTACAATACTTATGCGAAACAACCTATACAAAGTTCGGACTCTAGATAGAACTTATACATTTATCTCTAGACCATTTTCTTGCTTCTTCTTTCATTATGCACTATAATGATTGAATTACGACTTCATCATCATGGGTTGTAAGTGATTTGTCTAATTTCGTGATGAATCATCATCAAAACATAAATAATATTTCCAACAATTTCCCCCTTTTTGATGATGTATCATAACCCTCCCTTAAAGCAATAATAAAAGAATAGTGCAAGAAATCATAACGAAACAAATTAAGATAGCAAACTAGAACAGCCAAGTTTATTACAAGTTTCAATAGTGAAACAAACTGAGTTATAACTGAATAAAATTACAACTTCTCTTTTTCCAGTGCTAATATCTTTCCCCAAGAAAAATGCTTCTCTTAGTTTCCAGAAGTCTTCTTTCTTTTCCTTCTTCAACTAATTCGCCATCTCTAGGCTTGATCTCCAGATATTCACTGATCAAGCGATTAGCCTCTTCATTGTCCTTGTTCTTGAGCTTGATCAGAATTTCCTTGATTTCCTCTTCCATCAGTTTCTCTTCTTCATCCGAAATGAGATTAAGTTTTTCTTTTTCTGGTTCCTTTTCATCTTCCCTCTCGTTCGAGTTTCCCCTTAGTTCTTGTCCTCTCTCTTTTTTGTCGCTTTAGACCCTCTTGCAACTCGACACAGTTACAAGTTTCTTCCTTATATTCAGCACAACTTTGACTGCGGTTTCTTCGTCTTCCTCAGTCCTTGTTTCTTTGAAGATCTCTTCTGCAGTTAATTCCTCAATCAGACTATCAGCTTTTTCTCCAAGGAGTTGAGTGGTTAACGGATCAGTATTTATCTGTTTGTCTTGTTCCTCCATCAATTTCTTGGCATAGATCTCTTCAGCTGATTTAGTTTTAGCATCACTAGCTTCATCTTCACCAATTTCATCATCAACTTTATATTCCCCCTTGTTTGAAGATAAGCGATAGCAATCTTCAAATAATCTATGGAGGGTGATGAGGTTGGAGTACTTGTTCAAACCTGAGTAATGAGATCTTCCAATGAAGTCATGTAGGTCGAAAAGCTTCTGCTGTAGAGTCTGCATCACACCCTCAATGATTGCCTTCAAATTGTCAGTTTTTCTTCAGCTGTTTCAGTTGGCTGTTGCTGAGATGATTCAGCTACATGCTTGCTTGTGGATGCTACAAGGGTTTGAGATGAGGTGCTGGCCTCAGGATAATAAAAATGAACATCAGGAACTGTCAGTTCCTTTTCATACTCAGCCTGGCAGAATTCTGCATCCTCCACGGCTTCTCTTTTCTCTTCAATGTATTCCTCACACATAGTAGTGGGAAATTCACTCCCTTCAGATTCTTCACACTCGCTTTCTTCCGATTCTTCAACATCTCTTTCAGTTTCTTCTTCAATTTCTACATCATCTTCAGTTTCATCTGCCTTTCTTCCTTTGTTTTCTTCACTTCCTTCTGATTCTTCAATATCATCAGTTTCAACATCACTTTCATCAATATTAATTGCCACTTCAGGTTCGGTTTTCTTTGCCTGAAGTTTGTTCCACAACCTTTTCTGTCTTCTTACAGTTCTATCATCCAGTTTTATGATCTCGCTTGAACTGGAGTCAGAAATTTCACTTTCTTCCTCAATGATTTTCCTTTTCCCGGCTCTGGTGGACACAGGTTCTTGTTTGACTTCGGTTGGAGTTGATTTGGAGATAGAGAAGTGATCAATTATTCTTTGGACTAGATAGGTGTAGCCCTTTTTTAGTAAAAACTTCTCTCCAGTGTCCTTTCTTTCTTTGACTCTTTCTTTCTCTTCTAAAATTTTCTTTATCAACTGATTGAGAACAAATTTGTTCCAATCCAATTTCTTTCCAAACCAAATAGCATAAATCATCTTCATTTTATCAGTTGAGAGAGTATAGAAATTTCGAACGTGACCAATGACGTTTCTGGAAAGAAGTATCGTCAAGGCTGTGAATTCTTTCTTTTGTTGATAGATGGAGCCAATGAAGTTCTTCTCCTTCTTGTTGATTGCAGTGACACTCCAAAGTTTTCTCTTTTCTTCATTTCCGAATGTGAAAGATGAAGATCCTCTCATTATGTCTAAGCCGAAGACAAGTGATAGCAAATGTTCATCAACAGTAAAGCTTTTCTCTTGAACAGTCGTTTTGAAGCCTTTTCCATTGTTGATGATTTCGGCATTCCTGTAGAAATCTCTGATGCCATCTGGACAAAAAGTAGTGACCTTTGTATCAATCAAATTCTCCAATCCTCGAATCTTTTTGATCTTCTTTGCAATTTGGATAAAAAGAGTGGAGTTTGAGAATCTTTGACAGAAGTTATCCAGGCTGGTGGTGATTCCATCGTCAATGTTGTATTGCTCCATTGATTTTTGAGTTAGGGATCCTTGAATGCTTGATTTTGGGTGAGCAGAATTTCGTCAAGATTTTGTTTTGCAATCGTTTTCAAATAAGAGTCGTGTCATAATCAATGTGATTATGTAGGGATGTACATCTACTTTTTCTCCCAGATTGACACGTGGCTTCGAGTGATTTGTCATGTCAGCCCAAACGTCAGATGGTAGCTGGAAAGTTTACTTCTTTTGACCAATTTGTCCTTCATCAGCCTTTGCCTTCTCAGTTTTGTATAGAAGTCAGTTTTCTAAGGATTTTGCAATGTGAACTGACTTTTCCTGCAAAACAGTTTAAGCTTTCTTCGGTACCCATACCTTTTTGGGTCCGGCTGAGTTAGTTACTGAAGTATTACTTTCAGTTTCTTTGTTGAGAGAATTAAACCTTCTCAACTCTTTTCTAGATAAACCATTAAGCTCAATCTTAGTTTATTTCACAAGGATTCTTTTAGATTTAACATTTTTAGTTTCCTTGTGTAATCCACTAGATCTTCCAGTATCTTGATTTCTAAAGTTTATACTTTTTGAAGTCTCAAGATTGGGTAGGGGTGGGGGATTGCTTTTGTCAAATTTACTAGACATTAATCTTTCAGCTAGATTTGACACCTCAGTTTCAAGAAACTCATTCCAATCTTTTGCTTTGTCAAGTTCTCTGTCTTTTAATTTTAGTTCAAACGTAAGTTTTTCAGTTAACTTGACAAGATCAGAGTTTCTCAGACTGTGTTCAGCAAATGATAACTGATTTGAAGAATGTACCTTTCCTTGATGATTTGATGCAGTTTTAGGATTCGAATGTACACTCTTCTGTTGCTGTGATGAATCTTCTATATCAACAACCACTTGCAACAACTCATTTCCTTCTTCTTTTGAGAGGTCTCTTAGTGATGGAACTCCTCTGGATTCGTTAATATGAACATTGAAGTTTGTATCACTGAGTTGAGGTTCTGGATTTGTATGTAAATTTGTCGCACTGAACCTTTCAAACATTTTATCCTGAAAATCAAATATATTTTGCAAGCAATTAGTCAGGGGGTGAATGAGCCAACTTCTAGTTCTAGATGTAGACATTGAAACTAAGTGAACTGATACAGTGAGGGGTCTTCAACAACTGGATGCTTCGAACAAATAACTGATGCACAGTTATCTCCTTGAGCAGTAACAATTCGGATCTCTTCCAAAAGGAAGATACCAATTGTTGGTATCGGAAATAATCGATGGGCGATTACTTCAAATAGACAAACGATCATTGGAGCAAGAATGAATCTCTTCAAAGCAAGCACCGCTCCGATACCAATTGTTGGTCCTTGGAAGGCTAATGAGAAGTTTAGGGGGTGAATAAACTTGTCACCAAAAACTAATCTGAAGTGGAAAAGCCCCAGAGGCGAGTTTCTCTCGAAACTCAAGCGATCTTCGATTCGATTTTGTTCTGTTCCTTAACTTGTGCGGAGTTCGATTAGCTCAATGAATATAACTCAATTCTGACTTATATTTAGTCTTGTTAACTGGCAGCGGATAAAACTAGCCTTTAGTGCAATAGATGTGTTAGTTAAGTTCTAAGACTCTCTATGTATCAGTTGTGTGCTGACTCAGTGTCTAGTGTTTGCAGAGTGATAACGCAATAAATAAAACAAACACAAATGCATAAAGTAAATCAACACAAGATTTGTTTATGGAAGTTCCGGGTGGTGTAATCCCGTACGTCTCCCCTTCTCCTGTGGCGTAGGAGGTATCACTAGAATAATGAGATAACCATTACAAAATCCTAGCACTATGACAGTCCTTCACGACACCCTAGTTTCACTGTCTACACAAAATGAAGAAATGTGAGATTGCTCCCTTCATCCTGCACACTGATCATTCGGAGGTGGAATTGCTCCTTCACCAGCTCACCACTAATACCAACACAGTTCTCGGGATCGCACTAACAAATTGTGGCAACTAAGTTGCAACTGTATGAAGAAAGGTAGAATTGCTCTCTTCAAACAATGCACAACCAACCCTTTTTCACAAAGGTTAGGTTTAGAATTAATCAAGGATTAATTGGTGAGTTTATCTGATTCTTTCCGATCTCGACTTTGTAGCTCCAAGATTCCTTCTTTCCCCCCTTAATGGGTTACTGGATTTTTCTTTGAAGTCTTCAAGGCAATTCTGTTGGCTTCCCCTTTTTCTAGATATATTTGATCTGATTTTGTGGATCTGGATTTGGATCTTGAATATATACTTGTAAAGCTCTTTTTCTGATCTTCTCTCTCTCTTTTTTTGAGAGATTCTCTTGTGTATTTATAGGGGTGATGTAATGGTCACTAGCTCTTGTAGCCGTTACACTTGTCGTTTAGCCAACGTTCACAAGTATGATCTTTTGTCGTATAGTCAGTTTAAATTTAACAAGGCCTTAACTCAGTTTTCTACTCTTCTTCAAAACTGAGTACCTTGTATACTTAATATCTGAATTCAATTGACTAAGTCAGAGTACACCAATCAGTTTCTTCTTATCCAGGTAACTGATAATCTTTGTCCTTAAGATTATTCAGTTTTACATGATCTATAACTCGATTTGAGTCACCACAGACTTGCTCGAATCGACTTATAGTCACGACTTAATCGACTTCTAGCGAGTTTACCACCTCGGTTCTTCGCTTTTCAGAATCGAGTCTGTGTCCTCAATTCTTGATCTTCTTAGATAAGCCAACCGAGTTTGTGTCCTCGGTGAACTTATCTTCTTTGATTCTAGCATTACCGAGTTTGAACCCTCGATTCTTCATGTGCTTGTTCGGTTTTCTTGCTATAACTCAGTTTTCTTGTTGTGACTCAGCTGTTCGCCTAGTTCCTATTCTATTACAATGCTTGTCTGAAACAACCTATACAAAGTTCAGACTCTAGATAGAACTTATACATTTATCTCTAGACCATTTCTTGCTTCTTCTTTCATTATGCACTATAACAGTTAGTTACGACTTCATCATCATGGGTTGTAAGTGATTTGTCTAAATTCGTGACGAATCATCATCAAAACATAAATAATATTTCCAACAGTACCCATGTGTCCTGCCTACGGTCATAAATCACCACCACTTGAAGTGTGAGACCCACCGACAGCGACCACACATGGCAGAGAATCTCGTTTGACGATAATACTATCGTCGTGAGAGTCCATTTGACGACAATATTATCATCGTAAAATCATGCACGACTGGTGAAAAGACCTGACACTGTACCCATGTGTCCTGCCTACGGTCATAAATCACCATCACTTGACGTGTGGGACCTACCGACAGCAACCACACATGGCATAGAATCTCGTTTGGCATAGAATACTATCGTCGTGAGAGTCCATTTGACGACAATATTTGAAGGATGTAGGAGCTCAGATCTAAACGAATTAGATCTACGCGCAGCGGATGAATCACGATTTATATATCACAATACATAAATAAAGGATTTAATTACTACAAGGGGGTTAAGATTATATTACCAATAGTGGGAAGAGAAGCCTTGATCTTCCAATGTGTTCTCCAAACGGTGGTTGGTGGACACCCTTCTTGATAAAAGCACCTCCTTGATATGCAACACCAAGAAAAACTTGGAGTTTTTCTTCTTCTAAAAACCCTAGACAAGAAAAAACAATTTTTCTCTCTTTTTATGTGGTGTGGTCGAATTTTTTGCATTACCAATACACTTGGTATAACTCTCCTTTTATAGGAGAGTAGATCCTTGGTCTCCAAGTATTAATTAATTAAATAAATAAAATTAAAGGATATTTTCCTTAATGACTAATTGTGATATGTATTGACCAATAGGAAATCAAATAACAAGTCATCCAACCAATCATATAACAAGAATATCTTTTATTTTCCATAACACAAGAAAATTAATTCTGGTGCTAAATGAAGACCTAATTGACGCCACCTACTAGGGTTTATAAGCCCACATAAAATATCTTTTATGTGTATTATATTATTTAGCCCAACTAAATAATATCCATGCAAATCAATTAATTAGCCCAGCCAATTAATTAACACTGAGGCCCAAATAAACAAGAATATCATCCCGAATTATAGAAGCCACATTGGGGACCATGGAACTATAACCAGTAGCTCCAATAATTAATTATTCATCGAACAAAATAAGTACATTAATTATTAATTCCGGGATTACGCCACCATAAACCCGAAACTGAACTCTACCGATTATAGATGTATACTTATACTCAACCCATAGAGTGAATAAGTGTCCATTGATATAATCACTACATACGGATTAACCCTCCATAGACTGTCCATTCTGAGTAGGAAGTCTCCGTGAACCCGACTCAGAATATCTTATCCTTTTTTACAATTAACCCCCTGATGATCAATTAGTTCACATATCTTACTAGTGATCAATTAGTCTAATATGAACTCGGCCGATCGATCACTTTCTTAGGGTTAACAAACAAGGTGACTGTCTCTCTACTTCCCGCAGGAAGGAATGGATTCCATGTCTCTGTGAAAATCGAACTACTCACTCATCGAGGAGATAGTGCCAATGAGAAGTGGCTTGGAACACATATTTAAGTGAACCGTAACTAACACATCAAACACTACCCCGAGACAAGCAGCACCCTGTGATCACCTCAGGATTAAGGTTGATCCATATATGATCATCTAATGATTTAATAAGATTCCTTGATTACGGAATTATATCGAGAAATTCATATTAAATCGGTCCAGTCCTATATGAATGCCATCATATATAAATGCCCCACGTAGGTACCCTCTACCGATAGTCCGGATAAGACTATCACACCCTAAGGTGTTCTGGGCGCATTATTGGTGTTTTAATCAAGAGACCCTAATCTCTGATTAAGTTCACCAGGGACTAACAGTTTAAGTATATCACCACTAACTCAATCCTCACGTGCAATCCATACACTGAGTTAAGTGGTTACATACACATATACTTACGGTTTGCAGAAGTGTATTACTTTACAAGCACAAAGCAAGTAATAAGGTGAGATAAATTCTGTCATCCATTATTAAAAAATAATTACACAAATTGTCTTTCGGGCACTACACCTAACAATCTCCCACTTGCACGAAATGACAAGCAACGATTGTTTTTAGAGCACACCCTTTCTCATCTTATTCACAACACTCTCTCATTTGCTCTAAAAGCAGATGAGATATATCCCTCAATGCCATACCCTCCAAGCACTCGACTTGGTACACTGATCTGTTAGGTTGTCGGTTCGAGAAGATCTTTAGGATCAAAACGTCGCCGGTCCATCTAATCAGGCGGTACTCTCTCTCAATATGCTTTTGACCTCTAGTGACTGAGAAGATCCTTCTATGCTATCTCTTCACTGTTTTTACAATGAAGTGATATCGGCTCACTAGACCTGGAATTACTCCCAGACCAAAAAGGAAATTCTAAGCACTATGAGTAAACACTGAGCCCGAGATCAACTTAATGATCATCCTTAATCTGACTACAAGTCAGAATTAGTGTAGTCAACCATATTCAAGTTTGCACCCGAATATACAAGCACATTATTCCTCGTTCTTCAAAGATAATTAAGGACGTACTAAACCGCTAATCAAAGCTTAAATACGAGATTCGACTACTACTGACTTGCCGTAATCCAAGAGAGACTCTATCCCATTTTCTCTTTATCCGAAAATTTTGAGAATAATTCCTGAGAGGTAGGGTAGGACTACTTTCGATGAATGTTGCATACGTATATGCATGATCATCTTATTCAATAAGATAGGTGGGATAGCCAATGACTCATTCTCGTGAATTTGACCGAATCAGATTCTAAGAATATAGTCCAATTCTCTCATCCAGAGAATCTTGGCGTGTCAGTTTCCGACTTCAGATAGCATACCCATGTTGTTTCCAACCGTTTCAGTGTTATCATTCATGAACACTAATAATACTACTTTACCAATATTGATATCCAGTCTACAAAAGACTTATCAATATTCAGGTCAAGTCCACATATTTTAAAACATGTGACTTTAAAAGATCGAGAGGTTCTCTTAATTCCACAAAGGATATAAGCCCCGGCAGTAATCCTGCAGTTTGTTCTAACCAAGACCCTTCTGTTCCGAATGAATCCAGACTCCGTTTTTCGGCAAGAAAGTCTTAGGGAATCACCCCTATTTTCTGCTTTCTAACGAAATCTAACAAGACTGAGTGGTGAGAGAGTTCAAGGTCTGGTTAACTCTCTACTTGTCAGGGAATCACCCCTATACCACTCGGCTTTGCGCTGAAAGTTTAAACTTTCCTATTCATTCGACTCTTTTCCGTGTAGATCCAATTGCTCCCACTGGGCGCGGTTCTACAAGAGGCTGAACAGAACTGGAGTACCTAAACTCCATTCACAGGGTTAAGGCTTTCAAACCAACCTCTATGATCAGAATCCTATACAGCCCACTAAGAGCCATATGTTATCAATCACCCCAGCAGACTGTAAAGTCCACAAAACCATAATAGGTCAACGGTTAAACCATACTCCCACTGCGTTTTTGGTGGATTGACATTCTGATCTAGTAGTATTTATCAGTGTAACCACCAACAACCGATGTTGGACATGGTCTGATTAAATCAGATAGTAACTACCTTTGGGTAACCGTACTCCAAGGTTTAAGGCTGTTACTTATAGATTCTATCAGAAGCCTTGTGACAGTTCAACTATCACTTTCTGATCTCAAGAATCTTATAACCAACCTTCACTCGTCTTATTAAGGCATTTCACGAACAGTCAAAGTCTGAACGTATGCGCAAAATTTCCAGTCCTACCTTCAAGCATTAAATGCTAAATGCCTACATTTACGGAAGTGGTGTGAACCGAATTCACTCCATAAATTCACTAGCATCTTCTAGGTAGACTTCTCGGTTTACATTATAATGTTAACCGTTATTTTGCAACCAATTATCTTAATCGAGTTCAGCAGTGTATTGTAGCACATCAATAACTATATAGGGCAAGTCTATGGTTTCTTCCTAAGTGAGAAACATTCCACTAGGAGGTAGGCCGAGCATCAGTCCCAAGACTATGCGATAGCCTATTTCTGAGCATGGAATACTCTATTCTCTGCTAAAATCAGAGACTCATCCTCGTATTCTTTCGATAAACTAAATCATGTTTCGAGTAGTTATCAGACAAAATGTCACCACTTAAAAGCTCCCATTAGCTTGTATCTTTCACTAGACCCCGAAGGTCATTGTGAACAAGCTACGTTACTTCTTTAGATCTATTACCCTTTTCTAATAGAAAGGAAGCTTAGTCATTGTTCATTTGAGACAGTGTTCCTAGACTGGCAGATAGGAATCACCCTTAGCCAGTCGTTAGGTCTTATCTCTATGATATATGCACTAATTAATAGATTTTGAAGAATCGTTTATCTTAATACGGAAACCGTTTGCCTATAATAGTTTAAGACGTGTTACATATACCTTTTCAGAGATTTCTTAGTGGTTCGACTTTATCAAACAAAAGTCCGAGTCTCGGATTCGTACTACAAATGTCATATTCACTTTCTATGAGGCAACAATATATCGAGTTGAAAGTGAATCCATTTGTTTCAACGAATCAGAAACAGAAAAATAAATTTTTCTCGTGATATTCAAGGATAGAATCCAAATTCATTTCCTTATATCACCCCACTATTCTAGCTGAAATTACTGCCCGTTGTTACTCTATTAATCGTTAATGCACAGCTTCCTTGTTCTTCCAAAGAACTAAGCTACCGAGTCAAATTACTCGGTTAAGAAAGTCGCTAAGGATTCATTGGTTAGTGATCCGAAATCACTTTCATTATCCTATACTTTCTTTATTTAATGTTTCGGTTTAGCCTCAAAACTTCAGTTAAGATGATTAACACTTATAGACATTCTTTCCCATTCTTAACTTTCCTTAAAAGGAAATAGTCTTGAACTAGCAGTTCGTTTGAGTAGACACTACTCGTTAACTGTGGGATGTCTAATGTTACCCAGTGGGACTAATTTTCTAATAAATTAGAAAAACATAAGACAAAAGCTCCCACTAGTTTATCGGTTCCAAATACCGTCTAACTAGCGACACTTTAATTTATGATTCTCCAATTTTTCTATTAGAAAATTTCTCGTGTAGACACTACACAATTAAAATTCACTAGAAGAATTTTATCGTCCCTATCATCTTTCTAACTGACTACAGTCGTCTTTCGTTCAACACGATTGACAACAATGACATCCTTGTTTATGTCACATAAGTTCTGAACGCTCAAAATATCTCTTCCGAAAAATTAATGAACGATTAATAAGTACAACGTTCTAGTTACTTACCACTTTTTAACGAAGTCATTACTAGTCAATTTTACACTAGCAGTCTAGTACCCTAGAGAGATATATAAATAGTTGTGAATAAAAATGACAGAAAATAAATCCAAATCATACACTACTAATAAATTTTAGGAACTATAAACTAAGTACTTATAGTCTATCCTACCGTTCCAAGGACTTAATCTCTTGCCTCTGTGCCGCCTTAGGGTAGGTCAAAGAGCTTTCGATTCATATTGAAGATCAAATTGAGAATCGAACATCTCATTTATGATCGTCAATCACCTTTCCTTTTTCAGCCAAGGTATTACCAAAATACCCTTTATGAGTGTGACCTATTGTTTCAAATTTTTAGGTAGACCCCGAGTGTGCCGCCTTAGGGTCGGTCAGTGACCCGGCGAGTACCAAAAATCCTATCCTTTCGGAGACCAAGCCTTGAATTTTGATAGCGGTGAAGGCCTTCCTTAGGGGGCCGAAATCAAATCCGGCACGAGGCGTCACCATTCTCTCACAGTGCTTGAGTCAACAGTAGAGGCCGTGGGGTTGGCTGTCGCCTCTCCCGCTCCCACTCAATATTTTGAAAAAGTGGTGGGTTTACTGATCACATTTTTGGACTTGATGTTACATTAAGGAACAATAAATCATAGACCCGAATGGTGTCGGTTATGTGGGCTAGCCCACCCGACCTATTCGTTGGAACATATGTGGCCGTCGGACGGGTCAAGACTATGGGAGCTCCGTTGAGCCGTAGTGGCTCTTCGGAAGGCTCAGCCTTACCGCACCCCCGTGCAAACGCCACACGTGGAGGGTGAAGTCGATCGAGCCATAGCTACTGTTGACCACCCAACCGTGGTTAAACCACTTTCGAACCATGTTTGCCCGTGATTATCCAATCCTTAAACATCAAACTTTCACATAGACACTACGGAACAAAAACGTAATCTCGCTCAGGTAATGTGGAATTCACCGAGAATCCAACACCTTAACCACGAGGTTTGGGATTTTACTCCTATGCTTTCGTAGAGTGGGATTCACCGAGAATCCATCACCCAACCTCGAAGATTGAAAAAACCCGTGATCCTCGGTTTTTACCCTAATTAGTTTCTAATTAATATCAAACAATTAATTAAAACTAATTGCGTGTTTTATACATGCCTAACTAATTCCTCGAATTAATTTCTACATGTATGCATATGGAGTGGAATTCATGATATGATGCATGTCATGGCAATTTTCCGGTTCTACACATACAATCTAAACATGTATTCTAGTGCGGAAAATAAACACCGAAATGGACCGTTGGCACCCCCGTATCTAACCTATTAGAAAATAAATAACCAAACCCTAACTAGGGTTTACTACTTTCTACAATAATCTGCAGCTGTTCAAATTTTTCGATGATCGGGAAACCAAACGAACTCGGATCGCGACAAAACTTTCCAGATCTGTTCTTCACTCCTTGGGCTTGAATATGGACGGTTGGATCGGAGTTTTGACATGTCAATTTTCTGCAGTGAGTCGCCTAACTTGCTGCTGAATCTGTCTCTTGCAGCAGCGCATCAGTGACTTCCCGAGGCTGATCGGGAATCGAGATGAAACCCGATAGACCTGAAATTTTTATGCCACGTCAATGACTCCATTTTATTAATCTGACCGGTCGGATTTCAGTTTCAATGGTCCAAACGCTTCCAGAAATTCGAGGAAGTCACAGGTAGGGTTTTGTGAATCCTGCGTTTTTATGTTACAGCAGCCTCTTTACGAAATGAACGGATATGGATTCGGATTTCCGATCGATGCCAAATTTTGTGCACTTGTTCTCCATCTTCCAGTCTTGATTCTGACCGGAGGGATCATCGTTTCAACGGCTCGATCAACGGGAAAAACAGAGAAACTAAACAGATACTAAACAGATCTATTTTCTGGAAATTAAAATTGCAATAACAAATAAATTACATAATTTCATATACTCATATGAACGAATTTTCATCGTTTATATGAGTTTACAATAGATCTAACGGGTAAACAGTGCCAACCCTCAATCCATCTCTTCAACCACAACAACCAATCATTATCTATGCATATAAAAAAAATTAAAATTTATCTACATGCAATTCCACTCCTTTAAATCGTTTATTTATGATTATAACTATATAAATTGTGGAACCTGGCTCTGATACCACACGAAGGATGTAGGAGCTTAGATCTAAACGAGTTAGATCTACGCAAGCGGATGGATCACGATTTATATATCACAATACATAAATAAAGGATTTAACTACTACAAGGGGGTTAAGATTATATTACCAATAGTGGGAAGAGAAGCATTGATCTTCCAATGTGTTCTCCAAACGGTGGTTGGTGGACACCCTTCTTGATAAAAGCACCTCCTTGATATGCAACACCAAGAAAAACTTGGAGTTTTTCTTCTTCTAAAAACCCTAGACAAGAAAAAAACAATTTTTCTCTCTTTTATGTGGTGTGGTCGAATTTTTTGCATTACCAATACACTTGGAATAACTCTCATTTTATAGGAGAGTAAATCTTTGGTCTCCAAATATTAATTAATTAAATAAATAAATAATTAACTAAAATAAAAGGATATTTTCCTTAATGACTAATTGTGACATGTATTGACCAATAGGAAATCAAATAACAAGTCATCCAACCAATCATATAACAAGAATATCTTTTATTTTCCATAACACAAGAAAATTAATTCTGGTGCTAAATGAAGACCTAATTGGCGCCACCTACTAGGGTTTCTAAGCCCACATAAAATGTCTTTTATGTGTATTATATTATTTAGCCCAACTAAATAATATCCATGCAAATCAATTAATTAGCCCAGCCAATTAATTAACACTGAGGCCCAAATAAACAAGAATATCATCCCGAATTATAGAAGCCACATTGGGGACCATGGACCTATAACCAGTAGCTCCAATAATTAATTATTCATCGAACAAAATAAGTACATTAATTATTAATTCCGGGATTACGCCACCATAAACCCGAAACTGAACTCTACCGATTATAGATGTATACTTATACTCAACCCATAGAGTGAATAAGTGTCCATTGATATAATCACTACATACGGATTAACCCTCCATAGACTGTCCATTCTGAGTAGGAAGTCTCCGTGAACCCGACTCAGAATATCTTATCATTATTTACCATTAACCACGATGATCAATTAGTTCATATATCGACTAGTGATCAATTAGTCTAATATGAACTCGGCCGATCGATCACTTTCTTAGGGTTAACAAACAAGGGATCATCTCTACTTCCCTTGAGGAAGGAATGGATTTCATGTCCGTGAAAATCGAACTACTCACTCATCATCGAGAGAGATAGTGCCAATGAGAAGTGGCTTGGAACACATATTTAAGTGAACCGTAACTAACACATCAAACACTACCCCGAGACAAGCGGCACACCGTGATCACCTCAGATTAAGGTTGATCCATATATGATCATCTAATGATTTAATAAGATTCCTTGATTCTGAGAATTATATCGAAATTCAGATTAAATCGGTCCGATCTATATGAATGCCATCATATATAAATGCCCCACGTAGGTACCCTCTACCGATAGTCCGGATAAGACTATCACACCCTAAGGTGTTCTGGGCGCATTATTGGTGTTTTAATCAAGAGACCCTAAACTCTGATAAAGTTCACCAGGGACTAACAGTTTAAGTATATCACCACTAACTCAATCCTCACGTGCAATCCATACACTGAGTTAAGTGGTTACATACACATATACTTAGGGTTTTGCAACTGTGTATTACTTTACAAGCACAAATCAAGTAATAAGGTGAGATAAATTATGTCATCCATTATTAAAAAACAATTAAACAAATTGTCTTTCGGGCATTATACCTAACAATATTATCATCATAAAATCATGCACGACTGGTGTCAAGACCTAACACTGTACCCATGTGTCCTGCCTACGGTCATAAATCACCACCACTTGACGTGGGGACCCACTGACAGTGACCACACATGGCAGAGAATAACTCGGATTTTATTAAGATCCTTATACCATATATTCAGTCCCACCCCATTCTCCCTAATATATACTACGAGACATCCAAATAATCATGCAAGAATGAACAATGGGATGACTCAAAATCTTCCTACAAATACATTTGATTAAGAGCATCCCACCTCATGTCTAACTCGGATTATTTATTCCCTATTTGGGTAAACCCGTATGCCCCTATGTTTGATAACGAGGGTATGGAAGATGCATCCTATGATGAGGAGACACTCTTAAGTAGGTTCCCTGATAATGGGGATAGGTATTATTTCGAGAAAACTGGATTGGTAGAGCTGTAGTTGCAGAGAGGAGGTTATCATGGGATAGTCTGCCTACACTCTTGAGAGACAGATTACTCAGAATTGGGTGGTCTGGTTTCGCTAACACCCTGATGGAACGGTGAGTATGAATCGGTCTATCGTTCGTGAGTACTATGCAATTGTTGAGAGTGGGATACTTTGGGGGAGGACCGCAAGCACACCGCGAAGCCTCCGAGGCGTTACCGTCAGTTTGGATGCGGGGTGGATCAAGCGCTACTATGGCATTCCAGAAGTCCCAGACGGTGAATAATTTTTCAGGCATCATCCTATGATTGTGCTGGACAATGGGATGGATTTGATGTATGAACTGGATAATGCATTTGGTGGGACTCATCTTTGGGGTCCTATCGAAAGGACAATTGATGGTTTGGTTGAATATATTCCAGCAAGATTAAATGCCGAGTGGGTACGTGTCCTGCTTATGTTTCTTGCAAATCGCGTCCACGGTACCATACATCACGTTCAACCAAACTTGGATATGTACATCCTTGCATACACAGTCTTATATCATCGAGTTAACGTGGGACGATACATCGTGGATAGGATTAACAGGATATCGATGGGGAGACATGGTGATGATTATATCTTTTTCCCATTTCTTATCACGACAATGGCCAGAAGCTTTGGGGTACCGGATCTTGACACGGATGAAATTGTTTGGCAAACACCGCCTTTTGTATTTAATGACCACCCTTGGTTTATTTAAGCAGTGTTCTTATTCTTAAGCAGTGTATAATTACTCTTTCTTTTTATGTTTGTAAGTGACGCGCACTTTACTATGACTAATGCAATCCTTAACCGGCAGTGTACCGGGTCAAATTGTAGCGTAATATGGTGAGTCAGGTGTCGTATCCTCAGAGTAACGTGTGGTAATTCAGAGTGTGGTTAAACACCAAGAAGCTGCTATTAACTCAATCTAAGTCGCAGTTTTTCTTTTTCCTTTTTAGTAACCGTAAAACAGTAAATAAATGCATAAAACTATATATAAAGCATAAATATATATATATAATATATATATATATATATATATATATATATATATATATATATATATATATATATATAATATATAGAAATACATATATATATATAGATATAAATATATATAGGTACCAATACAATATATAGGATATAAATACTAGTAATATTATTAGAAACTAGCCAAGAATATGTCACTGAATCAGTATCTCTTTTTAGTAGAAATAGATGTGCTTGATCTTTCCTTATTTTAAGGTTAATCAATTATATATAAACCGGTGTACTCCTAAGCTAGACAACTCCTCCTCACACGAGCGTATGAAATTGTCATATGTCAAAAATCCTCTGTCCAATGTCATCCTCAAGCTCGGGAACTCCGTTTTGTCATTGATGGCCGGTATTTTGAGTATTGCTCAATTAAACAGGTGATTTTAACGTGATAATATATTGAGTCCAATTTTCAATAAGATTTGTTTTTCTAGGACAAATCTGCCCCCGGGTAGGAAATAGGATTCCGTTTGTCAGACGGCCATTTTTACCCTCCGGTCTTTCTATTCAATATCGCGTATCCTAACTTCTCTGGTCAGTTCATCATTAGGTTACGATTTTTGTTAAATCAAGTAGCTAATTCAATTTTAACTTTTCATTAAGCGCAAATAGAAAGAGATTCATTATAATCAATTTTAATTCAATTTTAACATAGTCATCATCTATTTCCATAAAAAGATAAAACTAATTCAATTTCATATCTTGGCTAGATATAGAGTTAGCCTAATATCATTATAACTAATATATAGATACTAATATAAACAAACAAACATAAATACATTAAAAAGTTGCAGATTACAATTGTAGCGTCGAGCCGTATTCTCCGGAAATAACAACTCCTTTAGCAACAACGAGCCTTGATAATCCTTCTAAGTATTACACGAGACTTATACTACATTATTATTTATTTGAGAATGCCTTTTACAGTATTTACATAACTAGAAACTAGATTAAGATAATATATATATATATATATATATATATATATATATATATATATATATATATATATATATATATATATATATATATAAGTGATATATATATATATATTGGTACACTTCAAAGAGCCTGCAAATGAGCCATATTTATAGAGTGCAGGTAGTAGCCCGGCGCGTGCCGGCCCCTCTCCGGTGCATGCCGGTGCTACAGTACATATTCCCTTGTTGTCAGACCCACGTGCTGTTTGCAGAGAGATTCCGGCGCGTGCCGGTCACCTCCGGTGCGTGCCGGTCACCTCCGGTGCGTGCCGAACTTTGGAAAATATACGGATTCGGTTTTCCCTTTGTTTCGATCTCGATTCCTCGATTTTTCATAAAGACGTATTCCTGAAGCAGATCAAAAACACGAGCCATAGTAAATCTGACCACAAAATCATAAGTTTTATTAAATTTATAACGATAATATCTATTTATATCGATTTATGTTTTTATAGGTTTTTAGTTATATTTTTATAGAATTTATATGATATTATTGTAAATACGATATAAAAAGTCATATAATATAGTTATATTTTTATCATACATCAACTACTCTCCACTTAGCTTTTGATCGTCCTCGAGCAATATAAGCGATAATATATAAAATGTTATAATACAAATAATATATTTCTTCTAGACTAAATTTCTAACTTAGTAACGTATGCTGTCAATATTAATAATTATATTAATTTTATCTATCTAAGATTATTAAAAAGATAAAAAGTGTGTATAACTTAATAAATTAGTTATAAAATATTATCCAAATGAAATTCTACATGAATTACTTATATAATAAAATACTTAGGATAACTTTTTAATCGCCACTATATGAAATTTCGGAATCAAGGACTAAGTCAAGTAGTTGGCAAAATGACTTATAACGTTCAGGCTCAGGGTGTTTGGCTAATCGAAAGGATAACAAAGGAAAATCAAAAGAAATAGAAGCAAGCCGTACGTACTTACACCTTCAACTTTTGATCAAAATTATCTTGATTAGTAACATCCTGATACTGTTTTCAAAATTTAATTCTTATAACCATATTTTTCATTTTTTCTCTCTTTTTTTTTTATTTTAGAGAATACTAACATATCCGAACTTATTGCCAGAATCAATTATCTTTCAAGCGTCATGAGGTGAGAACGAATACATCAGCACCTAACTATTCCAACTTTTTCTTTTTCTAGAGAATAACAATATTTGATAAAAGATTGCCTTCCGAATAATATTTATTCCAATCTCAGCATATACCACTATTGAATTTCGATGTCGTCACCGCTATCCATAAGCACATACTAAACTTGCGTGATTTCAAGGAAATGTAGACCATTTTAAGTTAAGGGTCGGTTATATCTAGTTAATCATAATGGCTAATTTCGAGTGAGGTCTTGATCACTCTACAAGGCTAATGTGGGGACAAAAATTGGAAATTACGTTCGGGTAGGCTTATTTGGCCATAGTTAGTCAAAGTAATGCCAAAAATCTCATCATTCCTAATCCGATTCCAAATTCATACTTGTCTTGAAAAGAAAATCATTCTAAAATTTTATTATAATTATAAGTAACTTTTGTCTAATTTCAAAAAAAAATAATATTTCATACTATTTATCTAGTTATACATACTTAAAATCTTGATAAAAAATCTAACATAGATATAAATAATATAGAAATAATATATCGAGAAAAAAATTATTCTATCCAAATATACTATCCATATTATAATAATTATATATTATTTCGTTTATTTCCTTAAGAATAATTAAACTAAGTGTTTAAGCATTTGATATATAAAATTTAATTTATTTACTAACCAATCTCTACTACCCCACTTTTAATTGGCATCGTCCGATGTCTAATGAGTAGTAAAAGGTGGATTAGAAAATAAAATGAATTTTATAATGGTTGAATTATTTTACGTGTCATATTGGTATAACAAAATAACAAAATTGAAGACAAGTATGAGGCCTAGAGGATGAGGCCATCTACGATATTGGTATAACAAAATAACAACAAAATTCAACAACAAAAACCAATAAGTACTTAGACCAAAATATTCAAGAATAAATTTTATAAAACTAAAAGGCTTAATAAAAATTGAAATGATTGATATATATATATATATATTGTTACCGTATAAAGCTAGAAAAAGTAGATAGTTGCCGGAATGTATGGTGGTCGCCAGAATGTGTTGAAAAGAGGAGCTTTGCTTGCAAAATCTATCATTTTATGCAATGGTGATGATTTTATGTAGTGTAATGGAAGAGAAGATGATTAATTAAATAGTTTGGGATAGAAAAAATGGTGAAAAGTGATGAAATTTTTGAAGAGGGGAAAAGGGGTGGGGCGGCTTTTGCTCAAAAAAAATGAAGAAGATGAAGATGATGGAATTGTGATGTTTTTAGGTTATAAAGCTAACGAATCGAACCGAACTCTTATCGACTCAAATCGTTAGTAATTACTCGATTCTCTCTTTTTTTTTTTTTTTGTGTGTAATAATTTAAATTATATCATAGAAATATTTTTATAAAAATCATAAAATTATTTCATGATAAAATAAATTATTACAATTTTTTATAAAAGCTCAAAAAAATATTTTTGGTATGATAATCCTTAATTATATATGATATAAAAATAAGTTTATCATAAAAATTTTATGAAATATTTGAAAATTATATATATATAAATATAAAATATATATATATATATATATATATATATATATATATATATATATTCTAGTATAAACATAAAACTTAATCTAATTCTACTCCCATCATTCTTAAATCTTCAAGATTTCTATAATAACGGTCCATCAACCTAATTCCTAGAAATGATGCGTTTGAATTCTCTTTGTTGTCCATCGGGATTTTCGGATAACCACCTAGTCGTTCCCTTCTTAATAACATTCAAACATTCATCCTGAGATTTGGTTGTACTTTCTCCACATTTTCCATTATGTTCACTTTTGCCACAGATTCTACATCTCATTAGAAATCTTGCCCTTCTCTTTATAGCATTTCTCGATTTTCCGTTACAAAGATCTCTTTCTCGATTTTCGCTTATCACTCCTTGTTTAAATTAAAAGCGAGGCTTCTATTCTAAAGGCAACATCTTTATCTAAACCTAATTTTAAAAGTAAAATAAAAACTTCTATTCTATCTATAAAAGACATTCCATTTCTTTAACGTCTATCCGGTAAAAGACGAAACTAATTAAATTGCATATAAAAAAGTGAATTAAAAAGATAGTACCCGTAATCGGCTGAGTTTAGAATTCCTGCTTCCTTAATCTGTTGGAGGGTCGTTAAGCAATAATATTTCTTCTGTTTTCGATACCCCTTCAGTTTCAACAAAAAGCTTTACCCTGTGACCATTGGCTATTGACGGGTCCGTTTCCGTCAGGCAGTTTGGAAGGATTACTTGGACGTGGGATATCTGGCCTCTTCGTGGTGCTCCGATCAATGAGGTTATCTCCGTCGGACGGTGGCGTTTATCGGTGCTGGTGATGAGCTCGCGGGGGTAATAGGGAAACAATAAATATGAGAGAGAGAGAGACAACAGTGCTGATAGAAATAAATGAGCAAAAGTTGTTCTATATATTCATTAATGTCACAGTGGGGGTATTTATAGGGAAAGGATAAAGCTGAAAAAGACTACTCGTGCTAGCGGCGCCGATGCCCGACAGATGGCAGTTGGCCTCGCATTCTATCTAAGCTTATGAACTTTCCCTTAACTAATATTCTCATAGGAATGGGCCCGCAGTGCTGCGGGGCGGCTCCCTTATGCTTATGAGGACGGCGGGATGGCCATCAAGTTGGCGACGTCGCGCGCTTATGCTCAGGGAAAGAGTTTGACTTATGTCCTCAGACGAGTTGACCGGGGATAATGGGACCGTGTCAGGTTCCGTATCATCAATGGCCCCCTACTCTGCGGCGGAAATTTGTTGCGGCGTAGAGTAATATACTGGTCGAGGAGTCTCCGTTGTCGAACACTCTTGGAAGACAAAAGTTGAGCGGACTCAGGATTAGGGATACAAATTCGTAGAGCCTTATCAAAACCTTTCTTAAGAAAAACCCAGTGGGAAAAAATCTTAAGCAAGGGAAAAGAGTACTCTCTGTTTGTATCAGAAATCTCAAGACCGCTCCTTCAGAGGCGAGGCGGGGTTGAGACATGAAGTTGATGCAACATATCCCGCGAGCGCTTCGTGAAGTTGAAGCTATCTGAAAGGCTTGCCAATCACTACAAGCGGGTTTCCTCCTCTAGTACACGTTAGTGGTGATCTGAGTCGTCGTCGCTTTCGGTAGTTCGCGATCGATCGCAAGCAACAAGGGATCGACCTACCAGGCCGCCCGGCACCGGATATAGAAGCGATCTTCTCTCATCCGGCGGCCTACCGGGTCGTCTTCCCCTCATATAAGGCGATCCTCTCTCATCTTGGATCTCGACTGCGGACTCGGTGATTGTAAGGGCCCAGTGCGGTGAAAGGCGCTTTGCCATTCTTCCCCAGGCAGCGTCGACCATGGCCCCTGGCGGTTTCCATTCGGACTAGACGCACAAACTTTTTGAGCAGCTTGCTTTGTGCGGTGCTGTGGATCCGATCGCCGATGAATACCTCGATCCTCCCGTGAGCCCGCGAGGACTCTGGATTCACTTATCTCGGCTTTCCTCCTCACGCTCTAACTCCGCAATCTCGAGGCGGCAAGAAGGCGGCGGTGGTATCAAGATTCTGTTCCATTTCCACTCGTGGTATTGAAATTGGGGTTGTCCTTCCCACGAAGGGTTATGGAGGAAGTGCAATTTGGATTCCGGATGCTCGTTGCCTTTGTAATCCTCCATAAATTCGTATTCAACATTATCCACCGAGACATTCTTGTTTTTTCGGGATTTTGTAAGGAAGAAAGCGAGTGATTCGAATGGGAGAAAAGCATCTGTGGAGGAGGCGGGTGAAATGGTGGCTTTTATAGAGGAGGTGGCGTGTTTGGCATGGATTACCATAATGGTGATGCCAGACGAGCAGCGGCTATCTGAAGAGGCGATCATAATGACCGGCGTAATGATGGTTATCGAGAGAGGTTTACCGTCATTATGAGCATTCGAAGGACGGTTATTTATGGTGGGTAATCATGGGCTATTTTTCGTCGAGAATAGTCCACTAGTCAAAGTAGCCCTATTAAACACGGCTAAAACTCGGGAAGACCACCAATGATGGCTTTTGAACCGTTCCATCCGTTGGGATACGATAGTTTGTGGGCCTTGGCGGGAGATGCGATGACACTGCGGATGCGATTTGAGGTGCCTGACGATAGAGCGATCCGGATATGCCGTGAGGAGTCGTTACGATCGCCGCCCGCTGCGGCTTGAGAGCTTGCGATGTAAATCGTCCGTGCTCGTTGGTACGGCGAGGTCGACATGTTGAGTGCACGCATACGCCGAGCGATCCGGATATGCGCGAGGCTGTTTACGATCGCCGCCGCTGCGGCTTGAGAGCTTGCGATGAAAATCGTCCGTGCTCGTTGGTCTGACCGAGGTCGACATGTTGAGGTGCACGGCATAGAGCGATCCAGATATGCCGCGAGGAGCTGTTGTGGTCGCCGCGACTGCGGCTTGAGAGCTTGCGATGAAAATCGTCCGTGCTCGTTAGTCGACCGAGGTCGACATGTTGAGGTGCCACGACAGTAAGCGATCCGGATATGCGCGAGGAGTCGTCGGCTGCGGCTCGCGGCGAGAGCTTGCGATGAAAATCGTCCGTGCTCGTTGGTGCGACCGAGGTCGACATGTTGAGTTTACGGGATTTAATCATTTCTGCGATCCCAGGCGAGATGGCGAAGTCATTTGTGTTGGCGAGAGAGCGGCGCCTAAGCGAGCTATTACGGTGGCGCGCCACGTGGAGCAATACAAATGGGCTGCAGAACGCTGCGTATCATTAAATGTGGCGTCCTTTCAGTTCTGACAAGGTGACGTTTCGCCGTAGGACGTGATGGCTGGTAATGATGGCTTTTCGTTTTTTACGCAAACTTCAAATTTCAAAGCGTCGTGTCGGTTTCTGAAACTTTTCGCTTTCCCGCGTAAACCGAACCGTTGGATGAAGATAATCACAGCCGCTGGTTGGTTGAATGCCTGTCTATTTAAGGGGGTGTTGCCCCTCTTTTTGCCACTTTTGAAAACCTCCTCCAAAATTCCCGGTGATCAACCCGAGAAATCAAGAGCATCCTGTGGTGATTTAGAACCAAGTTTCGAATTGAAATTTGAGGTGTGTTTGAACTTCATCGGAGTGAGCCTTTTCGCGATCGGGGCGATCATCCTTGTCTTCCCAATTTTACGCCATCCGGATCATAAAGGTACCATCTTTATCCGATCTAACTTTGGTTTTTCTTTGTTGATAAATCTTTTTGTGGTTGATTCTTGGCTGTGTATAGATCATAAGTATGCCTTTTGTCCCGTAGATATTCGGATTTTGAGGTTTTCTAACCGGGATAGAGTCCGTATGCCTAAGCCCTTCTTTTGTGAATTTGAAGCCTTGAGGATTAGGGTGCGATTTTCAATTTTTCGCGTAGTATTTCTTTATGACCCCGTTGCCCCTGTCTTTGTTGGCTTGCGCGGAAATGGGGGGTGTCGACTGAACTAAGCGTTGATCCCCTCTCTTCATTTTGCGGCATGTCGCTGCAGTGGGACGACAGCGATAAAGAGGAATTTAGTTATGGGGATGGCGGGGCCGAGGAAAGGGCTGGCGGCGAGGTTTCACCTTCCCATTCTGACGAAGAGGACTCGCGTCCTGCGACTGGCGAGGCCCAAAGGCTACTTATAACGAGGGCACTCGGTGCGCTACGAGTCCTTGCGACTTAGCTCCCAGAGAGCGAATTCCTAAGACCGCCGGTGAAAGGATTCAGACGGCGTCCGCCCCAAAGCCGCAAAGGCGAAGGGGGACAGCCGTGGGGGCACCCAAACCTGCTAGCTCCGCCCCGCAGAGGGGGAAAATCCAGATCAGCTTGGAGACTGCGGAGTCTTTGGAAGAGGGTGGCAAGCTGAAGGCCATGCATCGCGCGCCCGATGCGAGAATGGAGATCTTTGTTGACGCGGCGCTGACTTTAACACCGCTTATCGCGCCCGATACCGGCTTTCCGGCGACTATCATTTTTGTCCGTGCATGGGCGGCCGGCGATATGATTATACTTGTGGCGCTCTACCAGGATCGATTGTATGTC
Source organism: Gentiana macrophylla (assembly GCA_026214975.1). Taxonomy (NCBI): domain Eukaryota; kingdom Viridiplantae; phylum Streptophyta; class Magnoliopsida; order Gentianales; family Gentianaceae; genus Gentiana; species Gentiana macrophylla. The sequence continues at coordinate 22,406,253 of CM047816.1, read as the reverse complement.
CTTTCGACAATTTCTGGCGGGGTTCGAGGCCCCTTTCGATCCTTTTCTGGTGGAGGTGATGTATTTGCTGGAAGCCTTGCCGGCGGACTTTCACCCTAATGCTGTTAGGGCCCTGGCGGCGTTTATTGCGACGTGCCGCCTTAATGGAATTGAGCCCTCCTTGGGCCTGTTTAGGGAGTTCCATGATTTCGTCGGCACCCAAACTCCGGGTCGAGTGGCGTGAGGGCGCGTGAGGGAGGCCCTCGCCCTTTTACCCCGCCGACAACAAAATCTACAAGCTGGAGCCAAAGAGTGATGCGGGTACAATCCAGGTCGGATGGCCATTCCCGCATTTTGAGAGTCGAGACTCTGGTGGACTAGACTCAAGTGGCTCAAAGCGAGTGGTTCTCTCGCAAGCCCTAAAAAAGTAGAGCGATTGTGGCCTTGATAAGCTCTGGACGGATGATCTGCGCAGTCCGCATGATCGGCGCTCGGATGTTGACGAACGTAAAAGCTGGGTAGTAGCGAGGATGGCGGGGATCCCGGGCTGTTTGGAGTCGGGATTTTGCTGTCGTGAACATTCCCCGCCCGTCTGTGGAGCTTAGTGATCTGATTGGGTCGGCGAGTGCCACTTGGGTAGGAACTTTCCGGCGCAATGTGAAGAGTGTGGCGGTGATTGGTCGAGCCGCCAGGGTAAAACCATTTCTTCTCTATTTTTGTTTTGCTAACCCAAAAATACACAAGCTTTGTCTTGTGGGTCGGCGGCGCTGGGCACGAGCCCCTATCCACTACTTTTTTTTTTTTTTGACTTGTACATTTCGATTGCTTCCTCTTTTGTTTTTCTTTTTCGGTGATGCCGGCATCCGGTCTTCGTGAGGCGCTAATGTTGCATTTGCTAATGCCGCGAGGAAGACGCGGGAGGAAGAGTTAGCGAGGCGGATCCGTGATCATACCGATTGTTCATGTGAGGGATCAACCAGGTAGTGACCGTTCTTTGCGGCGGAGTACGAGATCTCGAGGCGGGGACCTCCTCCAGTGCTGCGATTGTCGAGCGATTCTGAAGAAGTCCGCCCCCGCCGGTGCAGGCTCGACCACCGCTGCCAGTAGCGGCCGAGAGAGTCGAAGAGGTTCTTGAAGACATCCCCTTTCCGAAAAAAAGACCAAGAGTCGTCGACCTGAGGGTTTCGATTTTCCCCTCTCAACCTTGCACTGTTTATGACTTCGTGCCGCGGGCGCGCATACGGCAAAAGCTTTCGGCGGCGGCCGACATTCCTCTATACTTTGACGAGGCTTTCTGCGATCAATCGTCGCTTTGACGGGGTGTGATGATGGAGTCGGCTCTGTCGGCCAGTTCCTCCTCTTCATGTACTTACCGGAAAAATGGAGCGCCGAGGGCTCGCCTATCCGTGGGGACCGGTGATAAAAGGATTGCTCACGCCAACATCGGCAAAACTCTATTGATCCCCGCGAGGCTATGAAATTTCGCCGTCGCCGTCACGGGATGTCGGCGCATAAGGTAAATATGTTTCCTCGCACGAATTTCCTTTTATTTTCCAAGTGCTTACTGTGTCTTTCTTAGGTCTCGCGTTGCATGCTCGCCGCTTTAGATACTGTTGAGAAGTTGGTGGAGAGGCGAGCAATGAGCAGCGATGATTGGGCGAAGAAAGCGCGAGAGAACCAGGAGTTAGCGCAGAGGCGATGAAGGACTGGATGCCAAAGTTAGCGGCGCCAAGGCTCTATATACCGCTAAAGAAAAGACACAGGCGGACAAGATAGCGGAGTTGGAGCGCCAAGTTACTCATGAGAAGAATCATCGCAAGAAGGTCGAAGCCGCCCTAGGTGCCTGTGAGCAAAAGTTGAAAAGCTGCGAGGATCTTTGTCGGCCGATGTCGCTAAGGAAGCGAGGATGCCCGTCGGAAAGCTGAGGAAGCTATCAAAAGGGCCGAGGACCTTGCCTCGGATGTCCAGGCAAAATTGAGGCCGCCCTTGTCGAATATAAGGACGGCGCCGAATATTGGAAGGATGCAGGTGACAATTATGACCAAAAATTTTGCTATCATATGGCGAGGTGTGTCAGAGGTCGATGCACCCGAGAGAGGGTCCCCGAAGCTTACATGATATGGCGGCGTGGACTCGGGAGAATTCCTTCGGTGCCGAACTCATTCAATATCATCCCGTGGTTCCATACTCCGAGGAGGAGATCGCGGAATACCGCGGCGATGTAGGGTTGATGGTTTCTGGTGGCGGCGGTATTTCCAGTAGCGACAGAATGAGAGAACATGCGATCACTCGTGCGAGCGATCTTGGATGGGGCCAATACTGAGAGGGATCAGCGGCTCAGGTGGTGAGGAGGCGCGCGCCAGGGAGATTCGCAAGCTGGCCTTGATTCCGGAAGCGTTTGATTCTCCTTTTGTTATTGTCAGAAACTTTGTTGTTGGTTTGTAATATTAACTTTTGTTTCCGGCTGATGTGGGGCTCGCCACCTGTTAACTTTGATCCTTTTCATACATGCACATTGAAGCCATTTGTATGGCCATTTCGTTTTATGCCTTTGTTCTCTGCTTTGGTATTTTGAGTTGTTTTTGTTTTTGCTAACCCAAAAATACACAAGCCTGTGCGCGGGGTCGGGGCGGCGCTGGGCACAGTCCCCCTACTCCTTTTTTTTTTTTTTTTTTTTTTGGCAAAAAGGAAGAAAAATATATACACAAGGAACAAAAACTTCCAAAAAACGAGAGGACTACATGTAATATCTCTTGAGGTTGTCGGCGTGCCAAGTATTCTCATATTCACGGCCATTCTGTCTTTAAGATAATATGTCCCCCTCTTTAGCTCATGAGAGATCTGAAGGGTCCCTCCCAATTCTTTGTCTAACTTTTTGGGTTTGCGGTCGCGGCCTCACATTTAATTAATACGAAATCTCTGCGCTTGAAAAATGGTGGCGTACCTTCTTATCGTGATGTCGCTTAGCGGCCATCTTGAAGTTAGCCAAGCGGGTCGCTTGCGTCTTTTTTCTTCGAAAGCAAAGTCGAGCTCAAACTCACGCGATCGTTCGTTGGTGTCCTCGTTGAAGCTGCGACACTCGATGCTAGGTAGAGACATCTCCATTGGTGTCATCGCCTCCGAACCATAAGTCGGAGAGAATGGGTTTCTCTCTGTGGTGGACTTTTGGCGGTCGGAGCGACCATAAGATCATGGCGGCTCATCTACCCACCTGCCTTTCTTTCCGCATAGAGTGCGTTTCGGCCTCTTGAGCACTTGTTTGTTTGCGTTCTCTGCCTGACCATTACTTTGAGGATAGCTGACCGAAGACGTCGCATGAATGACGCCATGCTCTTTACAAAACTCGTCGAATTCCGTTCTGAACTGTGGTCCATGGTCAGATATGATGATGCGAGGTACCCCGAAACGAGTCCACACTTGATCCATTAAAAAATAGATGACCTGGGTGGTGGCGATCTCTCTGAGGGGCTTCGCCTCTATCCATTTGGTGTAATAATCAGCCGCTACTACTATGTACTCACATCCTCCGCGCCCTTTAGGCATTGGACCGACGAGGTCGATGCCCCACATTTCGAAAGGCCATGAAGCGGTGACGATGCTCGCTCTCTCACCGAGGTAACCTGGGTATATCTGCGTACCTTTGGCGAGGGTCGCATTCCCTAACGAGTATATCGCATCCTCGGCCAAGGTAGGCCGAGTAGTATCTGCTTTGTGATCGCCGCTTTGTGCGCGAGGGTTCGACAGTGGATGCCCGCCACACACTCTTGATGAAGCTCATGGAGGATACCGCTTTACTTGCTCGGCGACACGGCGGAGGCGAGGTTTTGGAGAAAGAGCGCTGTAAAGTATCCCATTTTGCACGACATATCTTGCTCGCTCGGCGAGCCAAAGTTCTCGCCTATCTTGTCTCAAGGCAAAACTCCATGCTCAATATAATCCTTGACCTCATCGATCCAAAGCGGCGAGGAGGTTGAATATCCATGACCTCGCATCTATTGATAGAAGGTTCCTCGAGGTATTCCAAAGGGATGTCGGGAGCGAGCGCGCGTCGGCGTCGGATAACTTGGATAAATAGTACGCCCTCAAATTACGAAGCGTGGTATATAAGAGAGCTCGCAATATCCGAGCCCGGCGGCGTAATTTCTTGACCGGTCGATGTGCTGCTGCGATTTGAACAATAAATCTTATAACCTCCATTCACTTGATTGACAACCGATTTGTGAGTCGCAAAAGACGTGTATGTTCTCAACTCTCATTGCGAGGGCGAGCTCAAGGCCTGCGATGACTGCCTCATATTCAGCTTGGTTGTTTGACGCCGTGAAATCGAAGCGAAGCGCTTTCTCAATTTCTTCGGACGTTCCCGGCTCGAGCAAGACGATGCCGGCCCCGCAAGCTCCAATTCCACTAGCGCCGTCAACGAACAACTGCCAACAGTGGCTGGGCCTCATGGGGCCGCTAGGAGCCGGTTTGTCGGGCGAGTTGGTCGAAGGGGAAGTGGGTTGTGTTGTCGAGGGCTCTCGGAAGCTTGCTTCAAGAATGAACTCGGCCAGGGCCTGTGCCTTGATTGCCCTTCGAGGCTCGTACTTGATGTCGAATTGGTGAGCTCAATTGCCCATTCTCGAGGCGACCGGCGAGTGCGGCTTATGTAAAACGACGCAGCGGACTATCCGATAGTACAATGATCGTATGTGATGAAAAATATGCACGGAGCTTTCATTTGCTATAACAAGAGAGTAAGCCAATTTCTGCATTAAAATATCGACCTTCCACAGGGTGAGAGCCTTCGAAACATAGTAAATGGGCTTTTGAACGGGCTTCTCAGGAGTCCCCTCTTCCTTTACAAGAACTGCGGCGACAGCCCTATCTGAGGCCGCCAAATATAAATAAAGCTGGTCGCCTATGATAGGACTTACTAAAAGAGGCGGGTGACTGTATTGCTTGAGCTCTTCAAAGGCTTGGTGCATTCTCCAGTCCATTCAAACCCTTGCCGCCTTTCAAAATTTTATAAAAAGGAAGGCACACATGCCGATTTGAAATGAAAGCGCCCCAGAGCGGTTATCCTTCCATTCAACCTCTGAACCTCTTTTCACGATCGTGGGGCGCCATGTCCGAATGGCTCACGATTTTCTCGAGATTTGCTTTCGATGCCATATTTGTGTGACCATGAAGCCTAAGAATTTTCCGACTTTAACCCCAAGCGTGCATTTGGTGGGTTTAGCTTCATGTTGTTTTTAAAGACGTTCGCGAAAGTTTCCCTCAAATCGCTATGAAGTCGCATCTGCTTTGGATTTGATGACCATGTCATCTATGTAAGCTTCCATGTTGCGGCCGATTTGAGTGTGGAAGACCGGTTGATCATCCTGCGGAATGTTGAACCCGCATTCTTCAGGCGAAGGGCATCATTTTGTAATAATACATGCCGCCTCCACTCAAAGCGATAAGTTGTCCTTCGCCCCGGCCATACGGACTGATGGTATCCGAATAGCGCGTCGTAAACCGAGGATTTCAAAACCGCTATCCGATCTACCATTCATACATGCGGGGTAGCTCATAGGGATCCTTGGGGCAGGCTTTGTTCAAGTCGGTGAAATCTACGCACATTCGCCACTTGCCGTTGTGCTTCAGAACCATAACGACGTTGGCTAGCCAAGTAGGATATTGTAGTTCTTCAATGATATCCGCCGCAAGTAGTTTGGCGATCTCAATTTTTACAGCCTCTTCCTTTGTGGTTGAAAATTGGCGAGCCCGCTGCTGAATTGGCTTGAAGTGGGGATTCACGTTAAGACGGTGGAGTGCGACCTCAGGGTCGACGCCTCGCATGTCAGTGACCTCCCAAGCAAAGGCCTCCAGGTTCTCTTTCAGCACGTTGATCAGCGCGGACATATCGGCCTCGCTGAGGTGCGCCCCGACTTTGATCTTTTGGTCGGGGTATCTCTCATTGATGATTACCTCGACGAGCTCCCCCTCTGCTTCAATGCTTGGATCATCTCGTATCTGCAATGTGTCGCATACAATTTCCTTTTGTTGTTTCTTAAGCGGCGGAGGGCTGTTCGTGCCTTGTCCCCGCTCGATATGGGCTTCCAGCGCTCTTTTCTTAGCGCTCGCCTCTAACTCGGCCATGGACTCACCTATCCGGGGGTTGAGTCGTCCGGCGGTACTTGGGATCTCAGCTGTATCGATTATCACTAGAGCTTCTCCCAACAGATTTATTGAATTCGTGATGGGGTTAGTCCCTGCTGGTGCGACGGGAGGTGTAGCATAAGCTTGTCCTAGCACACCTTGGACTTCGGGCTCCCGTGCCCTTTTCAACCCTGCCTTTGATTTTGCCAAGTGGTCAAGATAAGTCTGTGGTCGGCTAATCGCCTGGCCTATCTTGCCATTTTCTGTATAAAATTTGACCCTCTGATGCGGAATGGAAGACACCATCGGAATTTGCGCGATCGCATGTATGCCAGGATCATGTGGCGAGCGGTGGCGGATCGACCACCAGAAATTCTATTTTTCGATCCGGAAGGGCTCGAAGTCTCCGATCGCGGACCTCCAGGTCAATCATTCCTTTGACTTTTACCTCATGGTTGGTAAAACCCTCTAGCGAGCCAGTGCACGGTTTGATTGGCCTCGGTGAAATTCAAACCTTTGAGGCGATCAAGATAGATGATGTCTCTGGCGCGGCACTGTATCCACCAGGACTCTGTTAACCCCGCACTTGCCGATCCCGATTTTGATTATGAGGGCATCTCCATTGCTCCCGTAACAAAGCTAAGCTCACTCTTTGTGAAAGTCAAGGCCTCTTCATCATCGCCGCAGAGAGTTCGGGCGCTCACGCCCAAATTCTTTGATCGAGTTGATCTGTTCTTTTATCTCGCTGCTGTTGCTAGGCGGGCTTTCGTGGATGACATTAAGCTCGCGCTCATCTTTGGGCTGCGGCGAGTCTCTGGTTGGCACCGCCTGCCAATTTGAATCGATCTAACTTTCCCTCCCGGGCCATTTTGTCAGGATCCTTATCGAGGAAAAACAATCATCCGTGTTATGACCGTGATAATTATGAAACTCACTGAATTTGCTTGTGTCCGCTACTAACGCGCCATCTTCGCTACGATTGTCGCGGGGCTTCCGGATGTGTTCGAAATTTCGTTTAGGATCGCCGACGGTCGGGCATTCGTGGAATGTAATCTTTACGTCGAACTTTTGCGGCCTTTTGAAATCACGGTCGTCCGTTCTTTCGCGGATTGACGGCCTCCTCCTTTCTTTGGGGACCGGCCTCGAGTACTATTGGACGGGCCGTGGGATCAGATTGAAGGAAGGCCCGGTTTCGGGCGGGATGACCTCGGCGGTAGTAAACTTCCGGCCTGCTCCAACATGTCTCTCAAGTTGGTGGAGCGTGCATCGTTAAGTGTGTCTTAAGTTCGCCGCCCACCACCCGATTAAGAATGCCATCATGACCGTGGGTTCGGGCTCCGCCCCGTGTTTGATCGTAAACTTGGGACGAATTTCTCGTAATACGACCGGGCGGACTCCCAGGTGTCTGCTTTATCAAAAACAGATCGGTTGTGGTCTTACGAGGCCTATCGCATTTATCTTGAATTTCGTCGGGAACTTTGTCCGCATATCCTCCCGGTTGTTAAGCCGATCTAGGCGGCAATTTGCGAAGCCATGTAGAGCTCTATCTTTCATGCAACCCACCATAGCCACGCACCAGGCCGCGCTATGGTGAGTAGCGAGCATCATTTTGCTCTCGAGCGAGGCTATCCATTCGTATGGGTCCGACTTACCACGATAATCTGTTATGTTGATGTTGGAGACTCGGCGTCGCGGGAGGCTCGCTATGGCGAGTCCGAAAGTGCATCCATAGCGAGACTAGGCTCCTTATCCTCTTCTCGTTTGTTCTTTTTCATCTCCAAAACCATCACCTCGGATCTTCAAATCATTTGGTTGAGTGCAGGTTCGAGAGTGCGCCACGAGAGTGGGCGTCGCCGCGTCACTTCTTGAGCCTTCTGTTTGGCCCGTGCTCTTCTTCTCAAGATAATGTCCCGGGATTTTCTCGAGGGGCCCGAGTCTCCGTCTGCGTTGCCTCGCGTTCCTTTATCTTCATCCTCGGTGGTGATGGTAAAGCTCACGCTTTCCCAGCGGTCGTGCGCCGATATTCTGGTTTGGTTGTATTCACCGTGCCGAGAGGAGGATACGCTTTCCCTCGATGCTCGTGGACGCCGAGCTCGCGTTGTTTCCCCATGTTTGGCCCTTTCCACGAGGGGCGATGACATTAGGTCCGGCGTTCATGCCTCCACGGTTGGGGTGGATCAATTGCTAGCGCTAGCGCTGGTGGCGGCGGAGATTAAGATCTCGTTGGGTGCCTTCATTTTCGCCAGCGTATTCACCATAACTCTTTATTCTTGCAGATCGGCCTCGCTAGAACCCGGTAGGCGGGGGCCTCTTTGTGCAGGCTCTCGGTGTTAATCTGTCTTTGGGCGAGCTCGCTCTCTGGCGAGTGTTTTTCTTTCTTAACTCTAAGAACTCGCGTAATCGACGGTTGTGCGGGCGGGTCGCTCTCGTGAGACCTCGTTGGGGCGATCGCACCGGACCCGGGTTGGGTGTGACGGGGTTAGGCGAAGGTTAGCCATGATGGGAGGCCTGATGCGGTCGACAACAAGCTTTCAAGGTAGCAAGTGGGATTATTGCCTCGACACAAGCCAACTCTAGTATCCTTTTCAAAAGGTAGTTGATGTGACGTGGCGTGGCGTGGCGTGGCGTGATCTGGCCGCCGATTTTATGTACGCAACATCCGATGAACCTTTTACCTCCTACAAGCAACCGATCCCAACACGGAGATGCTACAAGTCGAATTTTATGGCGTTCACACCGCCCGATCAACATGCAAATCGAAAACGCTAACCACGGCCGTTTCTTAGCGGTTCATATAAGATTATCCCAATAGTGGTGAATCTTCAAGCGCAAGATTGGGATAGTCTACATAAACACATGAGCTATTTTTCAACGGATTTGTGAAGACAAAGATAACCGATTTGATGATGATAAATCGGAATAACAAACCTGTTATACAAGGGAGGCGGAGATCGGTACAAGGTGAGCAACTATGGAGTCCACGAAGGTGTTGAATCCTTTGAAGAAAACGTTTCCCGGTAACGGAGCCAATTGACGGGTCCGTTTCCGTCAGGCAGTTTGGAAGGATTACTTGGACGTGGGATATCTGGCCTCTTCGTGGTGCTCCGATCAATGAGGTTATCTCCGTCGGACGGTGGCGTTTATCGGTGCTGGTGATGAGCTCGCGGGGGTAATAGGGAAACAATAAATATGAGAGAGAGAGACAACAGTGCTGATAGAAATAAATGAGCAAAAGTTGTTCTATATATTCATTAATGTCACAGTGGGGGTATTTATAGGGAAAGGATAAAGCTGAAAAAGACTACTCGTGCTAGCGGCACCGATGCCCGACAGATGGCAGTTGGCCTCGCATTCTATCTAAGCTTATGAACTTTCCTTTAACTAATATTCTCATAGGAATGGGCCCGCAGTGCTGCGGGGCGGCTCCCTTATGCTTATGAGGACGGCGGGATGGCCATCAAGTTGGCGACGTCGCGCGCTTATGCTCAGGGAAAGAGTTTGACTTATGTCCTCAGATGAGTTGACCGGGTATAATGGGACCGTGTCAGGTTCCGTATCATCAGCTATGAAAGTTGTTTTTCCATCAGTTAGTTCTACAGCTCCGGACTTATAGACTTTAGTTATGTCATATGGACCTGTCCATCTTGATTTAAGTTTACCTGGAAATAACTTTAAACGTGAATTGTATAAGAGTACTCGATCACCTACATGGAACTCGCGACGATAGATTTTCTTGTCATGGAAAGCTTTCGTACGTTCCTTGTAGATTCGAGCATTTTCATAAGCATCGAGGCGAAATTCTTCTAGTTCATTTAACTGAATTAATCTATGATCACCGACAGCTTTTGGGTCAAAGTTTAGAAATTTAATAGCCCAAAAAGCTCGGTGTTCTAATTCAACTGGGAGATGACAAGATTTACCAAAAACTAATTTATAAGGGGAACAACCAATTGGCGTTTTAAAGGCTGTTCTGTATACCCATAATGCATCATCTAGTCTCACTGCCCAGTTTTTACGATTTGAGTCCACTGTTTTCTCCACGATTCTTTTAATTTCTCTATTAGACACCTCTACCTGTCCACTAGTTTGCGGATGATAGGGTGTTCCGAGTTTATGAGTTACACCATACTTCTCAATTATCTTAGTAAATGGTCGGTTACAAAAGAGTGATCCTCTATCACTAATGATAGCCCTTGGCATGCCATATCTTGTAAATATATTCTTTTTAAGAAACCTTAGTACAACCTTGGTATCATTAGTGGGAAGAGCTTCAGCTTCTACCCATTTCAAAACATAATCAACCATTACTAAAATAAATCTTTTTCCAAAAGATACAGGGAAAGGTCCCATGAAATCTATGCCCCATACATCAAATAACTCACATTCTAAGATCGGTTGCATAGGCATTTCATGTTTTTAGATATGTTTCCCATTTTTGACATGATTCACAAGATTTTGCATATTTGTATGCATCTTTATATAGTGTAGGCCAATAAAAACCACATTGTAAAACTTTGAAAGCGCTTTTCCATCCTCCATGATGACCTCGCCTCACGATCATGACAAAACGATAAAATACTTAAAATCTCATCATCAGGCACACATTTTCTGATTATCCCATCCGAACATTTACGGAAAAGGTTTGGTTCTTCCCAGTAATAAAATTTTAAGTCATAAAAGAACTTCTTTTTCTGCTGCCAAGTCTAGTGAGACGGAATGTAATTACAGGTAAGGTAATTCACAATATTCCCAAACCATGGTGAATTTTCCTTGGATGGTTTTCTATTTTTTAATAATTGCATGGTTGAGGGAGTATCGATTCTAAAAAGTTGTTCATCTGGAAAGGAATCTCGTATTTCATTTCCTTTTCCTTTATCATTTTCCATTCTACTTAGATGATCTGCCACTACATTTTCACTTCCTTTTTTATCCTTAATTTCAACATCAAATTCTTGAAGTAACAGAATCCATCTAAGAAGACGAGGTTTAGCATCTTTCTTAGTTAAAAGGTATTTCAGAGCTGAATGGTCTGTATAAATTATAACCTTAGAACCAACAATATATGATCTAAACTTATCTAAGGCAAAAATTACAGCCAACAGTTCTTTTTCCGTAGTAGCATAATTTAGTTGAGCTGCATTTAACGTGTGAGATGCATAATAGATTGCTTTGAGTATCTTATTATATCTTTGACCTAAAACAGCTCCTACAGCTAAATCACTTGCATCACACATAATTTCAAACGGTAAATCGATCTGGTGATACGGAACTGGTGCGGTAGTCAACTTCGCTTTTAGGGTCTTAAATGCTTCCATACATTTATCATCAAAATTAAATGGTACTTCCTTTTCAAGCAAATGACTTAGAGGCTTTGCTATCTTCGAAAAGTCTGCAATAAATCTTCTATAAAATCCACCATGTCCAAGAAATCCTCTTAGAGTTCTTAGATTCACTGGTGGAGGTAATTTTTCAATTACTTCGACTTTAGCTTTGTCCACTTCAATACCTATTTCAGAGATTCTATGACCTAGAACAATTCCTTCTGATACCATCAGATGACATTTTTCCCAGTTTAGCACTAAGTTGGTATCTTCACAGCGTTGCAACACTCGTTCTAAGTGCGATAAACATTCATCGAAGGAATCTCCGCATACACTAAAGTCATCCATAAAGATTTCTAAGAATTTCTCGACCATGTCAGAAAATATAGCCATCATACATCTCTGAAATGTAGCTGGTGCATTACAAAAGCCAAACGGCATTCGTTTATAAGCAAAAGTTCCATAAGGACAAGTGAAAGTAGTCTTTCCTCTATCTCCTGCTGCAATGAATATTTGTAAATATCCTGAATAACCATCTAAGAAACAGTAATACTTATGTCCACTTAATCATTCCAACATCTGTACTATGAATGGAAGTGGATGATGATCTTTCTTAGTATGATCATTCAGTTTCCGAAAATCAATACACATTCGATATCCTGTAATTTCCCTTGTCGGAATCCATTCATTTTTATCATTTTCCTTTACTGTGAAACCTCCTTTCTTTGGTACCACTTGGGTTGGACTCACCCATTCACTATCAGATATGGGAAAGATTATCCCCATTTCCAATAGCTTAATAACCTCTTTCTTAACAATAGTTTGCAAATTTGGGTTGAGGCGGCGTTGTGGCTGAATACAAGGTTTAGCTCCCTCATTTAGAATAATTTTATGAACACATATCTCAGGGCTAATTCCTTGAATATCTGCCACTGTCCATCCAAATGCTTTCTTATGATTTCTTAACATTCTTAGTAATTGATCTTCTTGTTCATTTGTTATATTCCAGAAAAACATATTTCAGATTAAAAGGAAGTGTTCTCAATTCCAGATTCCTTGGTGGATCTTCTACTGAAGGTTTTAGAACTGGTCCTTCTAGTTCTAATTCTAAATACTTATGCCATGGATGCTTAGAAAACAGTCCCTTATTAAGATAAAGGATTACTTCTCTCATTTCAATATTATTTTCATCTTCTTTATAGATAGATAATGCCAAACATTCTTCTAGTCTATCTTCATAATCTTGTAATTTGACATCACAGATAGTAGATAATTTATCTATAAAAGAACATGATTCTGGTGATTTATATGGATGATTCATAGCCTTAAAGATATTGAAAGCAACTTCGTCTTCATTAACTCTTAGTATTAGTTCTCCTTTTTGAACATCGATTAACGTTCTTCCCAGTAGCTAGAAATGGGACGACCTAGAATAAGTGGCGCTAAATATCCTTCTTCCATTTCCATGACTACAAAATCTCTTTGGGAAGTAAAATTTGTCAATCTTAACCAATACGCCCTCGATGACTCCTTTAGATGTTTAATCGAACTATCCGCCATTTGAAGAGTCATTTCAGTATTTGTAAGCTCTCATATACCCAGTTTCTTATAATCCTCATATGACATAAGATTAATACTTGCTCCAAGATCACATAGAACCCTTTTAAACAAAAATCCTCCAATTTCACATGGAATTGTAAAACTACCAGGATCTTTCAATTTAGGTGGTAATTTATGCTGTAAAATTGCAGAACATTCTTCATTGAGGCAAATATTCTCGTATTCTTCTAACTTTTTCTTGTTTGATAAAATATCTTTCAGAAACTTTCCATAGGTAGGCATATTGACATGAATATGACGAAAAGTATCAAGGAAACGAGCATACTTCTTATCAATTTTTATTTTCTTAATTTGATCTTTAGGTGGGTAAGGTAAAGATTCCAAATCTATAACCTTTGGTTCTGAAGTTATTTTCTCTTTTCCTTTTTCCTTAAATCTTTGAGAATCAACTGGTTGCCATGTTTCATTATCATACGATCTTTTCTTTGAAACATCTTCTGTATCAATCCTTCATTTTTCGGTTATTGGCAAATCTTCCTTCTTTTCTTCAGTATTATTTTCTCTAACATGTTCCTTAAATAAGGTTCTTAGGTCTTTATCCATTGGATCTTTTAGAATCCTAGGGGCTTTAACCCATTCCTCGTTCTTACTTTCAGGTTCAACATTACTATTCTGTCTTAAGAAATCTTCAATAATTTCTTCTTCCTCATCAGTAAATTCAAGTTCGTCTTTTTCCTTTAAAGTTACCATTTAAATCATTTTCTACTTCATTATTTCTGAATTTTCTCGCTTTAGTATTCCCCACGAGTTTTCTACTTACAGTAACAATGGCGTTCACCTCTCTCGGTTTCTTTCAAGATTACTTGGTAATCCTCTTGGAGGTCTACTGCTTTTACGTTCTCATTCGTACTCATGTGATCTTCCATATTTCGAATTGATGCTTCTATAGTTCTCATTACGGTATCATGTCCACTCATGGATGTTTTCAAGCGTACTCATATCCTTAGTGGACTGTACTTATAGAAGTTATCATTGTTTCCATATTTTGAGCTTGAGTAGATACTACACCCGTCATATTTTCCATTAGTTTCTCCCATTTATCAATTCCTTCAAAGTTGATTTGAACTTTGGGTGGTGGTATACTCTGAGTGGTGTGTTGAGGATAGGATCTGGGTAATGATTGTAAATTCGATTAGAAGTATCTCCACGATAAACTTGATTATTAGGCAATTCCTATATGGAGCTGGATATGGCGGTTGTCCTTGCTTACTAGGGTTTTGGACCATCGGAAAGTTGGGTGGTCTCTTCTAATAGCATTAAACGAGTTTGAATATGCATTGTTCAAATTCCTATGCTGCTGAAGAAAACTTACCTCCTCTCTCGAATATCCTGTTGGTTCTTCAACTCCTAATGGCATATCATCCTGATTTGAGTATTCAGTGGGTGTACTATTTTCTGAACTTAGATTTTTGTTAGATTGTAGGCCATCAAATTTCCTACTCAAATTCTCCAAGTGTGCTAGAACTTCTGTATTAGATGTACATTCTCCTGCAAAAGCTACTTTTCTGGTGCTAGAACCGGTTTCCCACATTCTGTTATTTTTGGAAATCTTTTCTATAGCATCGTAAACTGCTTGGGCTTCACTCATCATTAAAGAACCACCACATGCATGATCTACATCTGCACGTGAGTCTTTCCTTAGTTTACGACAGAAAAGTTGGATTTGCATATCTAAGGAATAACCATGATCGGGGCAAGCTCTTAATAGCTTCTTAAATCTTTCCCAAGCATTCCCGAGCATTTCTTCAGATCCTTGTCTAAATTTAGCAATCTCGACCTTTAATTCCAAGTTTCTACCAGGAGTAAAATACTGCTTTAAGAATTCGGTTTGAATCTCCTCCCAACTAGTCAACGAATGATGTGGGAGTGACATAAACCAATCTCGTGCTCTTCCTTTTAAAGAAAAAGGAAACATAGACATCCTCGTTAACTCACGATGAGCACCTTGACTTTTGGCTGTATTACCCAATTCTTCGAAAAGATAGAGATGATGATGCGGATCTTCATCATCCTCTCCTAGAAATTGGGCTCTTGTGTCAATTAGGCCAAAAAGGTGAGATTTTATTTCGAAATTATTTGCTCCTTCATTAGGTAAAAGAATAGGATTATTAGTCTGATTTCTCCTTACGGTTTGATCACAGATAGGTCTCGGGTTTGGTATGTTAGGATTATTATGATTATTTTGGTTACGATTCTGATTATTTCTATTATTAGGATTCTGGTTATTTGGTATTGGTATATTCTGATTAAGGTTTTGTCCATGTCCTTGGGCATGAACAATCCCTTGTTCAGGTGTTTCATCACTAGTTTCGGCCATTCTCGTATTTCGATTTGAAGATGATTCGTCAGGATTTCCCTGACTAGTATGACCTCGTTTACTCTCTACTCTTAGTTGTCTTTCGTAAGTATTTATGTCAGGCTTATAAGGAGTGAGTGGGGCCTTACCGCTTCTGGTCATCAACTATCGAAGATAGAAAATAACTTGAAATTGATAGTAGTAAAAATTGGTAACTTACCTAGAAGGTAAGTACCAACGAAAAATAAAAAGAAATGTGATAAGAAGAGTGTTGACTTATCCTCGAGAATTTTGAGCTAATACAAGTAGTAACCATAGACACAAAGAAAAAGCGTCGTGTATCCCCGGCAACGGCGCCAGAAAGCTGACGTGCACTTTACTATGACTAATGCAATCCTTAACCGGCAGTGTACCGGGTCAAATTGAAGCGTAATATGGTGAGTCAGGTGTCGTATCCTCAGGGAAACGTTTGGTAATTCAGAGTGTGGTTAAACACCAAGAAGCTGTTATTAACTCAATCTAAGTCGCAGTTTTTCTTTTTCCTTTTTAGTAACCGTAAAACAGTAAATAAATGCATAAAACTAAAACAGATATATATAGATACATAAATATATATATAAATATATAAAAATACATATATATATATATATATATATATATATATATATATATATATATATATATATATATATAGGTACCAATACAATATATAGGATATAAATACTAGTAATATTATTAGAAACTAGCCAAGAATATGTCACTGAATCAATATCTCTTTTTAGTAGAAATAGATGTGCTTGATCTTTCCTTATTTTAAGGTTAATCAATTATATATAAACCGGTGTACTCCTAAGCTAGACAACTCCTCCTCACACGAGCGTATGAAATTGTCATATGTCAAAAATCCTCTGTCCAATGTCATCCTCAAGCTCGGGAACTCCGTTTTGTCATTGACGGCCGGTATTTTGAGTATTGCTCAATTAAACAGGTGATTTTAACGTGATAATATCTTGAGTCCAATTTTCAATAAGATTTGTTTTTCTAGGACAAATCTGCCCCCGGGTAGGAAATAGGATTCCGTTTGTCAGACGGCCATTTTTACCCTCCGGTCTTTCTATTCATGATCGCGTATCCTAACTTCTCTGGTCAGTTCATCATTAGGTTACGATTTTTGTTAAATCGAGTAGCTAATTCAATTTTAACTTTTCATTAAGCGCAAATAGAAAGAGATTCATTATAATCTATTTTAATTCAATTTTAACATAGTCATCATCTATTTCTCTAAAAAGATAAAACTAATTCAATTTCATATCTTGGCTAGATATAGAGTTAGCCTAATATCATTATAACTAATATATAGATACTAATATAAACAAACAAACATAAATACATTAAAAAGTTACCAGATTACAATTGTAGCGTCAGAGCCGTATTCTCCGGAAATAACCACTCCTTTAGCAACAACGAGCCTTGATAATCCTTCTAAGTATTACACGAGACTTATACTACATTATTATTTCGGCAGAATGCCTTTTACGGTATTTACATAACTAGAAACTAGATTAAGATAATATATATATATATATATATATATATATATATATATATATATATATATATATATATATAGAAGTGATATATATATATATTGGTACACTTCAAAGAGCCTGCAAATAAGCCATATTTATAGAGTGCGGTAGTAGCCCGCGCGTGCGCGCCCTCACCGGCGCGTGCGGTGCTCTGATACATATTCCCTTGTTGTCGACTCCACGTCTTTGTTTGCGAGAGAGATTCGGCGCGTGCGGTCACCTCCCGTGCGTGCGAACTTTGGAAAATATCGGCCGGTTTTCCTTTGTTTTGATCTCGATTCCTCGATTTTTCATCGACGCATTACTCGAAGCGATCAAAAACACGAGCCACGAAGAATCGACCACAAAATCATAAGTTTTATTAAATTTATAACGATAATATCTATTTATATCGATTTATGTTTTTATAGGTTTTTAGTTATATTTTTATAGAATTTATATGATATTATCGTAAATACGATATAAAAAGTCATATAATATAGTTATATTTTTATCATACATCAGTAAGCCCCGTATGTAAGCCAATATATCATTACTCTCTTTCTTTTTATGTTGTAAACTATGTATGTATATAAAAAGCAAACAAAATTACAATATACAAAGTATAGAGAAACAATGTGAAAGACTATTAGTAGGGTTATGTAATCGTTTATGTTTCGCTCAACTTTTTGAATGCTTGCATGGCTATTTAGAATATACTATTAGTAGGGTTTTGTTTTAGCTTCATCTTTCGCTTTTCTTAAATCTATCGTCAAATCACTTTTTGAAAATGACAATTCCATCTTAGTGGAAAAAATACACATCGATGGAGAACATAACTCGATGACCTCACACACAAATCGGTCAATATATAGACTTTTACTTATGGGAAGTCATAATAGGCCATTTGACGGCAATATTATCGTCGTAAAAATATGATACGACCGGTGACAAGACCTCTTTGGGTAAACCCGCATGCCCCTGTGTTTGATAACGAGGGTAGGGAAGATCATAAAGCAAGATGATACTACAAAGAAAAAACTGAAATCATAAATAGATGCCACACACAAGCTCGATATAGATACTTGTTACACTAAACGCCTTTAATTATTTGTGTAAAATTATTCACACACAAGATGATACAGTCGTCACCACGAGGAACGACTTTTACCAAGATAACATTAATGATGACATCCGAGATACGATTTCTACCAGGATGGTGGATGATGATTAAGATGATAGGGTCGGATTGGCAAGCTTTGTCATCCGTGTCGTACTCCGGGACCCCAAATCGTCTACACGCATCCGTGATAAGAAATGGGTAATATATATATCCATCACCGTGCCACATCATGGATATTTGTTTCATCCTACCAATAATGTATATTCCCACGTTAACTCGCTTAGTGAGAACTGCGTAAGCAAGAACGTACAAATCAAAACTTGGTTGATGGTGATGTATGGAACCATGAACGCGATTCGCAAGAAATTCAAGCAGGACACGGACCCACTCGGCAGCAAATACACCAGGAATATTTTCATATAAACCACCTGCAAAATTTTGGTTAGGGGGCCAATGACGAGTCCCACCAAATGCATGAGGCAGATTAGAAACCAATTCATCGTGGCCTAAACAAAGATTCCACTGTTCCAAAAAGCATTCACCGACTAGGACTTCTTGGTTGCCATAGTAACGGTTGAACCAATCCACATCGAAACCGACGGTAACACCTCGTACTGTTGGGTGTGCTGCTTCAAACTACCCAAAAAAGGTCATTCTACTGAAAACCAAATAGAACTCACGAATAACAGAACGATTCATGGTCATGGTAGCATCGGGGCTGTTTGCAAAACCATTCCACCCAATTCGATCTAATTTTCTTGCAAACCTGGTGGCAAGACTATCCCATACAAGCCTCATCTCTCCAACTACAGCTCTAGCCATCCAGCATAACTTGAATTCTTGCCTTTCCGCTGGATCATGGAACAGAGTTAAGAGTGTTTGCTCGTCGTATGACACATTTTCCCTCTTGTCTTCGTTGACAAACACAGGGCAATGCGGGTTATCATACCAATTGGGAGAATCCGGTTCAGAATCCGGGTCAGACATTGGTTGGAATGAAATAAACAAATATGTTTGTATAGAGAAACAATGTGAAAGACTTTTTTGGTCGAAACCGGATATTTTATTAATAATCAAACTGTACAAACTTTACAAATCAAATGAGAGGGAATTTACACTAACCGGAAGAAACGAAACTCGAAAATCAAGGCCAAGCTAATCTAAGTTCACGGGCTCGGCGAACAGCTTCAGATATAAAGATCAACTTCGGCGGGCGTGGAAGGTCCGAGTGGTGGCTTTCTTTATTTCTCCAATACCAAAGACTCATCACGATTTCACGGAACAAGAATCTCCAAAACGCAGTGTTATCGTGTTTATACATATTTATTTTCAAACAATTTTCCAACCAGGAGGGTGTGTCGAATGGACAGACAAAGTGGTCCCAATGTTGCCGGTGAATAACATGTTTCCACATGTCGTGGGTCCGAGGACAATCTCTCAAAGCATGCAACGCGTGGTTTTCACGAGAATTTCCACAAATGGGGCAAGCACCATCATCACCGATAGACCTTGAAGCCAAAAGACCGCGATTGGAAGCGGCATCACGGTGGATCGCCAAAGGAGAAAATTGCCACGAAGAGGCCCTTAATGGACCAAATGATACGCCATACATTGTCCCCGGGCCTTCCTCATATTGGTGGATTTCGTGGTAGGCCGAGTTGGATCGAGAATTTGCCCGAGGTGTTTAATTTCCAAGTAACATGTCCATCGCCGTCGATGCCGAATGCGTTCATGAGAGAATCACCGCCGAGCAAATATGACGCCAAATAAAGCTACAATTCGGCTTTGGTGTATCAAAGGGAGAACCATATTTACTTTTGAGCAATTTCACCCACAACTTTTCTGGTTCCGTCAAGAGCTGCCATGAAAGTTTCGCAAGAAAAGCGGTGTTCATGTCCCGAGAACTTCTTATTCCGAGCCCTCCCTTAAATTTTGCTTGACTATAGGGATGGATGCATCATATATATAGGGGAGACCTCTTATCTTCTCACCCCATGCATTATCCCTAGACCCCATGCACGAATGGTGACAATATTATCGACAAGGGAATCTCCACTACAAGAAAAAGGGATATTAATGATGAGAATTTAATGACGGGAGGAAAATATGGTCATTAAATTGTTTTTTTTTTATGGGAGAAATTTTGATGACCAACTATCATTTCTCGTCATTGTAGATGCAAAATTCCCCTCATTATGATATCAAAAAAGGAATCTTCTCATTATTTCATAAAATTAATATTATTTTTCTTAAAATCTACTATCATAAAATTACTTTTAATAAACAATATATACCTACTCAAAAAATATACTAACCATAAGAATAATTTCTTCATCTTAAACACCCCGACCCCCAACCCCAAATACTCAGATCCAAAAATCACTCCGCCGTCTTCCGCGTCTTCTGCCTCTTCCGCCTCTTCCCCTCTTCCCCTCTTCCACCTTTTTCCCCTCTTCCACCTCTCTCTTCTCCGATGAACTTTTGATCTTCCGGCGAGGCACCGCCATTAGTCGAAGTGTATGTTTCCTTCAAAGTGCCAAGATCTGACACAAAGTTTAGAAGATACCTTCAGATTGAGTTTCTTGATTCAGAGAAAATGTCTGCTCAACTGTTGCCTATGCATTTTCTTGCGCTGTGAAAGGTGGTTCAAATTCTTATTTCTTGCGTTTTTTTGTGTTTTAATCCCTTACTGATTTACTTCCTGGACTTTCCATTCAGAGATAATATTAAAGATATTATTTTTGGAGGGTTATTGATAGGTCTACTGAAATATTAGAGTATTGGACATCAAATGTAAGCTATTCAAGAGCCTTTGGGTCACTTGTCCTGCTTCTAGTGATGCAAATGAATAAATATGGTACTTTTAACCGTTTGGTGTTGTTGCTCACAAATTTTGTTGTCTGTTGGTTGAAGTAGTGATGTTCAGGACTACTAGCACTTGGGATTACTGGTGATTATTTCCTTCAATCAATGCGTTTCTCCTCCTAACCTTATTTTATTGTCTGATTCATTGGCTGGTATGTTGGAATGTTGGAGCATATATTGTTGTGTTGTACTTGTACCCAATGTTATTATCTATATTTTGGCTTGATATGTTTGAAGCTTTTCATGTGTTGTACTGTACCCAGTCTTATTTGCATTCCAGATCATTGTGTCTTTTACTTCCTATATATGTTCCCTTTTAATTGTTGTTTTATGGATACATATTTGTTCCTTTTTATTTGTTGTTTGAAACATGAAGACAATATTTATTGTAACTTTTGACATGTAAGCTATTATTTATTAGGTGATTGGGTAATGTAAAAAAGTATTAATTACATCAAAGAATATATTACTCTATTACATATATAAAGGCTGCAATATGATTCTTTTTCCTTATATTTACTTGTTTAAAGCTTCAACAGCACCCTGAACAGAACATAGGTGATAATTGCTACTCCTTGCATTCACATTTTCACTTTAAAGGAATCAACTATTATATGGTATTTTGTTATGACCAATTTTTGTGTTATATTAGGATTGCCTTGTTGTGATGAAATGCCTCCCACTCATGTGCATCTCGAATTTATGTTGGGTGTGAAAATTACAACATGTTCACTTTCCTTAAAAGTGTATTATATGAGTGTGCTAATTTTGCTTGTTGAAAGGGGATTTTTTTTTGTTCATAAATGCTTTCATGTTCAATGTCTAAGTGGAATGTGCTAATAAACATCAATAACTTTGGAGTCCAAAAGTTGTCACTGATGATAGGCTTTGTTTTTCAATAAAAACCTAATTAGAGAAAGTGATACAGAATAGACCATTATTCATATATGGACACAGAGCTACTGAAGTACGTGGATTCTCTCATATATATTTGGTTCACCTTGTTAGCATATGGTGTGTAGTTTCAAACTGCATACAGTGCACTCATGCGTATATGCAACTGAATATATTAGATAATTAAGTATTCAGTTAATGTCTCTAATGTGTTTCCAAGTGTTGTGCTTATCGAATCATATATACAACAATGAACTCACCGTTCTGAGAATATACCATTCATCTAATGATTTTCTTCTCTTATGTATGGGAACCATGAAGTCATTATTTGATGCAAATTTGGCCATGACAGAGCATGTAATTGACTTATTTCTTGCAGTGTATTTTTTTGTGGTTCTTCATCTACTAAATATAACAAGTTAGTGATGTAGTCCTTCTCTTAGCTATGTTATTTAGTAAATGATAAAAACTTGAGAATTAGAAAGAATCAAAGACAATGAACATGGGCTTTTTGCAATTTTTGTGGCTTTGGTGTTGTCCTAACCTTTATGCAATATATATTTTTGTAGTGCCAACAAGCACATTTTGGTAAGAAACGATTGTAGTATATTTATATACTTAGACGTTATTATGTTATTTTTCAAATGAAATGTTCCTTTAACAGCCTCTAAAGTTTAACGTGAATCACCCAAAAGCTCTTTTTATACCTCTCTTTGATTTTTCCTTCCACAAAGTAGAAAAATTAAGGTATTATGGTAAGCTTACATGTATTTGCTTAAAGCTTCATAATCTTTGCCTGTCTAATAAGATTATATTGATCTTTTTCCCAGATTGTGGATTCCATAATTTCCCACGGTTGCTTTCTTCAAGAATGAAGTGTCAAGCACTCAAAAGTGGGAACTCGGTCGCATTAAGACTATGTTGTAGTGCATGAGGTAAGTAGGTGTGTAGGCTTGACTTATAAGATAATTTTTCTCATTCTTTCTTGTAAATATGCTGCCCAAATGAGTGTGTCAATATAAATCTAAATTAACTTGCTTATCCCCCTTATATCATTGTTTTTTGATTGATTTCATTATGAGAGTCTGCACACTATATCTGACTCAGAATTCTAGGAAGATTTGATGATATAAAATACGTATATATCTCTTAGTTTCGCACTGGATTTTTAGTCTTTATCTATTACGTACAAGTCATATTTCATGGATATAATGCATAGTGAAATGATAATCATCAAGAGAATGTGCACTATACATGATATTATTTGAGTTTTTTGGGTGCATGTAATTAAAGTTGACCCTTATGAGGCACATGGTGTATACCCACTTGAAGCAAGCTGCTTATACAAGAGAGACATTAGTATTAGTACAGTACAATCCTATATTTGTTGATGTTTCCAATTATTTTTTTTTTGCTATGGACTTTATATTTAAAGATGCTTATACTTGGACAAAGGTTTAAAAGCTAATGAAACCTCTACTGCAAATCAACAAAGGTGAGAACTTTAATTTGATGATCCTGTTTGTGGTATATTTTGTGATATACATTGATGATCCAAGTGTCTTTCCAGGTCTGCACTCTTGTTTTTATCAGTCTGGTTTGCATCCTTAGTGCATGTCCAGACTGTGTGCATCTGTTTGTAGCAGTCTGCAATTTACCCTAGACCTATCTGCATTTAGTTTTGTTCCAGGTCATGTCCTTGTATCAGGTTGTTTACCTTGCATCAGGTCTTGTTCAACTTATGTTATGTGATTGAGTCATGTCTGCTGGGTCTTGTAAACTTGGTTTGAGACTTATGATGTCCTCTGATCAGTCTGGTCTGGTATGTATAGGTAAGCTCAGTTTGCTTGTGGTTTGTTCTTGAGGTATGTCCTTGAGTTTGAGTTCCTGTTGTTATGTCTAGGTCTGAGTCTGTTTGGTGTTCCGTTTGTGAGCAGGTCTTGGATTTGATTTGAAAGTCTGGTTTGTTGTGTGCTGAGTGTCAGGGTTTGTCCAGGACATGTCCAGGAATGTCCAAAACATGTACAGACATGTCCAGGAATGTCCAGAACATGTCCAGGACTTTTAATGATGAGAATTCCCCTCATTAAAAGTCGATTTTCTTGTAGTGCTCGTTTGACGACCCATGTGTCCTGCCTACGGTCATAAATGGCCACCACTTGAAGTGTGGGACCCACCGACAGTGACCCCACATGGCAGGGAATCTTGTTTGACGACAATACTATCGTCGTGAGAGTCTATTTGACGACAATATTATCGTCGTAAAATCATGCACGACTTGTGACAAGACCTGACATTGTACCCATGTGTCCTGCCTACGGTCATAAATCACCACCACTTGACGTGTGGGATCTGCCGATAATGACCACACTTGGCAGGGAATCTCGTTTGACGACAATATTATCGTCGTAAGATGCCATTTGACGGCAATATTATCGTCGTAAAAACATGCACGACTGTTGACAAGACATGACACTATACCCATGTGTCCTTCCTACGGTCATAAATCACCACCACTTCTTCATCTTTCAAGTCCATTTCTTCATCATTTAAGTGCTCAATTTAAAATAACCACTTCTTCACCTTTCAATTTATAATCTACACTGAAGCAAATGGATATTGATCGTTTCTTTAAAGTTCTGGATGGCGGTTTTGCAACAAGTTTGGTATGTCATTATTAATTAACTTACATTTATATCACTTATATTATGATTGAACAAACGTGATATGTTTCTTTTTTCATAGACACTACCTTCAGCATACGTTAATAGGTTGAACGACACGATGAGGAACCTAGATAGGGCCATTCTCAAAAGCCGATTAGGGACATGGGAAGTGAGGGTTGGAGCCACAGATAATGGAATTCTTCGTTTCTTTGGGGAAGGTTGGGAGGAGTATGTGGCCGGTCATACTTGAATGAGAGGGAGTTTATAGTGTTTGAACACAGAGGGGATTTCATTTTCGACACTATTGTGCTGGATCACACTTCTTGTGAGAAGACTTTTTCTGTTTCCGATGGTGAAGAAGATGATGCAGGTGCAAGTCACCAAAATCCCCATTTTCAGACGACGCTGGCAAACTGGGTATTTTCACATGGTTGTTATTATGTGGTGAAATATTTAAAATATTTTTAGTTTTTTTCTTGTTTTATCTTTTTTCCCCATTTTGAAACAGTATTTTGTTTGTGATGTGTAGAATATTCCAAAGGCATTTGCTAGAACAAATGACATGTTGCAAAGCAAGACCGTGGAACTGTGAATTGACACTGGGGAATCATGGCCTGCTAGAATTGTCTATTTGTATCAAAAAGTTCGTTTAAGCGGGTTGAATGATTTCATCACGGACAATGACCTAAATGCGGGAGATGAATGCAGCTTTTAAGTCATTGATCAACCTATAGAAAATCATGTCGTGTTTAATGTGGTGATTACTAAACATTGAAGATAATTTATTTAGGCGTCATCCTATCGTATTTAATGATCACTCTTAGTTTATTTAAGCGTCATCTTATTGTAATCTCAATGTATCATTACTCTTTATTTTTATGTTTGTAAGCACCGTATGTAAGCCAATGTATCATTACTCTCTTTCTTTTTATGTTTTAAACTATGTTTGATTTTACTACTTAGCATTTCACCGATTAGATCTAAAAGTCAAACTAAAAAATATATTATAAATATTACAACACCATAAGTTGAGATAATAAATATCAAACTCCTATATGCCGTGTAAATAGATCTACGGCCATTTTGTTCCGGAACCTATGTACGGTTTGATCATTCAGCTCATCTATCCTCGCGGCATTAATGATTAAAAGCTCCATAATCTTCAGCGTGAAAATCCTACATAGCTTCCTGCATAAAGCCATAAATTTTGAAATTGAATTGTTGAAATTAACATTTCTAAATAAGGTTTTATACGTACCAATTATTCGTCTGTGGACATTCTTTTTCGGTGAGCAGCATTCTACGAAATGATGGTTGATCTGGATCGAGCATCCATTGTGATTTTTTGCAATCTACTGATCTCGATAACAGTACCCTCATATATCGAGACCATTTCTCTATGGTTGGATTTATTAGGTTCGAATTATCTTGGCTGTATCGGCTGTCGTATACCCTGATCGTCCATTCACTGATTGACATGACCACAAGCACCCAATACAGATCGTTAATCGTCCAGATAGCATAAGCAGTTGTTTTCTGGGTCCATGCAAAAGCTTCTAAAGATAGCATTCCACATCTAAATTTCCATCCCATTTATCTAATTCGG
Source organism: Gentiana macrophylla (assembly GCA_026214975.1). Lineage (NCBI taxonomy): Eukaryota > Viridiplantae > Streptophyta > Magnoliopsida > Gentianales > Gentianaceae > Gentiana > Gentiana macrophylla. The sequence goes on along the minus strand of CM047816.1, from coordinate 22,380,195 downwards.
ACACAAGAATCCTTGCAAAGAGGAATAGCACAATCTCGCATGCTTCTGATAACATTGCGGGTAAACCTTCATACGAGCTAGTTAATAGACCCACATATGCATCAATTGCTGCAAATGGAATGTTTATTACTCAGTCAGCATATATGTTACAGAAATGAGAAAACAACTTTTAATGAGTTTACCTCGCAAGCAATATAACTATCTGAACCTATAAGGTTGTAGAAAAAGTCACGGTCCGCAGGGTAATCGAAAGTGTCTCCGTCAGATGGAATCCCATTTAATAATTGCCGGGTATCACCTACTTTTGATTTCAGCCACCTTCTCAGTTCATTAGATTGCTCGTCGTTACCCCTACGGAAGGGTGTGTATCTACTTAAATCCGGCTGATTTTCTTTCGTAATCCAGACGGTATTCTTCTTCTTACGGATTTCGATTGGCTTCGATTCGGACGGCGGTCATTTTTAACGTAACAAAGATGCTTACGTCGATCATCTGCATCGACCATCAGATGACTACCCGTGGATACTTGATTGTTGTTATCCGGCACAATGACATTGGATAGCCGATTGCTACTAGATGGAAGATTTGTTGGGACTTCAGGAAGGACTACGCCCTGCGCTTGAAGAGCGGCTTCTTCTTCTGTGACTAGAAAATCAACGGGGCTCCAAGTCTTATGTGAACTATTGTTAAGGGTGATTTTATACGTTTTATAAGGATATATTTTATGTCAATTTCCCCCATATGTGGATGTTTTTCATAGAAATCGAGCTTTATATTGAAATATTGAGCAAGTGATGTTTTTAATGGGTTAGTTGCAAAATTGTATGATTTATGTGTAAAATTGATGGTTTTATATTGATTTGGAAGATACTACATTTTGCAATGTGTTTGATGTATTGTAGATACACAATTTCGACCAAGAAGAGGATTAAAAAGAGGTTAGAAATCGGATTTGCATGGAAGGAAAGAGATAGAGATGAAGTTGGAATGAAGATCAAGATGAATTTGGAAGAAAAAAGGATCGAACTAGCGCCCAGTCGGGTGGCGCCCTGACAGATCTAAAACTATCCCCTCGAGAACGGGCGCAGAAATCGACGCAGGCGTTTCTGGGTTAAACGATCCTTACCGGGCAAGTGTACCGGGTCAAATCAGTAGTGCTAGTATGGTGAGTCGAGTGTCGAATCCTCGGGAACTTGGTAATTCTTTTACGTGTGGTTAAACACCAAAGAGCTGTTATTAACTCGATCTAAACCGCAATTTTATAACACAGATCACTACTATTCTAGTCAACATAAAATAAATACGAAAATTAAAAACTATACTAACTTGATATATATAAATACATAAATATATATAGATCTGCATAAACCGCAATTTATATATATAAATATAAATATATATAGATACCAAAATATTAACTGAGATAATTTTAGAACTCGCCAAAACTTATATAATTGGTTTATACGATCTTTCAGCTTAAATGAAATGTGTTCGATCTCTCCTTTTATTTTAGGTCCAATTGAGTAAATGAAACGGTGCACTCTCGAGGCAAACAATTCCTCCTCACACGGCGTATGAAATTGTCATATGTCCATTGCATCACCCAAGGTCCACAATCATTACGGTTTTTCCGACGAGCAGTCCCGAGTACAAATCTACCTTTAGATAAAAAGAGTCACTCCGTTCGTCAAACGGTCAATTTTATTTAAAGGCTCCGGTTGTCAAAGCCGGACGATTCAACTTTCCGGTTTAAGTTTCAATTAAGCGATGATTTAACATTATTACGATCTCGAGTACAAATTATAATAAGATTCATTTCTCCCAAAACAAATCTACCCCGGGTAGAAATCGGATTCCGTTATCACGTTGTTCACACGGCCAATTTTACCCTCCGGTTTTTCTATTTTTATCTCATATCCTAACTACGAGGCGTCAATTCATAATTAGATTATGAATTCCTCAGATCGATTAAATACGTCAATACGAATACGATCAAAATAGAAAAAGATTCAATTAACTCAATTTTAATCATTTTAACTTAACAACATTTCTTTAACGAAAAGATCGAAATAAAACCGATTACATAGCTTTGGCCAGTATTATATTTAGTCTAAAAACATTACAACGACTAAAAAGATGAAAATAAACAACATAAACATAAATACTTCAGAAAAGTTACCCGAATACGGCAGTTGATTCAGAAATCGTATTTTCCGGACATTACAACTTCTTCAGCAAAACCGACTTCCGAGATTTTCCCGAGCATTATAACGATACTAAAATTACATTATTACGGCGTAAGGCCTTATTTACAACTACTAAACTAGAAAGGATATATATATATATAGGATGTATATATATATTTTGGTACTCCTCGAGCTGTTGCTGCTGCATCTTCTTATATAGGCAAAGGTGAAGGGGCCGGACCGGTCCGAGATCAAGCCGGATCGGTCCGGTATAATGATTACATCCACTAGCGTAATCACTTCAGCATGTGCGTATGATTATATATTTTTTTATATATAATTATTAAACTTCTAAAATTCATATCTCGAGTTCTGGACCTCCAAAAATTGCAAACGAAATGCCAAAATTAAGTTCTCGAGAAACTCTACAACTTTCATGAAGAACTCTTCTTCAGATAACGCCTTCTTGATTACCTCGTGTTCCTCCGAAGCTATTTCGGGATTTTTATTAACCCAAATCGATTAGCCACTTGATCTTTGTTTAAGTTGTAGACCTCAATCTTCATAATTTAAATTGCATTGGAAAGCTCTCGGAAAATCTACAACTTTTGTGAAGGACTCTTCTTGAGATAATGTCGTTTTAATGAGCCATTCGTTTGTCGAAGACATTTTCGATTACCACTTAACCAAATGGATTGGCCACTTGTCCACTTAAGCTATTCAATTGACCATTTAAGCTTGTGGCACTCTCTAAATCCTTCCAGAGATATGATTAAACTTTAATATGTCGATTCTTGGGGTCTCGGGTTATAAATCTGCAATAAAATACCACAAATACCCACGTAAATCTGACACGACACTCCGATTTACTAAAATCGGTACAAAATTACAACTTTTTAATATTATTACTATTAACTACTCTAAATTATAAAGATTAACATTTCATACTATTTATATCATAATTTCATATATTTTATATAGAATTCGTCGATAAAACATAATAAAATCACGTATTTTTAATCATATAAAAGTAGTATATCAACTACTCCCCACTTAGCTTTTGATCGTCCTCGAGCAAAAATAAGCGGTAATAAAAGATAATATAATTAATCAGATTATAATTCTTAATGTAATTTATATTGTCAATATTATAAATATATTATTTATCTTAATTTAAAATCTTAAGAAGACAGAAAGAGTATATAACTGAAATAATTTAAATATTAAATATTATTTAGATGAAACTGTACATGTAATACTTAATAAGTATAAATAAAATATCAGAATTATTTTTAATCGCAACTATTATGAAATTCTGGAATCGGAAACTTCGGTTAGGTAGTCGACAAAAATGGCTTATAGAGTTTAGGTTCAAGATGTTGGTTAATCGTAAAAGGAAATCAAAAAAGAGAGAGAGGCAAGTAAATGCGTCACTCTACATCTTCATATTCTTGATCAAAAATAATCATCGATTAATAACATCTCTTTTTTTTTTTTTTTTTTTTTTCAAGATTAAGAACTAAAAGCGTGAGTGTGTGTAGAAAATCAAACTTACAGGCATTGCTTCATCAAGATTGATCGGAGTACTACTCTTTCGATCGAAAATTACAAGTCCGGTTTCCTTAAACTTGTAATAATTCCACGAGATCTTATGATTCAACTTTTCTCTTTTCATCTTATCTTGTGCCTTCATTCCCAAAGCAATAGGACATTTCGAGATAATACCCTATTTGGACTACTATCATCGTGCAATCGGGAGCTTAATTACCTCATAGTGATATAGGACATTTCGTGATAATACCCTACTCACTCAAATCATTGGTAGCTACAACCGATATGTTCTTTTTATTTTTAAGTTGTTAATCACAGATAAGGAAGATACCTGATATTTGATTAATTCTGTGTAAATATGGTGCTTCGTTCTTAATTTAGAATATTAATATATCCGAACTTATTACCAAAATCGACTATCTTGCAAGTGTCATGTGGTAAGATCGAATATACTAATACTTATCTAATCTTTTCAATCTCAGCATATACCAAAACTTAGCTTTTATGTCTTCATTTCTTTTTATAAGTACGTACAAACTTGCGGAATTTCAAGGAAATGTAGACCAAAATTAGCTATAGCTTGGTTATTTAATCACAATTGACAATTTCGAGTGAGGTCTTGATCACTCTAATCAAGGCTGAGGTAGGTTATTTGGCTATAGTTATATTTTTGTGGTGCCAAAAATCAACATCCTTAGTCCAATTCCAAACTCATAATTCATATTGAAAATGATTCTAAAAAATTTTACTTATAAATATCAACATACTTATATAATTTCATGAAAACAATATCTAATATTAATTACTCAATTATATAAACTTAAAATCTTATTAAAATCTAAATTAGACATATAATATAATTAATTTTAACTATTTTTCGAAAATTTTAATGAATTTTCTAACCTAACTCTACTCCCCACTTACGAAGTGGCATCGTCCCGATGTTCAATGAGTAGTAAAGAAGTAGGTTCGAAAATAAAATTAAAATTATCTATTAACGTTATTATTCTGATTTTATTTTAGCGTATACTTAAAAAACTAAGACATATATATTAAACAAGATACATTATTACAAACTTAAAAGAAAAACGTAAACTTAACTAAAGAAAATAAAACTTCAAATTTAACTAAAGAACTTATTAAAACTTAAATATTACTAACAAACCATCAACAAACTCTTTAGACCGTAGACGAACATCCCGGTGTATCAACCGGTAGCAACCCAAATCGACTATCTCTAGACGGAAAAATCTCATCCGTCTCCAGCTCTCCTACTCCATTCAGAAGAATACACAAACGTGATATCATCCATGAATTAGGCATAGGTTTCCCCCTATTACCTCTCGTGATCGCAAACTCTAACACCGTCCTTTGAATCAAAATACCCCAATCGACAAATACACCGAATGTCAAAGCATAAAGTAGAAGCATTTCACTCTCAGCCAAACTTCCAAAATCCCAGGTGGGATAAACTCGAGAATTTATGAAATGCTTCCACGCCTTTAGATGTGGAAGTAAAGCTCGTGTTGACATGTCGTGATTTGTATCAAACAGTGGGAACAGACATTGGAACGACTCGTGTACTTTATTCAAATGATTAGAGGGATTTTGTAGTCCCCATTGCATTTCAAAATGTGGCATCGTAACCGGAGGAATTTCAAAGATTTGGTTGATAATAGATGAAGAGAAGGGAACAGCCACTCCTCTTACTAGAACAATCTGAGTGATATCGACCATAGATGTCGTCATAAGTGCAGAATAAAATTCTCGAACTATCGAGACATTTATCCGTCCTCTCGGTGTACTGACAAATTTTTTCCAACCAAAACTTCGAATGATAGTTTTTCCCCATTGATCAAGCTTATCAACATTTAAACCTTTCTCCAATAGGATTGGAGAATTCGCAAAACGATTGTGTAAAATGATACTCTCGTTAGAAGCTTGAGATTCCGGATGATCCGGTGTGTGAGGCTCGTAAGAATTAACCGATGGTGAGGAATGGTTTGACATTTAAAATAAAAACAGAGTTGAAAGTTAAAAGAAAGGCAGTGAATGAATGTTTACTCATGCCCTTACCTCCTTTAATAGATGAAAAAGTGTACAAACGTGGATGCATTAGACGGACTCAAGAATGACTCACCCTTTTTTCTTCACGGCCCGGTCCGGGAATATGTCGGACCGGTCCGGCCTCATCTTACTTTTACTGAGGGGACAGAGGTGAAAGACAACTTGTGTTTTGTTTTTTTACTTCACGTGCCTAATACTTCCTACCTCCTTGAGGATATTGCAAAAGATTCATATATATTGATACTAACGGATAAAATGACACATTATATTTTTGTAAAATGACGTAGTAATTCTACAAAAATTATTTTTAGGATTTTTATAGTTTTTATAAAAACTAAACTGATTTAAAATACAAACCAAATTTTGAAAAAAAAAACGATTGTAAAATCAAAATAAACGAAAAATGAAAACAAACCAATATCTAAATGATAAATGTCGAATAAAAAGTGCAATAAAAATGTTTAATCAACAAAATTATTAAATTCAATCTTCAACGTAGTCTTCCTCAGGATCAACTTGAAAACTCGAACTCGAAACGATCGAGAAGTCGATGGTCGAATCGTAGTCGTGGTCCTGACTGAACTATCAAGACCCATCGAACTCATGCCAGTCGTATTATGTGCAAACTCAGTGAATCCTCCCCAACTAGACATTGCTGGTCTCTAAGCACCTGTGGAAAATACACCTGTCCCACTAGATTGGCTTCCAAAAGGATATGACGATGGATGAAAGCTCGAAGGTGGTGGAATAGGTGTTACCCACTGCAGTAAGGTATAAGGATCGGGATCGACAAGGTGGATAGGCGGGATCATCAAAGTAGGAGTACTGAAGCAAGCGCTCGTTCCTTCTTAAACCTCTACGAATATCATCACACCACTGCCTATTACTCTCAGCATACAAAACCATGTTGGCTTGACCACGTGCAACATCTGTCACTAAAGATTGAAACATATCATAGGTGATAGTGTTGGAGAAAGGAGTTTGTTGAGGCTGACTAGAAAAAGATGGAAAAGAGGAAGAAGATGTAAAAACTGGTGGAGCTGGCTGAGTTTGACTTCTTCTAAGCAAAGATCTAATACTACCATCCGGAAGATTAGTCAAACTAGGTCCAATCAGATTTCCATCAGCCAGAGATAACTTGTCATTAGGCAGGAATGGTACTCCCAACCTACGACATAAATCAGAGATAAAACAAGGGAAGTATAGATGACTCCCTGGTCTGGCGATGACAATACTCTAAAAAATTCTTTTAAACATGACCTTTCCAACATCCACTCTAACATCGTTTACCATCGCCCAAGCGATACAAACATCTTCCTTTCCAAAAGCAGTATGTTTACGAGAAGGATAGAGATTATGGCTAATGAATCTTTTAATTGCCCTCAACCCTCTAAAACAATTCCCGTAATTAAACCGATTTTCAACCCACACAGCAGTCGGGTCAAAAACGTTCTGGGCTCTCAGGGCAGTCTGCTCAAAACTTGCAGGATCATCTAGATTATAAACTACCCTGTAATCCTCCTCCTCAGGAAACTCCTCAACTCCTAGAATTGCATTTATGACGGCAGGGTTAAAAGGAATATTTACGGCTCGTAAAGTGCAGCTTTGCATCGAGTAAGTCGCTCTTCTGACAATGTCGATAAAACCGAATAAAACTCAGCTACTAGAGTCGTGTTAATCTCCCCTTCCCTTCTGGCTGCTAAATCTAACCACTGACGTCTCGTAAAAATGTTTTTAACTTCATCACCTAAATCATCCAAGTCTAATCCTTTTTCAACCAGAACATCACATTTACTATAAATTTTCTCATATGCTTTCTTAGCCTCAGGTGATGCTGTTTTTTCAAAGCTTACGGATTCTTCCTCAGATGATAAAATTACTGTGCCTACGACAGAAGTTGATATAGGAATTTTTTATTTACGCTTTTTAGAGCTTCTAGTACTCGACTCAGCCATTCTACGATATTGGTAATGCCAATCAACAACAAAAACAACAAAAAATAAAAATGTCACAACACACTCAAAATTCAAAACAGTTGAAATTAATCTAAAAAAATTATGAAAAATACGAAATTGATAACTAGATAAACTAAATAATACCTTAATATGTAGAAAACGTTGAAAAGTAGGCCGGAAAAGTTGAAAAGTCGCCGGAATGAAATGTGGCTTGTTTTTGATCCCTTTTTGATTTTTCCAATTTGTGTTGAAGAGAGGAGATGAAAAGAGGAAGAAATCAAGTAGTGGTGTAGTGTGAGATGAAGTTTTGTTGAAGAAAAGTGAAAAAATTTCGAAATGGTGGGGTTTGGGTGTTTTGCGGCTGTTAGAAAAAAATTAGGGAAGAAGAAGAAGAAAAGAAGGGTCCCCGTCTTTTTTATGATTTTAGACCCCGGACCGGTCCGGATTAAGGCCGGATCGGTCCGTGCCCAAATTTTTTCGATTTTTTTGACATTTTATGATTTTTGATGAAAACTTATAAAAATTCTAATAAAACTTAATTAAAATCTTAAAAATAAGTTTATAAAATTTTTAAAACTTACTAAAAATAAAATTTGAAGGAAATTTTATAATTTTATAACAATTTCTAAAAATTTAATAAAATCTTTATAACACTTTAATAAAAAAACTTATAAAAATTTAATAAATTTATATCAACTCTTATAAAATATCTAAATTAAAACTAAAAAAACTTTTATAAAACTCCTCAAATTTCATAAAGATCCAATTTTATAAAATTCTCAGAAGTTATGCGAAAATTTTATAAAATAAAATATAAGAAAAGACTCGAAACTTAAGGGGTTCCTGATTCTTCGATTTCTAAATCTTCCAGAGTTCTGATATAACGCTCAATCAACCTAACTCCTAAAAACGAAGCATTTGAATTATCTCTCGGAATTCCATCGGGATTTTCGGATAACCACCTAATCGTTCCCTTCCTAACAATATTCAAACACTCATCCTGGGATTTGGTTGTGTTTTTCCCACAGTCGTCCAACATGTTCACTTTTTCCATGATTCTCGTGATCTCATTAGAAACTTTGCCCTTCTTTTATCGCACTTCTTGATGTTCCATTACATACTTCTCTCAACTGATCTCTCTCAACAATTTCTTGTTTTGTTCAAAAACTAAAGCTTCTATAGAAAACGCGACATCTTTATCAAGGCCTAATTTCAAAAGTAAAATAAAAACTCCTATTCTATCTAAAAGACATCCAGTTCTTTTACGTCTATCCGGTAAAAGATTTAAAAGAGTTTAAACATAAAAATACGTAAAAGTAGAGTAAAGATAGATAGCTTTGGTTCGGCCGATTCCGGTTTCTCTCGCTTTTCGGTTTTCATTTTTTCTCGCTTTTCAATTTGTCGGGGATCAATCAATAGCATTACTTCTTCTTTCGGTGTGATTCCTTCTCCTCCACAAATAACTTTACTCTGTGGCCATTGGCTATAAAAGTTGTATTTCCATCGTTAGTTCAACGACTCAGCTTTGTAAACCCTTGTTACTTCAAATGGACTCGTCCATCTCGACTTAAGCTTACCGGAAACAACTTTAAACGTGAATTGTACAAAAGCACTCGATCACCTACATGGAACTCACGCTTAAAGATTCTCTTATCATGGAAAGATTTCGTGCGCCTTTGTAGATTCGGCGTTTTCATAAGAATCGAGACGAAATTCTTCTAGTTCTCATCAATTGAAGCAATCTATGATCACCGATGACCTTAGGATCAAAATTTAAATCTAATAGCCTGTAAGGCTCGGTGTTCTAACTCAACTCTGGGAGATGACAAGACTTACCAAAGACTAGCTTATAGGAGAACAACCAATTGGAGTTTTAAAAGTCGCTCAGACGCCCATAATGCATCATCTAATTTAATCGCCGATTTTTACGATTTGAATCAACTGGTTTTTCCACGATTCTTTTGATCTCTATATTCGACACCTCTACCTCTGACCCTTGGTTTATGGATGATAAGGCGTTCTAACTTATGCGTTACACCATATTTTTCAATTAACTTAGTAAATGGTCGATTGCAAAAATGTGAACCTCTATCACTAATGATCGCCTTGGAATGCCATATCTAGTGAATATGTTCTTTTAAGGAATCCTATGACAACTTTGGTATCATTAGTGGGAAGAGCTTCAATTTTCTACCCATTTCAAACATAATCTACCATTACAAGAATAAATCTTTTTCCAAAAGATATAGGAAAGGTCCCATGAAATCTATGCCCCAAACATCAAATAACTCACATTCTAAAATAGGTTGCATAGGCATTTCATGTTTTTAGATACATTTCCCCATTTTTGACAAGACTCACAAGATTTAACATACTTATAAGCATCTCTACATATAGCGTAGGCCAATAAAAACCACATTGTAAAACTTTAAAAGCGGTTTTCCAACCTCCATGATGACCTCTCCGCCTCACGATCATGACAAAACGATAAAATACTTAAAATTTCATTATCAGCACACATTTTTTTCGATTATCTCATCCGAACATTTACGGAAAAGGTCCGGTTCCTCCCAAGAATAAAATTTTAGGTCGAAAAGAACTTCTTTTCGTTGCCAAGTCCAATGAGACGGAATGTAATCACAAAGTTAAGTAATTAATGATATCTCCAAACCAAGGTGAACTTTCCTTAGAAGGAATTCTATTTTTAATAACTGCATGGTTGAAGGAGTATCTATTCTAAATAGTTGTTCATCAGAAATGAATCTTTAATTTCATTCCCTATCTCTTCCTCAAGATCCATTCTACTTAGATGATCCGCTACTACATTCTCACTTCCTTTTTTATCTTTAATTTCAATATCAAATTCTTGAAGTAGAGAATCCATCTAAGAAGACGTGGTTTCGCATCCTTCTTACTCATTAAATACTTTGAGTGAATGGTCTGTGTAGATTATTACCTTAGAACCAACAATATATGATCTAAACTTATCTAAGGCAAAAATTACAGCCATTATGAGTTCTTTTTCTCAGAGTTGCATAATTAAGTCGAAATTGCGTTTAATGTGTGGGATGCATAGTAGATAGCTTTGAGAATTTTGTTATACCTTTGACCTAAAACAGCTCCTACAAACTAAATCACTCGCATCACACATAATCTCAAAGGCAAATCGACCTGGTGCTACCAATCTGTGCGAGAATCAACTTCGCTTTTGTGGTCTTAAATGATTCCATACATTTACTATCAAACTTAAAAGGTACTTCTTTTTCAAGCAAATGACTTAGAGGTTTTGCTATCTTTGAAAAATCTGCAATAAATCTCCTATAAAATCCTGCATGTCCAAGAAATCCTCTTAGAGTCCTTAGATTAACTGGTGGTGGTAATTTTTCAATCACTTCGACTTTAGCTTTATCAACTTCAATTCCTATTTCAGAGATTCTATGACCTAGAACAATCCCTTCTGATACCATTAAATGACATTTTTCCCAGTTTAGTACTAAATTGGTATCTTCACAGCGTTGTAACACTCGTTCTAAGTGCGACAAACATTTACCATAAGAATCTCCGTAAACACTAAAGTCGTCCATAAAAATTTCTAAGAATTTCTCAACCATATCAGAAAATATAGACATCATACATCTTTGAAACGTAGCAGGAGCATTACATAAACCAAACGGCATTATTTTATACTTAAAAGTTCCATAAGGACAAGTGAAAGTAGTCTTTTCCTATCTCTGCTTTGCAATGAAAATCAGTAAATATCCCGAATAACCATCTAAGAAACAGTAATACTTATGACCACTTAAACGCTCCAACATTTGAACTATGAATGGAAGTGGATGATGATCTTTCTTAGTATGATCATTTAGCTTTCTAAAATCAATGCACATTCGATAACCGGTAATTTCCCTTGTTGGAATCCATTCATTCTTATCATTCTCTTTCACTGTGAAACCTCCTTTCTTTGGTACAACTTGAGTTGGACTTACCCATTCACTATCTGATATAGGAAAGATTATTCCCATTTCTAATAGCTTAATCACCTCTTTCTTAACGATTAACTGTAAATTCGGGTTGAGGCGGCGTTGCGGTTGAATACAAGGTTTAGCATCTTCTTTCAGAATTATCTTATGAACACAAATCTCAGGGCTAATACCTCGAATATCGGCAACTGTCCATCCAAAAGCTTTCTTATGCTTTCTTAACATTCTAAGTAATTGATCTTCTTGTTGCTCGATTAAAGTTGATGAAATAATAATCGGTAATAGATTATCGGTTTCAAGAAAAGCATATTTTTGATTTAAAGGTAACGGTTTCAATTCCGCATTCTTCGGCGGATCTTCTATTGACGATTTAAGAACCCGGTCCTTCTAGTTCTAACTCCAAATACTTATGCCATGGTGGCTTAAAAGTAAAGCTTCCTTTATCTAGAGAAAGGATTATCTCTTTCATTTCAATGTCTTCCTCATCTTCTTTATAGATAGAGACAGAGTTAAGCATTCTTCTAATCTGTCTTCAAAAGTTGATAATCGATTATCATAGATGTAATGAATATCTTCTATAAAAGAACATGATTCGGTGATGTATATGGATGATTCATAGCTTTGAAAATATTGAAAGCAACTTCATCTTCATTGACTCTCAAAATTAATTCTCCTTTACGGACATCGATTAAAGTTCTCCTCAGTAGCTAGAAATGGACGACCTAGAATAAGAGGTCTTTGAATAACCTTCTTCCATTTCCATAACTACAAAGTCTACTGGAAAATAGAATTTGTCTACTTTAACCAATACGTCCTTAATAATTCCTTTAGGGTACTTAATCGATCTATCTGCCATTTGCAGAGTCATTTCAGTCTTAGTAAGCTTTCTTATGCCTAGCTTTTTATAATCCTCATAAGACATGAGATTTATACTAGCTCCTAGATCACACAAGACCTTCTTAAACAGAAATCCTCCAATTTCACATGGAATGGTAAAACTTCCAGGATCTTTCGGTTTAGGTGGTAACTTATCTTTTTGCAGAGTGCGAACATTCTTCATTTAGGCATATATTCTCATATTCCTCTAATTTTTCTTATTTGATAGTATATCTTTCAGAAACTTTCCATAGGCAAGTATATTAATCAGAGCTTCAATAACAGGGATATTAACATGAATATGACGAAAAGTGTTGGATCGACAATGCGCAGTAAAACACTCTAGAAGGGGGGGGGGGGTTGAATAGAGTGTTGATAAAATATACCCCTTTTTCGAAAATTAAACAAGTAGGGACAAGTTGGAGCAAATTTACTACACAATTACTAAGTTGTTAAACCGGAAGCTATTTAACAAATTATTCGCTTGTGTATAACCTAAGTGATCAAGAGGTTTAAACAGGTACTTAAGCAAGTGCAGATCAACTTTAATAGCTTATGATGGAACAGTTTATTTCACAGCAGTTTAGTACATAAATAAAACACAGGTAATAAAATGAAATCAATCAAAATATATATATACTTGAATTCAAGACAGCTTACACTTGAACAAATTACAAAACGAATGAATTACTGAGTTTGTACTGATCAACAAGTAAACTTAGATCAATCAAGGGCACTGCTCATACTGAAAAATATCAGCTGTATTTCAGTGATGATAAACACAATTAACTTTGAAGTTTATCAGCACCTAAATGCAGTCTGATTACACTAATTTCAGTGAGCAAAACAACCAAGGATCTGACTAGGCTGATCAATCAGTTTCAGCACTGAACTGAATGTCAAACTTGAGTCTCAACTCAAATTTGACAGTCTAAATCAGTATTGTAACTGATCACAAAATGATCAGCTAAATCCAAGATGTTGCCAAAAGAAACAAACAGAAATAAAAACCTATTACAAGGTGTTCAAAAGAAAACTCAGAAGATAACAGGTTGTGCAGGCAGCTCGGAGACAGGTTTTGTGTAGCAGAGTTAGGACATGGAAGAAGCAGGTAAAGACACTCAAATGAGCACAACACGGGGCAGAACTTTAAAGTGCAAATCACAAGGATAAGCAGCCTAAAATTCCCAGCAAGTAAGGGGATATAAACTGACTTTGGTGACCAAATGCACAGATAAGAACTGAAGCCACAACCTTGAAACACAGGTTCAGCCTTCAGAAACTTTCTGTAGATTTTGTCACTTAGCAACACAGCAAGTAGGTGATTTTTCTGAGTGTTGGATTTACACAAAATCAGATCACCATGAAATATAAGTCAATGAAGCCAGAATCCTCTCAGGGCCAGAGCTTGACTCAAGCTTTCAATGGTGATTCCTGATTCTAAAACACAACCACACAGATCAAATCACAGACTCAGACTCAATTTAAAGGACTATTCAAGACCAACTTAATTGAGACACAGTTTTACAGAACAGTTAAACAAAAGCACTTTTAAAGAGAGTTTTCTGAATTGAAATACCTTACAATGCAGACAAACAGAGAGGTTGATCCTGAGTTCTGTGTATAGCTTAGCCAGTCCTCAAGCTATACACACTCCAGCAAGATTCCAACCAACTCACTATCACTTCAGGCAAGTGATAGGGAATTCGACCCACAGATATTTTTAACAAAAAAAATAGACTGTTTAAGAGAGAGTGCAATTGTTTTTTTTGTAATGAAAACTGATGCTGAAACGTTCAGAGGAGGTAGCTATTTATAGGATTCAGAAGGAGGGTTAAAACAGATTTTAAAAACTCGGTTTGGTTTAAAAATATTGACAGACACACTAAAACTAACCAAACAAAGACCATCTTGGTTAAAAAAAAAAAGTTTTGGGCATCATTGGGCCATCGCTTGCCTCAGTAGTGATTCAAAATCATAGGGTAAGGGCCCTCATTTGAATCGACAGACCGAGAAAAGGGTACAAAAGAAACAGGTTAGAGAATACCAAAGACGTGTGTACACAATCTGTAACCATAAACACAATATTTTCTTCATAAGGTGAACACGTGGGCAAAACATCTCTGAGTCTTCATACCAGCTTGACTGGTTCAAGGCCTACAACGGACAAAAGACAAAATCAGGCATAGATATGTTCAAATCAGAATAAAATCAGACAGGTATTAACTCTGAATTGAAAGGAAATCACCTTTAATGAGTCGGATTTGCATAGGAGCCTTTCACAGTAAAAAAAAATGACTTAGGGTTAATCTCAGAATCTAGAGAATCACCCCCTTTACGACTCGTAGCAGTCACTGGAACGAAGGCAACCTTCACAAAACACAATAGCACAAAATCGTAAGGCGAATCGAGTTCAAATCGATTGTAATATGAGAGGATATTAACATAGAGAAGGAAAGATCGACCTTTAATAGCGATTCACAGAGAGATTCTTCAAACCTTCCAAGAGTGAAATCTTTCACGTGGTGGCTTAAGGGCGTGGTGAATCCTTCTCATATAATAAAGAGTTGATTCTGTGAAAATCGAGTCCTTCACAAGACAACGGTGTTAATTCGAAAAGATTTTCCATTCGAACCTTCCAAGAATACAGAACTCTCAAAGGATTTTACGCACATGGTGGTTTTAAATCGAGCAGAAATCATGGCCGAATCACATAGCGCATGTGATTGAGTCGATAAAGAAGAGAGAAGGATATCTGAAGATCCGGGATTTGAGGCAAAGCAATTAAGAGAAGATATGGGAAATCAAACGGAGCATTGAAGAAGATACAGAGAATCGCCCTCATTAAGAGAAGAGAGAGAAGACAACGGTGAAGTGAAATAAGGGGTGGGGAAAAAAAAAGGGTTCTAGGGTTATGTTAAAAACAAAAAGGGCCGGACACTTAGGTTAAAAGAAAACTGGGCCACACAAGTGAAAGAGAAGGCTGGGCCGGATACACAATCAAAAAAGGGCTGGATCATGTATCAATTTAAAAAAAAAATTGATTTTAATTATTTGATTAATTATTAATTTATAAAATAATTTTATAAATTAAATTAATAATTAATCAAATAATTATAGATCTAAGTAAGCTCGCAAAAAAGATTAAACACAAGAGTTTTCCATATGATGTAAGTTTTATCTTCATGGCGGTTAGTGACAAGGGTATTTTAGTAAAAACCACATTTAGGGACATTTTTGGAAATTAATCAAACTTACTTGCAACTGGGGCTCATAACTCAACAATCTCCCCCTTTTGATTAATTTTCAAAATACCTCATACGCTCCCCCTTGATTACAGCTCCCCCTACATACATACTTCTCCCCCTTAGTTTGAAAACTAAGCAAAAGGAATCACAACGGTACCATATGTATGTCACTACGCAACTTTTCGAACGAGGCCTGGGGTAAAGGCTTCGTGAAAATATCAGCTACCTGATGCGCAGTTGGCACAAACTCAATAGATATCGTACCATTTTGCACGTGATCACGTATAAAATGATAACGAATGTCTATGTGTTTGGCTCGGGAGTGCAGTACAGGATTGTGTGCAAGGTCTATTGCACTGGTACTATCGCAATAGACCGGAACACAATCTACAGACATGCCGAAGTCTGCTAACTGTTGTTTGATCCAGAGGAGTTGAGCACAGCAATTGCTCAAGGCTACGTACTCAGCTTCAGTAGTACTAAGGGCAACACTAGGTTGCTTCTTAGAGAACCAAGAGATGAGACGGTCCCCAAGTAATTGACAGGTACCACTAGTACTCTTCCGTTCAATACGACAGCCACCATAGTCGGCATCGCTGTAAGCGATAAGTGTAAGTGATGAATCTCGAGAGTACCAGAGACTCAAAGTGGGTGTGTGCCTGAGATATCGGAAAACTTGCTTTCTGACTTTGTAATGCGATATCTTAGGATTAGATTGAAAGCGTGCACATAGTCCTACAAAGAAATCAGATGGTCGGTCGCGATGCGGTCGGGTATAATGAGAGAACCGATCATGGATCGATACAAGTGAGAGTCAAACGGCTCACCATCTTCATCAAGGGCACGCGTTTGACCGGCGAACTCATAGGAGTTGTGGCGTGTTTCAATGGTCAAACTTAAACTTGGTGAACATATATCTCGATATACTTAGTTTGACTTATGTGTGTGCCGGACTGTGTTTGCTTGATCTGTAGGCCAAGGAAGAAACTTAACTCTCCCATGGCTGACATCTCAAACTGAGAGGACATCAAGGTCTCAAACTCAGTGCACAAAGCAGGGTCGGTAGAACCGAAGATAATGTCATCGACATAAACCTGGGCAACCAGGATGTCAGAGCCGAACTTCTTTATGAATAAGGTGTTATCTACCCTACCCCTAACGAAGCCATTAGCTAAAAGCACTGATGACAACTTATCATACCACGCTCTGGGCGCTTGTTTGAGTCCGTAAAGTGCTTTCTTGAGACGGAAAACATAATCGGGATGAAGTGTATCCTCAAAACCCGGAGGCTGTCGAACATACACTTCTTTATCGATAAGTCCGTTTAAGAAGGCGCTTTTGACGTCCATTTGATGGAGCTTTATTCCTAAGCCAGATGCAAATGCAATCAAAAGTCGAATGGCTTCCAGCCGAGCAACTGGGGCGAAGGTCTCATCGTAATCGATGCCTTCCTGCTGGGTGTAACCCTGGGCCACCAGTCGAGCCTTATTCCGAACGACTTTACCATTTTCATCTAACTTGTTCCTAAAGACCCATCGTGTGCCTACCGAGGTTTTACCCTTAGGTAGGGGAACAAGTTCCCAAACATCTTGCCTTTCAAATTGATGAAGCTCTTCTTGCATAGCTATAACCCACTCATTATCTAAGAGGGCTTCATCAACTTTCTTAGGTTCAATGTTAGAAACAAATGCATGCAAAGATGAGGGATAGAAAGTGGACCTTCGGGTGCTAACTCCAAAGAGATGGGGTCACCAATGATTAAGTCCAGGGTGTGATAACTTTCCCATCCGTGTGTTGTGAACCACCACCATTCCCTCTTGTATGTTTTCTTCGTTGGGAGCATCATTTGCTAAGATGTCATCCACAACGGGTCTTTGTTGGTTCAACAGCCTACTTCTTGTGCTACTTCCGCTTCAGGATGTTTCATTTTGTGCGGGTGGAAGCATTTCGAGCTCATCCTCCAAGTCCAAGCGCCTACACTTTCTTGCTTATCTTTCATACTAGAGCACATGTTAGTCAAGGAAACAGACTCATGAAATGAAACATGTATGGACTCGAGAATGCGTCGAGCGGATCGTAGCATCTATATGCCCGTGAGGTCTCGGAATAACCAACGAATATGCATTCGATGGACTTAGATGCAAACTTATCCAAATTTCCTTATCATTCAACACGAAACACTTACATCCAAAAACGTGAAAGTAATTAACTTTCGGAGACCGATTTCTTAGAACTTCGTAGGTGTCTTGTGCAACTGTGTCTAATAGACACTCGATTAACAACATAACATGCACAAGCAACAACCTCACACCACGTAAATCGAGGCACCTTGAACTCATTCAAACATGGTTCGAAAGGATTCTTGCAGTGTTCGGTTCTTACGCTCAACGACGCCATTTTGTTGTGGAGTTCGAGGAGCAGAGAATTCGTGACGAATACCAAGGTACTCACAGAATTCTATGAGACTGGTATCCACGAACTCACCACCTCTGTCACTCCTGACAGCTACAACAGATATATCAAAGGTATTCTGTAGTTGCTTCACAAGAGTAGAGAATGCTTGAGCACTATCACTCTTATGAGTCAAAAACAGAGTCCATGTATATCTAGAATAGTCATCAACGACGACGAGCACATAAGACTTTCCACTAAGACTTACTACTCTACTAGGACCAAACAAGTCAATGTGCAACAATTCTAGGATGCGAGTGGAAGACACTTCGTGTTTGGATCTGAATGAAGTTCTAGCTTGCTTACCATGTATACACGGCTCACAAGTGTCAAATTCATCCAGATCTAATGTTGGTATACCTCGTATGAGATTCTGTTTGCACAGCTTCTCAATCGTGGTAATACCAACATGACCTAAGCGACGATGCCATAAATTTGTGTCATCATGTTTAGATACGAGGCACGTTATCGGGCAATTAGTGAGGTTGTCCAGTTTGATCGTGTAGAGGTTATGCTCA
This sequence comes from Gentiana macrophylla, assembly GCA_026214975.1. Lineage (NCBI taxonomy): Eukaryota > Viridiplantae > Streptophyta > Magnoliopsida > Gentianales > Gentianaceae > Gentiana > Gentiana macrophylla. The sequence goes on along the minus strand of CM047816.1, from coordinate 22,361,363 downwards.
CGAAGACCAGTTAGGACAACATTCCCTAATTTATCAGATATCGTGCAACTATCCTCATCAAACACAATTTTAAGGCCTGAGTCACTTAACTGTGATATGCTTAGTAAGTTATACTCTAAATGCTTGACTAATAAGACATTATGAATAATAAAACAATTTGGGTTACCAAGCTGATCCTTTGCCAAGGATCTTGCCTTTTGAGTTGTCTCCAAAGGTGGTCGACCCTCCATTTGATATAGCTTTGTAATCTCGGATGATTGCGGAGTTGCCAGTCATATGTCGAGAGCATCCACTATCCAAGCACCACTTTGTATTGCTTCTGTACAATTTAGCTTTAAGACATGCCTGCAATTTAGCTTTTTCCTTAAACCTTTGAGTATTACTTAATCGCCATGTTTCAGGTTCTTGAATTTTTTCCTTTAAATTGTTCCCTGAATCAATCTCTACTTCAGATTCCTTCAGTGCTTCCTGTTTTTCATTCTTGTTTTCATTATCCTCTACTCTAACATGTTCCTTGAATAAATTCCTTAAATCTTTATCCATAGGGTCTTTCAAAATCCTAGGGATTTTTACCCATTTTTCACCTTCATTCTCAGGTTCCAAACTTCTATTCCTTTTCAAGAAATTCTCTATAATTTCTTCTTCCTCATCAGTGAATTCAATTTCATCTTTAGTTTCATCATTTTTTTCATCTAAATCATTTTCTACTTCATTATTCCCAAAGTTTTCTACCCCATTGCTTCCACAGAGTTTTCTACTTCTCGTAACTACAACATTTACCTCTCTTGGGTTTCTTTCAGTATTACTTGGTAATCCTCCTGGGGGTCTGCTGTTATTACGTTCACCTTCCCTACTCAAATGATCTTCCATATTCCTCAATGAGGCTTCTATCGTTCTCATTCTGGTATCATGTCCACTCATAGATGTTTTCATTGTACTCATATCTTTAGTGACTGTACCAATAGAAGTCATCATTGTTTCCATATTCTTAGCTTGAGTAGATACTACACCCATCATATTTTCCATCGCTTTTCCCATTTTTCAACTCCTTTCTGCAGTTGAGTTGAACTCGAAAGTCTTGGTATACTTTGAGTGGTATGTTGAGGATAGGATCTTGGTAATGATTGTAAATTTCGATTAGACGTATCTCCTTGATAAACTTGATTGTTATTCATATTCCTATACTGAACTGGATATGGCGGTTGTCCTGGCTTACTAGGGTTTTCTGACCATCGAAAAGTAGGATGATCTCTTCTAATAGCATTAAACGAGTTTGAATATGCATTGTTCAAATTCCTATGCTGCTGAAGAAAACTCACCTCCTCCCTTGAGTATCCTGTTGGTTCTTCTATCCCTAATGACACATTTTCCTGATTTGAGTATTCAGTTGGTGTTCTATTTTCTGAACTTTGGTTTTTATTCTGTTGTAAACCATCAAATTTCCTACTCAAGTTTTCCAAGTGTGCTAGAACTTCCGTATTAGATGTACATTCTCCTGCAAAAGCTACTTTTCTGGTGCTAGAACCGGTTTCCCACATTCTGTTATTTTTGGAAATCTTTTCTATAGCATCGTAAACTATTTGAGCTTCACTCATCATTAACGAACCACCACATGCATGATCTACATCTGCACGTGAATCTTTTCTCAATTTACGACAGAAAAGTTGAATTTGCATATCTAAGGAATAACCATGATCGGGACAAGCTCTCAACAATTTTTTAAACCTTTCCCACGTATTCCCAAGAGTTTCTTCAGATCCTTGTCTAAAATTAGCAATCTCGACTTTTAATTCCAAATTTCGTCCTGGAGTGAAATATTGTTTCAGAAATTCAGTTTGAATCTCCTCCCAACTAGTTAGTGAGTGGTGTGGAAGAGACATAAACCAATCTCGGGCTCGTCCTTTTAGAGAAAAAGGAAACATAGTCATCCTCGTTAATTAATTCTTATGAGAGCACCTTGACTTTTGGGGTCAGATTACGCTGCTTCTTCAAAAGATAGAGATGATGATGTGGATCTTCATCATCCTCTCCTAGGAATTGGGCTCTTGCGTCAATTAAACCAAAAAGATGAGATTTAATCTCGAAATTATTCGCTCCTTCATTAGGTAAAAGTATGGGATTATTAGTCCGGTTTCTTCTTACGGTTTGATCACCAGATAGGCCTCGGGTTTGGTGGGTTATTACGATTATTCTGGTTCCGATTCGATTATTTCTATTATTATTATTATTATGGTTAATGTGGTTTTGTCCATGCCTGGAGCATGATCTAGCCTCTGTTCATTTGTTTCATCACTAGTTTCAAACCATTCTCGTATTTTTGCTTGAAGATGATTCTTGGTCGATTTCCGACTAATATGACCACGCTTACTCTCTACTTAAAGCGCCTTTCGTAAGTGTTTATGTCGGGCTTATAAGGAGTGAGCGGGGCCTTACCACTTACGGTCATCAACTAACGAAAATAGAAAATAACTAGAAATTGATAGTAGTAAAAATTGGTAATTTACCTCTAAGGTAACAACCAACGAAAAATAAAATAGAAATGAGATAAGAAAAGTGTTGACTTATTCTCGAGAATTTTGAGCTAATACAAGTAGTAACCATAGACACATAAAAGAAATTAGCGACGTTCCCGGCAACGGCGCCAAAAAGTCGATGGACTAAACCTATCCCGAGAACGGCGCCGAGAATCGGCAGACGTTTCCTGGGTTAAACGATCCTTACCGGCAGTGTACCGGGTCAAACTGTAGTGCTAGTATGGTGAGTCAGAGTGTCGAATCCTCAGGGAACTTGGTAATTCTTTTACGTGTGGTTAAACACCAAAGAGCTGTTATTAACTCGATCTAAACCGCAATTTTTATACCACGATCACTACTATTCTAGTTAACATAAAATAAATACGAAAATTAAAAACTATACTAACTTGATATATATAAATATAAATATATATAGATACCAAAATATTAAACAGATAATTTTAGAGAACTGGCCAAAACTTATATAATTGGTTTATACGATCTTTCGATTAAATGAAATGTGTTCGATCTCTCCTTTTATTTTAGTCCAATTGAGTAAATGAAACGGTGCACTCTCGAGGTAAACAATTCCTCCTCACACGAAAGCGTATGAAATTGTCATATGTCCATTGCATCATCCAAGGTCCACAATCATTACGGGTTTTTCGAGCAGGTCCCGAGTACAAATCTACCTTTAGATAAAAAGGAGTCACTCCGTTCGTCAAACGGTCAATTTTATTTAAAAGGCTCCGGTTGTCAAAGCCGGACGATTCAACTTTCCGGTTTAAGTTTCAATTAACTGATGATTTAACATTATTACGATCTCGAGTACAAATTATAATAAGATTCATTTCTCCCAAAACAAATCTACCCCCGGGTAGGACATCGGATTCCGTTATCACGTTGTTCACACGGCCAATTTTACCCTCCGGTTTTTCTATTTTTTATCTCATATCCTAACTACGAGGCGTCAATTCATAATTAGATTATGAATTCCTCAGATCGATTAAATACGTCAATACGAATACGATCAAAATAGAAAAAGATTCAATTAACTCAATTTTAATCATTTTAACTTAACAACATTTCTTTAACGAAAAGATCGAAATAAAACCGATTACATAGCTTTGGCCAGTATTATATTTAGTCTAAAAACATTACAACGACTAAAAGATGAAAATAAACAACATAAACATAAATACTTCAGAAAAGTTACCCGAATACGGCAGTTGATTCAGAAATCGTATTTTCCGGACATTACAACTTCTTCAGCAAAACCGACTTCCGAGATTTTCCCGAGCATTATAACGATACTAAAATTACATTATTACGGCGTAAGGCCTTATTTACAACTACTAAACTAGAAAGGGATATATATATATATGATGTATATATATATTTTGGTACTCCTCGATTTATTCTTTCTTGCATCTTCTTATATAGGCAAAGGTGAAGGGGCCGGACCGGTCCGAGATCAAACCGGATCGGTCCGGTATAATGATTACATCCACTAGCGTAATCACTTCAGCATGTGCGTATGATTATATATTTTTTTATATATAATTATTAAACTTCTAAAATTCATATCTCGAGTTCTGGACCTCCAAAAATTGCAAACGAAATGCTAAAATTAAGGTCTCGAGAAACTCTACAACTTTCATGAAGAACTCTTCTTCAGATAACGCCTTCTTGATTACCTCGTGTTCCTCCGAAGCTATTTCGGGATTTTTATTAACCCAAATCGATTAGCCACTTGATCACTGTTTAAGTTGTAGACCTCCAATCTTCATAATTTAAATTGCATTGGAAAGCTCTCGGGAAAATCTACAACTTTTGTGAAGGACTCTTCTTCAGATAATGTCGTTTTAATGAGCCATTCGTTTGTCGAAGACATTTCTCGATTACCACTTAACCAAATGGATTGACCACTTGTCCACTTAAGCTATTCAATTGACCATTTAAGCTTGTGGCACTCTCTAAATCCTTCCAGAGATATGATTAAACTTTAATATGTCGATTCTCGGGGTCTCGGGTTATAAATCGCAATAAAATACCACAAATACCCACGAATAAATCGACACGACACTCCGATTTACTAAAATCGGTACAAAATTACAACTTTTTAATATTATTACTATTAACTACTCTAAATTATAAAGATTAACATTTCATACTATTTATATCATAATTTCATATATTTTATATAGAATTCGTCGATAAAACATAATAAAATCACGTATTTTTAATCATATAAAAGTAGTATATCACGTCCAAAGAGGTGGACTGGCGTCCAGGAGGAGAAATCAGAACAGAGAGTTTGGACGTTGTATGGACGAGTGTCTGCCCTAGCGTCCAAAGCAGCTGGACGGGCGTCCACAATTCCGGACCGGCGTCCACGGCCGACATGCTGAAAACCGACTTACTTTCCCTATAAATAGAAGCGCGATTTCAACCCTAAGACATACATTATTGAGACCTATTGATACACAATCATTAGGAGAAAACCCTAGGCGGCCCCAGCCCCCTTAGGGGAGGCTGGGGTTGCGATTTTTCTTGTTTTTATTTTCGTTTTGCTGCGTTTTATGCTCAACGCTTGGGGCTGAACATGTTCAAACGATTTGAATCTTTTCCATCAGGTTTTTCTATTTCCAATCTGAGTTTATGTTGTGATTTTAATTCAAAGTTGTTATCTTTTCTTTGATTATTTGTTATGCAATCGAAATCGAAAGATGAATTGTCATTGATGTTTACCGTATGACGAGAGTCGGTGTAAACCTTAGATCACCATAGGAAAGATGGGATTTTTAACCTTGACATAACGGGAGTTGATAGGTTAGATTTCTAGGTTGCTAGATTGAGAGATCTTACACCTTGTTTTGATAGCGTCAATCTTATATATCGAGAGATGAGAGATTGATAGGCGAATTATCTACAAGAGTAGGAATTCATACTTTTGAGAGGTGAACCACAACCTTAATTAAATCATCACAAGATACTTTAGAGAGGAAATAGAGGGTTGCGGGACGGTGGATTATTGTTTGTTCATTGTTTAATCACCATGATCATCTTCATAATTTCATAGTCGTTTGTAGTTTAAATTTATGTTCGCAATTATCTTTCCTGGCTTTGGACTGACAATCCTCTGTCCAGTTTTCTTTTCGTTTTTAGTTTTAGGTTTAGAAATAATTGGTAACAATCTTAGGAAAATTAATGAACTAGATACCCCGATTCCCTGTGATCGACTCCGGTATTAATCGCTATACTACGATCCCTACACTTGGGGAATACCGGATTTATAAATATTTATTACTTGTTTGCTTTGTTAATAAAATCCGTTACAACTATCGTCGGAGGCAGCTTCTCGATCCAAACGAATAGGCACGGGTGTGGTGAATCCAAAAGCCTTGGCCATAGGTGAAGTGGATTGTGTCAAGTGGATTGTCGCTCCATGATCAGGCCTCTGACGGGATGTCGATGTTTGATTAGGCATAGGCGGCTGTTGTTCACCACGTGTCAAAGTAGCTTCTGGCTGGTTTAGTCCCGCCATAAACCCTGAGATGCTTTTTCTAGCGCCAGTCCCTGTGTTATTCCTGCCGGTATCAGAAGGCCCCGTCCCATCACTGTTTGGATCCTATAATTGAAACGACCGAATAAGTATTTTGTTATGAACAATTATTATACTTGTTCAAAAGTATTTAAAAAGATCAATAAAATCTTACCTGCCTACTACGCGCTGCATGATATAATTTATTCAGAATGACGCTGTGATGATTTAACACCTTGTCTTGCGCGTCGAGCCTTGCTTTAATGATATCGAATTCAGCATTGATTCCCTCTTGGATTTTCTTTGTTGCCGCTTCGATCATCTTACCAACCGCATCAATTACCGGGTCCCCTCGAATAATGTTCCCTCCATCAACAACATTAGTACGGTGCTGCACAGGTGACTGGATATGGACATCATCATGATCTTCTTCTTCACCGTCAATTCCGTCATCCCCATTATCGTCATCATCACCTTGTAAGCCGCATCCCCGGGATGTTGATTCATGTCTAATAGTGGAAGGTGCATCGTTATGGTCTAAACGAGGAACATTGGATTGAGTAGTGCCTGCGGTTGTGGCAATTCTAGAAATCCAACCGCTTTACGCTTTCCACGAGCGGGAGCGGCCGCGGCTTGCTCGAACCCCTATGGGGGCTGTTGTCGGGGGGGTTGTGGAAACGTGCGTCGGGGACGTGAAATTTGCTCTTCAGGTAGACCGAGCCCACGTAGAAATTCAACTTCAGCGTTGTCGGTTGTCATACCATCCAACATACCGACCTGCACACAAAAAATATCAAGACATTTAAAAGAATCATTAATCATGGTATTGACATAATCTTAAATGCATTTTATTAAATGGAATGTCATTAATATTACCTCAGGCATAACTTTCATTTCCATGGTGGGTCCACACGGTGTACTATCCACGCATTTCCATCTCAACATCCGGGGGATGGCTTCACTGTCAATACGCACTCAAAATGGTGGATTGCTTGTTTGCAAACGTGAGAAAAGTTCGTAAGCCTAGTACACTGAAATGGTTGATTGCTTGTTTGCTGGTTTCGATCCTGCTTTTGTACACTGAAGCGCTTAACAATCCGCATGAGGTTTGCTATCTTTTCATAAGTAATTCGCCATAAGTACTCCCCCATGGAAACTCATTTACAATATTCAAATCTTCAACGACGAAGAATATTTCTTTCGGGATTCCAAGACTGTCATTCCAACCTAATAGATATCCATAAATAAAATACACCAAGGCTAACCGGTATACAATCTCATCGGTATGAGCACCGTCTCGAACAGGATGCTCAAATGCCATCTCCAAAAATTTTATGGTAATAGCTTGTTTTTTATATTGTTCCAAGTAACATCCGGGGGCAAAGCACATAGAAGAACCCGTACCCAAAGTCGGATCAAGATGGCCAAACCGTAAGCCATATATCATGGCGAACTCTCTCCTGCCAAACACGCATGTTGTCCCCGGGTTACCAAACCTAAAATGTAGCTCATTAGGCATGTCGGGGTATATCATGTTGAATCCAAGATATCTGAAAATCACCCCACAGAACTTCCACGTTTCATGTTTTTCATTCGCCTCTATAAATCGCCTAAATATGGACTTTCTGAACCTGTCTTCAAAATCTACATCACCAACGCTCAACTTTTTTAAATTTGTTAAAACACTTGTCAACTTAGCGGATTCCCCTTTAAAATTCTAAACTCCCTTGAAATGACTCCATGGATCAATTATATACGCTCCGGGGTGCCTACGAGCTGCATATCACAGTATAATGACCATGCATAAGTATTACATCATAACACACACACATCTATATATATATATATATGTGTGTGTGTGTGTGCATATATATAGATTGTGTGCATATATATAGATGTGTGTGTGTGTGCATATAGATTTGAAATCAAACTATGTACTTATTATAAATATACGTGAAAGTTGTAATGTAATGTATATATATATATATATATATATATATATATATATATATATATATATATATATATATATATATATATATATATATATATATATGTTTACATATATATATACATCACAACTTTCACGTATATTTATAATAAGTCGTAATCAACAAATATATGTGTGTAAATTTTTTATCATGAATATCATACACGGCTACACCGTACAGTATATGGAAATACATATATATATATCATATATATATATATATATATATATATATATATATATATATACATACATGGAAATATGCATATAGGTTCATAAACGTAAAATTCGTGTCGTCTCTATTTTCATATAACTTGTTACGATTTCAAATTTGGTTTGTTTGGTTATTTGTGTGATTTAGTTGCATTGTCGGTGTTAACATTAGTATTTACAGTCAATTATTTCTATGTAATGGTGAGGTTTTGTATGTTAAGTTATGTGTCATTTAGTTGCGTTGTTTGTTAGTAAAACGCATGAAGGAGTGATGGAGATGCCGGACGAGTCCGCTAAACAAAGATTGAAATACATAATCTACGGGATGCCTCACTTCCGGTGAGGCTTTACCAAGGCTTCGAGTGGAGAGATGAACAAGAGAACCTACAAATCCTCTACGAGTCGTCTATATGACCTCATTTCTTCTTTGGCATGAAGAAGGCTATAATCGGTGAGAAGGAAGGAGTGGAATCGAAAACAACCTAGACCTACAAGAACCTCGCTTTCGGGTGGAGGCTTTCACCGTAAGGCAGAACGGAATTCGTCGATGTTATTGTCGTTGTTCGTTCTTATTTGTGTTATTTTTATGTGTTATTCATCATCGTCGTTTTCGTTACATACATTGTCAGTGATATTGAGCATATGAATATACTAAGGCAATTATATTATACATGGCTATTAAATATTAGATTACATTATACTATACTAAGGCAATTATATTATATATACGGCTTTTAAATATTCATTCAAAATTATAGTAAGTCAAATTATGTTCACACCATTACAACATGGCTATTAAATTATTATACATTCAAACTATGTTTATTGAATTATATATATTAAACACTAAAAAATTTAAATATTAAACGTAACAACAATATTATTGGCGTTAAACAATACTCTACGCCAATATTATTGGCGTAAACACGGTTTTAACGACAATATTATTGTCGTTAAACACATATTTAACGTCAATAACTCCGAATATTGGCGTAAAATAATCCACATATTGGCGTAAAATCACCATTCAGAGCCTATCTATCATCGTGTTCTTCAAGAAATTCAGAAACAACCAATCTACCCCTCCTTTTGCAAAATCTTGCTAAACAACAACAAGTATTCTTACAAATTGCACAACAAAAATACAATCAAATAATCAAAGATTTAGCTTCTTATTCGTAAAAAAATGAGAGATAGACATTAACATTAACCTCAGGGGCTATCTCCCGTTGTGCAATTTGATCCATTTGTTCCAAAGGAGCCTCAGAATCCATTGCAAAATCAGATCGTTTTCTGAGAATTTTTGGGGGATTTTGCAGCAAATTGATAATTTGGGGGAGAAGAAGAGGGAACGACAATAATATCGGCGTAAAATCTATATTAACCACAATATTATCGGCGTTATACCTAAAACCGAATATGATCTCTTTTGTAACTTTAATTCCAAGAGGGAAGGAGGGGGAGACAAATACTGATTTTCCAAAATCCCCTGAAAATGTCAACTAAACACAACAAGTCTACTCATCAATCAATAGAATTTAGAAATAATATGACGTACTGCTTTTTTGTTTCTTCAAGAAAACCACCCTGCAATTTCATACATTCTTCCGATTCCAAATATTCTAATGGACATAAAAACATTGTGATGTGCAATGACTGCCTCAAAAATTTATCAGAAATAATACTCCTGTGAGAATATTTTGAACGGTAGCTGGGGGAAGCATTTGGAAGAAGCAACTCCCAAGTCAAGTCAATGGTCCTTAAACACCCCTAAAAAAAATGGAAAAATAAAAAATAAATCAAAGTCAATGCCATTATACAATATGGGAGTGATGATTTATCCATCCAAAAAAAAAAAAATACCTCCTGTTTCAAAATAACTACGTGCTGAGTTAGTAAATGTTTAAAATCAAAAAAGAACAACTGCGAAATGCAACGTAGTAGTATTTTCCTCCAAGCTGCTGCAAGTGCTTGTCTCTTCACATTCATCATCATATTATACTTCTCTAAACATCTTACAATCTCTGCCAATAGAGAAATCCTTCTACCTCAACATTTTCTGGGTGACCTTGCCGTCAACTGCGGTTGTTTTAGCAACTCTACTGCCCTCGACGGCCGCCACTGGGTCGGTGAAACTCCGCTCCTCCAACCAGAAGGAAAATCGACAACCGCAACTTCGGCTGGTAAATTGTTTACGGCCGACCTGACACCTTTCTTTACGGCAAGAATTTCTTCTACCCTTTTCTCCTACTGTTTTCAAGTCAACCCAGGTCAGAAATTTCTCCGCCTCCATTTTTGCCCAGCTCCTTATCACGGTTTTCAAAATTCTCAAGATTTTTTCACCGTTAAAGCTAATTCGTTTATCCTCCTGCAAAATTTCAGTGCATCACTTGCTGCTGATGCATTGGGTGTCAGATACTTTGTTAAGGAATTTTGTTTGAATGTAAACGAAACTGGAATTTTGCAAATTACCTTCTCTGCTTCAAAGAGGATCAGCAAATCGAGTAATACGTATGTGTTTGTAAATGGGATTGAGATAATAAGCATGCCTACCGGTCTTTACTATACCCCTGATGACGATTTAGGCGTCCCTGTAATTGGTCAAAGTAACCATTTCTACAAAGTTGATAATAACACTGCACTTGAATTAATTCAGAGACTGAATGTTGGTGGGGGTTCAATATTACCGGTAGAAGATACTGGTATGTTTCGAAGGTGGACCGAGGATTCTGATTATTTGTTTGAATCATCAGTATTCCAGCAAATAATGCATATGATGCCTGCCCCTGAGTATATCATTTCGCCACACTTCCTTGCACCACTAAAAATCTACCAGACATCAAGGATATTCAAAAAGGGTTTGCAGACAAAGGAGAAGCATCATGTCACTTGGAAAATACCTGTGGACATAGGCTTTTGTTACTTGTTGAGACTTCATTTCTGCTCCTTCATAGGTGAGAGTTCAGAAGGAAGCCCAACGGATTTCAGTATTCTTATACAAGATGATATTGCTGAGAGTCAGGTTAATGTGATTAAGTTGAGTGGTGGTGATGGGATCACAGTGTACAGAGACTACATTGTGATGATGAGAGGAGACAAAGCACAAGGCAAGAGTGATCTTTCAATTTCTCTACGGTCAGTTGATGTGTTGAATCTTGGCCTCCTAAAAGGATTTGAGATCTTCAAGTTGAGCAACATTGACAATAGTCTTGCAAGCCCAAATCCTTCTATTCCGATACGTAATTCCTCGTTTTGGTCTATGAAAATTCGAAACTTTCAGGTTACATTTGGCCACTTAAATGTGATTATGACTGCTTTGACCATCCTTCTGGCCATTGTAAATGCTGCATTTTACCGGTTGAGGCAACTTTGTGAACAAGAATTTGTGCGGGACAAACATGTCCAATTAGACCCAGGTGAGCCATCCTGCCACCGTTTTTCACTCGCTGAAATATTGTTGGCCACCCGAAATTTTGATGATGCCTTGGTTGTCGGAAGGGGTGGATTTGGTAAAGTGTACAAAGGGTTAGTTTACGGACGTCCAGAAGTTCTTGCCATAAAGCGATTGAAGCCCGACTCAAATCAAGGGGCTCGTGAATTTTGGAGAGAAATTGAAACACTGTCCAAGCTCCGACACATCCATCTCGTACCTCTGATAGGCTATTGCAATGAAAGTGGTGAGATGATTCTAGTCTACGAGTACATGCCAAGAGGCACGGTTGCTGATAACATTTACAAGGATCACAAAAATGAAATAGAGGGAAGTCTTCTCACTTGGGAACAAAGACTTAAAATTTGCATTGGTGCTGCTCGTGGACTCGACTACCTTCATACTGGTACTCAAAATGGTGTTATACATCGTGATGTGAAGGATACAAATGTTTTATTGGATGAGAATTATGTGGCTAAGATTTCAGATTTTGGCCTATCGAAAGAAGTAAGTAGTACCGAAACACAAGGCCAACTTAGCAGCAATGTCAAGGGTACCATTGGGTATCTGGATCCACACTATTTTGTATCTCTTAAACCTTCATTTTCAACTGATGTATATGCATTTGCCATTGTTCTGTTAGTGGTGTTATCTGGAAGGCCTGCACTGGAAAGAAAATTCTTTAGTGAAAATGTGAGTCTCTTAGCTCGCTTCCGAGAATGCATGGGCAAAGGAGAGATGAAGGAGATTATAGATCCTAATATGCAGGGAGAAATTTCAGAAGAAAGTTTGAAAAATTTCATAGAAGCTATCGAAAAATGCTTGCATCATCTTCCTGAAAAACGGCCCACAATGGCTCAAGTGGTAGTTTTCCTTGAGCATGCACTCGAGAAACACAGAGCTTTAGCGCATTCTACACTGAATGAAGATATTTCTGTTGGCCATTCCTGTCAAGATGAATCTAACCAGCTATTCGAATTTCACGAACTGCAAGTTGCTCCAATAACCGAGGAAAAGGTCGCATCTTTTCTGGTGGAAGGAGGCACAAGTAAAGAAATTCAGACTGTTGATCACAACATTGCCCAAAAACCGTTCTGGGCAAGACGTTGGTTTGATCTCAAGAATATACGTAAGACTACTAAAAAGAAGGATCATTTGGCCTTGGGATCTGCAAATATCTTATCCCTAAAAGACATAAATTCAGCTTTAGGGCCTTCTACACTTGCTGGATCCAACCAACCATTTTATTACAATGAACTGCATGTTGCTCCGATACTCGAACAAAGTGCTGCATCATTTCCAGTCGAAGGAAACACAAGTAAGGATACTCAGAAAGCTGACTTACTGACTAACTTAGAAGTCTTGAAACCAAGAGAAATGGCGGATCGCCACATAACCCAAAAATCATGGTTTTCTATCAAGGATATCAACAACCCTATCATCTTGTCAAAAGACATTAAATCAGCAACCCGAAACTTCAGCGACGAGTTTAAGATTGAGAAGAGAAGGCTTTATGACGTGTTCAAAGTTTTTACTAGTTCTGGTTCAGGAACTTTTGAAATCATGCGATTCCAAAGCACTCTGGCCCCACTGATGAAGCGTATCGTAAATTTTTCACGCACCTTCATATCCGAAAAGTGTTGAAGCCGCACGTTAACCTTGTCTCTTTACTGGGATACTATGATGATCTTAATTATGAAAGTATCCTTGTGTATGAGTACCCTCCCTATGTGACACTTGATAGGTATCTCTACAGGAAATGGAATAGCAGAGACAGTTTTCTGTCTTGGGAGCAAAGGCTTAGAATATGCAGGGATGTTGCTCATGGGCTTCACCACCTTCAGAAGACTTGTTTCATACACACAGATTTGACGATTTGCAACATCATGTTGGATGAAAATATGGTACCTAAGATTTCTAGTTTTGGCTTTGGGACCCTTCAACCCTAGGTGGAGGATTAGAGACACATTTTCATTGATGAGAACAAATCAATCAAGTAGCCATGGTGTAGGAACACCTGGTTACTTGGATCCATATTATGCTATTGATGGTATGGTTGGCAAAGAATCAAATGTGTATTCTTTTGGGGTTATATTGTTGGTTGTTTTGAGGGGAAACCAGCGGTTGATCACTCACTTCCAAGTGAACAACAGTTGCTCACACTATGGTTTACAGAATGCTTCACACAAGGAAACTTGGAGAAGATTATTGATCCAAAATTGAAAGGTAGAATTCCTTTAGCAAGTTTGAAAGGATTTGTGGACTTAATCAACAACTGCTTGCTCTTCGATCGGAAATCTCGACCTGAAATGGCTCAAGTAGTTGCAAATCTAGAGGAGGCATTGTACCTGGCTGGCTCAGGAAGTTCCTGCTATCTAGGCCTTTAATTTTAAAAGAAATGTACAGTACATGCATTTGGCATTGTGCAGGTGCGACCCCGGATCTTCTATTGCATTAAGGGTCCTTGTTATAGCATATAATGCACCCCAACATGTCGTGTTAGGTTAGGTGTTTCCATAATTTAGATTTGCAAGATCAATACTTTTGAAAAGTTAAGGTAGTATTGTGGAAATATTACAAGATTATTTCAAAGAGATCGCTGAAGTTCAAAGTAGGTGTCCATGAACCTCGTGGAGTTCGTCATGAGAATTTTTGTACATTTTATTTAATTATAAAAGACATATTAATTGTTATACATATAAACAATTAATATGTCAAACTCTAGTTTACTTTATGTCATAGACATATTAATTGTGAAGTTTACTTTATGTCATAGACATAGCTTTTACTTTTACTTTTGCATGCTTGCCGCCCACATCTACATACTCAAGTGGCCGCCAAGCTAGCTTGCTAGTCTCTCTCAATTGTATCTATTTATACACCTCTCATATCAATGAATAAACTAAGTTGAAGTTTACTCTTGTGTTTATCACATTCTCAAGCTCTCTTCATGGTATCGAGCCTTCACTGAGTTCTAAAATCATTTGCAAAACTCGGTTTTTTTTCGGAAAAATGTCAACATTATCTGAAGTTTCATCTTCCTCGAGACTCACGGTGCCAGCAGATGGGATAATCGAACACTCTTCTTTACAAATCATAAACTTGATGGTAACAATTACTTGCTATGGTCAAGGTCTATGAAAATGTATATCTCCGGCCAAGGCAAGATGGGATATCATGCGGTTCCAAACACCGCCTCGCTAAATCGACCCCAAGTTTGAAGCATGGGACACGAAAATAACCAAGTCATGACCATCCTCACGAGGTCTATGACAAAAGAGATCAGTGAGAACTTCATGATGTATGACCTCGCTAAGGAAATGCTGGGACAATGCCGAGACCTTTACTCAAAAAAGGACAATACATCTCAAGTCTATGAACTCAAGCTCAGATTCAAAATTGCGCAGACAAGGGGATATGTACGTAACTCAATACTTTAATCAACTATCTAAGGCATGGCAACACCTAGATATGTTGGAAACTCACCCTGGAATGATGTTAAAGATGATGCACTCTTTAAAGACATTATCGAGAAAAGAGAGTATTCAAATTCCTTCACTGGATGAATCCTACTCTTGATGATGTCGAGGTAGAATTCTTGCTACTAAACCTCTTCCAAATCTCAAATCCATGTTTCTTGAGGTCAAACATGAGGAAAGCAGGAGGAAAGTGATGCTTTCTTTGAACCCTCCGCCGACAACCCTATCAAGGTACCGTCGCCTCTTTGAAGGTTAATGAGACTTACAGGAAGCCTCTTGAGAAAGCTGAAAGTCGCATTCGTGATCACCGCAAACGCACAAATCACATCAAGGACAATTGTTGGAAGCTACATGGCAAACCTAACCCCTCTAAAACCTCTAAACCAACCAGGAAAGTCAAGGCAAACTTGTCGCTGAAGAGGAGAATGACGAAGTGAATGCTCGCTTGTCGCCTTTAAAGCCTTTATTGCTCAAAGATCGTGAAGGTAGCTCCCTACTTGAAATGGCCACTCATGCTAAAGCAGTATATTTTACTCACCTCTTAGTAATGAGACTTAGATTGTTGATTCGGGCTTCTTCCCATATGACCTGTAATAAAACCTTATTACCCAATATATGCCATGCAACCAAATTCACAAATTAAGACTGCATTGATGGTTCTGTTTCTTATGCAAAAGGTGTTGGGAAGGTTAAACTTACTAATCGATATATCTACAGAATGTCCTGTTTGTTCCAAAGTTAGACTGTAACCTTATATCTGTCAGTAAACTCACTAAAGATCCGAATTGACCGTTGTTTTTAATAAGAATCGGTGCACATTCCGGGATCTTTCTTCTCGAGAAGTGATTGGGCAAGCTAAACCTCGCTCCAGATGTTTGTGATCAACCTGCTTGAAGACAAGAAGATCGAAGCGAGAATCCGCCTCAGCTGCTGCACTCAAAACCTAGACAATATCATGTTATGGCATTATAGACTAGGACATCCAAGTTTTGGTTATTTAAAGTCTTTAATCCTCGAATTGTTTAAAGGATGTAATCTTAATGATCTTCAATGTGATATTTGTCAATTTGCTAAACTCACCAAATCTGTGTATGCTAAGTTACCTCACTTGCCCTCTTCCCTTTCACCCTAATTCACAGTGATGTATGGGGACCTCAAGAGTGAAAAGTATAACAGGAAAAAGGTGGTTTGTAACCTTCATTGATGATCATACCGAAACACTTGGTCGTTCTTAATGAAAGACAAATCAAGTTGGACCTATCTTCCAAGAATTTTATCACATGGTCTCCACCCAATTTGATACTAAGATCAAGATCTTAAAGATCGATAATGCTCGGAATACTATGAGTCTAACCTCGGTAACTTCTTGACAAACAGAGGAATTGTTCATATCGTAGTTGTGTGGAAACACCTCAACAGAATGGGGTTCTTTGAAAGAGAAGAAACAGCATCTGCTTTGAAATGGCCAGATCAATCATGTTCACTACACATGTTCCTAAATACATGTGGGGTGAAGCTATATTGACTGCAACATATTTAATCAACAGACTTCCCAGCAGAGTGTTAGGTTTCAAAACTCCTCTCCAAACCTTGCTGACCACACACTCCTGCTCTCATCTTATTACCCAATTGCCTCCAAAGATCTTTGGTTGTATTTGTGTTTGTTTATATTCATGCTCAACATGAAGTAAACTTGATCCTAAAGCTCATAAGTGCATTTTCCTTGGATATGCACAGATGAAAAAGGTTACAAGTGTTACTCTCCCATCGAAAAGAAATTTTACAATTCTATGGATGTGAAATTCTTTGAAAGGACTCCATATTACAAACAAACCCCATCGAGCTACCATCGATGGAAACTCGATTGAGATTGAACTAAGTCCGCTCCTCGGCAAACCATTAACCTCGGCGCAGACTCATAACCTTCAAACATCCTGCGGATACTCACATTCATCGACCTCAAGCAGTCTGGCGACCCAGAGTCTCACGACCGAGAGCCTGGCTTTGAACCAGAACCTCATCAACCCATCGAACTGCAGTGCTGGACCTCGGCTTATTGACTCTCGCATCACATGAAGTGGATGTGAGACTATTGCTCTAAGGAAAGGAAAAAGATCATGCATCGATCATTCTATTCATACTTATTTATCTTATGATCGGTTGTCTCTGTCTTTGCCATGTTTACACAGGACTGGACTCTCACTCTATCCCTAGAAATATTCGGGAGGCCCTTCAAAATGATAAGTGGAAGGTCTGCTTTGTTAAAACAGAGATGATCGCTCTCTGGATAATCATACTTGGGACCTCACAACTCTTCCCAAAGGCAAGAAAAGCAGTTAGGCTGCAGATGGTTATTCACTATCAAATACAATTCGATGGTAAAATTGACAAGTATAAAGCCAGATTGGTAGCAAGGGATTCACTCAAACTTATGGCATTGACTATAAGGAAACTTTTGCGCCCGAAGAGCAAAGCTTAACAATGTCGTGGTATCGATTTCCCTAGTGTCCAACTTGGTGGCCTCTTCACCAATTGGACATCAAAATGCCTTTCTAAATGGGGACCTCATTTGAGGAGGTTTATATGACTGCACTTCGGTTTTACCAATCCTCATACTCAAGGCAAGGTGTGTGCAAACCGAGGAAATCTCTATATGGCCTCAAGCAATCACCAAGGGCATGGTTTGGAAAACTCACTCATCGTGGTTTAAAGCGCTGGATATCATCAATGCAACTTTGATCACACCATGTTTGTCAAGACAACCAAACGGCGGAGGTCCATTCTAATTGTATATGTGGATGATATCATCCTTCATGGGGATGACTCTACCGAGATCCGAACTTGAAGACTCTCTTGGCAAAGGTGTTCCAAGTTAAAGATCCAGGCTACCTCAAGTACTTTCTTGGTATGGAAGTAGCTAGAAACACCAATGGCATTTCGGTCTCCCAAAGGAAGTATGTCTGGACTCATGAATGAAAGCGGCATCTTTGGGATGCAAACTCGTTGTATCCCAGGTAGACCCCAGTAACACCTCTTGCATGGTGACATTCTTTGTCGAGAAAGAACAATATCAAAGGCTTGTAGGTAAACTCATCTACCTTTCTCACACAAGGCCTGATATTGCATATGGGGTTAGTCCAGTCGGTCGGTTCATGCACCGCCTCTTGAGCAACATTGGGATGTTGTGAATAGGATCTTGAGATATTTAAAGTCCTCCTGGCCAAGGCCTCGCACTTCACCAAGTCTACCGATAGATCAATCAAGGTCTACACCGATCTTGATTCATTTGGATGTCACATTGATGACGATCTACCACAGGCTATTACTCATATGTATGGGGAACCTGGTTACTTGGAGAAGCAAGAAACAACCTCATCGTGTCAAGAAGCGATCTTGAATTTGAACTCAGGGCACTTGTACTTGGCATTTGTGAAGCCCTATGGCTAAAAAAGCGGTTCGATCGAACTTCAAAGAACCTATCACACTCTCTTTGTGATAATAATTCACCTTATGCATGGTGAAGATCCGCATCCATCATGATAAAACCAAGCATGTGGACATTGATGAGACACTTTCGAAGGAAAAGATTGATGCCAAGATTATTCAACTCCAAGATGTTCCTCAGCAGATCGAATCGATATTCTTACCAAGGCTATTCCACCTCTTATGTTCAAAGAGACTTAGTAGCAAACTTGGTTTGCATCAACATATACAACTCGATTTGAGGGTGTGGAAATATTACAAAGATTACTTCAAGAGATGAAGTTCAAGTAGGTGTCCAATGACCTCGAGGAGTTCGTGATGCAATTTTTGTACACTTTATTTAATTATAAAAGACATATTAATTGTTATACATATAAACAATTAATATGTCAAACTCTAGTTTACTTTATGTCATAGACATATTAATTGTGAAGTTTACTTTATGTCATAGACATAACTTTTACTTTTACTTTTGCATGCTTGCCGCCCACATCTACATACTCAAGTGGCCGCCCAAGCTAGCTTGCTAGTCTCTCTCAATTGTATCTATTTATACACCTCTCATATCAATGAATAAACTAAGTTGAAGTTTACTCTTGTGTTTATCACATTCTCAAACTCTCTTCAAGTATACATTGTAATCTTGAGACATTTGTGTTGCTTATTTATTTGATTTTGATTTGATGTCGCAACCACCTTTAACACATCAAATGCCAAAACCTGATGTGTCAGTGAAACCAATTATAAAGTAGCGGTAGTACCATTGTTTAAATAAATGTCACATCGTAAGAGGTTTTACTGACTCGTGAGTATGTTGTATTTATCGTGTCAAAGTGATTGCGGCAATGATATTACTCATCAATAAAGAATACGTTTATTCTCTTCACTCGTCCATCTAAGACCGTCCCTTGGGCTGCGACGTGGCATGTGGTATGTGGTATGTGATATGTGATATGGTTTTTAGAGAAAAAAGTACCAACCCGATCTACTTAATAAAGTCCTTGATACCTCATCACATAATTCTGCCTGATTATAACCTCCTTGCAGCATAACCGTAAGAGAAAAATCTACTTAGAGGAAATAGTACGGATGTTCAGTGCATAGTCAATAAGGGAAAAAAACATCCTATCAAGAGATCCTAGATTAAGCTCTCAAAATGTGTTATTTTTGTTCCTTCCCACATGAATCCAATGCTTCTTTTTTATCTACTTGAGCATAGTTTTAAGTGTAGGGCTTCTCTTAGCATCTAATATTGTATTTATCAGTAGTGTAGGGTGCACATCAATGTCCTTTACGGACTTTGATTCATCTCTTGTTCCAGGTGGGATATCCTTGTACTATATCATCCTCCAAGCCGTCGTAAATGGACAAACCATCACTGACTTCATTTTCATCATCTTCCCCTTCTTGTCTGTCCTTAGTCAAAAAAGTGAGTTCAGTACTTCCACCCAATTTGACATTGTGCGTTTCAGAAATGGTCTATTATATTGATGTCTTCTAATGAGCCTTTGGAACCAATTTGATATCATCTATAGATTGCGCACACTGGCGGAACCAAGTGTATGGTGGGGTGGTCTCAAGCCCACCAAAAAAAAAAAAAAAACTAGTGAGAATATGTTTGTAGTACCTCATAATAAAGACCAAACTGATAACCAAGACCATCCTAAAATAACCAAGACCACCCCATAGTAAATTCCTGGTTCCGCCACTGATTGCACATGCAATTTATTTCGATCACCCTCACCGTTCTCCTTATCATCCTCCACTAGTGAAGCTGTCATATATAGTTTGCTGAGAGAACCTGCTCTATTTCCATAAAAAAATCCTCCCGCTCTAATTCTTCTGCCATTCGTTGATAGCCACTCAAATCCTCGTTGAGAACAAAGTCATCGGCTAAATCATCAACCACATTTACCTCAATTTTAATGTCGTTATTATTAGAAATTGTGATTCTCCTTATAAATCTTATTTATCTTAGACTATTCGTTTGCTTTTAAAAAAAAAATCAGAAGCAAGCTAAGAGACTCACATTTTCACCATGGATTTTCTTTCCCGTGCAGGTCTTCCAGATAACACTACTAACAAAACAATGCCAAATGCATATACATCACTTGAAAATGAAGGTTTAAGAGTCGTAAAATAGTGTGGATCAAGATACCCGATAGTACCCTTGACGTCGGTGCTAAATTTATCTTGTGTTCCAGGTGTAATTCCTTGTTTCGATAGGCCAAAATCAGAAATCTTAGCCACATAATTCTCCTCCAATAAAATGTTTGTATCCTTCACATCACGATGTATAACACCATATTGAGTACCTGTATGAAGGTAGTCGAGTCCACGAGCAGCACCGATACAAATTCTAAGCCTTTGTTCCCAACTGAGAGGAATTCCATTCATGCGAGCCTTGTAAATGTTATCAGCAACTGTGCCTCTTGGCAATGTATTCATAGACTATAATCATCTCACCATCTTCATTGCGATAGCCTATGAGAGATACGAGATGGATGTGCCGGAACTTAGAAAGAGTTTCGATTTCTCTCCAAAATTCATGAGCCCCTTGATTAGAGTCAGGCTTCAGTCCTGCGGGCTACCTTCTGCACCCTTACCTATGAAGGAATTGAAATGAAGTCTTAACAAGTAACAAAAGCCTATCCACAGGTATTTTCCAAGTGAAATGATGCTGCTCTTCTCACTGCGAACCCTAACAGAAGGAGTTCGAAGAGATAAACGATACCGTTTGAAAAAGTCATTTCAAATTATTCATCTCTGTTCATACTCATAACGCCGATGCATCCACAAAAATAATAATTGTTGGGCCCATTTATATTTCTTCATTGAGTCTTTTTTTTTTTTTCCATCATTACCTTCTATAAATCGTGAATTGCCCCACAAATTTGTCCACGTTAGGTCTTCATGTCAGCCTCAAATATTCTTCATATAAACTGGATGGTGGATACGACGTTGTGGCGGAAGCCCTTGCAAAATACCACGCTATCTTCTTTGCTAACACAAGTTGGGGTTATTATACCTGAATGCTCTGATATATGCAGATTAAATTTGCTAAAGCAAATTAAAAAAGAATGAAGAAATGTAATTCAAGACAGTTCAATTTGCTAAAGCAAATTAAAAAAGAATGAAGAAATGTAAATGGCAATATATGCAGTTATATGCTCAATTCCTTTATGTAATGCACACCTTGTTATAAAATTATGTACACATTATTAATTCTGAATGATTAATTTTGCAAGAAAACTCCACAAAAGCTAACCCTGAAAGACCCTCCTTTTAACTCTCAGTAGAGTCATAAATTACTGCCTTCAATTCTTTGAAGAAGTTCCAAAACACTACCTGCTTTTCTTTTACCTCTGTCAGTGCCATTTAATGACGTCTCTTTCAACGCCTCTTTTACACCGAATTCCTGTGCTACTTTCAGAAATTGCACATCACATGTGCATAGTGACCACAGTAGGGCAGCTGCATGCATTCTCGCGGTTTTCAGGAGAAACGGTCCCAATAACCTCCACTAGCATAGGGATTGGATCAGATTGACCTATTGCAACTCTACCCTCAGGATTTTTAGCAAGTATAGTCAATATTTCATCCGCCATTCCACTCCCAGGATCCTTGAGTAGCCCCATTAATGGCGGTACAATGCCTGCCCTAACAGCCTTGCCTTTGTTTCCTTGATAAATCAATAGGCTAAATATTGCAGTAGCCGCATCTTTCTTCCCTCTAGGAGTTCCATAACATAGCAAGTCAATAAGAGCCGGTATGGCCCCAGCTGCCCCAATTGCTACCTTATTCTCTTCAATGACTGATAAGCTAAAAAGGGTGGCTGCTGCATTTTCTCTTGCTTCTGTATTGCCATTTTTCAATAGTGAAACAATATCAGGTATGGCTCCAGCATTTACAATAGTCCTCTTGTTGGCTCCATAGATGGAAAGGTTCAACAGAGCAGTGACAGAATGTTCTTGGGTACGAGAATCTGGTGATGACAGTAAGCCAACTAGAAAAGGGATTGCCCTGGCTTCAGTAATACACACACGGTTATCAGGATTTCTTCTAGCCAGCAAACGGAGCTCTCCAGCAGCTGAGCGTTTGCAAGTTTCTGCAGCAAGGCATCAACAGCAGCTTTATCACACTTTGAACTACCTACTCCATTCAGTGCATGCTCAAGGAAAACTACCACTTGAGCCATTGATGGCCGTTTTTGGGGTAAATGATGCACGCAATTCACAACAGCTTCTATGAATTTTGTCATAGAAGCTGACAAAATTCCCAAGATCTATCTGCACGACTATCGTTTGAAGACAAGCGATCTAATCTTGAGATTGACTTCTCTGTTTGGCTACGGTAGCTCGTGGTTTAGAATTCATATTCCAGTTCCCATCTCTATCACCATGGCTATCATTTCTATCATAGTTATAATTCCCTCTTCTAGCATTAGATGGCTATCGATCCCTCACAGATATCTTCTGCACCATGCCACAAAGACAGAAAGCTTAGGTACATAACACATCAAAGTGGATTCAAGATGGGTTTTTTTTCCAAGTGAAATGATGCTGCTCTTCTCACTGCGATCCCTGATGTGAATCCGGATCCACTACCTACATATGATCCATTAACATTTCGGGTTGGTCCTGAAACTAGGCTCCAATGCAAAAAGAGACTCAAAGCTGCATGCATTCTCGCAGAAATTGCACATCACATGTGCATAGTGACCACAGTAGGGCAGCTGCATGCATTCTCGCGGTTTTCAGGAGAACCGGTCCCAATAACCTCCACTAGCATAGGGATTGGATCAGATTGACCTATTGCAACTCTACCCTCAGGATTTTTAGCAAGTATAGTCAATATTTCATCCGCCATTCCACTCCCAGGATCCTTGAGTAGCCGCATTAATGGCGGTACAATGCCTGCCCTTACAGCCTTGCCTTTGTTTCCTTGATAAATCAACAGCAGCTTTATCACACTTTGAACTACCTACTCCATTCAGTGCATGCTCAAGGAAAACTACCACTTAAGCCATTGATGGCCGTTTTTTGGGTAAATGATGCATGCAATTCACAACAGCTTCTATGAATTTTGTCATAGAAGCTGACAAAATTCCCAACATCTATCTGCACGACTATCGTTTGAAGACAAGCGATCTAATCTTGAGATTGACTTCTCTGTTTGGCTACGGTAGCTCGTGGTTTAGAATTCATATTCCAGTTCCCATCTCTATCACCATGGCTATCATTTCTATCATAGTTATAATTCCCTCTTCTAGCATTAGATGGCTGTCGATCCCTAACAGATATCTTCTGCACCATGCCACAAGACAGAAAGCTTAGGTACATAACACATCAAAGTGGATTCAAGATGGGTTTTTTTTCCAAGTGAAATGATGCTGCTCTTCTCACTGCGAACCCTGGTGTGAATCCGGATCCACTACCTACGTATGATCCATTAACATTTCGGGTTGGTCCTGAAACTAGGCTCCAATGCAAAAAGAGACTCAAAGCTTTTGATCAATATACAATTATGTTTCACTTTTATATGTTGTGTGAGTTACTCTGGAAAGAGAATTCTTAAGTTAGGATTTATCAAGGACGTCTTAAGCAATCCTTGTGGATATCCCAAAATACCGAGGTGCTTAGAAACAGACTTTCTAAGTGTCGAAGTAATTCCAAGATGCTTTCACACAAGTTGTGACTGTGTCAAGGAGCGACAGTTTTCTTTCTTGGGAGCAAAGGCTTAGAATATGCAGGGATGTTGCTCGTGGGCTTCACCACCTTCAGAAGACTCGTTTCATACACACAGATTTGACGATTTGCAACATCATGTTGGATGAAAATATGGTACCTAAGATTTCTAGTTTTGGCTTTGGGCCCTTCAAGCCTAGGTTGAGGATTAGAGACACATTAGCAAGTTTGAAAGGATTTGTGGACTTAATCAACAATTGCTTGCTCTTCGATCCGAAATCTCGACCTGAAATGGCTCAAGTAGTTGCAAATCTATAGGAGGCATTGTACCTGGTTAAGAAAACCAGAAGAATACGCACTGCGGAAGACACAAACTAAATGTTTTTATTAAATCGATTAAAATGATACAATGGATCACCGTTATATATGAACTGAGATAAAACACATATTCTTTTTTTAAGCAACAATTTTATTAATAATGAAAAAGATTGTTTTTAAAACTCACAAACCGAGTTTCATAACTCAAACTACAAAATCCTGTAGGTAACGCTTATTTTCCTTTTTCGTTTTTCTAGTAATCATATGTATTTTTCCAACTTCAAATGTTTCTTTTTCTATATTAGAAGAGCATTTTTTCTTTTCCTTGATTTTTCCAAGTGATGTGATGATACAGGGTTGGACTCATACACGTGTCATCGAATTATTGGACCACATGCTTAAAGAAGAAACGGGAAGTCTTGGGCCCCAGTCCGAGATCCGTGTCTATATCGACTTCGGTAACAGTCTCCCGCACGATTGTCGGATGTCGGGGAGAGCCATTGCCCAGACGAAGGCTCCAGTCTGGTCTCGATCCCGCAAGTCGGAGAGGTCGAAGACGAGACAGGGTCCTATGTTGTTAATAAAGCCCATTAGTCTTAGTTACTTGGGCAGGGGGTAATCGCATAAAAGGCCCAATAGGGTCAATTATGGAATAAGCCTAAACCACCTCTAATTAGATTTAGGTCACGTATGCCATCTTATAAATACTACTTTCCAGGAACTACGTAAGGCTTGATTCCTGGAACGATACATGATACGTAGGCAATCTAATATTCATTCTTAGACTCAGCCATAAACGTTAACACAACATACGTGTGCTTAGGGTTTGGATCGTTAGGGTTTATGTGATTTAGCCCTAAATTCATAGTTTAGCCCGATTAAATTACGAGGACATAATGTGTCTTCATCATTGGCGCTAGAAGGAGGGTCTTTTATCGCTAAATCATCAAGATCATGGGTCCAAATCCTCCACCGAAGCCGACAAATCCACCAAATACTAGGGCGCAGAGCAAAAATACGAGCAAGACTAATCCTCCAGAGGATCATGGGAAAGGCATGGAAGATACATTGGCTCGGAAGGACAAAGATCCTCGTGAGGAGGTTCAAGATGTCAACATGCATAATTTGGTGAATCAGGAAAACACTGTTGCGGTACCCGGTCTGACTCCTGAGGAACAATCAATGGTAGATCAGTTGAAGGCAGCAGATCAAACTTCGCTAAAAAGGATCGTGGCTGCTGCGTTTTTAGTCCCCGGTGCCAATGCTAACGCCAATGTCAACAACCAAGAGCATGAAGGATGCAGTGAAAAGACAGCGCCAAGGGTGGATCTCAGTACAGTTGATAGCATTATGGATCGAAGGAGACAGGAGATCCACAAGAAGCATCAACGGCAAATCCAAGAAAGTGCTCGAGATGAACGTGATGTTGTACTCGGGAGGAGGAGAAGAGATGTCTCACTAGAATTAGAGTCACCTTTCACCATAGAAGTCGAAGAATACCCGAAACCGCCTAAGTTCAAAGAGCCGGTTGTTGCCCCATACGATGGAACAGGAGATCCGGAGGACTTCTTGCATCGATATCAATCCAAGATGCGATTCCAAAACGCTCCGGATGCGATACGATGCAAAGCCTTCGACCAATTCCTAGAGGGAAAAGCAAGATCGATCTCAGACTTTCCGACCTTGTCACGAAAGTTTCGAGACGCTTTCATCGCGAACAAGAAGTTCCATCTTAGTTCCACTGCTTTGATGGATGTAAGGCAGAGAATAGACGAGACGATTTTAGAATATCTCAAGAGGTTTAATCAAGAGGCAATGCTAGTCGATGATGCCGATGATCGACTCAAAATCACATCTTTTGTCGGAGGTCTGCGGGATTCGAAGTTATATTCTAAGCTGAGTAGGTATCCCTAGGACGATGGACGAATGCGTCAACGCCGTTCATCTGTATTGTCAAGGAATGGAGTCGGTTCGTCGCCACGAGCAGGCAGACTGGATGGGTTTGAAAAAGGACACACGAGGTCCGAACAAGAACCCACCCAAAGATCCAGCTCAGGAAGAGAGGTCTTCTGTATGGAGTCGAATGCAATCTCCTATCTCTGATCGACTAGGAAATAAAAGAGCATTGATGGATAAGGACTTCGTTCTGCTCAATCGATCTCGGAAGGAAGTTTTGTTGATCATGTTATCAAAGGGCATTGCCGGAAACCACCTCCAATTCAGAAAGCTCGAAACAAGCAAAACAAGAACAAGTATTGTGACTATCATGAGGATATTGGCCACAATACAGAGAATTGTGACCATCTGAAAAGGGACATTGATTCGGCCATCCAAGATGGGAAGCTAGATGAGGTGCTAGATCGATCCCAAGATCCAGAGCCTAAAGGGCGAAGAGGGTTTAAGCGGGGGAATGACGATCAAGACCGGAAGAGAAACAATGAACCCAATAAGCGTCGTGGAAGATCGTACGATCGAGATAGGCGTCGGGATCGCACTCCGGATAGGCGCCGAAATCGTACTCCTGACCAACGCGATTGAGATCGGTATGAAGACAACAGACCTATGAACTACGTAGGAACCATTTTTGGGTCGGGTGAGACGGACAGCGATAAGGGGAAAAGTATCGAAAGCTCCTCTGACGGTTCGAAGAGATTAAAGTTCACCACTGAAGTGGGTTATGGGCCCAAAGACATGGTCCTCACTTCCCAGGGATTCAATGAGGGGTTAGTCATAGAGGCCATTAGTCGGACCAGAGTCGGACGGGTATGCATCGATAATGGCAGTGCTGTAAACATACTATACTATACCGTCTTCAAAGCCATGAAGTTGAAAGACGAAGCACTAACTCCGTTGGCATCACCGTTACTTGGGTTCACAGGACAGCCAGTCCATCCAATGAGGTCGATCAAGTTGCTAACGACTGTTGGAGAAGGGGAGAAGCACACTCGAACTGAATTATGTGGTGGTAAAGGCTCCCTCAGCATACAGTGTTATCCTCGGTCGACCGGCGTTATACGATTTGAGAGCGATCGTGTCTACATATCATAATAGCATGAAATTTTCTACCAGACTTGGTTCACATGAAGTCAGAGGAGATGTGGAAAGCGAGAACGAGAACTCGATCTTCATGAACGCGAAATCGACCTGCAACTTGGTGCTCCTGGAAGAGTTAATTCCTGAGGAAGAGGAAGAAAAGAGCTGGGTGTCGGTAGACCCAGTGGAAGAAATCAGACTCTGAGGAGGCGAGGAAGACAATTGTGTGCAAGTCGGAGTCTGGATTCCGAAAGATCGAAACAAGAGTTGGCGGAACTTTTAAATGAGTTCCGAGATATTTTCGCGTGGAAGGCGGACGACATGCCGGGTCTCTCTCCCGACATAGCAGTTCACAAACTTGAGATTGATGGGTCTCGCAAACCGGTCAAGCAAAAAAAGAGGAACTTCACCCCGGGACGAAATGAAGCTATCGAGAAGGAAGTGGTGAAATTACTCTCGGCCGAGATCGTGAGAGAATTTTTTTACCCAGAGTGGCTCGCTAACCCAGTCCTAGTCAAGAAGCCGGATCAGAGTTGGCGTATGTGTGTCGATTTCACCGACTTAAACAAAGCATGCCCAAAAGACTCTTATCCCCTTCCCAAGATCGGCAGGTTAGTAGACTCCACGGTTGAATATGAAATCTTTGAATTTTTAGATGCGTATAAAGGATACCACCAAATTTTAATGGATCCTCGAGATGCCGAGAAAACGGCCTTCATCACAGAGTTCGGTACATTCTGCTATGTGACGATGCCGTTTGGAATGAAAAATGCTGGGGCAACCTATCAGAGAGCGGTTAACAAGATTTTCTCCAACCAGATAGGTCGGTGTATGGAGGTTTATGTAGACGATTTGCTCATCAAAAGAAAGTCTCTAGAGCAATATATCATCGACGTGCGAGAAGTCTTTTTGGTGTTAATGAAAACCCAGATGAAGCTAAATCCGAAAAAGTGTACGTTTGGGGTCAGGTCGGGAAAGTTCCTAGGGTATGTGATCTATAAAGGCGGAATTCGTGTAAACCCGGATAAGATCGATACCCTACGGGATATGCCCACGCCTCAAAATGTGAAGGAGGTTCAGAGGCTGACGGGTCGAATGGCGGCGCTAAATCAGGTTCTTATCACGATCGGCACAACGAGCTCTTCCATTCTTTAAGATCCTTCGTAAAGCAAGTCCGTTTCAATGGGATGAAGAATGTCAAAAAGCCTTTGGAGAATTAAAGCATTATCTAACTGAGTTGCCGACTCTTACTTCCCCCCGGGAAGAAGGAAAACCGTTGGTCTACTTGGCGGTGTGTGAAGAAGCTTTAAGTGCTATACTGGTTCGAGAGGGTAAAAATGGGCAAGAACCTGTGTTTTTTGTGAGCAAGGCACTTTATGGACCCGAGGTCCGATATACAGCATCAGAGAATTTAGCCCTATCCTTGGTTCATGCATCAAGGAAATTAAGGACATACTTTCAAGCACACCCAATTACAGTGGTTACCGACCAGCCGTTGAAACAAATTTTGGCCAAGCCTGACACATCGGGTCGATTAGCCAAGTGGGTAGTGGAGCTAGCCGAGTATGACATCGAGTTCGTGCCTCGAACCATAGTCAAAGGTCAAGCCCTAGACGATTTCCTAGCAGAGGGAATTTCGATTCAGTTAGAACAGGAAAATCAAGGCGGGGCAGAAAAATGGGCTTTACAAGTCGACGGGGCCTCGAATAAAGAAGGGGATGGAGCCGGGTTGTTACTGATCAGCCCAAAAGGTGAAGAATTCCCTTAAGCCCTGAGATTCGACTTCAAAGCTACGAACAATGAGGCAGAGTACGAAGCGATGATCACGGGGCTAAAGCTCACGTTGAAGTTGGGAGTCGAGAATCTACTAGTCTATAGCGACTCGCAGTTAGTGGTGAATCATGTTAAGGGGGAATATGAGGCCAAATAAGAACCTATGAAGAAGTACTTAGCATCGGTTCAGAAGCTCATACCCAAGTTAACTACCATCCAGTTTGAATAGATCCCTAAAAGTCAGAATAAGAGAGCTGATGCACTCTCAAAACTCGCATCAAGTTTTGAGTCGCGAAAGAGAGTTTTGGTCGAGGCTCTGGCAGATCGGAGTTATAATGAAGTCGAAGTTCAGCCGGTCACAAAGAGTGCAACATGGATGGACCCAATCGCGCTTTATCTGAAAGATGGCATTCTCCCGGCAGACAAAGTCCAAGCTAGAAAACTTCGACTCCAGGCAGTCAGGTATACCCTTTTCGAGTCTGTTCCTTATCGAAAGTCTTTTGTTAAACCTTGGCTGAGATGTGCAACGAAAGACGAAGGCAAATACTTGTTAGAAAAGATCCATCGAGGAGCATGTGGAAATCACTGTGGGGCTAGAATGCTCGTAAGAAAATGTAAGTTAGCCGGATATTTCTGGCCCACTATGCAGAAAGATGCAATATCTCTGGTTCAGATATGCAGGGCCTGCCAAGTTCATGACAACATCAATCATCTGCAAGCGCAAGACATGATTCCAATTTCATCAGCTTGGCCTTTCGACCAATGGGGAGTCGACATTATTGGACCACTCCCTCGAGCTCCAGGGAACAATACATTTGCAGTAGTGGCTATCGATTATTTCACCAGGTGGGTCAAAGCCAAAGCCCTGACTAACATCCAGGCGGCAACGATCAAGAGTTTCTTGTGGACAAATATTATATGCATGTATGGGATTCCTATGGTGTTGATCTCGGATAATGGATCGCAATTCGAAGATCGACGAGTTCGAGAATGGTGTAAAGAGTACACAATTTCCCAACACTTCACGGCTGTAGGACACCCTCAAGCAAATGGTCAAGTAGAACAAGCTAACAGACAGATCAAGACAGGGATCAAGAAACGTCTCGAAGAGCAAGGTCGAGATTGGGTCCAACATTTTCCGAGCATTCTCAGGTCATACAGAACAGTTCCGAATTCAGCTACATGAGAAACACCCTTCTCACTAGTTTACGGATGTGAAGCTGTGATCCCCGTCGAGATCAAGGTTCCTTCACCTCGAGTTCTACATTACGATCACTGAAACAAACGAAGCGAGAATCCGAAATGAAAAGGATGGGGTCGACGAATGTCGAGAAATGGCTTCAATTCGTGCCGCAAGGTATAAGCAGAAAGTCTCCCAATATTATAATGCTAGGGTGGGGCACAAGTATTTCAAGGTCGGAGATTTGGTGTTAAGAAATAATGAAATTATTCGACAGGGAGATGAAGGGAAATTGGATCCCAACTTAGAAGGTCCCTACCAGATCCTTAAAGCTCACCCATCGGGTTCTTATCAGCTAGGTCAAACAAATGGGTCGACGGTTCCTCGACATTGGCATGCCAACAATCTGAGGAAATACTATGCCTAAGTAGTAAATCCTCAGTTTATGTTATTTCCTTTGCTTTTCATATTTCTTTTCAAAGCAGTGTAATAAGTCCACTTCGGACAAGTTATTTGACATGTCTAATGAATTTGATTTTATTGAGATGTGATGCAGTAGGATAAGTTAAGTCCGCAAGTCGGATAATACTAAAATCGATACAGTCAAGACATTCCGAAGTCCCCAGAGACAGCGAATGTTAAGGCAGAAATAACACGAGAAAATAAGTCAAGTCCGTACACCGGACAAGGCTCATTTTCTAACAATGTCAAGGCCCTTTCAGTCCGACGGGACAAAGAGGTCAAGACAAATAAGCTAAGTCCGCCAGTCGGATAATGCTCAACGATATAATAAAGTCAAGGCATTTCAACGTCCGACGGGATAGGAATGTCAAGGCTTAAATACTAAGTCCGCAGGCCGGATAACGTATAACAATCGACTCGTCATAACATTATAAAAGTCCAAATGGATAAGTAAATGTTAAAACACGCGAAGTATATAAGTAACATCCTAAGTCGGCGAAAAGACTAAACCATCGATTTCGTCAAAACATTATAATCCAACTTGGATATAAATGTTATAGACAAAGGAAGTGGTAAGGCAAGACAAGTCGAGTTACTTGGGGGGCAAATCAGTCTAGCAAGTAAGATAAGAATTGTCAATTCTCATCATACTTGGGGGGCTTCAGACATCAATATGAGAAAAGAGAAGATTGTTGGTGATCGACATGCAAGTCCACAAATAGATAAAGCCAAAAGAGAAATATAAACCAAGAAAGAGAAATATAAAGTTGAGATTACGGACTTTGAAAAGAAAAACAAGCCAAGTCAACATACGATGGGCCAAACTAAAAGTCAGAAATCCATCAAGTTTTTTGAAAAATAAACAAATGAGAGTTCAAACAGCACTGTCAGAAGAAAAAGGGAGTTCGGCAACATTCGAGGCTGGGACAGGCTCGGTAGCATCTACAGGCGGGTCGGGTAGAGTTGCGTCAGAAGGCGTTTCCACCTCGGGAGTCGAGACCAGGTACTTCTGGAAAATTAGTTCCCTATTTCGGAACTCTTCAGCGAACATGTTGTACCTCTCTATCGACGATGCATCGTACAACTTAGCATTCTCCCAAAGATTATAGTTTAAGTCTGGGATAGCCTTCAACGCTTCATCGACCGCCATTGTATACCCCCTGGATTGCCGTCGCCATCAACATATCAATGTCCTTCGGACTTACGAACAGCCTGAATAGCCTCCTCGACAGCCGACTTGACGGCAGAATCCTTTTGGAGGGAAACCCATCAATGGTTTCCTTCAACTTCGAGCTCGCAAGTCCTCGACCTCCTTCTTATGCGCGTCTTGGTCCGCCACCCGACCATCCGCCGCTTTCACTAGCTCAGCCTCGACTTCCTTACACTTGTTCAACAATTCTTCATAAATTGTCACCTGACCCGCTTTCTCCTCCCGACAAATTATTTGATCCGTATTCCAACAACCTTCTGACGGATTTTTTTATTAATTGTTCTGACCAATTTCCGACAAAGTTTGTCACTAATTTGTCGGTATTGATCACTATTTCTGCAGCAGCAAATATTTTCCAACAAATTTCCGACAAAATTTGTCACTACTTTGTCACAAATAAGATTTTTGAAATGACACGTTTTTGTAAATTGTTTTAATACCACCTGTCCAAATGAAATACATTATCACAATATATTCGTATTGCCAATTACTCAATCCTCAAAAAACAGCACACACTATTTAATTGATGAAACAACCAAGTCTACAAAACCTCCATAGAGATTAGCAGTAAGATACAAAAAAATCTATCCACCAAAGAAAAAACCCATAGTGCCACATAGGATTCCCAAAATAAAATAGAGTGCAGATCTAATGTATAATAAATCTAAATAATCCATAATCCTCAATGTCACGTACCATCTGTAGGGAGGAAGGCTTGCACCAACTGCGCAATCCTTCCTATCTCCGCCTGCATGGTAGATTGTGTGGCTGCAGACTTCTCTCGCTCCTCAGCAGCTCTCTGTCTTTCCTTAGCCAAACTTTCACGTATAGAAGAGAGGTCTTCACGCAACTTTGAATTTTCTTCTAAAAGCTGTGATACTTGTTGCGACAGGACCTCATTTGGCATCGAATGCGAAATCGATCCACTAGTGTACTCTAATGATAAATTACCCAATCCTTTCAAACGCCCATTTTTTGCACCCTCAGCGCATTCCAGAAAGACTTTATCCGCTTCACATAACAAATCATCTGGAATTCTAACATCTTTCTGCCCGAAATATTGCAAGACGTTTGGCATTTTTTCCTTAAAAAGTTCCTGTGAGGATTTAGAAAATATATTTCTCAGTATCTTTCGTTCAATATTAAGATATTGTACCACATACCCATTACGAATGCATTACTAGCAATTAAGAAACAAAAACAAATCAGTAAGTCTAACTCCTTTTAAAACCAAGTTAAATACAAGAAAGTATATGTATATGTTATGTCATACATTACATAACCAAATTCACATTTTAAAAACATATGTTCAAGTTATTACCTCAATAATTGCAGAACTATCATCAATAGGCTCCTTATCATCCTTGGTTGTGTGGTATACATGAACACCTCCGCAATAGCAACAGGACGCCCAACACCTTTTCCTAAAAAAAACATTTAACCCATCATTAGTACAAAGTTCTTTCAAAATTTATGATCGGTTTCTTTTTTTGTTTCTTCTCTAGTAAAAGAAAAGTTGTACCCACAAATGAAAAGTTTATAACCCACAAAAAGTAGAAAACAATGAAAATAACTAGGCAAAAGTTAGAAGTGAAAATTGGTGAAAGTAAATCTTTATGTTACTAAACTTTCGGGAAAAAATGAAGCTATGCAAAATAAACACAAAATCCGATCAACAAAAAGAGTGCATTGCAAATAAAAGACATTTTTTTCTAAATAAAGAAGGAACCAAAAACTCTACTTTACCTGGGCTCTCTCGTGTCATGTCTGATTGCTTTCCCAAGTCCCATATTACAATCTTACTGATGATTGTATAATGTCTTCACTTTCTACATATACTACAATCATTTTGATGATTCTACATGGAATCAGGAAGAACAATAGGAAACTTTTGAATGTACATAAACAGCCTCTTCAAGTCTTCTTGAAAATTCCCAACTCAGTTTAATCAAGACATATATCCCAAACCGGACAGCACATGTAAATAGACAGATGTATGAAGATGAGTTTAACAGATTGCAAACGGGACTTCAATACTGAAACCAAACACAGACCCAACCATATGCACTTAGATAGGCTATGACCAAAACATTCAATCAAATAAGATTGGGATACAAAGTATTAGACTTGATAACTAAGCAAGCTGAACACTAAACAAGTTCAACTCTGGATTGCTCAACATCAAGGCAGGTTATAAACCTCATAAATGGAAAGTCTAATAAAAGGCTCAGATTATGGACTCATAACATGCACACTACTTAACAAAATCTAGACATATCAAGCATTAACTAAAAGGCACGTAAATGATTGAAATAAAATATAGTAACAATAAAAGTAAAAGTCTAGTCTAGTACCATAATCACTTTTGTATCATGGATTGATCTTGATCCGCCGGAGTACTTGCCCACCGGAAGGCCCTCGTCAGAAATGCGTTTTTTGTTTGATGTATTTGCATCGGAAACTCTTATAAATTCTTCAGTTTCCCAATACTCAAGAAACTTTTCAAACACTTTTACTGGTATCCATGTCGGAATCTTGTGCGTGGCATCATAGCGTTTATGAGCCGTATGTAGAATATCCCTTAGTCTCTCACCCGTCCGCTTTTCAAAGTGTGATCTTACAAGACCCTCGTCATCCTCAGAAATATACCAATGTGATTGCACACAGACAATTGGAATAAAAATATCCCATAAGCTTGTGGGATATTCTCCGGTACTAAATTGTTTAAAAAAAGATCACTACATTGGAGGAATTACTAAAGGCTGTTACCTTGTTGAATCTTGACTTTTAGTCAGCAAATATAGAAACGGACGCACGGAGGAGGGATGAGGGAGGAGCGAAGAACCTGCACAATAAATTAAAGCTCGTTCATTTGTTTTACATCTATATTGGAGGAAAATACATTACATGACAAAACATAGCTTCATAAATTGTAGGGGGAAAGAATGAGCCACATAAATAGATACACAAAATACATAATATCTCATAATAAGAATTGATAATACATCTTTTCTTGAATATACAAAATAAGTTCATAAACTACAATAGCAATCTAGTACATTGGACCCCGATAGGGTCTGCCTGAAAGATATGACCATTTATCGCGAATCTTCCACCGAAATTGGCTTTGAAACATTTTTTTTGAGGGGGGCTTTGAAACTAGACACAGAAAATCCTTTTAATAACCTGTGACTGATTCTTGAAAACCTCCATCTACGCCTTATGCAAAGGTTTAGATCTTACACACTTATGTATCCTTGTGATTGTAGCCTCAGGTTCTGCAATTCGGATCATAGACAGAAGGAAATTCTTAAATTGAAGATAATTCTGCTCTGTTTCAGCTTCATTCAATAGCCTTGTGTTTGGGCACATTGCAGTCCTTTCGATCTAAAATCATTTTCCTAGATAATTCAAACTTTCTACCGGTTTACCGTTTCTATTCTCCTTAATTTCTTCAATCTCTCCCCTATTTTCACAAATTTTCTGCTCCAAATCAATCTTCAGACTCTGTTTCACATGACTGATAAAAAAATTTAGGGAAAAAAGACTTCCGATTTACATCAATCCAAGCAATTGACCTTCCTTTTACCAACAACCATACATATATATATATATATATCGAATGCACCTGTCATGTTTGTGTTTGTCAATACATGGAGAAAAGAGTAGGTATGCTGTAGCAGAATAGCAACATATCCTTATCTTATGTTTTCCCCATTTTAAGTGATTCTGCAAGAACCTAGAACAAGCTGTTGAAGCTATTCCAACTCCATAGAGCCACCCTTCTTCGTGACGGATCCCAACATAGCTTTAACCTCTTTAATTACCATATCACTGCACCCTTTGTACAAATCAAGCAATCCCATATATTCACTACAAAAATGGTTGAACCTATAATCATGACGAGCAACGTAGGCATGTATTTCTTTCTCATGGTACAGGTTCTACAATCTTGAACTTGAAGGAAGAACGCTTGCTAGTGTTTCAACCATTCGGCTCCATCCCCGTAAATTTCATTCTGGTCAGCATTTTTAAGGCCCTCCTTTATAATGTCCTTTTTTTCCTGGAAAGCAACTGACCTTCCTTGATTTACCTCAACCAGTGGATTTTTCTCTATGAAACATCTCCGGACCAACTCCACAACCTCCAGCAAGTAATCCACCCACGATACATCCTCTTCGTATTACATAACCCGATCCGGACACCCGCTATCCTTGAAATTCAAATAGTTTAGTACTAAAACCTTCGCATCCATGTTCCATACCTCTGTACTTGTCTCCGGTGACCGCAAACTCATCTTCTCCGGCGAAATCGTAATCCTTATCACATTCTCTTTAGCAGTCACAATTCTTCAAAATTCAAATCTGTTTTCTCCATTTTCGTCATCATTATATCAGATGAAGCTTCGAGATTCATTGATATAAAGAATACCGCTATGAAACAACACATTATATATAACAACGTTCAGCTCAGCCCCCTTGTATTCGAGCTAATTGACTAGTTCATTGGCCCTTTCTACATCTTTCAATTCACACAAACTATTTATAAAAACACTAGTAGTAATTGCACAAAAGCCCAATCAAATCAACAGAAGCAAACAATTACACTTTGCTGCTACCACCGCATTGCAAATTTAGTTTACTATTGTTATTCAATTTTTTTATTTTACTTTTCTTCAAAACAAAATTTTACTCCATTTGCTGTACACAAGAAGAAAATCAAAAGACCTTCTCATAAATTATGATATATCAGGAGAAACCCCAAAACCAATAACAACATCATCGAACAATATGTAGTCAAAGCTACAGTCGAACTATACAAAGTGAAGAAGAGAGGAGAGCCAATGGAGAAGAGAATAGAGAGAAAGAGAGAAGATAGAACAGAGAAGGGAAGTTACCTCTTGAACTCGCCAACAGCAAGCAGCGGAGGCGGAGGATGGACCGAAGGAGTAGCGGAGGCGGAGGAAGAACCCTTTTCGCACAATTAAGTAATTGAAGCGGAGGCGGAGGTTTTTTTTTTTTTTTTTTTTTTTTTTTTTTTTTTTTCCTTTTCTGAATAGTGTTATGCCTATAAGGATATAACATGTCAAAACGACATCGTTTAGACGTTGTGCTTTCGGTTTGGATTCGAGTTGAAATGGGGTAAAACAAAAAAAACTCAAACCGATTCATTATAATTCCTTGAGTAAAATCCAAGAGAATAAGAGCTTTTTTAATTAGGTACATATATCATTATTATATATAAAAAATTATATATTTTTTGAGTCACGTTCGAGAACCGCCGAATATAGGTTTTATGACCGATATGTATGCTGAACTTAATCGGGTTGGGGAAAAAACTGACACTTCGTGACGGAAAACGAATGGGGTCTACACAATTTGGGGCGATGTATCTCGAATTTTATCGTGTTGAGGGAAAACCTGACAATTCATGGTGGGGAACAATTCAGGCTAACGTAAAACTCGACAATTCGTGACGGGAAATTAACAAATCGGGTCTAAAAATTAGGGAAGGGGTTGGGTTTTACAGGAAAAATTAGCATCTTAAACATTGCAATACACAAGAGGACAGTATGACTAGTTTTTACATAACTCTAGCCTGATCATGGGTTGGTTTGGGTTGGTTCGGTTTGGTTTGGAAAGCGCGGGGTCGGTTCGAGGCTTATAACTTGTACCCCAAACCAAACCAAATTGATTTTGAACCCTATGGTTTGGTTTAATTAATTCCTATCGGTTTGGATTTGATTTGGTTTTGGTTTTAGCCTGCCAATTGTTTAAGAAGCTATTTTTATGACACAACGGTTTTTTCGATTTACATAAACGATTCAGTGGAACAAGCCCGGGGGCGATTGGAAGAAGAGGCGGCTAGATGCAGAGAGAGTGATGGATTAATGGCGACATAATTTGATTTTACAACTCTTTACACATAGGTTTATCAATAATAAGTAATAGTACTACATTTAACATTGACATTTCTATTAATGAATTAATAATCTACTTGAATTCTTAAAATCCATCATTTAAATTTATGTGTAATTCAATGAATAATAAATAATACATTTCTTTCTAATGATCATTCAATACACTTTTCCAACGAATATTCATATTTCGTAGGAGATTTGTCGGAATTATGTAGATTTTCCAACTAATTACTGACGAAAAGTGAAAACATATATTGATTTTAAACCTATTCAAAGTTTTCTTTCTTTATTTCTTGTAATATATGTTATATAATTGGTAAAACATATCAAATATCCCGAGTTATAGTTATGAGACAACGTGTTTTTAATTTTTTAAAAGTTTTAAATTTTTATTTCATTTAGTGGAAATTTTAAAGTTACATTACTTACATATTTCCAACGAATAGTATATATTGTAGATATATTTGAACGATTCCTACGGATTACGGACGAGCTTAATAGTTCGTCGGAAATTCGTCGGAAGCGTGTTTAGGTGCATTATAAGGGAAATACTTATGATTAAAATATTTCCGACAAATGTTGCTACGAGAAATGGTTGTCTGTCGGAAGTTCGTAGGAATCGCATTTGGATATTTCATTCCACAATACGCGGGACATTAAAATTACAATACGCGGGATATTAAAATTACGCGGGATTATTCCGTGCGCTTTGTTTCCGACAGATTAACTACGAAAGGCTTTGCGACGAACGAATTATGTCGGAACCTTGTCGCTATTTTGTTTTTTCCATTTATTCATTTGTTTCGTCGGAAAGTCGTCAATATTTCATTGGAATGTTCTGACAACCTTATTTCGTTGGAAATTTCCGTCGGAAATTCAGAAAATTCTAGTAGTCGCCTCCTCATAGCAGGCTTAGCAGCTTTGGCAGCAAAGTTAATCTATAAAAGGGAAGTTAATATGGCGATATAGGTCGAAGGTCGAGAGCAATAGAGGAAGCTAATATTTAGCAATGGTAAACTCACCAAAGTAAGGGTTTGGAGGAGGACGGATGCTAGACTTTGATTATCCAGGGCGTCGTAATCTTCAGCAGAAAGGGCAATATGGTCACCGACATCGGTCTCAGACGACTCGCGAGCTCGTTTCGCCCCTCTGCGGTCCTCTTGCTGTTTCTTCTTCATCAATAATGCCAAGGCATTCTTCTTCTTGGCCGAGACTAGAGAACCCTCAGGGTTTTGGGTCGATGCGTCTGTCAGATCCATGAGATCGTCTGGTTCATCTCGGAGTCCTCCAAAAGCAGTAGGTGGCACCTCGAGGGTCGAGGTCGAAGGAGCTGTCGGCGTAGCATCCGTAGCAGGAGTGGGGGCTTCGACATTAGATGGTCGGCCCTGGGAAGAGCCGGGACCATTGAGAGTAAAAGTTTGGGCAACAGGGGCCCTTGACTTTGGGGCCTTGACCAGGTTCACAAGACTTCCAAACTTGTTCACTGCACAAAAAATGCAAAGTATCAATAACATATAAAGTAAGCAATAATTGTGCACAAGAAAAAGAAAGCAAGTAAAACTCTTACGGTCAGCCCGATCGACGTCAGATAAGGGCTCATAAGGGTCGGGTCTAGCAGTCTCTAATCTCGCTAAGCCGTACAACATCCTCAGATCTTCGGTCAAAACCTCGAATCCTGAGTTCTCGATAATCCGAACTTCTGCCGGAAATTGACGATTATGTCTGGCATCCCCTTTGTCACACCTATCCATTCAGTCGGTTATGAGCGCGTCGTTCCCATGTCAGACAAAAAAGAACCGGGGTTTCCAGTCGCTGTGCGAAGATTTCCCCTTCGACACGGGCTGAAACACCTTGGTTCTCTTTTGAAAAGAGTACCATCCGAGATCCGGACACTTGATGAGTTTGTAAAAAAATCTAAACAGCTCGGCAGTGAAGCAGACCCTGTTCACCCGACAGTTTACCAAAAAACCATAGAGTATCCTAATCCCATTAAGAGCTATATGCGATACAGAGATCTGATAGTGCCTGCAGACTTCGACAACTCCAAGGTCGATAGGGAACCTTAACCCTGATTTGAGCTGGGCTTCGTATACAGTAAGGAAACTCACCGGAGCCTCATCGGCAAATTGGTTGATTCCCGATGGAAGACGCGCCTTAAATTTGGCAGGATTTAGGTTGTTCTCTTTACATATATCATCCAACTCCAGAGGGGTGATCCTGGAAAGGAAACCTTTAGGTCCTTTTCTATCCATCCTAGTTTTCAATTTTTTGCGAGGTTGGAGTGAAGCATATTCGGCAGAATGACCGGCGCCGTCAGAGTTTCCGGAAAGATGGGATCAGAGTGAGTGGCTAATGAATGTTCACTCCTACTTTCACGTTCTATATCACCGCTACCAGACATTTACTAAATAAAAAAAGAGGAAGCAGGAAGAACAAGAGGACTTACTTGCGATTTTTGGAAGAAATCAGAGAGAAAAGATGGAACTTTGGCCTTCTGGTACGATCTGCTCATTTTATGCCTTGAGAATTTGAAATCAGTTCCTGAAAAGACGTTAGAAGGGGGTTATAACTCCCCCCATAAACGCGTTAATCAAGAGACGGCGTTACAGATCATGAAAAGAACCGCTTCAAATTCTGCAAAGTGATAACACCGTTAGTGCTTGACGACGTCATACAGCAGGGTCATGGGTGGCTATAAGTCTAGATGTCAGATCACAACTGTTCCCCTTAAAACCCTAGAGACCTATCTCGATGACTAGGTAATGTGACAGATTTAACCTCGAAGAGACAATCTCAACTTCACTCAAATCTGGGGGGCTTGATGATACAGGGTTGGACTCATACACGTGTCATCGAATGATTGGACCACATGCTTAAAGAAGAAACGGGAAGTCTTGGGCCCCAGTCCGAGATCCGTGTCTATATCGACTTCGGTAACAGGCTCCCACACGATTGTCGGATGTCGGGAGGAGCCATTGCCCAGACGAAGGCTCCAGTCTGGTCTCGATCCCGCAAGTCAGAGAGGTCGAAGACGAGATAGAGTCCTATGTTGTTAATAAAGCCCATTAGTCTTAGTTACTTGGGCAGGGGGTAATCGCATAAAAGGCCCAATAGGGTCAATTATGGAATAAGCCTAAACCGCCTCTAATTAGGTTTAGGTCACGTATGCCACCTTATAAATACTACTTTCCAGGAACTATGTAAGGCTTGATTCCTGGAACGATACAGGATACGTAGGCAATCTAAGATTCATTCTTAGACTCAACCATAAACGTTAACACTACATACGTGTGCTTAGGGTTTGGATCGTTAGGGTTTATGTGATTTAACCCTAAATTCCTAGTTTAGCCCGATTAAATTACGAGGACATAATTTGTCTTCATCATGATGCATTCAAAACCTTTAAGAGTTATCTATCTTTTTCCGAAAAAGAAAAAAAGAAAAAGTTATCTATCTTTAACTATTGAAAAACCCACATGTTCGGTGATAGTGTCTTTTTGCCATTGTTTATTTGCTACCTTTTTGTTTCCAACTTCATTTCTTCTGAACCTCGCCGGCCGGAACCTCTTACAGATCGAAAATGCTTCCTCAACATGTCCGTTAAACTTTATTGTCCTTCAAACTATAATCAAGCGTTCGGCTATTATGATACGAGACTCTCGCATGCGCCGTCGCCAGCGAATATGGAGGTCCAGGGTATAGGATCGGAAGGGAAATGGGAACGAAAAGAAAAACGTGTTTTCGTTTTCTGACAGAGACGGAGACATGCACTTAACCGAGTCATAAGGGCAAAATAGATCATAACAATTAATTTTGTTGTGTTGTGTTGTTGTTATCTTTGGTTTGTCTTTGTCCGGGGTTCCGGCCTTTGTCGGCGGTTGTCCGGCGCTGTTTGTGTTTTACTGTGTTTGTTTTAATTTGTACGGCTTTTGGCTGCGTCAGTGCGGCATTTGGCTGCGTTTGTGCGGCTTTAGGCTGCATGTTAGTCTAGCTTCGGCTAGTTTTGTTGTAAATCTCTTTTATTAATATAATCTTTCGTTTTCCGGAGAAAAAAAAAGCCTAGTTAGTGACAAAAATGTGGATTTACGCTAATTTCATGTTTTTATTATTCCTAAAATATATTTTTATAGATATAGTAGCTCTCTACCTGTGAGACTTTTAACTTTATTTTCAACAATTCCCTAAAATATAACACAATTTTTTCCACCATAGATTGTATCATTATTCAACAGCTACCGCATGTTAATGAGTAATTTAAACATTTAATCTTAAAGTTTATGACATTCAACCGATTTTTTAATTTATGTGTATTTTTTTAAAATGACTTATATTTTGAGACGGAAGAAATACACGTATATTGATAAAAATAATGAAAGGTAGGTGGAGAAAAAATAAATTATAATCATAATCATAATCATAACTCATAACTATATTAAAAGAGCCAGCTGTTTCCCACGTAAGTGTTCCTCCCTCAGGTGTTTCCCCAAAAAAGTGTTTCTCCGTAATTAATTTATTTTGATAAATATATATTAATTATTATTAATTTTAATTAAAAGAGTCAGTTGTTTCCCACGTAAGTGTTTTTTCCTCGGGTGTTTTCCCAAAAAAGTGTTTCTCCGTAATTAATTTATTTTGATAAATATATATTAATTAAATTAATTTTAATTAAAAGAATCAGTTGTTTCTCACGTAAGTGTTTCTACCTCGGGTGTTTCTCCTAAAAAAAAAATGTTTCTCCGCAATTAATTTATTATGATAAATATATATTCATAAAGTTAGATGTTAAAAATCGTGTCCGGATAATAACGCTTGAAAACAAAATAACGCAGCTCAAAAAAAGGGAAGACATCAAACAAATATTAAAAAGCACGTTAAAAAAAAAAAAAGTATTATTATGTTAAAAAGAGGAAAACACGTTAAAACCATTAAAAAAACATAAGTATAATAAGTTAAAAAGTGGATTTTTGTCTTTTTTTATTTGATTCTTAGTCTAAGATAAGTATAAATTAAAAAAGGATTTAATCTCTTTTCATTTTCTTTTTTAGGAAAAATTAGGTATAAATCCATCTTTTGGGCCTTTATTTAGTTTCAATAAGGAAGAAATAATTTCATTCGGACTAAATTACCCTTATACAACACACGGTACTTTCTCTCTTAAAAAAAAATCATCGTCCGGTGATCCGATCTCATCCGTCTCTAGCTCCGATCTCATCCATCACCGACCAAAGGCAGCCATCGATTTCTTCATTGCTACACCGGACACTATCATGGGATTCTTGCTGGCTGGAGTTGGCGACGTGGACTTGAGGAGGAAAACAAACTACCACATTGTTGACTCAAAGACGACTGTGAAACAAATTGGGGACGCATTCAAAGACTTCACATCCAAGGAGGATATAGACTGATTACTTAATGGAGGTAATTTTTGCTCATCAAATGCTTGATTATTTGTTTACTTCAAGAAATCCCACATTAGAAGACTTATCTTTCATTCTAATATTAATATTTATAATTTTATTGCAATGATGATCAATTGAAATCAGAACATGTTTCACCATTTAGATTCAAACTTTTATAATGCATTTTTCTTTTCGGGTTGACTGCATCTTCAAGTTTAAAGCTTGAAGCTGTAAAAGTTTAACAGATCAATGGATTTTAAATAGCACTTGTAATGAGGAATGACTATCAATATTTACATTGATTTACTTTTTGAAGATTCATTTTGGTTATGGATTTTGAGAGATTCAGATGTCAATATAGATACTTGGTTCTTGGTCAAGCATGTTGTCATTTGGAGATGATGATTTCGCCATCAGATGATTGAAGATGATGCTTTTGCATGCTTATTCTTCTCTATTGCTTTGGCTATGAGAAATACTCCCACCCCTCCCCGTCTTCCACCCCCTCTACCCATACCCCTGCCCCACCTAC
This sequence comes from Gentiana macrophylla, assembly GCA_026214975.1. Taxonomy (NCBI): domain Eukaryota; kingdom Viridiplantae; phylum Streptophyta; class Magnoliopsida; order Gentianales; family Gentianaceae; genus Gentiana; species Gentiana macrophylla. The sequence goes on along the minus strand of CM047816.1, from coordinate 22,317,197 downwards.
TTCCCAAAGGGAGAAAACAAATTGAAAAGCAACAGAATAAACTCTGTTAATAGCTATATATATTTTAGTTTTAAGAAATTGTAAAATAGTGTATACTGGTATGGTTATATGGTTATGGCATAGTTTTTATAAAAGACATTTCCCCTTTTTGATTTGAAGTTGAATGATTTGTTTGGATAAAAGACTTTTTTTCATAATTGATTCTATATATGAGAAGAACCTTTTGCTTGTTGATTTTGTCAATGGACCGGATGAAAATTGATACTCTTACTGTGTTCTTGTGTTCGAATGTGATAATGTTACTAATACTGTGAAACTGATACTGTGATACTGATATTATGATACTGATACTGTGATTCTGATACTGTGATACTGATACTATGATCTGTTATTGAAACCGAAGGCGGAGATCTACGAGCTAATGTTCCAAGAAGAGGCTAATGATCTTTGGTAATGATCTGTGAATTGAGATATGGTACAAATGTTAAATCATTTGGTGTAGAGGTTGACTTTATTGAGAAAATGTTAAACCAATTGGTGTAGAGTTGGAGAAGAAGATGATGGTAGCAATCGACATTGTCGAGATTTGTAGGTGCTTAGATAATCCTTTCCTTGATGTAACTTAATTATCATATATGTTGATGTTAAAGTTGTTTATCATATATGTTGTAATTTTTTTCCATTGTGATTGAATGTGTTAAGTGTGATTGAATGTGTTATTTCAAAATACACAAGTTTTTTGAGTGTTAATGTGATTACATTATTGTCCAAATGATTTTAGTTTACGATTTGTTTCCGTTTTAATCCATAAATGAATATAGGCTGTCGGTGTTGTTGTAAGCTTGCCGACTCCATGATTTTTGGCTAATCGTATACTATTAATGGTAATGGTAATGGTGTAATTGTGTTTGTTAATAAAACGTGTTACTGTGATACTGATATTGTTATTGTGTTAGTGTAAACGCTGCGATTATTTGGATTTCAAAAACTACGTCGAAAGGGTATCATATGAGATCTCAAAAAGAAGAGAAAAATAATATGAACTTTGGTGAAAGAATTTTGATGATCGGTGTTCTATATCAAAAGTTACGGTCGTTTATAAGAAAAACACTCCGATTAATGCAAATATTTTTTCATCTTTCAAAATTTACGTTGGATGGGTATTGTATAAGATCTCAAAATGAAGAGGGGAAAAATATGAATTTTGGTGAATTTTTTTGATGATCGGAGTTCTATTATTAAAAGTGACGGTTGTTTGATTTTTTTTTATTTTAAGAAAATGACTTGCTGGGAGCCTAGGACGCGCACACGTCTATTTGTGTAATAAGGGTACTTTTTTCTGTCTGATTTTTTTTTGTCCTTTTTGCAACTAAAAAATGAGTGTGTACTGTTTATTCATTTTGTATTGAAAAGTGGACTTTTGGCTCATTCCCTCTATTTTTTATTTTTATTCTTAGTCTATCGAGATTCATCTTTGGATGTTGATGTATAACATTTATATGATAAAAATTACGATATTTTTATATATTTTATCAACTCTTTATATATAAAATATAAGAAGTTATAACGATAATCTTATGTAATATTAATAGTTATGAATAAATCTAATTAATATAAAAATCTAGAAAAAGTAATAAAAAGTTATAAATTTTGTACCGGTTTAGTAACCGGAATGTCGTGTCAGATTTACGTGGGTATTTTTGGTATTTTATTGCAGATTTCTAGGTAAACCAAGACCCCGAGACTTTTTGAAGTAAAAACATGTCTTTTGAAGGAAATAAGGAAGTGCCACGAGATTGAGAATTCAAGTGGATCAACGGTTCATGGTACTATTATCAAATTATATTTTCGATGAACAAATGGCCCATCAAAAAGGCATTTTCTGAAGAAAAGTCCTTCATGAAAGTTATAGATCTTTTAAAGAGCTTTTCAACGCTTTTTGAATTATGTCATTTGGAGATCCAGAGCTCAAGTTATGATTTTATCAAGTTTCAGATCAAGATTTGGAAAAATACTATCCGGATCAATCCGGATTAACCCCGGATCGATCCGGCCTCTCAGTTAGGAAACATAATGATGATTAGCATGAGATTCTGCAGAGGATAAGCCGGTGGGATAATATTTTTTATTCCCGGATCGATCCGGCCTCACCTCGGATCGATCCGGCCTTGGAAAATTTGCCTATAAATACAGCAGGATTGCAGACCGAATGAGGGTACCAATATATATATACTAGCTTATATATATCTTCTAATCTCCTAAATTAAGTAGTAGTAATGTATATATTAGTAGGCATTATGCCAAAAATAATGTAGAAGCCGTAGTATCGTTGTAATGCTTGGACGGTTATCAGGAGTTCGATGTTGAAGAAGTTGTTGTAATTTCCGGAGAATACGGCCTCTAATTCAGCAGTTGTAACCTGGTAATATTCTAAAGTTTTATGTTTGTTGTTTTTATGTTTTTCTCTATGATGTTAGTAGGCTAAATATATAACTAGCCAAGATATGTAATTGAAATATTTCGATCTTTTTGGTAAAATGGATGATGACTATAACTAAAATTGATTAAAATTGAATTTGATGAATCATTTTCTACTTGAAATGTATTGAAAATATTCGTATTGACGTAGTTAACCAATATGAATCACACCATAACCTAATGACGAACTAAACGGTGAAGTTAGGATATGAGAAAAAGGTAGAAAAACCGGAGGGTAAAAATGGCCGAGTGAAAACGTGACAACGGAATCCTATTTCCTACCCGGGGGTAGAATTGTTTTATCTTTTGAAAAGAGAAATACTTCTTGAAATTATCTGTACTCGAGATCTAATTACGTTAATTCACCTGTTCTGATCAAGATCCTTAACATTGACCGCATGACAAAACGGAGTACCCAATCTTTTGGATGACATTGATGATTGATGAGACATATGTGATTTAGACGCGCGTGTGTGAGAGGAATCGTTGAGCCGAGGAGTGCACCGTTTCACATATTCAATTGGACCTAATAAAAAGGAAGAACGAGCACATCCATTAAACTAAAAAGATTGAATAATTCAATTACATATATCTTGGCTAGTTCTATAATAATTATTAGTATTTAATATATTGGTATCTATGTATATATATATATATATATGTATTTATATATATTATATTAGTTTAGTTTTAATTTATGCATTTATTTTCTGCTTATTAGTATAGACTTGTGTGATAAACCTGCGATTTAGATCGAGTTAATAATAGCTGTTTGGTGTTTAACCACACTTAAAAGATTTACCACGTTCCCTGAGGATTCGACACCTGACTCACCATACTAGCACTGCAATTTGACCCGGTACACTGCCGGTAAGGGTTGTAATAGCACTAGTAAAAGTCCCGTCAGCTTTCTGGCGCCGTTGCCGGGGAACGTCGCTAATTTTTCTTTGTGTCTATGGTTACTACTTGTATCAGCTCAAAATCCTCGAGGATAAGTCAACACTTTTTCTTATCTCATTTCTATTTTATTTTTCGTTGGTATCTACCTTCTTTTAGTTACCAATTTTCTTCTTCTACCAAAGTCGAGTATTTTCTATTTTCGTTAGTTGATGACCAGAAGCGGTAAGGCCCCACTCACTCCTTATAAGCCTGACATAAATACTTACGAAAGGCAATTAAGAGTAGAGAGTAAACGTGGTCATACTAATCAGGGAAATCCTGACGAATCATCTTCAAATCAAAATACGAAAATGGCTGAAACCAGTGATGAAACACCTGAACAAGGACTAGATCATGCTCAAGGGCATGGACAACACCCTATTAACCCTAATAATAATCAAAATCCTAATAATAGGAATAATCAGAATCGGAACCAGAATAATCGTAATAACCCACCAAACCCGAGACCTATCTGTGATCAGACCATAAGAAGGAACCAGACTAATAATCTCATTCTTTTACCCAATGAAAGAGCAAACAATTTCGAAATTAAATCTCATCTTTTTGGTTTAATTGACGCAAGAGCCCAATTTCTATGAGAGGATGATGAAGATCCACATCATCATCTCTATCTTTTCGAAGAATTGTGCAATACAGCCAAAAGTCAAGTGCTCATCGTGAGTTAACAAGAATGTCTATGTTTCCTTTTTCTCTAAAAGGACGAGCACGAGATTGGTTTATGTCTCTTCCACATCACTCATTGACCAGTTGGGAGGATATTCAAACCGAATTTTTGAAATAATATTTGACTCCTTGACGAAATTTGGAATTAAAAGTTGAAGTTGCTAACTTTAGACAAGGATCTTTAAAATGTGGGAAACCGGTTCTAGCACGAAAAATTAGCTTTTTCAGGAGAATGTACATCTAATACAGAAGTTCTAGCACATTTGGAGAATTTGAGTAGGAAATTTGATGGCCTACAATCTAACAAAAACCTAAGTTCAGAAAATAGTACACCCACTGAATACTCAAATCAGGATAATATGCCATTAGGGATTGAAGAACCAACAGGATACTCGAGAGAGGAGGTAAGTTTTCTTCAGCAGCATAGGAATTTGAACAATGCATATTCAAACTCGTTTAATGCTATTAGAAGAGACCACCCAACTTTTTGATGGTCTGAAAACCCTAGTAAGCAAGGACAACCGCCATATCCAGTTCCATATAGGAGTTCGTCTAATAATCAAGTTTATCAGGGAGATACCTCTAATCAGAATTTACAATCATTACCCAGATCCTATCCTCAACACACCACTCAGAGTATACCAGTAACTCAAAGTTCAACTCAGCCTGTAGAAGGGGTTGAAAAATGGGAGAAACTAATGGAAAATATGATGGGTGTGGTGTCTACTCAAGCTAAAAATATGGAAACAATGATAACTTCTATAGGTACAGTCACTAAAGATATGAGTACAATAAAAACATCTATGAGTGGCCATGATACCAGAATGAGGACGATAGAAGCCTCATTAAGAAATATGGAAGATCATTTGAGTAGGGAAGGTGAACGTAAAAACAGTAGACCACCAGGAGGATTACCAAGTAACACTGAAAGAAATCCGAGAGAGGTAAATGTTTGTAGTTACTGTAAGTAGAAAAAACTCGTGGTAGTAATAGAGTAGAAAACTTCGGAAATAATGAAGTAGAAGATGATTTAGATAGTAAGAATGATGAAACTAAAGATGAACATGAATTTACTGATGAGGAAGAAGAAATTATAGAAAATTTCTTGAAAAGAAATAGAAGTATGGAACCTGAAAATGAAGGTGAGAAATGGGTAAAAATCCCGAGGATTCTGAAAGATCCCATGGATAAAGATTTAAGAAATTTATTCAAGGAACATGTTAAAGTAAATGATACTGAAAACAAGAATGATAAACAGGAAGAGTTGAAAAAATCTGAAGTAGAGATTGATTTAGGGAGCGTTTTAAAGAAAAAATTTCAAGATCATGATACATGGCAACCAAGTAACACTCAAAGATTTAAGGAGAAAGGAAAAGAGAAAATGACTTCGGGATCAAAGGTTATAGATTTAGAATCTTTACCTTACCCACCTAAAGATCAAATTAAAAAAATAAAACTGATAAGAAGTATGCTCGTTTCCTTGATACTTTTCGTCATCTTCATGTTAATATCCCTGTTATCGAAGCTCTAGTTAATATGCCTGCCTATGGAAATTTTCTGAAGGATATTCTATCAAACAAGAAAAAGTTAGAAGAATATGAGAATATTTGCCTCAATGAAGAATGTTCTGCAGTTTTACAATATAAATTACCACCTAAAATGAAAGATCTTGGTAGTTTTACAATTCCTTGTGAAATTGGAGGATTTTTGTTTAAAAAAGTACTATGTGATCTTGGAGCAAGTATTAATCTCATGTCTTATGAGGATTATAAGAAACTAGGCATAGGAAAACTTACGAATACTGAAATGACTCTTCAAATGGCAGATAGATCGCTTAAATACCTAAAGGAATTATCGAGGATGTATTGGTTAAGATAGATAAATTCTACTTCCCAAAGAGATTTTGTAGTCATGGAAATGGAAGAAGGATATTCAGCGCCACTTATTCTAGGTCGTCCATTTCTAGCTACAGGAAGAACGTTAATCGATGTCCAAAAAGGAGAATTAATACTGAGAGTTAACGAAGATACAGTTGCTTTCAATATATTCAAAGCTATGAAACATCCATACAGATCACCAGAATCATGTTCTTTTATAGAGGATATTCACAATGTCTATGATATTCAATTACCAGCTTATGAAGACAGATTAGAAGAATGCCTAGCATTGTCTATCTATAAAGAAAATAAGAAGGACACTGAAATGAAAGAGATAATCCTTTATTTGAATAAAGGAAGTTTTAGTCCTAAACCACCATGGCATCAATATCTGGAATTAGAACTAGAAGGTCCAGTTCTAAAACCTTCAGTAGAAGATCCACCCAGTAATCTAGAGTTGAAACCACTTCCTTTAAATCTTAAGTATGCTTTTCTTGAAATTAATAATCTTTTACCGGTTATTATTTCGTCAACTTTAACTGAGCTACAAGAAGACCAATTACTTAGAATGTTGAAAAAGCATAAGAAAGCATTTGGTTGGACAGTAGCTGATATTCAAGGAATTAGCCCTGAGATTTGCGTTCATAAAATTATTTTAAAGGAGGACGCTAAACCTTGTATTCAGCCACAACGCCGCCTCAATCCGAATTTGCAGCTAATTGTTAAGAAAGAGGTTATTAAACTATTAGAAATGGGGATAATCTTTCCTATATCTGATAGTGAATGGGTAAGTCCAACTCAAGTGTTACCAAAGAAAGGAGGTTTCACAGTAAAGGAAAATGATAAAAATGAATGGATTCCGACAAGAGAAATTACCGGATATCGAATGTGCATTGATTTTCGAAAACTTAACGATCATACTAAGAAAGATCATCATCCACTTCCATTCGTAGTGCAAATGTTGGAACGCTTAAGTGGACATAAGTATTAATGTTTCTTAGATGGTTATTCAGGATATTTACAAATATTCATTGCAGCAGGAGATAGAGAAAAGACTACTTTCACTTGTCCGTATGGAACCTTCGCTTATAAAAGAATGCCGTTTGGTTTATGTAATGCACCAGCTACATTTCAGAGATGTATGATGGCTATATTTTCTGACATGGTCGAGAAGTTTTTAGAAATTTTTATGGACGACTTTAGTGTATACGGAGATTCCTTCGATGAATGTTTATCGCACTTAGAACGAGTGTTACAACGCTGTGAAGATACCAATTTAGTTTTAAACTGGGAAAAATGTCACTTAATGGTATCGGTAAGGATTGTTTTAGGACATAGAATCTCAAGTAGGTATCGAAGTTGATAAAGCTAAAGTCGAGGTAATCGAAAAGTTACCTCCACCAGTTAATTTAAGAACTCTAAGAGGATTTCTTGGACATGCAGGTTTTTATAGAAGATTCATTGCAAATTTCTCAAAAATAGCAAAGCCTCTAAGTCATTTGCTCGAAAAGGAAGTACCTTTTAACTTTGATAGTAGATGTATGGAAGCCTTTCAGACCCTAAAAGCGAGGTTAACTACTGCACCAGTGCTAGTAGCACCAAATTGGAGTTTTCCGTTTGAAATTATGTGTGATGCGAGTGATTTAGCTGTAGGAGCTGTTTTAGGTCAAAGATATAACAAAGTACTCAAAGCAATTTACTATGCATCTCACACATTAAACGCAGCTCAACTTAATTACGCAACTACAGAAAAAGAACTGTTGGCTGTAATTTTTGCCTTAGATAAGTTTAGATCGTATATTGTTGGATCTAAGGTTATTATCTATACAGACCATTCAGCCATGAAGTACTTACTAAGTAAGAAAGATGCTAAACCACGTCTTCTTAGATGGATTCTCTTACTTCAAGAATTTGATATTGAAATTAAAGATAAAAAGGGAAGTGAAAATGTAGTAGCAGATCATCTAAGTAGAATGGAAAGTGAAGGAAGGGGAATTGAAATACAAGATTCATTTCCTGATGAACAACTGTTTAGAATCGATACTCCTTCAGCCATGCAATTATTAAAGAATAGAATTCCTACTAAGGAAATGTCACCTTGGTTTGGAGATATTGTTAATTACTTTACCTATGATTATATTCCGTCTCATTGGACTTGGCAACAGAAAAAGAAATTCTTTTACGACTTAAAGTTTTATTACTGGGAAGAACCAGACCTTTTTCGTAAATGTTCGGATGAGATAATCCAGAAAATGTGTGTCTGATAATGAGATTTTAAGTGTTTTATCGTTTTGCCATGATCGTGAGGCAGGAGGTCTGATGAGAGATAAATTAACACTCATTATTATAACATTTCACCCCATTTCTGATACCGTTTTGAGCATTTATGTATCAAATCAAGTCATAATTACTAAGTTTTATCCAAATGTATAAGTAGTAATTATTATATAAAATATCGTATTTTTATAGGTTTTGTACCGGTTTAGTAACCGGAGTGTCGTGTCGGATTTACGTTTGGTGTTTTGGTAATTTATTGCAGGATTATAGGTTTACCAAGATCCCAAGTGACGACGCTTTTTGAACCTAAAATATGTATTTTGATGGATGGAAGAAGGTGCCATAAGCTTACGAGTTCAAACGGATCAATTGTCATGAATGCTTCTACCGTAATTTATCTACGACGGATATTTGACCCAACTTAATGGCATTTTCTGGGGAAGAGTTCTTCATAAAAGTTGGAGATATTCAAATGAGCTTTCCAACGCATTTTGAATCACGTCAATTGCAGGTCTACAACTCAAGTTATGGCTATTTTATCGATAAGCGCTGCAATAGAAACGCTGGGAAAAGTGGAGATATTTTCCCAACTTGATTTTAATCATCTAATGGTGCATGTGGTGCATGTGAGGACTCATCATTACACACTTCTAACAAACTTGCAAGGATATCCATTCTAACAATCTCTTATATATATATAAGGATATCCATCGCCTATATATCTATATATATATATATATATATATATATATATATATATATATATATATATCCCCTATAAATACCTCCCCAAACTCATCAAAACATTGCCCCTCTCTTCTCATCTCCTCCCCATTTCTTCCATTTCCCCTCTTCTTCCATCTCCTTTCTTCTCTTTTCTTGTTTTCATCATTTTGGGCCCTTATATATACATATGTCTATGTATGTATATATATGTTTTTATATATATAAATAAAGTAGTTATAGTACCGTTGTAATGGCGGAATAATTATCGAAAATTGTTAAAATCGAAGCTTTGTTATACTACATCCGGTGGAAACGACCCCGATTCAGCAGTTGTAATCGGTAATATATTCTAATATTATTATGTTTACTATTTCTATTTCTATTTATATATTATATATGTTAATTATGTTAAGCTAAAAATATATCTAGCCAAGATATGAATCTGAATTAGTTAATCTTTTTGGTAAAATGAATGATCGACTCTGGTAATAATGATTAAAACCAATTATAATGAATCTCTTTCTATTTGCACTTAATGAAAGTAAAAATTGAATTAGCCACTCGATTTTTACTAGAAACGTAATCTAATGAATTGACAACTCGCGATTAGAATACGAGATCGTAATAGAAAGACCGGAGGGTAAAATTGGCCGAGTGAAAATGTGACAACGGAATCCGATTTCCTACCCGGGGGCAGATTTGTCTTGGGAGAGATAAATCTTATTAAAATTGTGCTCACGATATTATTACGTTAAATCACCTGTTTAATAGACAGATCTTAAAATACTGGCCGTATGACAAAACGGAAGTGACCCATGCTTAAGATGACATTGGACAGAGGACTAGACATATGACAATTTCATACGCTCGTGTAAGGAGGAGTTGTCTAGCTTAGGAGTACACCGGTTCATACATAATTGACCTCCTTGCATCAAGGAAAAGATCTGTCTCATACAATTTCACTACAAAAAGATATTGATTCAGTAAAGTATTCTTGGCTAGATCCAAAAATATATATATTATCTATTTTTATATTTATATATTTATTTCTCGCTTTACTAACAATCTAACTAATGTAACTATCTAACCCGAGGAAAATGGTAAAATCGCGACTTAGATCGAGTTAATAATAGCTTCTTGGTGTTTAACCACACTTTGAATTATGCCTTCATTTCCTCGAGGATATACGACTGACTCACCGGACTAGCACTACAATTTGACCCGGCACATCGCCGGTAAGGATTGATAGCCTAGAAAAAGTCCGTCGACTTTTCGGCGCCGTTGCCGGGAAACGACGCTAATTCATTGTGTCTATGGTTACTACTTGTATTAGCTCAAAATTCTCGAGGATAAGTCAACACTCTTCTTATCACATTTCTATTTTTGTTTTCCGTTGGTATCTACCTTCTTTTAGTTACCAATTTTCTTCTTCTACCAATTTCGAGTTATTTTCTATTTTCGATAGTAGAAAGTAAACGCGGTTCGTTTATTTTTTTTGGTACCTACCTATTGGTAAGATACCAATTTAAAAAAAAAAAAAAATTACACTCGGTAAATACCGAGTGGACTCGGTAATTACCAAGAGAAAAAAAATGTGGTTTTTTTTTTATCGATTTCGTGTTATTTTCTATTCCACAAGAATTGTCAAATCGAGTTACGAAAATGGTCGAAACCATTGGTAAAACACCTGAACAAGGGATTGCTCATGCTCAAGAGCATGGCCAAAACCTTAATCAGAATTTACCTCAACCTAATAACCAGAATCAGAATAATAGAAATAATCAGAATCGGAATAAGCATAATCAGAACCAGCCTAACCCGAGACCTATATGTGATCAGACCGTAAGAAGGTACCAGATTAATAATCCAATTCGTTTACCCAATAAAGGAGCAATTAATTTCGAAATAAAATCTCATATTTTTGGTTTAATTGACACAAGAGCCCAATTTCTAGGAGAAGATGATGAGGATCCACATCATCATCTCTATCTTTTCGAAGAATTGTGTAATACAGCCAAAAATCATGGTGCTCATCGGGAATTAACGAGGATGTCTATGTTTCCTTTTTCTTTAAAAGGAAGAGCACGAGATTGGTTTCGCTACTTCCACATCATTCATTGACTAGTTGGGAGGATATTCAAACCGAGTTCTTAAAGCAGTATTTTACTCCTGGTAGAAAATTGGAATTAATAGTCGAGATTGCTAATTTTAGACAAGGATCTGAAAAAACGTTTGGGAATGCGTTGGAAAGATTTAAAAAGCTATTAAGAGCTTGTCCCGATCATGGTTATTCCTTAGATATGCAAATCCAACTTTTCTGTCGTAAATTAAGAAAAGACTCACGTGCAGATGTTGATCATGCATGTGGTGGTTCGTTAATGATGAGTGAAGCTCAAATAGTTTACGATGCTATAGAACATATTTCCAAAAATAACAGAATGTGGGAAACCGGTTCTAACACAAGAAAAGTAGCATTTGCAGGAGAATGTACATCAAATACGGAAGTTCTAGCACACTTGGAGAATTTGAGTAGGAAATTTGACGGCTTATTAGCTAGTAAAACTATAAACTCAGAAAATATCTTACCAAATGAATACTCAAGTCATGATAATGTGTCATTAGGGATGGAAGAACCAAAAGGATATTCAAGGGAAAATGTGATTTTTTTGCAACAGCATAGGAATTTGAACGATGCATATTCAAACTATTTTAATGCTATTAGAAGAGATCACCATACTTTTCGTTGGTCTGGAAACCCTAGTAAGCAAGGACAACCACCGTATCCAGTTCAATACGAAAATCCATATAATAATCAAGTTTATCAAGGAGATACCTCGAATCAGAACCTACAATCATTACCTAGACCGTATCCACAACATACCACTCAAAGCATACCAGTCACCCAAAGTTCAACTCAACCTGAAGGAGTTGATAAATAGGAGAAATTAATGGAAAATATGATGGGTGTGATGTCTACTCAAGCTCAAAATATAGAAACTATGATAACTTCTATAGGTACAGCAACTAAGGATATGAGTACGTTGAAAACATCTATGAGTGGACATGATACCAGAATGAGAATTATAGAAGCATCAGTAAGGAATATGGAATATCATTTGAGTAGAGAAGAGGAACGTAAAAACAGTAAACCTCCAGGAGAGCTGCCAAGTAATCTTGAAAGAACCGAAAAGAGGTAATCATTTGTTATTACTAGAAGTGGAAGGATCTATGGAAGTAATGGATTAGAAAACATCGAATTAATGAAGTAGAGAATGATTTAGATGGTAAATATGAGAAAAACATGGAATCTAAATAGGAAGAGGACATTATTGAAGATTTCCTAAGACGTAATGCAGATATATTGAACTCGAAAGTGAGAATGAGGAATGGGTCAAGGTTCCTAGAATATTGAAAAATCCAAGAATGAGTAGGACCTTGACCAATGATCATGTTGAGAATGAATCAAGTTTGGAAAGGCCAATTCAAACCGAACCTTATCCGGCTCAACCCAAATTCACCTCGATTCAATCGATAGGCAAACACCATATCCAAGTGCATATTTTGAAGAAAAGGTATGTAATGATGACACACAGTGTCCTCAAAAGGCACAATCATTCCAGAAGCTTTACCATCTTCGTTTAACGACAAGGGTAAGGGAGGTATACATTCTAACCCTACTTTAATTGATCTTGAATTACTCCCCCATTCCCCAAAAAAGGAAATCAAAGAGATGAAGTTGGATAAGAAGTATGCACATTTTCTTGACACTTTTCGTCACTTAACAATTAATAGCCCTTTCATCGATGTTTATAAGGGAGAGCTTAGTTTGGGAATTAATGATGAGCGCGTTGTCTTTAACATTTACAATTCATTGAAATATCCATGCACTACACTAGAATCTTGTTCTTGTGTGGACCCTTTGTGTCCTTTTGCTGTGGATCGTACTAACACGCAGGTAATTGAAGAAGATGACAAAGCAATAATGTGAAAGCTCGCAAACCCAAAGCTCGAAAATCAAAGTAAAAGGTCAAGAATCGCTTGGATTGGTGGAAATTGTCTGCTCTATGTTGGAGACCGGTATTAAAGATGGATGCGGTGCGTGAGGATGACCCACCACCTGTTCATTAAAAACTGAAGCAAGGAAAAGTCTAGCTATAGACTATAAATATAGTGAAATCACGGGTACTATCCTTCCTATTTACTCATTAAGCATTTATTTCTAGTTGATTCGTGTGCTTAATTGTTACATGCTTTGGTGAGTAATTGTTAGAAGTATCCCATTTAGTTTAGTATATTATATTAGTTGCTTAAGTTTGTCGAGCAAACGACGTTAACCAAAAGCGCTACCAGGAGGCAGCCCGCAAAAATGTTAAATATAATAATTACTCATACTTTGGATGATACTTTTAATAATACTTGATTGATTTTCATTTTGTTTCACAAAGTCTCAGGATGAATGTTTGAATGTCATTAAAAAGGGAACGATTAGGTGGTTATCCGAAAATCCCGATGGAGAAAAAAGAAAAAAATTCAAATGCGTCATTTCTTGGACTTAGGTTGTTCGAACGATTTGAAATAACTCTTGAGGATCTGGGTATAAAAGACTCAGAGTTAATACTTTGTCACATATTTCATATCATGATCTAGTCTGTTTTAAATTTCAAATAACGTGTGACATGTATTAGTTCAAATACTATGGAATTGAGGAGGTCATAACTTTAACCCACCCACCCACCCACCCTTTAATATCATCCGAGTATTTGTTTTGACTTGTTTTAGTGCACCATTGCTTTCCCAACAACTTATTTACACTCACTTTACATTGAGGACAATGTAAGTTCGTAAGTGGGGAGTGGAGTCGTTGGTCTAGCAATGGAATTAATGTTTATTTTGTATCAATAAATCCCTTAGTTTTCGATTTTTTCGAGCATTATTTAGTTGATTAAAATAAATTGTATAAGGTATATATTTCATGGATTTGAAGAAATAATGATCAATTTGGATGTGTATAACCAACGTGAACTGTAAGTGCATTGTAATTCGAATATATTTGTGTAACATGAATTCCTTCACGTAAAGCCTTTGATATTGAAGCGGAAAATTTTAAATCAGTATCCATTCAAGATCCTAGTGGTTATTCTATAGATAATTGCAAAGAACTTAGTACCTAACTTTTGAATGTGTACCGTGAATATATCAAGGTTTGAATGTGATAGGAAGGATATAAGTTAAAGAAGAATACCAAATTAAGATGAACTATCTATATGTCGGTTGTAGCTACCAATGATTTGAGTGCAGTAGGGCGTTATCACGAAACGTCCTATATCACTATGAGGTTTAAAAGCTCTCGATCGCTCTGATGATAGTAGTCCAAACTAGGGTGTTATCACGAAACGCCCTATTCTTTGGGAATGAAGGCATATGCTACAAATGTGAAAATTTAAAAAAAAATGACAATATGGAAATATGGTTGAAAACTTAGTTATCTTCTGACTATCCCCAGTATAAACTGAATGATATGCTTTAGGGATTATCCTAATAAGTACACGGAAGGACTTTGTGTGGAAATGTTACTGCTTATACCTAGGAAAGTCATTAGGACTGTCTGAATGGATATTTGTGCATTTGCTTGAATTATTCAAGAGAGGATAGTGGAAATTGAAAAGGCTTGTCACACACACACACACTCTGTTATAAATTTATATTGAGGTTAATGTCTGGATGTAATTCTAATGGTTGCAGCATCTGGTTGTCCCTTATATCTTATATCTTCATGAATTTATCTCTCATTCATTTTGTTTTATCGTTTGTTTTGCTCGAGGACGACCAAAAGCTAAGTGGGGGGTTGTGATGAGAGATAAATTAACACTCATTATTATAACATTTCACCCCATTTCTGATACCGTTTTGAGCATTTATGTATCAAATCAAGTCATAATTACTAAGTTTTATCCAAACGTATAAGTAGTAATTATTATATAAAATATCGTATTTTTATAGGTTTTGCACCGGTTTAGTAACCGGAGTGTCGTGTCGGATTTACGTTTGGTGTTTTGGTAATTTATTGCAGGATTATAGGTTTACCAAGATCCCAAGTGACGACACTTTTTGAGCCTAAAAGATGTATTTTGATGGATGGAAGAAGGTGCCATAAGCTTACGAGTTCAAACGGATCAATTGTCCTGAATGCTTCTACCGTAATTTATCTACGACGGATATTTGACCCAACTTAAAGGCATTTTCTGGGGAAGAGTTCTTCATAAAAGTTGTAGATATTCAAATGAGTTTTCCAACGCATTTTGAATCACGTCAATTGGAGGTCTAAAACTCAAGTTATGGCTATTTTATCGATAAACGCCACAATAGAAACGCCGGGAAAAGTGGAGATATTTTCCCAACTTGATTTTAATCATCTAATGGTGCATGTGGTGCATGTGAGGACTCATCATTACATCCCACATGCTTCTAACAAACTTGCAAGGATATCCATCGCCTATATCTCTTATATATATATATATATATATATATATATATATATATATATATATATATATATATATATATATATATATATATATATATATCCCCTATAAATACCTCCCCAAACTCATCAAAACATTGCCCCTCTCTTCTCATCTCCTCCCCATTTCTTCCATTTCCCCTCTTCTTCCATCTCCTTTCTTCTCTTTTCTTGTTTTCATCATTTTGGGCCCTTATATATACATATGTCTATGTATGTATATATATGTTTTTATATATATAAATAAAGTAGTTATAGTACCGTTGTAATGGCGGAATAATTATCGAAGATTGTTAAAATCGAAGCTTTGTTATACTACATCCGTGGAAACGATTTTCGATTCAAATAGATTGTAATCGGTAATATATTCTAATATTATTATGTTTACTATTTCTATTTCTATTTATATATTATATATGTTAATTATGTTAAGCTAAAAATATATCTAGCCAAGATATGAATCAATTAGTTAATCTTTTGGTAAAATGAATGATCGACTGCGGTAATAATGATTAAAACCAATTATAATGAATCTCTTTCTATTTGCACTTAATGAAAGTAAAATTGAATTAGCCACTCGATTTTTACTAGAAACGTAATCTAATGAATTGACAACTCGCGATTAGAATACGAGATCGTAATAGAAAGACCGGAGGGTAAAATTGGCCGAGTGAAAATGTGACAACGGAATCCGATTTCCTATCCGGGGGCCGATTTGTCTTGGGAGAGATAAATCTTATTAAAATTGTGCTCATGATATTATTACGTTAAATCACCCGTTTAATAGACAGATCTTAAAATCACGCCGTATGACAAAACGGAAGTGACCCATGCTTAAGATGACATTGGATGAGAGGACTAGACATATGACAATTTCATACGCTGCGTGTAAGGAGGAGTTGTCTAGCTTAGAGTACACCGGTTCATACATAATTGACCTCCTTGCATCAAGGAAAGATCTCATCTCATTCAATTTCACTACAAAAAGATATTGATTCAGTAAAGTATTCTTGGCTAGATCCAAAAATATATATATTATCTATTTTTATATTTATATATTTATTTACTGCTTTACTAACAATCTAACTAATGTAACTATCTAACCCGAGGAAAATGGTAAAAACTGCGACTTAGATCGAGTTAATAATAGCTTCTTGGTGTTTAACCACACTTTGAATTATGTCTTCATTTCCCTGAGGATACGACCTGACTCACCAGACTAGCACTACAATTTGACCCGGTACACTGCCGGTAAGGATTGATAGCCTAGAAAAAGTCCGTCAAGGTCACCATGGAGGATGGAAAACTTCTTTTAAAGTTTTACAAAGTGGTTTTTATTGGCCTACACTATATAGAGATGCATATAAATATGCGAAATCTTATGAATCATGCCAAAAATGGGGAAATATATCGAAAAAACATGAAATGCCTCTTCAACCGATTTTAGAGTGTGAATTGTTTGATGTTTGGGGTATAGATTTCATGGGACCTTTCCCTAAATCTTTTGGAAAAAGATTTATTCTTGTAATGGTAGATTATGTTTCAAAATGGGTAGAAGTTGAAGCTCTTCCAACTAATGATACCAAAGTTGTCATAAGGTTCCATAAAAGGAATATATTTACTAGGTATGGCATTCCGAGGGCTATCATTAGTGATAGAGGGTCACTCTTTTGCAATAGACCGTTTACCAAGATAATCGAAAAATATGGTGTAAAACATAAGTTAGGCACACCCTATCATCCACAGACCAGTGGTCAGGTAGAGGTGTCTAATAGAGAAATTAAAAGAATTGTAGAAAAGACAGTAGACTCAAATCGTAAAAACTTGGCAGAGAAACTGGATGATGCATTATGGGCATACAGAACAACCTTTAAAACACCAATTGGTTGTTCCCCCTACAAACTAGTTTTTGGTAAATCTTGTCATCTCCCAGTTGAATTAAAACACCGGGCCTTTTGGGCTATTAAATTTTTGAATTTCGATCCTAAGGCTGTCGGTGATCATAGATTACTTCAGTTAACAGAACTAGAAGAATTTCGTCTTGATGCTTATGAAAACGCTCGAATCTACAAGGAACGCACGAAATCTTTTCACGATAAGAGAATTTATAGTCGTGAGTTCCATGTAGGTTATCGAGTGTTATTGTACAATTCACGTTTAAAGTTATTTCCAGGTAAACTTAAATCAAGATGGACAGGTCCATTTAGAGTAACAAGGGTTTACAAATCTGGAGCTGTTGAACTAACTGATGGAAATACAACATTTATAGCCAATGGCCACAGGGTAAAGCTATTTGTGGAAGGTGAAGAGATTTCATTAAAAAAGGAAGTAATGTTGCTAATCGATCCTCCGAAAAACTAAAAAAGCAGGAAAACTAAGTTCAGCCGAATCCCATGTGCTATCTTTACTTTACTTTTCTGTGTTTTATATGTTTAAACTAGTTTCGTCTTTTACCGGACAGACGTAAAAGAACTGGATGCCTTTTTTAGATAGATTAGGAGTTTTTGTTTTGATTTTGAAGTTAGGCCTTGATAAAGATGTCGCGTTTACATAATAGAAGCTTTAGTTTTGAGAAAACCAAACAATTATTGAGAGAGATCAGATTGAAAGAAGTATGTAATGGAAAATCGAGAAGTTCGATAAAGAGAAGGGCAAAGTTTTTAATGCGATGCAGAATCTGTGGAAAAAGTGAGCATAATGGGAATTGTGGAGAAATGATGTATTATTTTTATATGATTAAATATACGTTATATTATTATGTTTTATTAACGAATTCTATATAAAATATATGAAATTATGGTATAAATAGTATGAAATGTTAATCTTTATAATTTAGAGTAGTTAATAGTAATAATAATAAAAAGTTGTAATTTTGTACCGATTTTAGTAAATCGGAGTGTCGTGTCAGATTTACGTGGGTATTTGTGGTATTTTATTGCAGATTTATAAACCGAGACCCCGAGAATCGACATATTGAAGTTTAATCATATCTCTGGAATGATTTAGAGAGTGCCACGAGCTTAAATGGTCAATTAAATAGCCTAAGTGGACAAGTGGCCAATCAATCTGGTTAAGTAATAATCGAGAAATGTCTTCGACAAACGAATGGCTCATCAAAACAACATTTTCAGAGAAAGTGTTCTTCACGAAAGTTGTAGATTTTTCCGAGAGCTTTCCAATGCAATTTAAATTATGAAGATTGGAGGTCTACAACTTAAACAGTGATCAAGTGGCTAATCGATTTGGATTAAGAAAAATCCCGTAAAAGCTTCGGAGGAACACGAGGTTATCAAGAAGGCGTTATCTGGAGAAGAGTCCTTCATGAAAGTTGTAGAGTTTCTCGAGACCTTAATTTTGGCATTTCGTTTGCAATTTTTGGAGGTCCAGAACTCGAGATATGAATTTTAGAAGTTTAATAATTATATATAAAAATATATATAATCACCGCACATGCTGATGATAATCATGGAAGTGGGAGTAATCATTATACCGGCCCGGTCCGGTATAACTGCCGGCCCGGTCCGGCCAAGGGACTTTGGTCTATATAAAGAGCAGCATTTGCAATCGATGAGGGGGTACCAAATATATATATACATCTCATATATATATATATATCTCCTCTCTTTCTTTCCTTTTCTTTTCTTTTTAATTTTTAGTTGTAGTTGTAAATAAGGCCTTACGCCGTAATAATGTAGTTTTAGTATCGTTATAATGCTCGGGAAAATCTCGGAAGTCGGTTTTGCTAAAGAAGTTGTAATGTCCGGAAGATACGATTTCTGAATCAACTGCCGTATTCGGGTAACTTTTCTTAAGTATTTATGTTTGTTTTTATATTTTTCGTTGTTATAATGTTTTTAGGCTAAATATAATACTGGCCAAAACTATGTAATCGGTTTTATTTCGATCTTTTCGTTAAAGAAATGTTGTTAAGTTAAAATGACTAAAATTGAGTTAATTGAATCTTTTTCTATTTTGATCGTATTTGTATTGACATATTTAACCGATCTGAGGAATTCATAATCTAATTATGAATTGACGCCTCATAGTCAGGATACGAGATAAAAGATAGAAAAACCGGAGGGTAAAATTGGCCGTGTGAATAACGTGATAACGGAATCCGATTTCCTACCCGGGGGTAGATTTGTTTTGGGAGAAATGAATTTTATTATAATTTGTACTCGAGATCGTAATAATGTTAAATCATCAGTTTAATTGAAACTTAAACCGGAAAGTTAAATCGTCCGGCTTTGACAACCGGAGCCTTTAAAATAAAATTGACCGTTTGACGAACGGAATGACTCCTTTTTATCTAAAGGTAGATTTGTACTCGGGACCTGTTCAGATTAATTCATTTACCGTAACAGTTGTGGACCTTGGACTGATGCAATGGACATATGACAATTTCATACGCTCGTGTGAGGAGGAATTGTTTACCTCAGGAGTGCACCGTTTCATTTACTCAATTGGACCTAAAATAAAAGGAGAGATCGAACACATTTCAATTAATCGAAAAGATCGTATAAACCAATTATATAAGTTTTGGCCAGTTCTCTAAAAATATCTGTTTAATATATTGGTACCTATATATTTATATCTATATATATACTTTGCAATTTATGTACATCTATATATATTTATATATCTATATATATTATATTAGAATAACTTTTAAATTACGTATTTATTTTATGTTGACTAGAATAGTAGTGATCTGTGTTATAAAATTGCGATTTAGATCGAGTTAATAACAGCTCTTTGGTGTTTAACCACACGTAAAAGAAATTACCAAGTTCCCTGAGGATTCGACACTCTGACTCACCGTACTAGCACCACAATTTGACCCGGTACACTGCCGGTTAGGATCGTTTAAACCAGGAAACGTCTGTCAGATTTCTGGCACTGTTTTCAGGGTTAGGTTTAGGGTCTGTCAGCATTTTGGCGCCGTTGCCGGGGAACGTCGCTAATTTCTTTTTATGTGTCTATGGTTACTACTTGTATTAGCTTAAAATTCTCGAGAATAAGTCAACACTTTTCTTATCTCATTTCTATTTTATTTTTCGTTGGTTGTTACCTTATAGGTAAATTACCAATTTTTACTACTATCAATTTCTAGTTATTTTCTATTTTCGTTAGTTGATGACCAGAAGTGGTAAGGCCCCTCTCACTCCTTATAAGCCTGACATAAACACTTACGAAAGGCAGTTAAGAGTAGAGAGTAAACGCGGTCATACTAGTCAGGGAAATCCTGACCAAGAATCATCTTCAAACAGAAATACGAGAATGGCTGAAATCAGTGATGAAACACCGAACAAGGGTGGAACATGCTCTCAGGGCATGGACAAAACCCTGTTAACCATAATAATAATAATAATAATAATAATAGAAATAATCAAAATCGGAACCAGAATAATCGTAATAATCCACCAAACCCGAGACCTATCTGTGATCAAACCGTAAGAAGAAACCAGA
The DNA here is from genome assembly GCA_026214975.1 of Gentiana macrophylla. Lineage (NCBI taxonomy): Eukaryota > Viridiplantae > Streptophyta > Magnoliopsida > Gentianales > Gentianaceae > Gentiana > Gentiana macrophylla. Next base: position 22,296,227 of record CM047816.1, on the reverse strand, counting down.
CTAATAATCCCATACTTTTACCTAATGAAGGGAGCGAATAATTTGAAATTAAATCTCATCTTTTGGTTTAATTGACGCGAAGAGCCCAATTCTAGGAGAGGATGATGAAGATCCACATCATCATCTCTATCTTTTGAAGAATCTGCAACACTGACCAAAAGTCAAGGTGCTCATAAGGAATTAACGAGGATGACTATGTTTCCTTTTTTCTTTAAAAGGACGAGGCCGAGATTGGTTTATGTCTCTTCCACATCATTCACTTACTAGTTGGGAGGAGATTCAAACTGAATTTCAAACAATATTTCACTCTGGACGAAATTTGGAATTAAAAGTCGAGGTTGCTAACTTTAGACAAGGATCCGAGGAAACTCTTGGGAATGCGTGGGAAAGGTTTAAAAATTGTTAAGAGCGTGTCCCGATCATGGTTATTCCTTAGATATGCAAATTCAACTCTTTCGTCGTAAATTGAGAAAAGATTCACGTGCGGATGTAGATCATGCATGTGGTGGTTCGTTAATGATGAGTGAAGCTCAAGCAGATTTACGATGCTATAGAAAAGATTTCCAAAAATAACAGAATGTGGGAAACCGGTTCTAGCACCGAAAAGTAGATTTTGAGGAGAATGTACGTCTAATACGGAAGTTCTAGCACACTTGGAGAATTTGAGTAGGAAATTTGATGGTTTACAACAGAATAAGAACCAAAATTCAGAAAATAATACACCAAATGAATACTCAAGTCATGATAATATGTCATTAGGGAGTGAAGAACCAACAAGATATTCAAGAGAGGAGGTGAGCTTTCTTCAGCAGCATAGGAATTTGAACAATGCATATTCAAACTCGTTTAATGCTATTAGAAGAGATCATCCTACTTATCGATGGTCTGAAAACCCTAGTAAGCCAGGACAACCGCCATATCCAGTCCCATATAGGAATAATAACCAAGTTTATCAAGAAAATACATCTAATCAGAATTTACAGTCATTACCAAGATCCTATCCTCAACATACCACTCAAAGTATACCAGTAACTCAGAGTTCAACTCAACCTGCAGAAGGAGTTGAAAAATGGGAAAAACTAATGGAAAATATGATGGGTGTAGTATCTACTCAAGCTAAGAATATGGAAACAATGATGACTTCTATTGGTTCAGTCACTAAAGATATGAGTACAATAAAAACATCTATGAGTGGACATGATACCAGAATGAGAACGATAGAAGCTTCATTGAGGAATATGGAAGATCATTTGAGTAGGGAAGGTGAACGTAACAACAGTAGACCCCCAGGAGGATTACCAAGCAACACTGAAAGAAACCCGAGAGAGGTAAATGTTGTAGTTACGAGAAGTAGGAAGCTCAGTGGAAGCAATGAAGTAGAAAACTTCGGGAATAATGAAGTAGAAAATGATTTAGATGGAAAGAATGATGAAACTAAAGATGAAATTGAATTCATCGATGATGAAGAAGAAATTATAAATAATTTCTTGAAAAGGAATAGAAGTTTGGAACACGAAAATGAAGGTGAAAATTGGGTAAAAATCCTAGGATTTTGAAAGACCCTATGGATAAAGATTTAAGGAATTTATTCAAGGAACATGTTAGAATATATGAGAAGCAGGAAGAACCGAAAAAATGAAGTAGAGATTGATTCAGGAACAATTTAAAGGAAAAATTCAGAACACGAAACATGGCGACTAAGTAATACTCAAAGGTTTAAGGAAAAAGGAAAAGAGAAATTGACTAAGGAGCCAAAGGTTATAGATTTAGAATCTTTACCTTACCCTCCTAAAGATCAAATCAAAAGGCAAAAGCGATAAGAAGTATGCTCGTTTCTTGATACTTTTCGTCATCTTCATGTTAATATCCCACATTATTGAAAGCTCGATTAATATACCGCCTATGGAAAGTTTCAGAAAGATATACTATCAAATAAGAAAAATTAGAGGAATATGAGAATATATGCCTGAATGAAGAATGTTCTGCAATTCTGCAAAGATAAGTTACCACCTAAACCGAAAGATCCTGGAAGTTTTATGATTCCATGTGAAATTGGAGGATTTCATTTAAGAAGGTCTTATGTGATCTTGGAGCTAGTATAAATCTCATGTCTTATGAGGATTATAAAAAGCTAGGCATAGGAAAGCTTACTAAGACTGAAATGACTCTGCAAATGGCAGATAGATCGATTAAGTACCCTAAAGGAATGATTAAGGATGTACTGGTTAAAGTAGACAAATTCTATTTTCCAGTAGATTTTGTAGTTATGGAAATGGAAGAAGGATATTCAGCGCCTCTTATTCTAGGTCGTCCATTTCTAGCTACAGGAAGAACTTTAATCGATGTTCATAAAGGAGAGTTAATTTTGAGAGTCAATGAAGATGAAGTTGCTTTCAATATTTTCAAAGCTATGAACCATCCATATACATCACCAGAATCATGTTCTTTTATAGAAGATATTCATTCTGTCTATGATAATCAGTTACCAACTTTTGAAGACAGATTAGAAGAATGCTTAACTCTGTCTATCTATAAAGAAGATGAGGAAGACATTGAAATGAAAGAGATAATCCTTTCTCTAGATAAAGGAAGCTTTACTTTTAAGCCACCATGGCATAAGTATTTGGAGTTAGAACTAGAAGGACCAGTTCTTAAATCGTCAATAGAAGATCCGCCGAAGAATCTGGAATTGAAGCCGTTACCTTTAAATCTGAAATATGCTTTTCTTGAAACTGATAATCTATTACCGATTATTATTTCATCAACTTTAACTGAGCAGCAAGAAGATCAATTAATAAGAATGTTAAGAAAGCATAAGAAAGCTTTTGGATGGACAGTTGCCGATATTCGAGGTATTAGCCCTGAGATTTGTGTTCATAAGATAATTTTGAAAGAAGATGCTAAACCTTGTATTCAACCGCAACGCCGCCTCAACCGAATTTCTGATTAATCGTTAAGAAAGAGGTGATTAAGCTATTAGAAATGGGAATAATCTTTCCTATATCGAGATAGTGAATGGGTGAGTCCAACACAAGTTGTACCAAAGAAAGGAGGTTTCACGGTGAAAGAGAATGATAAGAATGAATGGATTCCAACAAGGAAATTACAGTTATCGAATGTGCATTGACTTTAGAAAACTAAATGATCATACTAAGAAAGATCATCATCCGCTTCCATTCATAGTTCAAATGTTGGAACGTTTAAGTGGTCATAAGTATTACTGTTTCTTAGATGGTTATTCAGGATATTTACAGATTTTCATTGCAAGCAGGAGATAGAGAAAGACTACTTTCACTTGTCCTTATGGAACTTTTGCGTATAAAAGAATGCCGTTTGGTTTATGTAATGCTCTGCCACGTTTCAAAGATGTATGATGTCTATATTTTCTGATATGGTTGAGAAATTCTTAGAAATTTTTATGGACGACTTTAGTGTTTATGGAGATTCTTTTGGTAAATGTTTGTCGCACTTAGAAAGAGTTTTACAACGTTGTGAGGATACCAATTTAGTTCTAAACTGGGAAAAATGTCATTTAATGGTATCAGAAGGAATTGTTCTAGGTCATAGAATCTCTGAAATAGGAATTGAAGTTGATAAAGCTAAAGTCGAGGTGATTGAAAAATTACCGCCACCAGTTAATCTAAGGACTCTAAGAGGATTTCTTGGACATGCAGGATTTTATAGGAGATTTATTGCAGATTTTTCAAAGATAGCAAAGCCTCTAAGTCATTTACTTGAAAAAGAAGTACCTTTTAACTTTGATAGTAAATGTATGGAAGCATTTCGGACTTAAAAGCTTAAGTCGATTCATCGCACAGTATTGGTAGCACCAGACTGGGATTTGCCTTTTGAGATTATGTGTGATGCAAGCGATTTAGCTGTAGGAGCTGTTTTAGGTCAAAGGTATAACAAAATTCTCAAAGCTATTTACTATGCATCCCACACATTAAACGCAGCTCAGCTTAATTATGCAACTACTGAGTAAAAGAAGCTGCTATTGTAATTTTTGCCTTAGATAAGTTCGGATCTTATATTGTTGGTTCTAAGGTAATAATCTACACAGACCATTCGACTCACCAAGTATTTCTTGAGTAAGAAGGATGCGAAACCACGTCTTCTTAGATGGATTCTCCTACTTCAAGAATTTGATATTGAAATTAAAGAAAAAAGGAAGTGAGAATGTAGTAGAGTGAGATCATCTAAGTAGAATGGAGATCGAGGAAGAGATAGGGAATGAAATTAAAGATTCATTTCACGATGAACAACTATTTAGAATAGATACTCCTTCAACCATGCAGATTATTAAAAATAGAATTCCTTCTAAGGAGATCTCACCTTGGTTTGGAGATATCATTAATTACTTAACTTTGTGATTATATTCCGTCTCATTGGACTTGGCAAATGAAAAAGAAATTCTTTTACGACTTAAAATTTTATTCTTGGGAGGAACCGGACCTTTTCCGTAAATGTTCGGATGGGATAATCGAAAATGTGTGCCTGATAATGAAATTTTAGGTATTTTATCGTTTTGTCATGATCGTGAGGCGGAGGTCATCATGGAGGATGGAAAATCGCTTTTAAAGTTTTACAATGTGGTTTTTATTGGCCTACACTATATAAAGATGCTTATAAGTATGTTAAATCTTGTGAATCTTGTCAAAAATGGGGAAATGTATCTAAAAACATGAAATGCCTATGCAACCTATTTTAGAATGTGAGTTATTTGATGTTTGGGGTATAGATTTCATGGGACCTTTTCCTATATCGTTTGAAAAAGATTTATTCTTGTAATGGTAGATTATGTTTCAAAATGGGTAGAAAGTGAAGCTCTTCCCACTAATGATACCAAGGTTGTCATACGATTCCTTAAAAGAACATATTCACTAGATATGGCATTCGAGAGGCGATCATTAGCGATAGAGGTTCACACTTTTGTAATAGACCATTTACTAAGTTAGTTGAGAAATATGGTGTAACGCATAAACTAGAACGCCTATCATCCGCAAACCAAAGTGGTGGTCGTAGAGGTGTCAAATAGAGAGATCAAAAGAATCGTGGAAAAACAGTTGATTCAAATCGTAAAAAGCGGGCGATTAAATTAGATGATGCATTATGGCGCGTCTGAATGCGACTTTTAAAACACCAATTGGTTGTTCTCCCTATAAGCTAGTCTTTGGTAAGTCTTGTCATCTCCCAGTTGAGTTAGAACACCGAGCCTTCTGGGCTATTAGATTTCTGAATTTCGATCCTAAGGTTGTCGGTGATCATAGATTGCTTCAATTGACAGAACTAGAAGAATTTCGTCTCGATTCTTATGAAAACGCTCGAATCTACAAGGAACGCACGAAATCTTTCCATGATAAGAGAATCTTTAAGCGTGAGTTCCATGTAGGTGATCGAGTGCTTTTGTACAATTCACGTTTAAAGTTGTTTCCAGGTAAGCTTAAGTCGAGATGGACAGGTCCATTTAAAGTAACACGGGTTTACAAAACTGGAGCTGTTGGACTAACTGATGGAAATACAACTTTTATAGCCAATGGCCACAGAGTAAAGTTATTTGTGGAGGGAGAAGGAATCACACTGAAAGAAGAAATAATGCTACTGATTGATCCCCCGACAAATTGAAAAAGCAGAGGAAAAATGAAAAGCGAAAAGCGAGCTGGAATCGAATCACCGAATACCAGGTGCTTTCTATCTTTACTCTACTTTTCGTAATTTTAATTATGTTTAAACTCTTTTCGTCTTTTACCGGATAGACGTAAAAGAACTGGATGCCTTTTAGATAGAATAGGAGTTTTTATTTTACTTTTGAAATTAGGCCTTGATAAAGATGTCGCGTTTTCTATAGAAGCTTTAGTTTTTGAACAAAACAAGAAATTGTTGAGAGAGATCAGATTGAGAGAAGTATGTAATGGAACATCAAGAAGTGCGATAAAAAGAAGGGCAAAGTTTCTAATGAGATCAGAATCTGTGGAAAAAGTGAACATGTTGGACGTTTGTGGGAAAAACACAACCAAATCCAGGATGAGTGTTTGAATATTGTTAGGAAGGAACGATTAGGTGGTTATCCAAAAATCGATGGAATTCCGAGAGATAATTCAAATGCCTCGTTTTTAGGAGTTAGGTTGATTGAGCGTTATATCAGAACTTTGGAAGATTTAGTTTTCGAAGAGTCAGGAACCCCTTAAGTTTCGAGTCTTTTATTTTATTTTATTTTATAAAATTTTCGCATAACTTCTGAGAATTTTATAATTGGATCTTTATGAAAATTTGAGGAGTTTTATAAAAGTTTTATAAAAGTTGTTTTTTAGTTTTAATTTAAACGTTTTATAAGAGTTGATATAAATTTATTAAATTTTTATAAGCTTTTTATTAAAGTGTTATAAAGGTTTTATTAAATTTTTAGAAATTGTTATAAAATTATAAAAGTTCCTTCAAATTTTATTTTTTAGTAAGTTTTAAAAATTTTATAAACTTATTTTTAAGATTTTAATTAAGTTTTATTAGAATTTGTATAAGTTTTATTCAAAAATCATAAAAAGTAAAAAAAAAAAAAAATCGAAAAAATGAAAATTTTGGGCACGGACCGATCCGGCCTTAATCCGGACCGGTCCGGGGTCTAAAAACATAAAAAAGACGGGGACCCTTCTTTTCTTCTTCTTCTTCCCTAATTTTTTCTTTACAGCCGCACCACACACCAAACCCCACCATTACGAAATTTTTTACTTTTCTTCCACAAAACTTCATCTCACACTACACCATTACTTAATTTCTTCTCATTATCATCTCTCTCTTCAACACAAATTAGAAAATTCAAAAGGGTCAAAAACAAGCTCCATTTCATTCCGCGACTTTTGAACTTTTCCGGCCTACTTTTCAAGCGTTTTCTACATATTAAGGTATAATTTAGTTTATTTAGTTGTCAATTTCGTATTTTTCATAATTTTTTAGATTAATTTCAACTGTTTTGATTTTTGAGTGTGTTGTGACATTTTTATTTTTGGTTGTTTTTGTTGTTGCTTTTGTTGTTGATTGGCATTACCAATATAGTAGAATGGTGAGTCGAGTACTAGAGTCTCTAAAAGAGAAAATCAAAATTCCAATTTCAACTCCTCGTCGAGGTACGATAATTTTATCATCCGAGGAAGAAGCCGTAAGCTTTGAAAAAACCGCATCACCCGAGGCTAAGAAAGCGTATAAGAAAATTTATAGTAAGTGTGATGTTCAGTTGAAAAGGATTAGACTTGGATGACTTAGGTGATGAAGTTAAGAATATCTTTAGAAAGCGTCGGTGGTTAGATTTAGCGACCGAGGAAGGAAGGGAGATTAACACGACTATAGTAGCCGAGTTTTATTCGGTTTTATCTACTTTGTCGGAAAAACGACTTACTCATCGGAAGCTGTACCTTTACGAACCGAGAAATATTCCTTTTAACCCGCCCGTCATTAATGCAATTTTAGGAGTTGAGGTTTTTCCCGATGAGGAGGATTACAGGTAGTTTATAATTTAGATGATCCTGCTAGTTTTGAGCAGATCGCCTACGAGAGCCCAGATGCTTTTTGACCCGACCGCGGTGTGGGTTGAAAATCGGTTTAATTACGGAACTGCTTTTAGAGGTTTGAGGGCAATTAAAAGATTTATTAGCCATAATCTCTATCCTTCTAGTAAACATCTTGCTTTTGGAAAGGAAGATGTTTGTATCGCTTGGGCAATGGTAAACGATGTTAGAGTGGATGTTGGAAAGGTCATGTTTAAAAGAATTTTTGAGAGTATTGTCATCGCTGAGACAGGAGTCATCTATACTTCCCTTGTTTTATCTCTCGATTTATGTCGTAGGTTGGGAGTACCATTCCCGCCTAATGACAAGTTATCTCTGGCCGATGGAAATCGATTGGACCTAGTTTGACTAGTCTTCCGGATGGTAGTATTAGCTCTTTTTGCTTAGAAGACGTCAAACTCAACCACTCCACCGGTTTTACATCTTCTTCTTTTCCATCTTTTTCTAGTCAGCCTCAACAAACTCCTTTCTCCAACACTATCACATATGACATGTTTCAATCTTTAGTGATGAGATGTTGCACGTGGTCAAGCCAATGTGGCTTTATTATTTGAGAAGTACTAAGCGGTGGTGTGATGATATTCGTAGAGGTTTAAGAAGGAACGAGCGGTTGCTTCGTAATCCTACTTTGATGATCCTGCCTATCCACCTTGTCAGTCTGATTCTTATACCTTACCACAGTGGGAAACACCTATTTCACCACCGTCGAGCTTTCATCCATCGTCATATCCTTTTGGAAGCCAATCTAGTGGGACAGGTGTATTTTCGACAGGTGTTCAGAGACCAGCGATGTCGAGTTGGGGAGGATTCACGAGTTTGCACATGTCACGACCGGCATGAGTTTCGATGGGTCTTGATGTTCCGGTCAGGACCACGACTACGATTCACCCGTCGACTTCTCGATCGTTTCGAGTTCGAGTTTTCAAGTTGATCCTGAGGAAGACTACGATGAAGATTGAATTTAATAATTTTTGATTAAACATTTTTATTGCACTTTTTATTCGACATTTGCCATTTAGATATTGGTTGGTTTTCATTTTTCGTTTAGTTTTACAATTGTTTTATAAAAATTTGGTTTGCATTCTAGATCGTTTAGTTTTTATAAACTATAAAAATCACAAAAATAATTTTGTATCATTATTGAGTCGTTTTCAAAATATAACTAATGTGTCATTTTATCCGTCCGTATCAAAGTGGATGAATTAATTCAACCATTATCAAATTATCTTCAAGGCAAGTGGAAGCCTTGTTTCACACGTGAAGTAAAAAAAAACAAAACACAAGTTGTCTTTTACCTCTGTCCCCTCAGTAAAAGTAGGATGAGGCCGGACCGAGCCGGCATTTTCCCGGACCGGGCCGTGAAGAACAGAAGGCTGAGTCATTCTTGAGTCCGTCTAATGCACACACGTAAGTTTTTTTATTATCTATTTAAGGAAGTAGAAGGAGGAGCAACAAATGCTCATATCTTTACTATCTTCAATTTTCCTTCTTTTATTTTATAGTAAACTTTAAAAATGTCGAACCACTCTTCACCGTCGGTTAATTCTTACGAGCCTCATACACCGGATCATCCGGAATCTCAAGCTTCTAACGAGAATATCATTTTACATAATCGTTTTGCAAATTCTCCAATCCTATTGGAGAAAGGTTTAAATTTAGATAAGCTTGATCAATGGGGAAAAACTATGATCCGTAGTTGTGGCTGGAAGAAATTTGTAAGTACACCACGAGGCGAGTTAATATTACGGTTGTAAGGGAATTTTACTCGCCCTACTTTCAACGTTCGCGATAGAGTCTACACAAATCGTTATGGTAAGAGGAGTGGCTGTTCCTTCTCTTCATCTATTATAAATCAACTTTTGAAATACCACGATTCACGATGCGAGACTTTGAAATAAAATGGGGACTAGACAATGCATATAATCATTTGAATAAAGTACACGAGTCTTTCCAATGTCTGTTTCTCGCTTTTTGATACAAATCACGACATGTCAACACGAGCTTTACTTCCACATCTAAAGCGTGGAAGCATTTTATAAATTCTCGAGTTTATCCCCACGGGATTTTGCTAGCCTTTACGAAGAAGAAATGCTTACGCTCTATGCATTGGCATTTGGTGAATTTGTTGGTAGGGTATATTGATTCGAGAGAAATGTGTCGGACTTTGCAATAGCGAGGAGGTAATAGTGGGGAAACCTATGCCCAATTCATGGATGATCTCGCGTTTGTGTATTCTTATGAATGGAGTGGAAGAGCTGGAGACGGATGAAATTTTTCCGTCTAGAGATAGTCGGTTTGGTTTGATACCGGTTGATACACCGGGTTGTTCGTCTACCATCTAGAGAGTTGTTTGTTGGTTTTATTTAAATTTGAATAAGTTAAATTAAGTTAAGTTTGAAGTTTCTTTAGTTAAGTTAAGTTTTTCTTTTAAGTTTGTAATAATGTATCTTGTTTAATATATATGTCTAAGTTTGTTTTAATTAGTATACGCTAAAATAAAATCAGAAAAATAACGTTAATAGATAATTTTAATTTTATTTTCGAACCTACTTCTTTACTACTTATTGAACATCGGGACGATGCCACTTCGTAAGTGGGGAGTAGAGTTAGGTTAGAAAATTCATTAAAATTTTCGAAAAATAGTCAAAACAATAATTATATTATATGTCTAATTTAAATTTTAATAAGATTTTAAGTTTATATAATTAAGTAATTAATATTAGATATTGTTTTTATAAAATTATATAAGTATGTTGATAATTATAAGTAAAATTTTTAGAATCATTTTCAATATGAATTATGAGTTTGGAATTGGACTAAGTTTGTCGATTTTTGGCACCACAAAAATATAACTATAGCCAAATAACCTACCTCAGCCTTGATTAGAGTGATCAAGACCTCACTCGAAATTGTCAATTGTGATTAAATAACCGAGCTTTAGCTAATTTTGGTCTACATTTCCTTGAAATACCGCAAGTTTGTACGTACTTATAAAAAGAGATGGAGACATAAAAGCAAATTTTTGGTATATGCTGAGATTGGAAAGATTAGATAAGTAGTAGTATATTCGATCTTACCTCATGACACTTGCAACATAGTCGATTTTGGTAATAAGTTCGGATATATTAATATTCTATAAAAGAATTAAGAACGAAGCACCATATTTACATAGAATTAATCAAATATCAGGTATCTTCCTTATCTGTGATTAACAACTTAAAAATAAAAAGAACAAATCGGTTGTAGCTACCAATGATTGGAGTGAGTAGGGTATTATCACGAAATGTCCTATATCACTATGAGGTAATTAAGCTCCGATTGCCTGATGATAGTAGTCGGCTAGGGTATTATCTCGAAATGTCCTATTCTTTGGGAATGAGGGCACAAGATAAAATGAAAGAGGAAAAGTTGAATCATAAGATCTCGTGAATTATTACAAGTTTAAGGAAACCGGACTTGTAATTTTCGATCGAAAGAGTAGTACTCCGATCAATCTTGATGAAGCAATGCACTGTAAGTTTGATTTTCTACACACACTCACGCTTTTAGTTCTTAATCTTGAAAAAAAAAAAAAATGTGTTATTAATCGATGATTATTTTTGATCAAGAATATAAAGATGTAGAGGCACGCACGACTTATCTTTCTCTTTTTGATTTTTTTTTTCCGATTAACCAACATCTTGAACTTTATAAGCCATTTTGTCGACTACTTTACCGAAGTTTCCGATTCGAGAATTTCATAATAGTTGCGATTAAAAATAATTTCGATATTTTATTTATACTTATTAAGTAATACATATATAATTTTATCTAAATAATATTTAATGTTTAAGTTATTTCGATTATATACTTTTTTCATCTTCTTAAGATTTTAAATTAAGATAGATAATATATTTATAATATTGACAATATAAATTATAATCTGAAAAATTATACTATCTTTTATTACAGCTTATTTTTGCTCTAGGACGATCAAAAAGCAAAGTGGGAAGTAATTTGATGTATTATTTTTATATGATTAAATATACGTTATATTATTATGTTTTATTACTTAATTCTATATAAAATATATGAAATTATGGTATAAATAGTATGAAATGTTAATCTTTATAATTTAGAGTAGTTAATTGTAATAATAATAAAAAGTTGTAATTTTGTACCGATTTTAGTAAATCGGAGTGTCGTGTCAGATTTACGTGGGTATTTGTGGTATTTTATTGCAGATTTATAAACCGAGACCCCGAGAATCGACATATTGAAGTTTAATCATATCTCTGGAATGATTTAGAGAGTGCCACGAGCTTAAATGGTCAATTAAATAGCCTAAGTGGACAAGTGGCCAATCAATCTGGTTAAGTAATAATCGAGAAATGTCTTCGACAAACGAATGGCTCATCAAAACAACATTTTCAGAGAAAGTGTTCTTCACGAAAGTTGTAGATTTTTCCGAGAGCTTTCCAATGCAATTTAAATTATGAAGATTGAGGTCTACAACTTAAAGCAGTGATCAAGTGGCTAATCGATTTGGATTAAGAAAAATCCCGTAAAAGCTTCGGAGGAACACGAGGTTATCAAGAAGGCGTTATCTGGAGAAGAGTCCTTCATGAAAGTTGTAGAGTTTCTCGAGACCTTAATTTTGGCATTTCGTTTGCAATTTTTGGAGGTCCGTAACTCGAGATATGAATTTTAGAAGTTTAATAATTATATATAAAAATATATATAATCACCGCACATGCTGATGATAATCATGGAAGTGGGAGTAATCATTATACCGGCCCGGTCCGGTATAACTGCCGGCCCGGTCCGCCAAGGGACTTTGGTCTATATAAAGAAAAGCATTTGCAATCGATGAGGGGTACCAAATATATATATACATCTCATATATATATATATATCTCTCTCTTTCTTTCCTTTTCTTTTCTTTTTTAATTTTTAGTTGTAGTTGTAAATAAGGCCTTACGCGTAATAATGTAGTTTTAGTATCGTTATAATGCTCGGGAAAATCTCGGAAGTCGGTTTTGCTAAAGAAGTTGTAATGTCCGGAAGATACGATTTCGAATCAACTGCCGTATTCGGGTAAATTTTCTTAAGTATTTATGTTTGTTTTTATATTTTTCGTTGTTATAATGTTTTAGGCTAAATATAATAATGGCCAAAACTATGTAATCGGTTTTATTTCGATCTTTTCGTTAAAGAAATGTTGTTAAGTTAAAATGACTAAAATTGAGTTAATTGAATCTTTTTCTATTTTGATCGTATTCGTATTAACATATTTAACCGATCTGAGGAATTCATAATCTAATTATGAATTGACGCCTCGTAGTCAGGATACGAGATAAAAGATAGAAAAACCGGAGGTAAAATTGGCCGTGTGAATAACGTGATAACGGAATCCGATTTCCTACCCGGGGGTAGATTTGTTTTGGGAGAAATGAATTTTATTATAATTTGTACTCGAGATCGTAATAATGTTAAATCATCAGTTTAATTGAAACTTAAACCGGAAAGTTAAATCGTCCGGCTTTGACAACCGGAGCCTTTAAAATAAAATTGACCGCTTTGTGAACGGAATGACTCCTTTTATCTAAAGGTAGATTTGTACTCGGGACTGTTCAGATTAATTCATTTACCGTAATGATTGTGGACCTTGGGTGATGCAATGGACATATGACAATTTCATACGCTCGTGTGAGGAGGAATTGTTTACCTCAGGAGTGCACCGTTTCATTTACTCAATTGGACCTAAAATAAAAGGAGAGATCGAACACATTTCAATTAATCGAAAAGATCGTATAAACCAATTATATAAGTTTTGGCAGTTCTCTAAAAATATCATTTAATATATTGGTACCTATATATTTATATCTATATATATACTTTGCAATTTATGTACATCTATATATATTTATATATCTATATATATTATATTAGAATAACTTTTAAATTACGTATTTATTTTATGTTGACTAGAATAGTAGTGATCGTGTTATAAAATTGCGATTTAGATCGAGTTAATACTTGACTCTTTGGTGTTTAACCACACGTAAAAGAAATTACCAAGTTCCACGAGGATTCGACACTCGACTCACCGTACTAGCACCACAATTTGACCCGGTACATTGCCGGTTAGGATCGTTTAAACCAGAAACGTCGCCGATTTCGCGCTTTGCTTTTGTGGTTAGGGTTTAGAAAGTGTCTGTCAAGAAAGCACAACCAAATCTCAGGATGAGTGTTTGAATGTTGTTAAGAAGGGAACGATTAGGTGGTTATCCGAAAATCCCGATGGATGTCAAAGAGAAAATTCAAACGCCTCATTCCTCAAAGTTAGGTTGATAGAACGTTATATCAGAACTCTGGAAGATTTAGAAATAGCGGAATTAGGACCCCTATGAGTTTTAATATTTTAAATTTTTTATAAAATTTTTTTATATAACTTTTGACAATTTTATATAGGATCTTTATGAAATTATTTAAAGTTTTATAAATTTTTTTATAAAAAGTTTTATTTAAAATTAGTAGAAGTATTATTAAGGTTTTATAAAGATTTTTTTAAGTTTTATTGAGTTTTAGTAAGTTATATAAAGTTTATAAATATATATATATATATATATATATATATATATATATATATATATATTAGGTCGGATCGATCCGACATAACCCCGGATCGATCCGGGACCCAAAAAACCTAAATAGAACGGGTTTTCCCCTCCTTCTTTCTCTTCCAATCTTTTTTCTTCAAACAACCGCCCCACACCCCTTCCCCCCTTCGAAATTTTCTTCTTCAAAATCATCACTTAAAATCACTCTCACACCACCCCACTCCTTTTTCTTCTCATTTTCCTCTCTTCTCTTCAATCTTTCATTCAAATTTGAAAAATTTTCAAGGAAAAGCTTCAACTTTCACTCCGGCGACATTCATCTTTTCCGGCCAACTCTTCAACCTTTTTAGTACTATAAGGTAACAATGTAGTAATTTATTTCGTTAATTTCATTTTTTATGTAACTTTTTATTTATTTTCAACTGTTTTGATACTCATTTGTGTAGTGTTGTTTTGTTTGTTTTGTTTTGTTGTGTTGTTGCTTTTAAATTATTGTGTCGTTATCGTAGAATGGCCGAATCATCAAAAGCTGCTAAAAAACGTAAGCCAAATATCCCAATCGAAATCCCGGTCATAGAAACAAGGCCATTAACACCTGAAGAATTGGCCGTTAGTTTTCAGAGAACCGCATCTAGAGCAGCTAAAAGTGCGTTAAAGAATAAGTTTGGAAAATGTTTAGTTGCGATAGAAAGGGGTTTAGATTTTGGGAGAGGAAGTGAAAGCGATTTTTGAAAGTAGACAATGGATGGAGTTAGCCGCCTTAAGAGAAGGTGAAGTTAACACGACCTTGGTTTCTGAGTTTTATTCTCTGTTAGCAACTCATAATGCAACAGAAGATGGTGAGTTAGCCTCTGTATCCTTAAGAACCAAGACAGTGCCGTTTACTCCTCATATTATAAATACTATTTATGGTATCCCTGATGTACCAGAAGATGAGGATTATTATACATTGTGGAATCTTGATGAACCTGCAGATTTTGACCATATAGTCTTAACAGCCCAAAATGAGTTAGATCCTACAGCTAGATGGCATGAAAATAGATTTTCATACGGAAAGTGTATAAGGGATATGAAAGCCATTAAGCGTTTTATTAGTTCGACTCTTTACCCTTCTCGTCATTTGACATCTTTTGGTAAAGAGGATCTTTGTATTGCATGGGCTATGGTCAATGGTATATCTGTGGATGTAGGCAAGGTCATGTATAGACGGGCTAAGGAATTTGTCACGACTGCTAAACCAGGCAGTCATATGCATTTTCCTTGTTTTATTTCTTCATTATGTCGACAAATAGGTGTTCCTGAGCTACCTAATGATAATCTAATTATAGCTGATGAAACATTGATAGGCCCTAGTTTGCCAGCTCAACCGGCGGGAAAAATAGATTTTATGAACCCAAACCGCCGCCGACCTCAGCCTATTCCACCTGTTTCCCAACCCACCACTGTTCCTCCATCATCAAGTCATACACAATCTCAGCTTTCAAATACCATCACTTATGACATGTTTCAATCTTTATCCTATGATGTTCATCGTGCCAATGCCAATATGGCTATCTATGCGGAAAGGAATAGGCAATGGTCTGAAGATTTAAGGCAAGGCATGTGATAACGGAAAAATTCACCGTTATTTTTATAACTTTTCAACCCGTTTCTGATATCATTTTGAGTATTTTTATATCAGTTCAAGTCATTAATTCCTATGTTTCATCTAAATATGTTAGTAGTAGTTATTATATAAAATATCGTATTTTTAGCGTGTTTTTATAGTTTTTGTACCGGTTTAGTAACCGGTGTGTCGTGTCGGATTTACGTTTGGTATTTTGGTGGTTTATTGCAGAATTATAGGTTAACCAAAATCCCGAGTAACGACACATTTTGAGGCCTAAAAGAGGTGTTTTTAGGGATATAAGAGTGTGCCACAAGCTTAAAAGGTCAAGTGGATCAGTGGTTCGTAGTGTCACTAACGATTTATATCTTCGACGAACCAATGGCCCATTAAAACGGAATTTTCTGAAGAAGTGGCCTTAATGAAAGTTGTAGATCTTTGATAGAGCTTTCCAACGCATTTTGAATCACGTCAATTGGAGGTCTACAACTCAAGTTATGACCAAGTGGCTAATCGATTCGTAATAGTAAAAATCCCGAAAACGACACGACATACGAATGGCTCATCAAAACGGCGTTTTCTGAAGAAGAATCCTTCATGAAAGTTGTATATCTTCAAGAAAGCTTTCCAATGGATTTTGAATCAAGTCAATCGGACTTCTACAACTCAAATGGTGGTCAAGTGGCTAATTGATTTGTATTAAGGAAAATGTCGCAAACGACACGTAATGGGAATGGCTCATCAAAACGACGTTTTCTGAAGAAGTGTCCTTCATGAAAGTTGAAGAATTTTCCGAGAGCTTAATTTTGACGTTTGAATCATAATCATTGGAGGCCTACAACTCAAGATATGAATTTTAGAAGTTTTATTCCAATATATAAATTTATATTCGAAGATTTGGTGAATAAGGGGAGATGTATGTAATCATTTTGACCGGCCTGGTCCGGCTCTTTCCCGGCCCGGTCCGGCCTCAGCATGTTTGCCTATATATACAGAGCTTCAGCAGATGAAGAGCGCTTTGCCTCTTCTTCCCATTTCTCTTCTTCTTTTCCTTTCTTTTAATTATGTTTTGGGGGCCTAAATTAGATATAATTATGTAGTTATAATGTCGGTGTAATAACCCGACTAGTTATAGTTTTAATATAATTTCGTTTCCGTCTTTTATTGCTTTCTTTTACTTTTATGCAATTAGTATAAATATATATATATATATACGTATACTATATATATATCTATATATATATATATATCTCTATATATATCTATACGTATATCTATATAGCTGTAGTTATCTTTTTCGTTTTGTTTTCTTTCGTTTTGTTATTTTCGTTGTTATTTTCGTTAAATATGAGTAGTTAAACTAAACATAGCCGAATTATGTGAAAACGGGTAAAATTGACCCTCGGAGAGGCGAGATGGGAGTTGTGTGCGCGTAATTAAAGCGTTCAGTATTATAAACTCATGTTTTAAAACCCGTTTTGATCATTTTCCTAACTTTGAATAAAATTGACAACTTTGTTCACGGTTACATCGAGCTTATAAATATATTTCTTGTGAGATGTGAGATATGGATATCACTAATCATAGTCCTGATTGTTAGATTGACAATCTAAGTGATAGATCTGGACTATGCCTAAGTGAAATTCTTATTTTTACGAGATGTGCGAAACATGTTTTAAAATCACTAAAACATAGTCTTAATCGTTAGATTGGCAACCTAAGTGATACGTTAAAATTATGTTTTTGTGAGGTTTTTCAACGGCTTTTTATTCCGGTCAACCATGTTAGGCGAGTTAGCTCTCTAAAGGGAGGGTTAATAAACCTAGTGTGGGGGTTAAGTGAGAGCTGTTCAGATCTTAACGCAAGAATAAAGAGTTGACACCCGTGAATGTCATATGAACTGAATCAGATAAAACACACTCCTTATCAAGTTTTTCCTGTGGGGAGATAACCTGTTGGATCATGGCTCGGCTATGCTTTTTAATCACCTAGTTAATCTCGTTAGTTAAAATTTATTTTTCGCATTAGTATAAAAACTCCACCTAAAACTTTGATCGCCTAGACTAAGAACCACGTTCGCTTTGGTACTCACAACCACATTTCTCTTGGGACGACCTCGTACTCCTGTAGCTATCCTAGCAATCGACCTGGTACTCTGCCAGTTAGAGAGTTAGTTTACCCACGGTTTTGCGAGTCTTTATAAATGTATTTTTAGTGGGTGAATTTTTCGCTCATCAAAAAAAAATTGGCGCCGTTGCCGGGGACCAATATTTTAGTGGGTGTATTTTTCTCTCATCAGCATGCGAGGTTTATATCAGATGAATATACTTCAGAACCCTGCCTACGCCGAAATGGATATTCCGCATTACCAATCTGAGCCATATACCTTGCCCGACTTTATTCCACCAATACCACCTCAATCAAACTTCCAACCAATGTCACATTCATTTGGAAATCAAACTAGTGGTGTAGGTGATTTTTCGACAGGTACCACGGCGGCAGCTACATCTAGTTGGGGAGGATTTGGAGCATTTGCCCACACCACGACAAGCTGGGTGACGATGCAGAAATCGTCACGATGGCGTAGCGGTGTTAATGGTGTGGATATCTGGCTTATTTGTGAGTGGATTATCTATAAGTTAGCCGGAGATAGGCAGTGATGAGAGGAGGACGGTGAGATAAGCTTGTTATTGCAGAGCTTTGGCCTGTTAATTTGGCCTTAGAATATATCTGATTAGGTTACACAAGACTCCCTTTTATAGGGAGATTAAACTTAGGGGTGAAGTAAAGACTGGCGGTGCGGAAGCAGCTTAGTCACTAGTCTTAGTAGCTAAGTAAACACTAAATATCTGACATCAAGTGGGTAAAATATCTAGTATCAAGTGGATGTAATATCCGGGCGGCGACCCCTTATGGTCGCCGTCTTCGTCGTCTGGCCTTCGCCCCCTGTTTCCTCTCAAGTCTTGCGCGGCTCCCTTAGAGAGCCTTAGATTTATGATCGCCCACCAGCCCCTAGCTTTGACGAGGCTCTAGGAGGGGTTGTGGGCGGCGGCCTTGCTCTTAATGCCTTTTGACGCCGCCATACGAGCGCCCCCACTGGAGGTGACATAATTTGTATCATCAATGGCCCCTTACTCCATATCTTGACTATTTTTCGGGAAGATATCGAGTGTGGAGTAGTGAGCTCTTGGATGGAGTATGTGCGACCTCATCTTTTGATGCGACATGTTCACTAAGGGTCGTGCTTTCAAAGCAAGCGGCCTTCGAAGCAACTCTGGGCCTGTTTTTGCGACCTCGTCGTCTAATGCGACTTGTTCACTAAGGGCCGTGCTTTCAAAGCAAGCGGCCTTCGAAGCAACTCTGGGCCTGTTTTTGCGACCTCGTCGTCTAATGCGACTTGTTCACTAAGGGCCGTGCTTTCAAAGCAAGCGGCCTTCGAAGCAACTCTGGGCCTGTTTTGCGCTCGCCGCCTAATGCGACTTGTTCACTAAGGGCCGTGCTTTCAAAGCAAGCGCCTTCAAGCAACTCTGGGCTGCTTTTTGCGACCTCGTCGTCTAATGCGACTTGTTCACTAAGGGCCGTGCTTTCAAAGCAAGCGGCCTTCGAAGCAACTCTGGGCCTGTTTTTGCGACCTCGTCGTCTGCGAGGCCATCCGTTAAAGCTTCAATGGGGCAGTTAGTCAGATCGTGGTTGACGTCAGCCCCCTTGATAACTGCAATTAGGTGGGTAGTAACGCCCTTGGCAACTAACCAAGCAGGCACGTGGGCATTGATTGGCCTCCATAATGATTACGGTTTTTCAAATTTCGGAATTCGAATCGACCGCGCAAACCCCAACCGTTGGATGGATCAACTCCCAACCCCACGATCATAACTTGCTTGTCTATATAAGGCCGGCCTCCTCCACACTTCCTCACTTTTCACTCTTCTATTCTCTCGCAATTTTTCCTCCAGGCTCTCTCCTCTATCTGGGATTAGCAAAGGCTTCCGGCGGAGGCTAGTAGTAAGGTTTGACGATGGTTTGAAGGTTTTCCGGCAGGAGTTTGAAGATTCCGACGTGCTCTTTAGGCTGCTCCTCCTATCTTTTTCCAGAAAAACAGGTAAACTTTTCCCCCTTATCCCTTTTTCTCTGTTTTTCCGTTTGTTTTTCGAGCCTTTCCATGGTATTTGATCCAATGTTTGGGCAATGCGTTTGGATGTAAGATGTTTTTCTTGAGAAAAGTCTGAGGTTTTTGGGTTGGTGTTTTTATTGTGGTTCTTCCTGAGTGGAACCATCACGCCCAGAAACCTCTACTTGTTATGTTTGCTTTGGAGTCTGTATTTCCCTTTCTGGCAATTTGCTTTCCGTTTCTCCTGTAAAAACGGAGGGGAGGGCGTCGAGATGGGTGCGATTACCTTCCTGGTTTAATTTCTATTATCCCAGGTCTGAAAGCTCCACCTTTTCCTCTTGTTTTTGCAGGATGTCGGACGGAGAGTATTCTGTCAGAGGTGACTCAGACGAGGAGCAGGAGGCTTACGATTATGCTTTTGAGGAAGAGGGTGATGACCCCTCTAGTCCTGAAAAGTCCGCCGGGGGAGACCCTCTTGAAGAGATAACCGGCGCGGAGGCCGCCATTCGATCAAGCAACGATCCTTTTGACCTAGATTCTCTGTTCCCTGACCCCACCCCGCGACGCAAGAAAAACCGTAAGGAAATGGCGCGAGCTCAAGGGACAAGCACCAGCGAGGCCGGGGAGAGTGGGATATCCGATGTTGAAGAACAGGCCACCAATCCTAGTCCCAGTGGCGCCGCTGATCATAACGATGCACATATTGAGGACGCCGCTCTTCATGAGTTGATGGGATCGAGTGAGGACGAGAATGCCCCCCTGCCCCGCCAAATTGTTTGGGAGCTCCCTAAAAAATCAAAGAGGAAGAGGGATCCCAAAATCACTGTTGGGGAGGCCGTTGCTAAAGCAAAGAAAACCGCTCCCAATAATCCCGAGGCGATGAGAGAGTTCGCTATCCTAGCGGAGTATGAGAAGGCGCTGGAGAAAAAGTGGGCGAAACTTCGTGCTAGTGACGACATTAACCGATTTATCCGTAGTCGATTTAAAATTGACACGAGCGTGTATCGATTTTCCTTGCTTGATTACTCGAAGGAGGAAGACAAGTTTAAACCTGGGGATCGCCAGGATTACGTGTGTGCTCGCCGCTCAGATGACGCCCTGATTCTGCACTTTGATCATTTTTATGCGGGGCTCCGACCTCCATTCGACCCTTTCTTTGTGAGAATTTGCGAACTGATGGGAGCTCTCCCTTCCGATTTTGCCATTGGGACCGTTATTCAAATCATGGCCTTCATTGTGATGTGTCGAACGATGAAGATAGAACCTTCGCTGACCTTGCTGGGCCACTTCCACTGGTTTTGTGGGACGGGCATCGCGGGACAAATATCTTTAAGGTCCAAGACGCCCCGCCTACTATTCTTGCTACCAAATAAGATTCACAAATGGCAGAAGCGGATCCTCAAGGTGGAATCCAAGGTTGGCTGGCCGTTTCCTAGGGCCGCAAAACGCACGGAGAAATCTACCCTCCCGATCGACGAGCCTCCTATACCAGAACGGCGTTTTGTCAAAGGGCTCATGACCCTCATTCAATCTGATGGGGTCGAGGCCTCCTTAAGGAACATTGCTTGGGTCGATCTCCTGGATCTGGCCCTTCCATTTGCGCGTATGGCGGGGCTCGCGGGCCCGGGTAAGGCGGGGCCAGTGGTTGCCATGGTTCCTGAGGAGAGCGACCCTGATTGGATAGGGGATTGTCATATAGGGCAATGCTTTCCGTCTGAGTGTCCTGTATGCGGAGGCGACCCAAAAAGAAGACCGCCCTGTAAATTTCCTTGCATTTATTAGATCTTTAAAGAGCTCAAGATGTTACTTTCAAGCGTTGTTCTTTCTTTCGAATCTATTTTTAACGAACCCTTTCTGCAGGTATGGACGCTAATGAACGCCGAGCTCAAAGGCAGAGGCTCGCTGAGGAGCAGGCCAAGACCCGGCAAACGACCTTGAAACAAGTCCTTGGGAAAGTTCCCCGCACTGTGGACGCCACTATCATTGACGAGGCGTATGATCCTACGAAGTTCGCAGCGGCGCCCCCAGGTGCGAGCTCCAGTCAGACCATTACCCAAAAAAGGCCACAGTGATGAACCCACAAAGGAGAGCCAGGGCCAGAAACGACCAAGGGTCGAGAAGACAAAAACGGCTGGCACTGGTAAAGCATCTGATCGTGCGGATAAGCGAGTTGCTGATAAGGGCTCTGCACGGCCTGAGGCTATTGTTGAGGAGATCCCTGAGGAGGTGGAGCCGTTGCCGGTTGGGACACTGCCCCACGGCTACAAGGGGAAAGAGGCGGTGTGGCTAGACCCCAACTTCACTCAAAACCTTGACATGAACAAGGCGGGCCAGATAAGAGAGGCCATTGCTGATGTTATCCCCTTGGGTCGCTTGGCATGGGACTCACCGCACGGGGTTCAGCTGGAGATTGGGAGGGGCATCACATCTCGCGTCGTGATTCAAGATGACGCCCCTGCTGGCGATGAGGTCGCCGAACTTAAAGACCTTTCAGGCCAATTTGGAATCGCTGCCTCAATGGTAAGCTTGTTAATCTTGTATTTTTTCCTTTCGTATTTTGTGCTTTTCTAAGGCTTATAATTCCCTCTTTTCAGCTCGGGACTCGCATAAACAAGGCGATTGAGGCCGCAGAGAAGCGCAAAGCTGAGCTTAAGAAAGTAATGGTGGCTCTTGGAGCCTCGGAGAAAGCCAGGATCGCTTCTGAAAACAAAGGCTCGCAGGCAGTAGCTGAGGTTGAGCGGATGAAGAAAATCATGGCGGAGAGCGCTAGATCGACGCGGAGCTGCAGAAAAGGTGGAAGCCACGAAGGAAGAAGCCCGCACTCTCTTTGAAGGGTTAGTGGCCGCACGTGAGGAGGTCGCAACTTTAAAGGAGAAACTTGCCGCTGCAGAGAAGGCCGCAGAGATGGCGGGTCCAGCCGCTGTGGAAGCCTTCAAGCTTTCTGATGAGTTTGGTGACTTCCAGGAGGCTAGCTTCGATCAAGGTTTTAATCACCTCGCTCGTTGTCTTTGGGCTTATCATGGCCGGGAGAGCATTACCTTGGAGGAAATGCTCCGTTGGGTTAACATGTCCCAGCGATCTCCCGACTTGTTGGCCATTCACCCGGATATCCCCTATGCAGCAGATCACATTGTCGCCATCCAAACTAACCAGATAGAGCGCGGCGACCCAGTGTGGGATCCTCCTCCAGTCAATCCTGTTAACTTTGCGATCTTGAAGAATCCTCCTGCAAGCGATCAACCTGGTGATGAGTACATTGACACTCCCCCCGGCTCCTTTTAAATGCCTTGTGCTTTTGTTTTCTATATTTCTGCGGCTTTGTAATAATAACTTTGGTTCTGCAACTTTTTGTGCTATTTGGCGTCCTCATTTGATGGCTGTAATAACTTAGTTTATCTTTTTACTTTCTGTATTGACATTGTGGCCGTTTTGGCCCCTCTTGGTTTATCTACTGTGCTTGTTTCTCTGATTTATTTCCTGCTATCTTGTCTTGTATGTGTGCGGCCCCCTTTATTTTGGCGAGATTTGTTGAGCTCGTGAAAATAACTAAGGCTGAAGAACTGAGAAAATTGAGAAATTCCTGTTGTGCGCTAATATTTTCCCGTCCCCCCTGTTTTGGTCGAGGTGCGAGGAGACTTGAGTAAAATAGGTCATCGCCGCAATTCATTATAGCTTGTCTTTGCGGACTTGTTGCAAGATGGTCTATATTTTGTAAAGCTTGTTTTTCTACGGCCCCCTAGTTTCGAGGCGGAGTGGATGCTCGCTGGAAACTTAGGAGCTGAGTTGATTTGACTGAACTAGCCTCTCGACTGTCGTGTTTGCCGGGAATCCAGGGATCTGGATTGATTTGACAGCTCACTGGCAGTGTATGTGTGTTCAAAATGGCCTAAAATCTCGGGCTAGTAACTGTGCATGAATATAGCCAAGAATCATGGGCAGATAACCGATAGACATTAAATGCGTCCTTTGAATTTCAAAATTCAGATAAACTGCGCTATGCCTGGCCGTAGGATCTGATTGATCGTGGCCGTTCCTTTTGCTAACCTCTGCTATAAAAGGAGGAGGCACACTAACCTCATTTTTACTCTTTTTCTTGCGTAGATTTTTGTTGCGAGAACCATGTCTCTTCCATCTGGAGAGGGTAGAGTGCGAGTTTTTAAAGCCCGTCCTACTCGTGATGTATCCCCTTTCTTCTTTACTGCCTCTGACGTTGCTAAAGATCATTTCTGGCGCTATTTTGAGTGGGTTGAGCCTGAGAAGGAGAGGGGTTTAAATCAGAGCAAGGTCGAGGGTGACGGCTCTCTTCTGCGCGTACGTTTCTCTGGGTGGGCAGATTTTGTTGCACCACCTTCATCAATACTCCCCAATCTTACAATAGTGAGGGAGTTCTATTCCATTTTGTCTGAAGCTGCATCTGAGGGGACTGCTAGCTGCATTACCCTTCGTGGCGTCACGGTTACTTTTACTCCGGAGGCTATTAATGGTGCCCTAGGTATACCTGCTATTGATCCCTCATCCCATTATGAGATCGCTTGGAACCTTGCCGATGAGTCAAGTAGACGAACTTGTTTACGACGAGCCCTCCGCGAGCTTTTTCCTGATTCTGAGCGGCCTCGTGCACTGGGACCTGCGTCCGATCTTTCTCGCAGTAATCGTGAGTGGAAAAAATTCATCAACTCACGCGCCCTTTTGTCTACGGATAGCGAGGCTGTTAATGAAGCCGAAGCTTTGCTTTTGTATGCTATTCGCGATCATCATGTTGACATTGATTGGGGAATCTTGATTCATCGTGAAGCGGTTAATTTTGCGGTTTCTATGGACCGAAATCGTCGCTTCCCTTTTGCTTCATTAATAACGAAGCTCTGCGGCTTAGCGAGGGTGCCGAAGCATTCACTGGATCGTTATAGGTATACTCATTAGGAGGTATACTCATTAGACCGATCATCATTTTTTTTATTTTTTATTTTTTATTTTTTATTTTTAGATCGAAGGGCGTTGTAGGCCGCAGATTTGCTGGAAATGATTGTACCTCTTTATGAATGAAGATGTACCTTTATTTTGATTTCACTCTCCACATACTCTGCTCGTATGCGGGCAGATGTACGTTTTACATATAATATTTTTTCAAATTATCTGCATGCCAAGGTCGGTTGTACTCGCGACCTTGTTTATTACTTAGTACGTAAGTTCCTTTCTTGACTATCCGAGCGATCCTCTCTGGGCCTTCCCAATTTTCTGATAACTTCCCTTTCTTGGCCTCGTGGCCGGTGGCCTGCCTCTTTCGCAAAACATAATCCCCAACGGCGAAGTGATGACCTCGAATGTGTTTGTCATGGTGACGTTTGGCGGCCTGTTTGCAATTGAGCAGACGTCCGTATGATTCGATCCGCCGCTCCTCTGCTAAATCGAGATCGAGCTTCCTTTTGAGCGGGTTATCTACTTCGCTGAAATGTGCGACCCTTAAACTTGGTAGGGCCATCTCCACCGGAGCCATAGCTTCGGATCCGTAGGTTAAGGCGAAAGGAGTCTCCCCTGTAGTAGTTTTTCGCGACGTTCTAAGTGCCCATAAAGCCGCGGGGAGGTGATCAGGCCATTTACCCGCTTTTTCACCCAAACTCTTTTTCAGCACGCTGAGTACTTGTTTGTTTGCGTTCTCAGCCTGACCATTCCCCTGTGGATAGCATACTGATGATTGCCAATGTTTGACATTGTTCTCTCCGCAGAATGTGTCGAACTCCTCCCTGAATTGAGGTCCGTGATCTGACACTATTACTCTGGGGACGCCAAATCTGGTCCATATTTGGTCGAGCAGAAAATAAGTTATGTCCTTGGTGCTGATTTTAACCAAGGCTTTGGCCTCGATCCACTTGGTGAAATAGTCCATTGCGACCACCACATACTCGCATCCTGAGCGCCCCTTTTTTAATGGCCCGATGAGATCGATGGCCCCACATGAAGGGCGGCCATGCGGCTACGACAATGCTTTGTTCAAGCGATGGTAGCCTGGGAATATCCGCGAATTTTTGACACACGTCGCATGCCTTAGTATATTTCTTGGCGTCCTCCGCGAGTTTCGGCCAGTAATATCCTGCTAATAAGACTTTCTGAGCGAGGGTGCGGCTAGCTGGATGGCCGCCACATACCCCTTCATGCAACTCTATGAGGATACCATCGACCTCCTCAGGTCGTACGCACCTTAGTAATGGGTTGGAGAATGATCGTCGGTACAAAACGTTGTTTAGGATGGTGTATCTGGCGGCTCTTCTGATCAGGGTTCTTGCCTCGTTCGGTTCTTCGGGAAGTTTTCCAGAATCGATGTAGTCCTTCATGAAATCAATCCAGCAAGGGTTGGTGCATTGTAAGTCCATTACCTCGATCCTGTCGATGGCGGGTCCTGACAGATATTCTACCATAATCGAGGGTTGCTTACCTCGCCCTCATTGGTTAGCTTGGATAAATAATCGCTCTGCGTGATTGTCCTCTCGGGAATGTTGGTAAATTTGCGCATGACTCGAAGTTGCTCTCCGGCTTCTTGACGAGATTAATGTATTTTTGCAAAATTTCACAGTGGATGCCGAACGACCCGGTTATTTGATTGACGACAAATTGTGAGTCGCAGAAAACCTGCACATTTTCGACCTTCATGGCTCTTGCGAGCTCAAGTCCCGTGATGACTGCTTCATATTCTGCCTGGTTGTTTGACGCAGATGAAATTAAATCTCAAGGCTTTCGATTTCTTCGAAGTTCCAGGCTCGAGTAAGATGATCCCCCGCGACCGCAACCTTTGAGATTGGCGGCGCCATCGACGTAGAGTTGCCAACAGTGACTTGGCCGCTGAGGCTCATCCGCTGTGGTAGCTCTGTCGGGACTATGCCTTGTATTGGTTTGCTGCGGGTTATCCTTGTTGAAACTTGTTTCGGCGATGAAATCGGGCAATGCCTGAGCTTTGATGGCCTTCCGAGGTTCGTATCGGATATCGAATTGATGAGCTCGATGGCCGGCCGTAAAGCGACCCGACAAGTCCGGTTTGTGGAGGACTGCGCCGTAGCGCGCTGCGCCTGTGATACTATTATTGAATGCGATGAAAAGTAAGCCCTTAATTTTCGGGCGGCGATAACAACGCAGTAGGCTAATTTTTCGATATTAAAATAACGACTTTCTATTGGGCTTAAAGCCTTAGAAACATAATAGACAGGTTTTTGCAAGGTACCCTCTTCTTTGATAAGTGCTGCGGCGACGGCCCTATCTGAGGCGGCCTGATATAACAGCAAGACGTCTCCGATTACAGGATCGTAAGCGAGGCGGGCTTGGCGGGTAAGCTTTGAGCTCTTCGAAAGCCTCGAGCACTCTTTCCGCCCACAAAAGGTTTTATTTCCTTTTAGAATTTTGAAGAAGGGTAAGCTTTTTTCGGCGGATTTCGATATATACCTTCCCAGTGCTATCACCCTTCCATTCAGCCTTTGTACCTCCTTAACGTTGGTTGGCTCGCTCATATTTATTAGTGCCACGATTTTTTCTGGATTCACCTCGATTCCCCTCTGACTAACCATGAAACCCAAAAATTTCCCTGCCTGGACCCCAAAAGTGCATTTTGTGGGGTTTAACTTCATCGAGTGACTTTTTACGTTTGTCAGGGTCTCGCGAAGGTCTTCCAGATGATCTTGGCGACTTGATTTCACGACCATATCGTCGATGTAAGCCTCCATGTTTCTGCCTATTTGTGTACTAAAAACTTTGTTCACCATCCTTTGATATGTCGAACCTGCGTTCTTTAGACCAAACGGCATCATCTCGTAGTAATATAGTCCACCGGCGGCCCTGAAAGCCGTTAACTCCTTGTCTCCATCAGCCATTTTGACCTGGTGGTAGCCCGAATAAGCGTCAAGAAAACTCAGTGTTTCAAAACCTGCGATCCCATCAACCATCTTGTCTATTCGGGGCAACGCGTAAGGATCCTTGGGGCAAGCTTTATTTAGGTCGGTGAAGTCGACACACATCCGCCACTTGCCATTATGCTTTTTTACCATTACCACGTTTTCCAACCATGTAGGGTATTGCAGCTCCTTGATAATGCCAGCTGTTATAAGTTTTCCGACCTCATTCTTTATTGCGACCTCATTTTCGGCAGAGAATTGGCGCGCTCTTTGTTGGATCGGCCTGAAGTTGGGATCGACATTTAGGTGGTGCAAAACGATCCCCGGCTCCACTCCCCTCATATCTGTCACCTCCCAGGAGAAGGCGTCCAAGTTTGCTTTTAGAAGCCCGATCAGGTCCTTCCTTTCTTTCTTGTCGGCCTGCGATCTAACCTTGATCTTCTGGTCAGGGTGCTCGTCATTTATAATGACCTCGACCAGTTCGTCCTCGGCGATGAAGTCCGGCTCGTCGCGGATCTGTAACGTTTCAACCTCTACTGTTTCCTCTGCAATCTCCTTGATCGCGGCGATCTGATTTGTGGTACTAAAACCCTCTACTCTGGGTTGCTTGGAATCGACTCTATTCTTGGTCATGTATTCGAGGAAGAACTGGTCGGCTTAAGCGACCCCAATTTAGCCCCCCTATGTTGAATTTGACCCTTTGGTGAGGAACAGATGCCACCCTTTGAAATTTCCTCATAGCTGGGATCCCCAAAATCATGTTGTAGTATGAGGGGAGATCGATAACTAGGAAAGTGACCACCTCCGTTCGACACGGTTCGTAATCGCCAAGGGTGATGCTGAGATCGATGGTGCCTTTGACCCGTACCGTATCATTGGTGAAGCCTTCGAGTACCCCGAGGTAAGGCTTCAACTTGGCCTCTCCGAATCTGATCTGTTTTAAACAGTCGAAATAGATGACGTCGCGGCCAGCCCCAGTGTCGACCATTACCCTGTTGACGCCGTGCTTGTCGTTCACTCCGACTTTGAGGATGAGGGGGATCTCCATGGGACCGTCGACCGTGGTCAGCTCGCTTTTAGTGAATAGAATTCCCCTCTCATTTTCCCCCAGCACTACTTGTCTTTCAAAACCGTGCGTGTTGATTTGATGTATTTGTGATTTCAGCTGATTGTTGCTGGGAATATTCCCATGGATAACTTGAACCTCCCTCTGATAGACGCGGGGTTGGCGACTTTGTCCCGGACCAGTATTCCCATCTCGTTTATACTTAGTCGCCGGTCCCTCACGGATCAGCCTCTCTATTTCTCGCCTTAGTGTGAAGCATTCATCTGTGACGTGACCGTGATCTTTGTGATAGTCACAGTATTTCGATTTATCGCGACCATCGGGATCGCCCCTCATGGGCTTGGGTTTGTCGAAATGTTCGCGAATCTCGAACAAAATCTGGGATGCTTTCGTGTTAAGCGGGGTAAAGTTTTCCTCGCTAAATTTGTAAGGTTTCTTTACCTCACGATCGCGGCTAGCATCCTGTCCTTTTTCCCTCTTACGATCCTCTGTGCGATCCTCTTTGTGTGACTGTTGCTCTGCTTTGGTTTTGGTTTTCCCAGGGGATGGCGCTTCGCTGACTCCCATCATCCGAGCCCTTTCTAGCATCTCCCTGAGACCCGCTTTTGGGGGACGCAGGTTAAACTCTGTTTTCATCGGACCCTTAGCGATTCCTGTGAGGAAACATGTTATAACTGCGTCATCTGGAATGTTTCTTGTCTGGTCGTACACTCGGATGAACCGCTCATAGTATTCTTTTCCAGACTCATGCCCTCCCATGCGAACCTCATAAAGGTCCTCTATGGTTTTCTTAGGTCTACTTGCCGATTCGAATTCTCTGACGAATTTTTCCGATAGGTCCTCCCAACTTTTAACTGAGCCGCGGGGAAGCCCGCGTATCCAGGACGCTGCCCTGTCCTGCATGCTACCGACCAAAGCGATGCACCAGGCGGATTTGTTCTGAGTTGCTAAGGTGATGCGGCCTTGGAAAGCGGTGAGCCAGTCGTTTGGACAAGAGTTGCCATTATAGTAATTATAGCTGGGGTAGCTAACCTTTTCATTGCTGGCAGGTAATGTCTCTGTGATTCTTTTAGCGAGCACGTCGATTCCTGAGACCGGTGCGGTCCTTTCGACAGGCCTTGATTTCTTTAGCTCTGCGAGCTCATTTTTCATTATCTCCATTTGTTCTGCCAAGGCAGAGTCGAATCTGGGTCGAGACAGTGCCTGCCTATCAGCCCGTTCCTTCCTGCGCTCTGATTCCTCATAGTCCTGCGATCCCTCCTGGCGAGCTCTTTTCTCCCTTATTATTATCCGAGCATCCTGTGCGCTCCTATCTGGTCGTGGGGTATTCCTCCTCCTGGAAGGCTGAGACGACTTGGGGCCGAGGCCTTGTCCTTCTCACCTAACCTCTTGAAAGCTGATCATTTTTCGAGTGTCTTTCCTCTTTGGTGATCGCGATCTGGGGGTGCTGAGTTTTGCGCGATTTCTCTCCCCAATCCTTTACGACCCGATTAATGCACACTCTCCTCTATCTCGATTTCTTGGATCTGACTTTGGCGGGCTTTGTTTAAGTTCGCGGGAGCTGTTTCATTCCTAGGAGGATTCGGGGGTCGTATCGTCATTGGGGCCTGGCCCTTTGCTACCAGGCGAGAATTAGTTAAGTACATAGTTTCCGCATACTTCGCATATTCTCTCATTTCCGCAATCTCAGGATCCTCCCGGGAGCCTGGTCTTGTCTCTGGGGTCGAATTTTGACTCTGTTGCGACCTTGCTCTCTCTTTGCGAGCCTCATCTAGCGCAACAGCGTTGGCCTCTTTTGACTTGGCCTTTTGGTTAATGACATTCCTGGCGTCGCTAGGCGATAGGACTCCTCGTTGCGACCCTTCTCCTTCTGCGGGGAGGTTGTCAAGTGTTTCTCCCACTCCCTCTCCACGAGCCTGATGTTGCATGGCCCCCTTTGCCGGGGTCTTGGGAGTCAGATGTCCTTTACTTCCCGTCATTTTTTTCAAAGTGTTTCTTTTAGGTGAGGGTTTTTCTGGGTGTATGCTTTTGAGGTAGGAAAAATTGTCTTTTGACGGTTCCCCTCTCTGGGGGGAAAGAAGCAACGGGGGTTTTGAGGGTTTTTCTTTGTGATATTACCTCTTTCTGGAACGCAACTCGGATGACTGAAAATGGCCGGATGCTCTTGGCTGGCAGAGGTGAGATTCCTTCGATCCGCCTTGTGTTACCACTCTTCGATTATTCTCATGCCTGGAACTGAGCAAGTTGTTGCGTGGGTTCCCGGTAACGGAGCCAACTGACGATGCAGAAATCGTCACGATGGCGTAGCGGTGTTAATGGTGTGGATATATGGCTTATTTGTGAGTGGATTATCTATAAGTTAGCCGGAGATAGGCAGTGATGAGAGGAGGACGGTGAGATAGCTTGTTCTTGCAGAGCTTTGGCTTGTTAATTTGGCTTTAGAATATATCTGATTAGGTTACATAAGACTCCCTTTTATAGGGAGATTAAACTTAGGGGTGAAGTAAAGACTGGCGGTGCGGAAGCAGCTTAGTCACTAGTCTTAGTAGCTAAGTAAACACTAAATATCTGACATCAAGTGGGTAAAATATCTAGTATCAAGTGGATGTAATATCCGGGCGCGACCCCTTATGGTCGCCAAGGTCGCCGTCTGGCCTTCGCCCCCTGTTTCCTCTCAAGTCTTGCGCGGCTCCCTTAGAGAGCCTTAGATTTATGATCGCCCACCAGCCCCCTAGCTTTGACGAGGCTCTAGGAGGGGTTGTGGGCGGCGGACTTGCTCTTAATGCCTTTTGACGTCGCCATACGAGCGCCCCCACTGGAGGCGACATAATTTGTATCATCACTGGGGAAGCACTTTTGCTGATATCACAACAGGGATGAGTTCTATGGGATTCGATGGTTCGGTTAGGATGTCGACACCTTTTCAAGAAGCATTGTTTGAGTCGACTCAAGATCCTGCTAGTTCTCAATCCATGCCGAGCTCGAGCTTTGTCGAGATGGGAGATGATGAGGAGTGATTTGAAACATTTTATGATATGTTGAATCTTAAACAATTTATTTTCGAATAACTAAGTTTTTGATCTTTATTTTATATTAATTTGGTATGATTTTATTTTAAACACCGTGTAGTGAATTTTGTCGATATCAATATTCTACAAAAATGAAAAAAAAAAACAACAGTTTTTAAGCAAAAAAATTTCACAAACTAGAAAAATTCTGGGCATTTTTTTAGCAAAAACAACTCTGTTAGGGAATAGTAGTGCCCGGATCGATCCGACCTGATCCCGGATCGATCCGGTGTTAGTATGCCGACCTGACAAGGCTTTTTATCTGATAGGCCGGAT
Source organism: Gentiana macrophylla (assembly GCA_026214975.1). Lineage (NCBI taxonomy): Eukaryota > Viridiplantae > Streptophyta > Magnoliopsida > Gentianales > Gentianaceae > Gentiana > Gentiana macrophylla. The sequence continues at coordinate 22,264,068 of CM047816.1, read as the reverse complement.
CGATCCGGCCCTTTCTCGGATCGATCCGGAAAAGCCCAATAAATGCCAAAACAAAGATCTTTTCTACTTTTGCACGATGTGTAAGGAAATATCTAGCCAGCTTAAGAACTTGCTCATTTCTTACTCATCTTTTTTTTAACTACTCTGTATAAGTTTTTTTTAATTATGTCTAATCACTCGACTTCTTCCGTTAATAGTTACGAACCACTGACTCCAGATGCTGTGGTTCCCGCTTCTCAATCCTCTTCTTTCCATAATAATCTCCCAAGACGTTTGAGTTTTGTTCATTCTCCTATATTGATGGAGAAGGGATTAAACACGGAAAAAATAGATCAATGGGGTTGAAATTTAATCCGAGGCTGTGGTTGGAGAAAGTTGGTTAGGCATCCCCGAGGTAGAATCAACATTTCTGTTGTTCGAGATTTTTACGCATCTCTATCTGACGTCACGACGGTAGCCGCAACTCATCTTATTACTGTTCGGGGTATCGTTATAACCTTTTCTTCAGTCGTTGTTAATCAAAATTTTGAAATCCCGCCGTGTAGCTTTGTTCCAAACCCACATTTCGAGTTTCAATGGGAGCTCGGAAATGCCTATAATTTAGTCAATCGCACTGCCGAAGCATTTCAGTATGTGTTTCCACTTTTTGACCATGACTATGATTCATCCACTTTGGCTTTACCCCCTCATCTGAGGGCATGGAAACACTTTATTAATTCCCGAATCTATCCCACTAGTGATTTTTTCGGGGTTCCGACGACGAGATGCTTTATTATTGTATGCAATAAGCTGTTGGAGCATATGTGATGGTGGGGATTTTAATCTACAAGACGGCCATTAATTTCGCGGTGGAAAGACGTAGTAGAGGAAGGCCGATGCCTTTTTCTTGGCTTATATCCAGACTGTGTGTTCATTTGAATGGAGTCCCTGAGGTTGCTACGGACGATATTTATCCTTCTCGTGATTCTCATATGGGACTGCTTCCGGTTGATACTCCCGATTGCTCATCTACAGTTTGATATGTTTTGGATGGAATGAGTTTATGTTTAGTTGTTGGTTTAATCTAAGTTGGTTGGTAGTAGGATGTTTAATTTAGTGTTTTCTTAATTAGTAGCTTAATATTATGTTTAATTAATTCTCTATAAGTTTGTAATAGTTTTATTCTGTATAATATATATGTTGTTTTATTATTTTAGTTCAATCATAGTAATATATATTAGTAATATCATTAAAATAAAATAAAAGCATATAATTTTTTTTTTTTTTTTTTTGCGAACCTACTTTTTAATTACTCACTGCACATCGGGACGATGCCACTTCGTAAGTGGGGAGTAGAGTTAGGTTAGTAAATAAAAATTAAATTTTTTTTTCATATAAATTTATGCTTAATTGCTTAATACTTAGTTTAAATTTTTCTTGAATAAATTTAAGTAGATAATATATAATTAATATGAATAAAAATAATATAAATTGGTAAGAATAGATTTTTAATTAAGTAAAGTAAATTAGATATTATAATTATATTATATATGTCAGTTTTAGATTTTTATAAGATCTTAAGTATATGTAACTATACATGAATATTATCGAGTATTTTTTTTTATGAAATTTAGCAAATATACTTATATCTATAATGAAATGTTAGAATAATTTTCTTTTCAAAACGAAATATGAATATGGAATCGGACTAGGGATGACGATTTTTGACATAACTTTGATCAGCTATAGCCAAATAGAGTGGCCAGACCTCACTCGAAATAGCCAATTGTGATTAAACCAATTATAACCGACCCTTAGCCTATTTTGGTCTACATTTCCTAAAATTCCCACGAGTTTGTACGTACTTATGAAAGGAGATGATGACATAAAAGCTAAGTATCGATGCAAAAGAATGGTATATGCTGAAATTGGAAAAGTTAGATAGGTATTAATATATTCGATCTCACCTCATGACGCTTGCAAGATAGTCGATTTTGGCAATGAGTTCGGGTATGTTAGTATTCTGTAAAAAAAAAAAAAAAAAAAAAAGAGAAAAGTAGGTGAAATAATATTAGGATGTTATTAATCGAGATATTTTTGATAAAAAATATGAAGGTGTAAGTACGTACGACTTGCTTCTTTCTCTTTTGATTTTCTTTTCTATCCTTTCGATTAACCAACACCCTGAGCCCAAAAACATTATAAGCCATTTTGCCAACTACTTGACTTAGTCCTTGATTCCAAATATTTCATATAAGTTGAGATAGGAGAATAATTCTAGAATTTTAATTATATTTATTAAGTAAATTATGTAGAATTTCATTTAAATGATATTTTATAAATAATTTATCTAAGTTATATACACTTTTTATCTTGTTAATTTCTAAGAAAGATATAATTAATATATTTATAATATTGAGATGATATTTTACTGACTTGAAATTTAATCAACCAAGTATATTTTTTTTATTGTAATTTTTATATATTACCGCTTATTTTGCTCGAGGACGATCAAAAAGCTAAGTGGGGAGTAGTTGATGTATAACATTTATATGATAAAAATTACGATATTTTTATATATTTTATCAACTCTTTATATATAAAATATAAGAAGTTATAACGATAATCTTATGTAATATTAATAGTTATGAATAAATCTAATTAATATAAAAATCTAAAAAAAGTAATAAAAAGTTATAAATTTTGTACCGGTTTAATAACCGGAATGTCGTGTCAGATTTACGTGGGTATTTTTGGTATTTTATTGCAGATTTCTAGGTAAACCAAGACCCCGAGACTTTTTGAAGTAAAAACATGTCTTTTGAAGGAAATAAGGAAGTGCCACGAGATTGAGAATTCAAGTGGATCAACAGTTCGTGGTACTATTATCAAATTATATTTTCGACGAACAAATGGCCCATCAAAAAGGCATTTTCTGAAGAAAAGTCCTTCATGAAAGTTATAGATCTTTTAAAGAGCTTTTCAACGCTTTTTGAATTATGTCATTTGGAGATCCAGAGCTCAAGTTATGATTTTATCAAGTTTCAGATCAAGATTTGGAAAAATACTATCCGGATCAATCCGGATTAACCCCGGATCGATCCGGCCTCTCAGTTAGGAAACATAATGATGATTAGCATGTGATTCTGCAGAGGATAAGCCGGTGGGATAATATTTTTTATTCCCGGATCGATCCGGCCTCACCTCGGATCGATCCGGCCTTGGAAAATTTGCCTATAAATACAGCAAGATTGCAGACTGAATGAGGGTACCAATATATATATACTAGCTTATATATATCTTCTAATCTCCTAAATTAAGTAGTAGTAATGTATATATTAGTAGGCATTATGCCAAAAATAATGTAGAAGCCGTAGTATCGTTGTAATGCTTGGACGGTTATCAGGAGTTCGATGTTGAAGAAGTTGTTGTAATTTCCGGAGAATACGGCCTCTAATTCAGCAGTTGTAACCTGGTAATATTCTAAAGTTTTATGTTTGTTGTTTTTATGTTTTTCTCTATGATGTTAGTAGGCTAAATATATAACTAGCCAAGATATGTAATTGAAATATTTCGATCTTTTTGGTAAAATGGATGATGACTATAACTAAAATTGAATTTGATGAATCATTTTCTACTTGAAATGTATTGAAAATATTCGTATTGACGTAATTAACCAATATGAATCACACCATAACCTAATGACGAACTAAACGGTGAAGTTAGGATATGAGAAAAGGTAGAAAAACCGGAGGGTAAAATGGCCGAGTGAAAGCGTGACAACGAATCCTATTTCCTACCCGGGGTAGAATTGTTTTATCTTTTGAAAAGAGAAATACTTCTTGAAATTATCTCAGTACTCGAGATCTAATTACGTTAATTCAATTGCTCGATCAAGATCCTTAACATTGACCGCATGACAAAATGGAGTACCCAATCTTTTGGATGACATTGACGCTTGATGAGACATATGATGTGATTTAAATGACGCTTCGTGTGAGAGAGGCTGTTGAGTGAGGAGTGCACCGTTTCACATATTCAATTGGACCTAATAAAAAGGAAGAACGAGCACATCCATTAAACTAAAAAGATTGAATAATTCAATTACATATATCTTGGCTAGTTCTATAATAATTATTAGTATTTAATATATTGGTATCTTTGTATTTATATATATATATATATGTATTTATATATATTATATTAGTTTAGTTTTAATTTATGCATTTATTTTCTGCTTATTAGTATAGACTTGTGTGATAAACCTGCGATTTAGATCGAGTTAATAATAGATGTTTGGTGTTTAACCACACTTAAAATAATTACCACGTTCCCTGAGGATTCGACACCTGACTCACCATACTAGCACTGCAATTTGACCCGGTACATTGCCGGTAAGGGTTGTAATAGCACTAGTAAAAGTCCCGTCAGCTTTCTGGCGCCGTTGCCGGGGAACGTCGCTAATTTTTCTTTGTGTCTATGGTTACTACTTGTATCAGCTCAAAATCCTCGAGGATAAGTCAACACTTTTTCTTATCTCATTTCTATTTTATTTTTCGTTGGTATCTACCTTCTTTTAGTTACCAATTTTCTTCTTCTACCAAAGTCGAGTATTTTCTATTTTCATTAGTTGATGACCAGAAGCGGTAAGGCCCCACTCACTCCTTATAAGCCTGACATAAATACTTACGAAAGGCAGTTAAGAGTAGAGAGTAAACGTAGTCATACTAATCAGGGAAATCCTAACGAATCATCTTCAAATCAAAATACGAAAATGGCTGAAACCAGTGATGAAACACCTGAACAAGGACTAGATCATGCTCAAGGGCATGGACAACACCCTATCAATAATATAAAAATATTTTGACTTTGTCAGTTTGTTGTGGAACTATCACTGTCATTTTTCTGTTGTTTCACACAAAATTTAAACAGAATGGTACATGACTCTTTATACTATATACATGTTTACCGACTGCCTCATTATCTTACTAAATCAAGAGATTTATACTAATTGAATCTAAGGTGAAGTTGTCCAAAATGTTGTACAAAAGGAAGTTAAAAAAACACAATATCCAAAATGAGCAAAGAAAAAAGGCGCAACAAAATAAAAACTGTTATGGGAGCCAAGAGAAAACGGAAAGGTGATGAAATATGTGTTGTGAATAGCAATGGTATATGAATTAGGCTTAAGGTAGAAATTGGGATGGACGACAAAAAAATCGTACCGAAATATCAAATTTTTCATAATTTTTCGTTGTTTCGATTCGTTTAAACGGTAAAGAAATAAAAATATGCTAATATGAGAAAGAAGCAACGTCGCCATAGGATCCAAAAGGTAAAAAGAATCGAGGAAAAAAAGAAGATCGATTTGAGGTCATTTACACCCTAAAGTTTATATCATATATAGTTTTGATTATTTCTTTAGTGAAATCGCATTTTTGAACACAGATATAAATGAAGAAATGAATCCATTGATGATGATCATAATCTGAAAAATATAAAATCAAAGTTCCTTGAAGCGAACGAGTTAGAACATGATAACACTCGGAATGTTATTGAGTCAACGGAAAAACAAAAAATTCAGCATCAAACACGAATGATGTCAATGGTACATTACAAACATCATTCATTATATAACTCAGGTCTTCTTCATTCTCACCTTCAAATAAATCTTAGGATAAAAAACAATTAAGTATATGCTGGAATGACTAAGCTAACATTCAAAAATTTAAGCGTTGAACATTCTATGTAAATCTAATAAATTAATAGTTCCAAAAACAAAAATCAATGATGTGAATATTGCATGTTGGTTTTTAAATTATAAAGGTGTTTATGCACATAAGTAACACAACATAAGTATAATTGAAGTGTCATAAACTGTAGAAGGTACTTGTAGTTTGTGATCTGGACTTTTTGTAAAATTGATACATAACATAATACATTAATGTTTTAGTCCTACATTGTTATTTGCAAGCTACTACACAATAGACACTGGATCCTCTGATGTCTTACCATTGCTGTAATGGCTGTTGTGCCTTGTAAAAAATAGCAATTTCCTGTTTTTTTCCTTCTAATTTTAAGATTAGACAATTACCCTTACACCCATCCCCCTTACCATAACATGTGATGTGATGTAATACTACAACAGAGGATCTCATCTCCTACACAATAACATGGTAGCTTGTATTCAATAAGTGAATAGTGGTTAGAGTGGTATTCTAAAATGCAATTTAAATTACATAAGTAGGTAGAATGTTGAATTTGATAGATAAATTCACTATTGACTAACGACTAAAATCTCAGGACTAAGGAAATAAGCGATAAAAAGTCATTTCTCAGAGCTCAAATGACTATAATGAATTGTGATGGTAAAGTACTTACAAATACATTTATAAAGGCCATGATCGTGTTGTAGTTTATATTCCCATGAAGAAGAGATCTCAAAAGATCTCAAAACGTAAGATGGGTACCTGATCAGGAAGCAATGTGGAGAATATTTGAGTTTTATTTTAATGACATGAAACATGCCGTCATTTCTCTCCAACTTCATCTCCACGGGAAAAATTGTGTTTCATATTGGAAGAATCAAAATCCTGAAATCTTGTCTGAAACGACTTTGCTTCAAAAACAATGCTCATAGAATTTTTTACCCTTAACCAAACGCAGAAAAAGGCCAAAAAAATATTTGTATAGGGAAATTCCAGAATTCTTTGTGTGAATGTGCTCACAAAAATATTGGAAAGAGAGAAAACGTAAAGATGTTATTGGCTACATAAATGGTGCAAATCCAACTGAAGGAGAAATGTATTATCATTGCTACTCAATCATGTTAGAGGAGCAACATTTTGAAGATTTACTAAAATTAAACAACCATAATTGCAATGGTTGTAAAGAAGCTGTGGAAAAAAGAGGTTTACTAGAATCCGATAAGACAATCTTAGAATGCTTGAGTGAAGACATCGCCTTTCAAATGCCTCATGCATTATGAATATTGTTTGCAACTCTTTTAGTTTATTGTGTGCCAACAAATATCTGTCAACTTTGGGATATATATTGGGAACTGAAGAGAGTTTGAGAAAGTAATAATACTAGAGTAAACTCAACTTATCTTTATTCATAATAAAAGAAGAGTATAAATAGATACAAGTATGGAGAGAAGGTCCAAGTAGTGTCATGAGTGCTATGGGCGGCTAGTATGTGATAGGACGGTCCATATACGGCTGGACATAAAAGCTAGGACATAATAAGACAAACTAGAGTTACTTTATAACATATTAATTGTTTATATCACACAATTAATATGTCATGTTACAAATAATGTGTACAAGTAAAGTGTTACACGAAATACAAAGGTAAAAAGAAATATTCATAATATTAAATATTATGTAATATTTCCACACCCCCCCTCAAACTGGGTTGTATATGTTTATACAGCCAAGTTTGCTACTCAGTCTGCTGAACATAAGAGGTGGAATGGCCTTTGTGAGAATATCAAGATTTCAGTCGGTGAGGAACATAATTGAAGTTGAATGATATGTGCATCAATCTTCTCTTTAAGAAAATGTCTGTCAATGTCCACATGTTTTGTTTTATCATGATGAACAGGATCCTCTGCCATGCATAATGCTAAATTATTGTCACAGCAGAGTATGATGGGTTGCTGAGGAGGTTGCTGGAGTTCAGTAAGGACTCTTTGCAGCCACTAGTGCTTCACAAATGCCCAAAACAAGTGCCCTGAGTTCAGCTTCAGCACTACTTCTAGATACAATAGGTTGTTTCTTGCTTCTCCAAGTGACAAGATTACCCCATACATATGAACAGTAGCCTGTGGTAGATCTTATGTCTATGTGGCAACCAGCCCAGTCAGCATCAGTGTAGACCTTAATGGATCTCTCAGTAGACTTAGTGAAATGTAAGCCTTGGCCAGGAGTTGACTTTAAGTATCTCAATATTCTCATGAGACAAAGATCCCAATGTTGCTCAGTAGGGCAATGCATGAATTGACTGACAAGGCTAACTCCATATGCAATATCAGGTCTTGTATGAGAGAGGTAAATGAGTTTCCCTACAAGTCTATGATATTGATCCTTTTTGACAGCAAGAACCATGCACTAGAGAATTACTTGGGTCTACTGGAGAGATATCAGGTTTGCACCCTAACATGCCAGTTTCCTTCAAAGAGTCCAAAGACATCTTCTCTGTGTGAGACCGAGATACCACGGTCATTTTTCGGGTCGTTTCCATGCCAAGGAAGTACTTGAGATATCCCAGATCTTTAACTTGAAACACTTTTTCCAGAAGGGTTTTCAATTGTTGGATCTCAGCTGGGTCATCACCAGTTAGGATGATATCATCCACATAGACAATAAGAATGGATCTTTTCTGGTGGGTTGTTTTGATAAACATGGTGTGATCTGAGTTGCATTGATGATATCCAGCAGCTTTAACCACAGTAGTAAGTTTGCCAAACCAGGCTCGAGGGGACTCGCTTCAGGCCATATAGAGATTTACTCAGTTTGCACACTTTCCCTTGAGTGTGAGTGTTGGCAAAACCAGGAGGTACATTCATATAGACTTCCTCAGTAAGGTCACCATTTAGGAAAGAATTCTTGATATCCAATTGGTGGAGAGGCCAGTCAAGTTGGACAGCAAGTGAGATCAGTACCCTGACAGTGTTTAGCTTTGCCACATGTGCAAAGGTTTCTTTGTAATCAAGTCCATATGTTTGAGTGAATCCCCTTGCAACCAGTCTAGCTTTGTATTTGTCAATAGTACCATCAGCATTGTACTTGATAGTGAACAGCCATTTACAGCTGACTGTCTTCTTTCCATGTGGGAGAGTTGTGAGGTCCCAAGTATGGTTGTCAAGAAGAGCAGTCATTTCAATTTTGACAGCTGCCTTCCACCTATCATGTTGAAGAGATTTCTGTATATTCTTAGGAATGGAGTGAGAATCCAAGTCCTGTGTAAACATAGCAAAAGAAGGTGATAAGTGATCATAAGACACATAAGTATGAATAGAGTGATTAGTGCATGATCTCTTTTCCTTTCGGACAACAATGGGTGCATCATCAATATCAGTGGAATGAAAGCAGGGCGATGGGCTCTCGTGAGGCTGCCGAGGTTCGATGGGTTCGATGGAGTTGCCGAGGTTGATGAGGCTCGATGAGGGTCGCCGAGGTTCGATGAGATCTTTGGGGCTCGATGAAGTCTTTCGCGTTCGAGAATCTCTTTGAGGTGCGTGAGGGTAATGAGTATCGTGAGTCTCTTTGAGGAGTTGGTTGAGGTATTGGAGTGAGCTCAATTTCAATAGGTTGCCATCTGTGACTGTCTCAATAGGTTTGCTGTCAGTATGGGTTTTTTCAAAGAATTTTACATCCATAGAATTGTAAAATCTTTTGTCAGTGGGAGAATAACACTTGTAACCCTTTCTGTCTTTGGCATAGCCTAGGAAGATGAACTTATGAGCTTTGGGATCAAGTTTGCTTCTGTGTTGGGCATGAATATAGACAAACACAGTACATCCAAAGATCTTTGGAGGCAAGTCAGCAATGAGATGAGGGCAGGAATGAGTTGTCAGCAGGGTTTGGATGGGAGTCTTAAACCTATCACTCTACTGGGTAACCTGTTGATCAGATATGTGGCTGTTAATATAGCTTCACCCCACATGTATTTTGGCACATGTGTGGTGAACATGATTGATCTAGCCATTTCCAGTAAGTGCCTATTTTTCCTCTCAAAGAACCCCATTCTGCTTTGAGGTGTCTCTACACGACTCTCGATGTGATCAATTCCCTTATCATTCAGGAAGGTGCTGAGGTTGGACTCATAGTATTACAGAGCATTATCTGTTTTTAAGATTTTAATCTTAGTGTCAAATTGAGTGAATACCATGTTATAGAATTCTTGGAAGATGGTTCCAACTTCGGATTTATCTTTCATAAAAAATAGCCATGTGATTCTGGTGTGGTCATCTATGAAGGTGACAAACCACCTCTTCCCTATTATACTTTTAACTCTTGAGGGTCCCCATACATCACTATAAATCATAGTGAAAGGTGTGGAAGGTAAATAAGGTATTTTAGTATACATAGATTTAGTAAGTTTGGCAAACTGACAGATATCACATTGAAGATCACTGAGGTTACATCCTTTAAACAATTCAGGAATTACAGACTTTTAATAACCAAAACTTGGATGACCTAGTCTATAATACCAGAGCATGATATTGTCTAAGGTTTGGTTTCAGTGTCGAGGTTGTTTCGATCTTTGGTCTTCTGTCTTCAAAGCAGGTTGACCACAAACAATCTGAAAGTGAGCTTTAGCTCTCCCAATCACTTCTGTGAAGAAAGATCCTGGAATATACACTGATTGTCATTAAAAAAGACTGTCCAATTTAGGTCCTTAGTAAGTCTACTGACAGATATAAGGTTACAGTCTAATTTTGGAACAAACATGACATCCTGTAAGCAGATCTTATCAGTAAGTTTAACATTTCCAAAACCTTGTGCACATGAAATAGATCCATCAGCAATCTTAATATTTTGGATCTGATGACAGGGTTTAAGGTGAGAAATAAGCCTTTTGTTACCAGTCATATATGAGGATGCCCCAGAATCAACAATCCAAGCATCACTACTGAGAGGTGAGTGGAATGTACCTGTTTTAGCATGAGTAGCTATGTCAGTGATGGAACTACCTTCCTTTTGCTGAGCAAGGAAGGCTTTGAAGACAGCAAACTGAGCATTCAAAGCAGTGTCCTTGTTCTCTTCTTCACTGACACGTTGCCCTGGATTTTCCTGGTTGGCTTGGAGGATTTTGAGGAGTTAGTCTTACCATGTAGTTTCCAGCAATTTTCCTTTGTGTGATTTGTGCGTTTGTAGTGGTCACAGAACAACTTTCATGTCTTCTCAGTAGGCCTTCTGTAGACCTCAGTAACCTCAGCAGGCTTCCTGACAACCATCAGTGCTGAGCTCTCAGTAGGGTGATCAGCAGGGTTGCTTTGTAGCATCACTTTTCTCCTGCTTTCCTCATGTTTGACTTCAGCAAACACAGACTTGAGATTGGGGAGTGGTTTAGTAGCAAGGACTCTTCCTCTAACATCATCAAGAGATGGGTTCAGTCCAGTGAGGAACTTGAATACCCTCTTTTTCTCAATGATGTCCCTGTACAAGGTAGCATCCCGTACATCATTCCATTGGTGAGTTTCCAACATATCTAGGTGTTGCCATGCCTTAGATAGTTGGTTGAAGTATTGAGTTACAGACAGATTCCCTTGCCTGTAATTTTGGATTTGAGCTTCAAGATCATAGACCTCAGATGTATTGTCCTTTTTTGAGTAAAGGTCTCTGGCATTGTCCCAGATTTCCTTTGCAGTATCATACATCATGAAGTTCTCACTGATCTCTTTTGTCATTGACCTCGTGAGGATGGTCATGACTTGGTTATTTTCTGTATCCCATGCTTAAAACTTGGGGTCAGTTTCAGCAGGGGCAGGTTTGGAGCCAGATAGGTATCCCATCTTGCTCTGGCCGGAGATATACATCTTCATAGACCTTGACCATAGCATGTAGTTGTTGCCATCAAGTCTATGATTCGTAAATGAAGAGTTTTCAGTGACCCCAGCCTGCTGAGGCTCTACTGAGGGTGAAGATGCTTCGGATAATGAAGACATTCTTGAAAAATTAGGAGAATTTGCAGCGGATTAAAGGAGAAGTGCCTCTGATACCATGAAGAGAGTTTGAGAAAGTAATAATACTAGAGTAAACTCAACTTATCTTTATTCATAATAAAAGAAGAATATAAATAGATACAAATATGGAGAGAATGTCCTAGTAGTGTCATGAGTGCTATGGGCGGCTAGTATGTGATAGGACGGTCCATATGCGGCTGGACATAAAGGCTAGGACATAATAAGACAAACTAGAGTTACTTTATGACATATTAATTGTTTATATCACACAATTAATATGTCATGTTACAAATAATGTGTACAAGTAAAGTGTTACACGAAATACAAAGGTAAAAAGAAATATTCATAATATTAAATATTATGTAATATTTCCACATGAACCAATGTTAGATAATTTTATACGAGTCTCTACAAAGTTAACAACTTTGATGATGAATAAAACTTTACGGTCCATGAGCTACTTTCTAAAAAGTAAGGGTAAAGACTTTAACTACTATTACTTGCCAAGTCTACAAGAAGATAAAATCATTACAATGAATCTACAAAACGAGATCTGTGATGAATTATATATAGTTATTCATCAAGAAGATTTTGATGTGGAGTTAAAACTTAATTATGAAAAACAAAGTTGTAAACAGGGGACAAAGTAAGATGTTTTTCAGGGATGGTCTTGGTGGGCACAAGAAAAACATATTTATACAGAGAGCATTGCTAGCAAATTTAAGAAGAAGACATAAGATAATTATAGCAAGAGCTACATTAGGAGTTACAGCTGAACTTATGTCAGGTGGGCAAACAACTCATGCTTTAAAAGTCCAATTAATTCAAATGATACAAGCATGTGCAATTACCACAACAAAGTGGAATGTACTCCACTTATACAACCAAAGGGCAAATCAAGATCTACTACAATTTCAATTTGGAAATTTGCTTTATCTTGACCCAACACCGCGTTTTTACGGCAAGAATTTCTTCTACCCAATTCTCCTACAGTTTTCAAGTCAACCCAGGTAAGAAATTTCTCCGCCTCCATTTCTGTCCAGCTCCCTATCAAGAAGGGTTCAGAAATTCTCAAGATATTTTCTCCGTTAGAGCTAAATCTTTTACGCTCCTGCAAAATTTCACTTCATCACTTGCTGCTGATGCATTGGGTGTCAAATACTTTGTTAAGGAATTCTGTTTGAATGTAAATGAAACTGGGATTTTGCAAATTACCTTCTCTGCTTCAAGGATGTTAAGGGTTAGCTCTAAAACAGTCTTTTACATGTGGTGTTTTGTTATAGGTACATGTGGCACTAAGATATAGATCCATGTGTAAGGTTGTTAGGTAGAGTGTACCAATTCTGTTATTTTGATATGCATAAGAATGTACTGTTCAAAAACATTATTCAGAAGAATCATAATAGATTTTCTCCTCTGGTATTCTGTCTTGGTAGCAGAGCACCACGGCGGCCATGTCTACCTCCGGCCAGCCGGCTGAATCAATACCTCCGGAGTCTGGATCTGTAGATCCTCTAACCACACCTCCACAACAAAACACACCGCCACCACAAACCAATGCTACAGTCACTGGTATCTCTGTTGTCAATTCCATTTCCGGTGGTTTTCCGACCACCGGGTTGTTCAGCTCACAAATATCAACCTCTGCAATTCCTATGCCATTTCTCTCAACCATCGGATAGTCTTCTCTACCTTCTCTTCCGGCTGTCCCAAGTTTCTTGCAGCCGAAACCACATTTTGGATCTAGCTTGTCTCAAACTGTTAATGTCAAGCTTGATCGGAATAATTATCTGCTATGGCGTTACACCGTTCTTCCAATCATCCGAGGGCACAAATTAGAGGATCATCTTCTAGGTCTGAATGTTCCTCCGATGTATCACACATCTGTTGCAGGTTACCTTTATCTTCCTTCTGGTGTTCGAAATTCGGCTTATGATGACTGGATGGCGGTTGATAATCTTCTCCTGGGATGGCTCCTTGGCTCCATGACGGAGCAAGCCCTCCAAGAAGTAGTTGGATGTAACTCTGTCCATGAGTGTTGGACCACACTGGAAACCCTGTTTAATAGTCAAGCTCAGGCAAAGATTCTGGAGTTCAAAGATTCCCTCACCAAAACTAACAAAGGGTCTCGTTCTATGCCTAATTATTTAGCCCAGATGAAAAGCTATGCTGATGGATTGGCAGCTGCAGGTTACCCTATATCTTCATCAGAACTTATTTTGGCTACTCTTGGAGGTCTACCCCGTGAGTATGAATCTGCAATCGTTAACATCACTTCCAGAGTTCAATCAATGAATTGGGTTGAGGTACAAGCCCAATTAACCACTCATGAACGGCTAATAGCCAGGTTTAATCCACCAGGATCCCTTGATTTGGGAAATCCTTCTGCTCATATGGCTCAATCTGGACAGAGGTTTCAATCTAGAGGTGGTAATAATCAGTTCAATAGGGGTAGAGGATCTGGTGGTGGCCGTGGTAGGTCTAGAGGAAGAGGAGGTTCTGGAAGAAATGGTTCAAATACTGGTAACAACTCTACTGCTAGACCAATCTGTCAAATCTGTGGAAAAACTGGTCATATAGCCTCATAATGCTGGCACAGATTTGAAGAAAACTTTGTTGCCCCTAATCAGAACTCCAATCAACAACAAAAGGGAGCAGATGGTCGCATATCTTCTTCGCACTGCAGACATGAACATGGATTCTGGATGGTATGCTGACAGTGGAGCCTCAAATCATGTTACTTCTGACCTTAGCAACTTGTCCTTGAGGTCTGAATATGAAGGTAATGATACTTTGGTTGTAGGTAATGGAAATCACTTGCATATTGCTCATACTGGTTCCTCCACTCTAAATCCTAATCTGCACTTGTCACATATACTTCATGTTCCACAAATTCAAAAAAATCTTCTTAGTGTGTCTAAGCTAACAGCTGATAATCCTGTTTTAATTGAGTTTTCTGCTTCTAAATGTGTTGTTAAGGATCAAGCCACAAAGAGAGTCATTCTGGAAGGAATCCTGGAAAATGGCCTATACAAGATTCTACCAGCCAAAGTCAGTAATCCTGCTCAATCCAGTTACAACACTCCTCAGAGCTCACTTCAATCCAGCAGTCTTTCAGCTTGTTTAGTTTCCCCTAGTAATCAAAATAATCAAGCCATTGTATGGCATAGGAGACTAGGTCATCCTTCAGTGAAGGTGTTGAATCAAGTTTTAAATCTTTGTAATGTGAATGTTGATGAACAATTACCTTTCTATTCTGATTGTCAATTTGGAAAACTTCATGCTTCTCCCTTTTCAGCATCTAATAGTAGAGCTTCTAAACCTCTTGAACTTGTGGTGCACACTGATCTATGGGGTCCTTCCCCCATCAGATCAACCTCTGGTTTTTTATACTACATTCATTTTATTGATGATTTCAGTAGGTACACTTGGATATACCCCTTAAAAGTAAAATCTGATGCTTTTGATGCTTTCCTTGTGTTTAAAAATCTGGTTGAAAATCAATTTGACACTAAGATAAAGACTGTGCAATCTGATTGGGGAGGGGAATATAGAACTCTAGCACCTTATCTTGCATAACATGGGATCAGGTTTAGACATCCTTGCCCTCATATTCACTCACAAAATGGGAGAGCAGAACGCAAACACAGACACATTGTTGAAATTGGTCTAACTCTCTTGTCTCAAGCCTGTTTACCCCAAAAATACTGGTGGGATAGTTTCCTACAAGCTGTCAGTCTGATTAATATCTTACCTACTCCTGTCTTAGGTCATGTGTCTCCCCATGAGGTTCTGTTCAAAAAAACACCTAACTATACCCTCATCAAAACTTTTGGTTGTGCCTGTTACCCATATCTAAGACCTTTTCATACTCACAAAGTCCAGTACCACTCTCAAAAGTGTGTCTATCTTGGTCCTAGTCATAGTCACAAGGGCCACAAGTGCTTAGACTCCACAGGCATAGTTTACGTGTGTAGAGATGTCACCTTCAATGAACTTGAATTTCCTTACAAATCCCTTCATCCTACTGCCAAACCTCATGGTACCTTCAGTCCCACTGTCCCTTTCCCATTATATTCTTCCCCTGATTCTTCTGTGGTTCCTCATGATCTTCCACAGTCAAATGAATCTGTTCCGGCTAGTCCCTGACGTGGCCTTTTCTAGTGCTATTTCAGTCCTTAACCGACAGTGTATCGGGTCAAACTGTAGTGCTAGTATGGCGAGTCAGGTGTCGAATCCTCAGGGAAACAAGGCAATTATTTAAGTGTGGTTAAACACCAAACAACTATTATTATCTCGATGAAAATCGCAGGTTTATCATACAAGTCACTATTCTACTAAGAAACAGAAAATGAATTCATAAATTAAAACTAAACCATTATAATATATATAAATACATAAATATATATAGTAATACATAAATAGTACAATATATATATACATATATATCAATATATAGATACCAATTTATTAAATACTTATAATTATTATAGAACTAGCCAAGATATATATAATTGAATTATTCAATCTTTTTAGCTTAATGAACGTGCTCGATCTTCCTTTTATTAGGTCCAATTGAGTAAATGAAACGGTGCACTCCTGAAGTTAACAATTCCTTCTCACACGAGCGTATGAAATTGTCATATGTTACATTGTCATCGTTCAATCTCCACAATCGCCCCATGCTAATCTCGATTAGTCTCGAGCAGTGCAGTACAAATCTACCCCGGATAAAAGAGGTTATTCCGTTTGTCGAGGCGGCGATGTTATTCAAAAGGCTCCGGTTGTCAGGCGGATCGATTTAACTTTCTCGGTGTTAGTTTCAATTAAACCATTGATTTTAACATTATTACGATCTCGAGCACAATTTTTAATAAGATTCACCTTTCCCAAGACAAATCTGCCCCCGGGTAGGAAATAGGATTCCGTTGTCACGCCCAGACGGCCAATTTTACCCTCCGGTTTTTCTATCATTTATCTCATATCCTAACTTCTGCGGTCGGTTCATCGTTAGGTTATATGTTGCGATTCATCTTGATTAATTACTTCAATCCGAATATTATCAATACGTTGCAAAATAGAAAAAGATTCAAATAACTCAATTTTAGTCAATTTTACTTAGACGACATTCATTTACCAAAAAGATCGAAATAATATGATTACATAATCTTGGCTAGTTAT
Organism: Gentiana macrophylla; assembly: GCA_026214975.1. Classification (NCBI taxonomy): domain Eukaryota; kingdom Viridiplantae; phylum Streptophyta; class Magnoliopsida; order Gentianales; family Gentianaceae; genus Gentiana; species Gentiana macrophylla. The sequence continues at coordinate 22,247,216 of CM047816.1, read as the reverse complement.
TAGATTTAGCCTAATAACATTATAATGATTAAAAAGATAAAAATAAAAATAACAAACATAACTACTTTAGAAATTTACCCGATTACAACTGTTGAATCAGAGGTCGTATTCTTCCGGACATTACAACGACTTCAGCAACATTGAACTTCCGATAATTTCCCGAGCATTATAACGATACTACTACATTATTTATGGCATAAGGCCTATATACATACATACTACTAAGAAAAAGAAGTTTAGAAGATATATTGGTACCCCCCTTTTTGTCTGCAAGTCTGCTGAATTTATAGGCCAAATTTTCCAGGGCCGGATCGATCCGAGGTGATGCCGGATCGATCCGGGAATAAAAAATATTATCCACTGGATTATTTTCTGCAGGATCACATGCTAATCATCATTATGTTTCCAACTGACAAGCCGGATCGATCCGAGGTTATTCCGGATTGATCCGGTTAGTATTTTTCCATAACTTGATCTGAAACTTGATAAAATCATAACTTGAGCTCTGGATCTCTAAATGACATGATTCAAGAAGCGTTGGAAAGCTCTTGAAAAGATCTATAACTTTCATGAAGGACTCTTCTTCATAAAATGCCTTTTTGATGTGCCATTTGTTCGTCGAGAATATAATTCGATAATAGTATCACGAACCGTTGATCCACTTGAACTTTAAGTCTCGTGGCACTTCCTTACTTCCTTCAAAAGATATGATTTTACTTCAAAAAGTGTCATCACTCGGGGTCTTGGTTTACCTAAAAATCTGTAATAAAATACCAAAAATACCCACGTAAGTCGACATTTACACTCCGGTTATTAAACGGTACAAAATTTATAACTTTTATTACTTTTACTAGATTTTTATAGTATTTAGATTTATTCATTACTATTAATATTTCATAAGATTATCGTTATAATTTCATATATTTTATATAGAAAGAGTTAATAAAATATACAAAACATCGTAATTTTTATCATATAAATGTTATACATCAGTCCCCAACCCTCCCCTAGTCCTCATGCTACTATAACTCCATCTCCATCTCCTACCTTCCCCCCTATCTCCACTCACAGCAGTCCTATCCTCCCACCAACTCCAACACACGTGAGTTCCTCCTCCCTGGTTCTTCCTCACCCTCACAAATTTCCATCGCTCTTCCACTTCCACTCATTTCCTATCTCCTAGTCCTCCTCCACCTCCCCCTAGATAGACATAATATGAAAACCAGATCCAAAAGTGGAGTGTTTAGGCCTAAACCAATTTTTACCCTTCTGTCTGAGCATCATGCTGGTGATTTCCACTCAGAACCAACCTCTGTGTCAGAAGCTCTAGCCTCTCCTCACTGGAAACAGGCAATGGAGGAGGAGTATAATGCCCTGGTGGCCAACCAAACTTGGGAGCTAGTGCCACCTTCTCCCACTCATCATCTTGTTGGCAACAAATGGATCTTTAAAACCAAACTCAAACCAGATGGCTCAGTGCTTAAATACAAGGCTAGACTCGTTGCAAAAGGATACTCACAGCAAGAGGGGGTGGATTACTCAGAAACTTTCAGTCCTGTAGCTAAAGCTGCCACAATCAGAGTTCTCCTAAGTATTGCTGTGACTAATCACTGGCACATCAAGCAGGTAGATATTAACAATGCTTTCCTAAATGGGAACTTACAAGAATCTGTCTACATGCCACAACCCACAGGTTTTCAGAATGAAATGAAACCAGACTATGTGTGCAAGCTGAACAAGGCTCTATATGGGCTAAAACAAGCCCCTAGAGCCTGGTTTGAAGAGCTAAGAAATCAGTTGATAAAGTGGGGTTTCAAACAAGCCATCTCTGACAATTCACTCTTCATTTTGAAAGCTGACTCTGTTGTCTTGTACATTCTTGTGTATGTGGATGATTTTCTTATTACAGGTAATTCTGAGCAATACATACAGAAGTTCATAAGGTTACTGCACTCCAGATTTCCTCTCAAAGAATTAGGTGAAGTCAGTCAATTTCTGGGAATGGAAGTCACTAGAGACTCAAGTGGTTTATTATATATTGTTTATCTTCATATTATTTGTTGTGTATATATAGTAACGTCCCTAGTATCAATCTGTGATAGAGAAACCATGATAGTGATTATGGTTGATGAGATCTCTAATCACTATAACAAGGTTGGTACTTAAATGTCTCTAGTCTTATGTATTATCAAATGAGACATTGATAGTATAATCAGACTAGCACGTATTGGATGTCTTCTATCTTTTAGAAGATAGGGATAGATCTCGTCTATCGAAGTGTAGAGACACTTGGACTGTACGTGGACGTGTATTAGGGAATGCGTACGTTAGACTGACCCACTTACATTAAGTGTCACATTATGTGGCGGTTGTGTAATTATCCTTTTGACCGAGTCTTCATGGCATCACGGGTGTGGATTGTCATGCTTTGACACTATTGAGATTTCTCCTAACCACGGGCGATCATGCGGTAGTGATTGGGTATGATATTGAAGCATGCGGAGTATACATGATTGGTCGTCCGGGAATCGCGTATCCTATGATTGGGATCGAATATCCGAAATGGCCTTCTTATAAGGAATGTCTAGCTCTCGAGAATCTTTGCAAAGTGGGAGTAAATGTGTTACTCCGAGAGAGCGTGATATCCAGATTATAAGATACGATCGTCAATGTATTGACACTCGAGATACGATCGTATGGATATTATTACAAATGATAGGATTGTAAGTTACACGTAATCGCTTCACATGAAAGGTAGTAGTCATTGCTTTTGACTCTTCCAATAATTGGGGGTCACGGTGTGTTGCTAGACGCTATCCCGTGATCGTTAGGTATGAAGGGCATTTTAGTAAATTGCACTTTGTGTCTACGGCCAACATATTCGGAAGCCTATCGGGTCACACACATATGAACATCGAGTCGGATTAAAATGCGGTTATAGTTGATAACCAAATAAGGAAAGTTTATCTCAGACTATAAAGGTTATAGTGGTAAATTAATATGGTGGTATTTATTTATTATGAATAAATAAAATACAAGATATTAATTATATACAAATTATATTAATTAAAGAATATTCCGAAGTCAATTTGTTGACTAATGGGCGCCACTTTTAAGTGTATGAGATACACTTGGATTGTGCACTTTAATTAATAAAGATTTCCATAATATTAATATAAGATATTAATTGATTTTGAAAAAATAGATTTATGGTAATAAGATAATTATAATCAATATAGGATATTGGTAAAATAAATTATAATTAAAGAGATAAATCAATCTAGTTGATTTTCTTTATTTTATTGGAAAAATGTTTTCTTCTCCTCCACACATCATATGGGGCGCCACCTCCTCTATAAAAAGGAAGTGGGTGTCAAGCTCTTTGGTACATCACAATTGCAAGAGTTCATAATTCTTGTGTAAAATAGAGAGCCTTCCATAGTGAGTTTGTGAGGGAAGAAAAGGTCCGGTCTAGCAGCCGGAGTTTTTCCGATAGCAATCCAAGGAGGATTCCGGCGAGGGGTTCGTGTGGATTAGCGATAGAGGCCGGACGCGTGGACGGCTTGCGCATTGAACTACTCTCCGTTGGCGGTCAAAGCGACGATCTTATAGATCATCTGAGGTATAACCGTCAAACTACTTAACGTGTTTATTGCATTAAACGAAGAACGATCTAGAAAAGGAAATCAAAATTTTAAATTCATTTGCGTTAAACTAGTGATTTCTAACATGGTGGTATCGAGAGATGACTTCGAGCTTAAGCAATAAGCATAATTTAAATGCGTAGTATTTAATCAATAGATGCAAGATTTAAATCACGAAACGTTAAAAAAAAGGGTTCATGGGGGTCAGCCGACTGGCGGCGCCCCCCTTCCTCTGCGGCGGCGGAATCGGCGGCGGCGGCGGTGGCCCTAGGGCTGCCGTGGTCGATCGTATCATCTTCCAATGGGGAGATCGACCCTTTTCGCGTTTTGTGATATTTATTGTGCATAGATATCTCGTTTGTTTAGTTGTGTCATATGGCCAACCAATGGTTCAAATAGTTTGGACCATTGGGAAACCATATGGCATATTGGCCTTTCCAAATTTTGATTTGGAATAGGCTCAGCCCTTTCCAAATATTTGATTTGGAATAGGCTGAGCTTCAGCCACTTCCAAAATTTTGATTTTGGAAAGTGGCAGTGCCTAAACTAAAACTATTTGGCCTTTCCAAATATTTGATTTGGAATAGGCTCAGGCCTTTCCAAATATTTGATTTGGAATAGTTTAGCACAGCCACTTCCAAAATTTTGATTTTGGAAAGTGGCTGTGCCTAAGCTAAATTTATTTTTGGAAAGGAAACAAATAGGAGACTTAGTAATTTTAATTTTGTTTTGAATGGTTCAAATTTAATTAAAATTGAAATCGATTTAAAATTAAATGTTAATTTTAATTTTCGATTAAGTCATATAATTAATTAAAAGTTATTTAATTATTTGATGTGATAAAATAAAGACGCATGAGTAGTTAAAATTAGAATTTGATCTTTTTCATAAGATAAAATTGTATGGATTAGATGTGTAGATATAATGTGATTATATGGACCCCGATTGATCATGGACTCGACCAATAGGATAGATGGGAATGTTTTCTTTATTTGGGTTTTGAAAATTGTCCTAGGCCGTTATGAAGAACGTGACCTAGTTTACTTTTGCAATTATCCCATTCCCGTTAGCTCCCCCCCGTGTGCGGCGGGTGTAATTATTTATTATGTAACAAGAATGGAGCAAGAAGTTGAAGACCAAGAAGAGATAAAGAACCCATTGGCGTCACAAAGAATAAAGATCCTATTGGCGGTTGCGAGATACCCTTAGTTTGTGACCAGCGGTTTCGCTGGGTTTGTATTCTAAACCGCACTCTAGAAAAGTCCATGATCATACCGGTTATTTTATGCGCGGAATGTTGTGTATGTTTTACTTTATATGATATAGTAGTAATATGCACATAGTAGATGAGACCATAATTAAACCAAATTAATTAAGTGAATTAATTTAAAATTATTCCCACGTCAAAAATCAAGTCGGAATTGCCTCCCCATATTATAACGACGGTGAAGAGCCCTTGTTCGGACCCAACTCACCAGCCAAAGCGGGGGTTGACCTACCTCGGGCATATCGTCGTTATCGAGATATGATCGAAAGAGATCTCATGAATATTGGGGTTAAGACTCAACTAAGAATTCTCTCTCGCCACCACCCCAAAGCGGGTCGTTTGGATTTAGAGGCAAGGGTTTGGCTATTTTTCATAAGATGAAATATTGTCAAAGAGTTGACTAGTCAAACAACAAGAATCGTATAAGATACGATCGACAAATCATTGTCCATTGTTTAATTATCTTTCGCCCATCACCAAAGTTGGGGGTCGGGATAGTTCGATGGGATCTTGCCCACTAAAGGAATTATTTTCTTGAAAGCCAATAGGAATAGTTGGCTAGTGGGAGTAAAACCTTATAGATTTATTAAGTGCAAATTTAGGGTTTTTATACATGAGCTTTTACTTATTCTATCTTTATTTATTGTTGTAGAAAATGTCAAACAAATTGAACCTTCGTTTTATCATCGAAAACAAGCTTGACGAGACAAATTTTCTCGATTGGGAAAGAAACCTCAAAATCGTTTTGAGGCATGAGAAGATTGGCTATGTCTTGGGCGAGGCCCTACCGGAAAAGCCCGGCTTGAGGTTCGAATTTGCGCAGATGTTGTCGAGAAGTACAACAAGCACTCGCTTCGACAAAGATCGATGCTACATGTATCATGCTTGCTTCTATGACACCGAATCGCAGAAACAAAGATGAGTCTATGGACGCCTACTCTATCATGGTCCACCTAAAGGAACTTTATGCTTCTCGAGTCTCGCCTTTGACCGAGAGGTACGAGGTCTCAAGGCCCTATTTAGTTGTAAGATGGCATCCGGGATTTCTTTGTGGGGGTCACACGTGCTTAAAATGATCGGGTACATAGAGAGGCTTGGAAAGTTGGGCCACAAGTTGGAACGAGAGTTGAGTATTGACTTGATTCTCGCAATCTCTACCGATTCATTCTCATGCATTCGTGATGAACTATCACATGAACAAGATAGATTGCTCACTTGCGGAGTTATTGAACATGTTGAAGACTGCTGAGGGCACTGTAGGGAAGGGAAAGCAAGTGTTGCTGGTCACTTCGAGCAAGGGCAAGGCAAAAGCCCAAAAGAAGTCCAAGAAGGTGAAGGCTGCACCTAAGCCAACGCCTAAGATAGCGAAAGACAAATCCAAGGATGCTTGCTTCCATTGCGGTGAGACCGGACATTGGAGGAGAAACTGCAAAGGCTTCTTGAGTACCAAGAAGAAGCATTCTGATGCTTCGACTTCGTGTATATTTATGATTGAGATCAATATTGCTTCTTCTAAGTCTAACCACTTTGGGTATTAGATCATCTGGTTGTGGTTCTCATATTTGTACTGAATATGCGAGCACTAAGAAGAACTAGAGATCCGAGGAAATGAGAGGTGGGCCTACGGCGTTGGAAATGGGAGTGTGTTCTTTGCTCGCTTGGCCGTAGGAGTTTATTTTCTTTCATTGCCCAAGTGGGCTAGTACTAGAACTCAATAATCGTTATTTTGTTCCCTGCTCTTTACGAAGAGCATTATTTCTATTTCCGCATTAGATGTTGATGGTTTTTCATTTACGTTTGAGAATAAATGTTGTTCTTTTTCACATGATGGAATCTTTTATGGTACTGGCATACTTAGCAATGGTCTCTACATATTAGATATGAATGTTGACGTACTTAATATAAATAACAAGAAAGCCAAAACAAATGACTTGAATGAATCCTACTTATGGCATTGTAGACTTGGCCATATAAATAAGAATTGCATTTCCAAACTCCATAAAGATGGAATGTTGGATCAATTCGACACGAATCGCTTGACGATGCGAAGCTTGTTTACTTGGCAAGATGACAAAGTCACCTTTCAAATGGCAAAGGATAAGATCCAATGAATTGCTTGAGCTCATACATACCGATGTGTGTGGCCCAATGTCAATTCAAGCCAAAGGAGGATACTCTTATTTTATCACCTTCACTGATGACCATTCTCGCTATGGTTATATATACTTAATGAAGTATAAGTCTGAAGCCTTTGAAAAGTTCAAGGAATTCAGAAGTGAGGTGGAGAAACAACTAGGTAAAGAAATCAAAACACTTCGATCCGATCGAGGCGGAGAACACCTAGATGGAGAGTTTCAAGATTATTTGAAGGAGAATGGGATTCTACCTGAATGGACTCCTCCCGGAACGCCACAAATGAATGGCGATTCGAGAGGAGGAACCGCACCTTGTTAGACATGGTGCGATCCATGATGAGCTACGCAGATTCGTCCAAAATCATTTTGGGGTATGCTCTAGAAACCGCATCTCGTGACATCGAACCGAGTTCCATCAAAGACGGTTGACTCTACGCCATACGAGGTATGAACTAAGAGAAAAGCGAGCCTAGGTCATCTAAAACCTTGGGGTTGTCCGACTTACGTGAAGTGGATGATGCACGACAAATTAGAGCCTGTGTCGACAAATGTCTATTTGTGGGATATCCTAGGAAACCAAAGGTACCAATTTTACCATCCCGAGGAACAAAGGTGTTTGTTGCCAGGATCGGCCACTACGGAGAAAGAGTTTATTCTGGATAGGGTCGGTGGGAGTAAAATTGATCTTGAAGAAATTCGAGAACCACTTACGGATAATAGTCGGTTGATGGAAGTAGAGGACTTGCCACACATGAGATATGACACCACCTCTACCGTGGACACACTAGCACCTCGAAGATCCACGAGGAACGCCGTGAACCTGGAAGGTACACAGCGTATATCTCATGGAAGATGAGGACCCTAGAACTTATGAGGAAGTGCTATTAAGGCATGACAAAGAGAAATGGTTGGAAGCCATGGATTCGAAATGGAATCCATGAAAGACAACCAAGTTTGGAACTTAGTTGATCCACCTGAGGGAATAGTTCCCATAGGGTGTAAATGGGTCTTTAAGAGAAAGACCGACATGGACGGTAACGTGACTACCTACAAGGCTAGGTTAGTGGCAAAAGGTTATAAGCAAAGACAAGGAGTTGACTATGATGAAACTTTTTCGCCTGTTGCCATGTTAAAATCCATTAGAATTTTGGTCGCTATTACAGCATACCATGATTACGAAATCTGGCAGATGGATGTGAAAACAGCTTTCCTTAACGGGAACCTGTCTGAGGAAGTGTATATGACACAGCCTAAGGGTTTCACAACCAATGACGCCAGGATGGTGTGTAAACTGCAAAGATCCATTTATGGATTAAAGCAAGCTTCTCGGAGTTGGAATCTTCGCTTTGATGAGATAATCAAACATGAGCCCCGTGTTTACAAGAAGGTTAGTGGGAGTGCCATTGTGTTCTTAGTGCTTTATGTAGATGACATATTGCTCATAGGGAATGATGTGCCTATGTTACAATCAGTCAAAGCTTGGTTATCCAAGAACTTCTCAATGAAGGACTTGGGTGAGGCAGCCTATATTCTAGGAATAAAGATCTATAGAGATAGATCTAAAAGGTTGCTTGGTCCTGGTCGCAATCCACCTACATAGACAAGATCTTTGAAGAGATTCGGCATGGAGCGACCCAAGAAAGGATTGCTTTGCCCATGTCACATGGGGTCTACTGTCAAAGGAATGAGTCCTAAGACAGAGAGGAGGAAAGGGCACAAATGAGTAAAGTCCCTTATGCTTCGGCAATCGGGTCTATCATGTATGCCATGTTATGCACAAGAGACCAGACGCCTCGCACCCTCTTAGTATGACTAGTAGGTACCACCCAATCCAGGTGAGGGTCACTGGATTGCTGTCAAGAATATCCTTAAGTACATGAGACGTACTAGGGATATGTTCCTGGTTTTCGGGAACGATGATTTAGTATTACGAGGTTACACAGATGCCAGTTTCCAAACTGACAAGGATGACTTCAAGTCGCAATCTGGATTTGTTTTCACGCTTAATGGCGGAGCAGTGAGCTGGAAGAGTTCCAAGCAGGAGACTACTGCGGACTCTACAACGGAAGCCGAATACATAGCAGCCTCGGAGGCGGCAAAAGAAGCAGTTTGGATGAAGAAGTTCACATCGAACTTGGTGTGGTTCCCTCCATCAAGGTCCAAGTGCCTCAGCATTGTGATAATAATGGAGCGATATCTCGCCTAAGGAACCAAGGTCTCATCGTAAGTCCAAACATGTGCTACTGGCGCTATCACTTGATTAGAGATAGTAGATAGAGGATATGTAAAGATAGAGAAAGTCCACACGAGATAATAACATAGCCGATCCGTTAACCAAGGCATTGTCTCAAGCTAAGCATGAGAAACATGTTCACTTGCACGGGCTTAGGCATATGGGTGATTGGCTTTAGGCCAAGTGGGAGATTGTTGGAAATGTGTCCTAAACCCAATCGGGTTGGACCGGATCCGACCGGGTCGGGTCGTTCTGATCTATTTAGTTCATGTAATAACTTTATTATGATTAATAAAAAGCACTTATGTTATTATATATTGTTTATCTTCATATTATTTGTTGTGTATATATAGTAACGCCCCTAGTATCAACTGTGATAGAGAAACCATGATAGTGATTATGGTTGATGAGATCTCTAATCACTATAACAAGGTTGGTACTTAAATGTCTCTAGTCTTATGTATTATCAAATGGGACATTGATAGTATAATCAGACTAGCACGTATTGGATGTCTTCTATCTTTTAGAAGATAGGGATAGATCTCGTCTATCGAAGTGTAGAGACACTTGGACCGCACGTGGGCGTGTATTAGGGGAATGCGACGTTAGGGATCGACTCCACTTACATTAAGTGTCACATTATGTGGCGGTTGTGTAATTATCCTTTTGACCGAGTCTTCATGGCATCACGGTGTGGATTGTCATGCTTTGACACTATTGAGATTTCTCCCAACCACGGGCGATCATGCGGTAGTGATTGGGTATGATATTGAAGCATGCGGAGTATACATGATTGGTCGTCCGGGAATCGCGTATCCTATGATTGGGATCGAATATCCGAAATGGCCTTCTTATAAGGAATGTCTAGCTCTCGAGAATCTTTGCAAAGTGGGAGTAAATGTGTTACTCCGAGAGAGCGTGATATCCAGATTATAAGATACGATCGTCAATGTATTGACACTCGAGATACGATCGTATGGATATTATTACAAATGATAGGATTGTAAGTTACACGGTAATCGCTTCACATGAAAGGTAGTAGTCGATTGCTTTTGACTCTTCCGATAATTGGGAAGTCACGGTGTGTTGCTAGACGCTATCCCGTGATCGTTAGGTATGAAGGGCATTTTAGTAAATTGCACTTTGTGTCTACGGCCAACATATTCGGAAGCCTATCGGGTCACACACATATGAACATCGAGTCGGATTAAAATGCGGTTATAGTTGATAACCAAATAAGGAAAGTTTATCTCAGACTATAAAGGTTATAGTGGTAAATTAATATGGTGGTATTTATTTATTATGAATAAATAAAATACAAGATATTAATTATATACAAATTATATTAATTAAAGAATATTCCGGAAGTCAATTTGTTGACTAATGGGGCGCCACTTTTAAGTGTATGAGATACACTTGGATTGTGTGACTTTAATTAATAAAGATTTCCATAATATTAATATAAGATATTAATTGATTTTGAAAAAATAGATTTATGGTAATAAGATAATTATAATCAATATAGGATATTGGTAAAATAAATTATAATTAAAGAGATAAATCAATCTAGTTGATTTTCCTTATTTTATTGGAAAAATGTTTTCTTCTCCTCCACACATCATATGGGGCGCCACCTCCTCTATAAAAAGGAAGTGGGTGTCAAGCTCTTTGGTACATCACAATTGCAAGAGTTCATAATTCTTGTGTAAAATAGAGAGCCTTCCATAGTGAGTTTGTGAGGGAAGAAAAGGTCCGGTCTAGCAGCCGGAGTTTTTCCGATAGCAATCCAAGGAGGATTCCGGCGAGGGGTTCGTGTGGATTAGCGATAGAGGCCGGACGCGTGGACGGCTTGCGCATTGAACTACTCTCCGTTGGCGGTCAAAGCGACGATCTTATAGATCATCTGAGGTATAACCGTCAAACTACTTAACGGTCTTATTGCATTAAACGAAGAACGATCTAGAAAAGGAAATCAAAATTTTAAATTCCGCTGCGTTAAACTAGTGATTTCCTAACAGTTCAGTATTACCGGTTGAAGATACTGGTTTGTTTCGAAGCTGGAGTGAGGATGTTGATTACATGTTTGCATCATCTGGATTTCAGCAAATAAAACATATGTTGCCTGCCCCTGCATATATTACACCTCCCTTCCTTGCACCACTAAAAATCTACCAGACATCAAGGATATTCAACAAGGGTTTGCACTCAATGAAGAAACATCATGTCACTTGGAAAATACCTGTGGATTTAGGCTTTTGTTACTTGTTGAGACTTCATTTCTGCTCATTCATAGGTGAGAGTTCAGAAGGTAGCCCAACGGATTTCAGTACTCTTATACAGAATGATATTGCTTCCGAACTTTACTGCTACCTTTTTCAGTACTCTTATACAGAATGATAGTACTGAAATCCAACTTATAAGAGTACTGAAATCCAACTTATAAGAGTACAGAATGGTAGCCCAATGGGTATCTTGAACTTTACTGCTACCTTTTTGTTTCCAACTTCAATTTCTTCCGAACCCTCGCCGGAACCTCTTACAGATCGAAAATGCTTCCTCAACATGTCCCTTAAACTTTACTGTCCTTCAAACTATAATCAAGCGTTCGGCTATCATGATACGAGATTCTCGCATGCGCCGGAGGTCCAGGGTATAGGATCGGAAGGGAAATGGGAACGAAAAGAAAAACGTGTTTTCCTTTTCTGACAGAGACGGAGACACGCACTAAACCGAGTCATAAGGGCAAAATAGATCATAACGATTAATTTTGTCTTTATTGGAACTAAATTAGTAAGAGTAAAGCTTAGTAAGTGACAAAAATGTGGATTTAAAGCTAATTTCATGTTTTTATTATTCCTAAAATATTTTATAGATATAGTAGCTCTCTAGTTGTGAGACTTTTAACTTTATTTTCAACAATTCCCTAAAATTAACACAATTTTTTTCAACAACTACTGCATGTCATTATTCAACAACTACTGTATGTCAATGAGTAATTTAAACATTTATTTGTAAAATTTATAACATTCAACCGATTTTTTAATTTATGTGTTTTAAAATGATTTATATTTTTAGAGGGAAGAAATACCGGTATATATTGATAAAAATAATGAAAGGTAGGTGGAGTATGCAAAAAAAAAAAAAAATGAAAGTCACAGCCCGTGATACTACATTAGGGGCATGTGTTTAAGAAGCCTCTTTGACCAAAAACATTGTCTATATAATTTTTTGGGAACATGTTCTTACCTTTATGACTCCTACCAAACATTTTCACCCAAGTTGTCCAAAATGCCCCCCGAGCCCTAATTTCCCCCAAACCCCTAATTCGATTTTATAACCCTAAAACCCAATTCGGAATTATAATTGGGGATTTAACCCGACCCAGTCCCCAAATCATAATCCCCCAACCCTAATTTAACCCACCCGACGTTATATATGCTGAAAATCAGAAGAAAATTAAACCTCCATTTCACCCCGCCATTCCACCTCCTTCACACCCTCATCTTCTCCTTTAAAGAAGATAGCAAGTTTGAGTTGACAACATCTCGGGTTGATATCATTATATGAAAGTACATTGAAGGTGAAACAGAGACGACGAAGTACACTGAAGAACGTGGACGGCGAAGCAGTTTGAAGCTCCGGTTAGCAAACAAAGAAGGTAGTTTTGTTGATTTACTGATTTTTAATTGTGTGGCTGTCATTGTTCTTCGAATTAGCAAACAAAGAAGGTGAATTGAGAATTTAGTTATTATTTATATTTTTTGGGTTTTTGGGAAAGACGAATAATGGCCTTTAAAATCCAGTCATGTTCTTTTTTAATCCGTAATTTATCGTAATCGTTGTATTGAATTGAACTAAAGTAGGAAGACTGTGAAGAAGTTGTTGGTGCGTCATGGTTAAGGAAGGCTCGGAAGAAGTTTTGTTTTATGTTTGTTACCCGGTTGAGGTTGAAAAGAGTGTGATGATGGTGTTTGGTCGTGGAAGTACGTAGGATGTGAAACAGACGAAGTGACGACTATTTTAAACCTCCCAAAGAACATTTCATTTGATGGATTGTGTTTGATCTTAGATTTTCTACAGAAATTTTTAGGGCCGGCCCAGGAATTTTTTGGGCATAAGGCCAAGTCGTCGTTTTATGCCTTTTAGTTCAAAATTTCATAATTATTTATTCGAATTAGCCCAGGTAAAAAACATTGGGTCTTTATCGGTTCGAGTAATTTTTTTTGAGACTTTATCAATTCAAATAAAATAAATTAAAACATTATATTAAGTTGGATCGATTTGGATCTACACGAATTTTTTTTTAGGTCCTCGGGCACCGTTGGGCCTAAGACCTAAATCTCGACCGCCTTAGTGTTGGGACGGCCCTGGACATGATGTTTCTTTGTCCAATAAATATTTTTTTTATTGTTTGTTTTATGGGTGTGTCGTAAGTGCGCAATCAAGAAAATGGTATCCGGCAAAGTTGGCACAGGAGAAAAGGTAGTAGTAATTTTTATTTATTGTTTGTTTTTTTGGGTTTGTCTTAAGCACTCAAGAAATTGATATTCGGCAAAGTTGCCACATAGTAGAAAAGGTAATTGACGAAGTCGGTTTTTTCCGGATAAAGCAATAAGGTTAACGGATCTAGTGATAGTTCTCTGGTCGCCAATAAACGCCGAACGGGGTTAGGGATATTGATGATAGTATGACTGAACTTGAGTTATCCTCAAGCTGCCTACGTATCCAATGAGTATTTAGAATCAAGTCGGCCGTAGTTCTTGCAGTGGTTTATATAGAGAGTTTAAACCCTAATTTTGCTGTATCCTCCAAGGATTCGGTTAAAATTAGATTTGATATGAACCCCTCATTAATAGGAGATAATGCCTCTTTTATATTTAGTTCGGAATCAGAGCCTTAATGAGGCTAGATTCATTCCCCACGTTTATCCTTACTTTGTGGAAACGCGCGTATGAATGTTTGACCGCCGGACTGTTGGCCGGATCGGCATGGTCGCGCTCTCTGCGATACTTTTAGAGACCGACCGTCCGCGGTGGTTAAGATTAAGGGGAGGCCGCTCGCCTCGGGTCTATTGTGGACCTTGGTCGGACTTTTCTCTCTGGTCGGGAGACTTTCCCTACTCCACTTGAGCTTAGCCAATACTTATCTCGACACGTGGCTTTGGCCAAGCCGCCCATCGTCATAAGCCCCCTGTGTCGACTGGGTCTTTAGCCCGGGCGTCTGTTTCGACAGCACTTTGGTCGTGGATCGGCGGCTCTTCCCGTTGGAGCCGATCAAACACGCGGCGTCACATATATTATTACGTTTGTCATTATTAGTACGGGAAACGAGGCGTCAGTACTTGCTGACGTCAAATGGGCCGTTAACCAAGGCGTCGCTTGGGGTTATAACCTGTCTCTTCAAACGTCCGTTCTCCATTATTATTGCCGTTTTTAAGTTCAAGCTGGGTAAAACTGAAGTCTTTCTCCTCTTCCATTTCTGCAAGTAAGTACTCATTCTATCTTGGCATTTCTGATTTTTCTTTAATTTGCGATTTATGAGGGTGAGATCCTCCACTCCTTCCGACGAGTCAGTTGATAGAGAATTGAGCCCTAAATATTTTGATTTTGAACCTGGAGGGGTAGCCGCCGCCCAACCCCTTTTTACTTTGTCTTGTCCGGCTACTTCTCCGGCCATTCCTTACCTATATAATCTGTTAGCTGGGCTTGTCCCTAGACATACTGTGTCCCCTGTCCCTAGGGATTCTGCGTTTGTGAGACACCTTAAGGCCGTTTCCGCAACCAAATCCACATGGGTAGTTTTGGAATCAAATCCATAATCTCCCAACACACTATCGATTATCTCTGTAACCAATATCACATAGATGCAACCAGATTTGCTCCCCGCATTCCTATTAGTCCGCCATCGAAAACTGACGCACGGGTCGTCGGCCGGTATGCGTCTGAGCCTCCCCCTGACTACTGTGCAGTTTATAAGGAGCAATTTGAATGTGGCATGAGGTTGCCTCTATGTCCTGCTATTGTGGCCACTCTCCGCCACTATCAATTTGGAATTGCCCAACTTGCCCCAAATGGGGTTCGGTGCATAATAGGCTTTGCTATCGGTGCCGTTTGGTACGGACTAGGTTCTCTGTTGGGCTATTTCGGACGTTTTACCGGCGCTGCAAGGTTCCCAACTCTCCGGGGTGGTACTATTTTCTTCACCGACCGGGTCCTCTACTAGATATTCTATCCAAAGACGCTGGAAAACATCTTTTAAGAGATGGAAGGAAAGGTTCTTTTTTGTTCGTCACGAGGGAAATGCCCGACTGGGCAGATGGAAAACCGCGACGCTCGATAAGGACGAAACTCCTGATATGGCCGATCTGAAGGACTGGATCCAAGTTATTAGAGAGTTGGATATCTCCATGGACTGCCAAAACTATCCTTCCGAGCTTATTGATCGAGCTCGGTTACATGAGGCTGGACCCGAGCCCTATGCACCACTTACAGAGAATGAAGAGAAATCTTGTAGGATCTTGCTGTAACTGTTGATTTCTTTTCTACTTATATAATTGTATGTCACGTATCTTACTTTTGTTTTCCTTGCTTAGTGGCCGACTTGGCACATTTACTGTCTGGAGCAGGAGCTAGAACTGACGATGTTCAGCCTGAAGAAGCTTTGGTCGGTCATACAACCCAGATTGATCCTGAACCTTTACCGACCCGATCATCCGGTGCGGTGCTTGACCCTGCCGCCGTCCAATCCCTTGCTTAACAGTCTGATGACACCGTGCGCAACCCTCAACGGTCTGGGGAGGAGGATATGATTGCTACTGATCTTCCCTCCGACCAAGAGGAGGTTTCTGGTCTAGTCCCACTGCGCCGATCAGATCAGGCGGCTCCATCATCTACCATAGAGCCATCTCGTAAGAGAGGACGTTCCAGCCTACTTATGACCGGATCCGCCGGAGGCGGACAAGGTGAAGCTTCCACGATTCAAGCCGCTCTCCATTCTATGTCCATTGTAGACTTAGCTGAGATGGTACGATTTATTACGTCTCTCTCTTCGCTGATGTTTTTTTTTTTTGCATACTTGTACGCATATTTACTTATATGCATATTTACTCACCCTATGGTCATGCTCGATCAGGGTGCTCGTATCGGTCAAGAGGTATTTGACCGTTTAGCCAAGTCCAAAGTTGTTGCCGTGAGAACGAGAGGACAGTATCTGAGCTGAAAGCTTCTAAGAAAAAGTATAAAGACTTGTATGAGTCCAAGAAAAAGGGCCTGGTCGATCTCAAGACTAAGCATGACCTGGAGATGCAGGCTCTACGAGCGGCACATGCAACAGAGGTGCAGAATTTGGAGGCACAACTGACCACTGAGGCAGAGGAGAAGGCAAGGGTTGAAGAGAGTCTCAAGGCGGCGCAACCGCTCAAGCGCCTGGAGAGTTCTCGTCCCCTACACTTGTGGCCAAGGGCATCCGGGACTACTACAGTACTGCCCATTTTGATGGGGTCCCTCTCTGATCTTCTTATCCCTATTGTCAATCATAGGTACTCGATGGGGATCGACGATGCTCGGGCACAGTTTGATAGTCTCGACCTTTCAAAGTTGAAGAATGCGAGTTTGTATAAACCGGGCATGGGGCAGATGTACAACGAGCGTCTCCAGGAGCTCAAATCGGGGATTGATATTGTCCAAAAATACCCTGCTCTTCCTCCTCCTAAGCCGGCCACTCAAGCAACCTCTGTGCCTCCGGAAAAAGATTCCTCAGCTGGTGGCTCCCAGCCTAAGTCTGTTTGATATGTTATGACCTGCTCTGCGGTCTGTTACTTTTGTATTTGTAAAAACTTGATGAAATTTTTATTTATAAAAGGGGAGAGCACTCATGGCTGTTCCTTTTTGACTTTATTTTACCTGTCTTTGCTTTGTCTTGTCTTTGTGCGGCCCCCTCAAGCATGGTCTGTTTATTTCTGACATAGCATGCATGAGAGTTATTTTTTACTTGTTTGATCCTTTTGAGACGGTTTTCGCGGCTTTAACCCCATAAGGCTTTTTCCGAGCATAGTGTGCCTTTGTCGTTGAATTCACGCAGCGCCACCCTCCGAGCTTAATCGCTCTTTGCGCTTTATTATTTTTATTTATTATTTGTATAGCGCCTACCACGAGCTTACTCTGCCTTTGGAAGTTTAATTTTTATGGTGCTCGAGCCCGAGCTTATTCTGCTCTTGTCAGTTTAATTTTAATTGCGCTCAGTCTCTGAGCTTATTCTGCTCTGAGCAGTTTGTTTTTTATCACGCTCAGCCTCTAAGCTTATTCTGCTCTTGGT
Organism: Gentiana macrophylla; assembly: GCA_026214975.1. NCBI lineage: Eukaryota > Viridiplantae > Streptophyta > Magnoliopsida > Gentianales > Gentianaceae > Gentiana > Gentiana macrophylla. The sequence goes on along the minus strand of CM047816.1, from coordinate 22,229,624 downwards.
AGTTTAATTTTAATTGCGCCACTCTCGAGCTTATTCTCGCCTCGAGCAGCGGTTTGATTTTTATCGCGCTCAGCCTCTGAGCTTATTCTGCTCTTGGCAGTTTAATTTTAATTGCGCTCAGTCTGTGAGCTTATTCTGCTCTGAGCAGTTTGATTTTTTTATCGCTTTCACCTCTAAGGTTATCTCGCTTGGCGCTTTAATTTTAATGTAGAAACCATGTATATAAAGGTTATATAATAAATCAACGCAAATTTTATTGAACAAATAAATGGTTGCCAAGGCAACTTATTACACAGTCACATACTACGGATAATAATTAAAAAAGAGTAAACAGCCTTGAACCTGTCTTAGGTGTAGAATCGTCTTAATTTGGCTGAGTTCCAACTTCATGGAATGGTCTTCCCTTGAGCGTTTGCTAACTGATAGGCGCCCTTCCCGTGCACCTTGATGACCTTGTACGGACCTTCCCAATTTGGCTTTAGCTTGCCCTGAGGGTCCTATCTGCTAATTTCATTCTTTCGAAGGACCAAATCCCCTACCTTAAAGTACAAATCTTTCACCCTAGCATTGTAATATTGTGCGATCTGTTGCTTGTACTTAGCCATTCTTATTAGAGCTATATCACGAGTTTCTTATAACTCATCTTTCAGGTGTCTGAGCTCAGTCTCTTGATCGATCTGGCTATACAGCTCTGCTCTGGGCGAAGGTAACCCAATCTCTGCCGGGATAACTGCCTCACATCCGTATGATAGCAGGAACGGGGTTTCGCCCGTGGCCGAGTTAGGCATCGTCCTATATGCCCAGAGGACATTGGGCAATTGCTCTACCCAGTGCTCGCCTTCTTCTTCTAACCTCTTTTTCAACCCTGTCTTGATCTGTTGGCCTGCTCAACCTGCCCATTTGCCTGTGGATACCCTATGATGTGAAGTGGGCCGAGTTATTCCATGTTCTCGAGCACCATTCTCGACAAACTCTATCCTCAAACTGAGTACCATTGTCTGATATCAAATGCTTAGGGATTCCATACCGACAGACCAAATTTTTCCATAGGAACTTTTGAATTCCTCTACCTGTTATCGTTGCCAATGGTTCTGCCTCTACCCATCTAGTGAAATAGTCAATAGCTACCACCAGAAACTTCATGTTACCTGGTGCTCTGGGCAAGGGGCCGACCAGATCTACTCCCTATTGGTCAAAAGGCCACGGGGATACCAGGGGGACGATTTGTTGTGACGGTTGGTGTCTGAGATTGTCATGTACTTGGCATGTCTTACAGGACATCACCAATTCACGAGCATCTGCTCCCATGGTCGGCCAGTAGTATCCGAACAGCCTGCATTTCCGAGCTAAAGCTCTAGTTCCTATATGACTTCTGCAAATTCCCAGATGGATTTCTCGAAGGAGGTAATTCCCCTCTTCCTCAGTGGCACAACGTAGCCACGGTGTTATAAAAGATTTGCGGTATAAGATATCATTAAACAATGAATACCTGCTTGCCTGAAGCCTTATCTTCCGGGCCGAGACTCTGTCTTCTGGAACCATGTTGTTTTTTAGGAAGGCTACTATGGAATCCATCCAAGTAGCTCGCTGATTGATCTGCTGAGCTTCTTTTTGTTCGTAGCTTCGCTCTGCCACCTGTTCGATCAAAACCTTCTTATCTGAGAAAAAATTTGATGCCAATTTAGATAATGCATCCGCGCGAGCGTTTTAGATCTAGGAATTTGACCCAGTTTGACATCTTCAAATTGCAAAATCAATGCTCGGGCCACGAAAAGATATTTCCTCATAGTCTCTTCCTTTGCCTCATACTCCCCCTTAACATGGTTTACCACCAGCTGGGAATCGCTAAATATTTGCAACCTTTTAACCCCTAATTTTATGGCAAGTTTGAGTCCTGTAATGAGCGCTTCATACTCAGCCTCATTATTGGTTGCCTTAAAGTTAAAACACAATGCATAGGGAAATTCTTCTCCTTTTGGACTACAGAGCAGAAGGCCTGCTCCTGCTCCCTCTTTGTTGGACGCTCCATCCACATATAACGTCCACTGGTCAATGGGCTTGTTGGTTTGCTCTTGCTCGAGAGTTATGGCTATTCCTTCAGCTATGAAATCGGCCATGGCTTGAGCCTTAATGGATACTCTCGGTCTGAATTCCAGGTTGTAGGCAGCTAGCTTGACCACCCACTTTGTTAATCTTCCCGATGTCTCTGGTTTGTCTAGAATCTGCCGGAGCGGTTGGTCGGTCATGACCACTATAGGGTGGGCTTGAAAGTATAGTTTCAATTTTCTTGACGCATGGAGTAAAATCAACGACAACTTTTCTGCACTGGTATACCTCACTTCTGGCCCTCGAATGGCCTTGCTAACATAAAAAATTGGTTTTTGGACGTTATCCTGATCACTCACCAGGACTGCACTCAATGCTTCTTGGCATGCTGACAAGTATAAGTATAAGGTTTCTCCTCCTGGGTGTGCGGAGACAAACAGCAGTTTGTGAGGTATTTTTCAACTCTTCAAATGCCTTCTGGCATTCTTCATTCCAGTCAAAAGGATTTTCTTGCCTCAAGATTTTGAAGAAGGGGAGAGCCCTTTGCACCGACCGTGAAAGGAACCGATTTAGAGCGGCCATACGCCCTGTTAACCTTTGTACTTCCTTAATATTATTTGGTGGAGCCATACTCTGTATGGCCTCTACCTTGTCTAGATTTGCTCTTATACCTTCCTTGGATATCATATACCCTAGGAATTTCCCCGACCGTACCCCAAATATACAGTTTTTGGGGTTAAAACGCATTTGCGTTTGCCTTAGCACTTCAAAAATTTCCCTGACATCTGTCACATACTGCTCGAGAGACCTGCTCTTGATCAATAAGTCATCCACGTATACCTCCATGCACTTTTTCCTATTTGTTTCTCGAATATTTTATTGACCCTCTCTGGTACGTGGCCCCAGCGTTCTTGAGACCGAACGGCATAGTGATATAACAGAAGGTTCCTCTTTCTGTTATGAAAGACATTTTCTCCATGTCCTCTGGAGCCATGGCTATCTGATGATACCCCTTGTACGCGTCTAAGAACGCGAAGACTTCAAATCTGACCGTGGAGTCTACCAAACTATCGATCTTCGGAAGTGGGTAACAATCTTTTGGGCAGGCCTTGTTTAAATCTGTAAAATCCACACACATGCGCCAAGACCCATCTGGTTTCTTGACTAGAACAGGATTGGCCAACCACTCAGGATATACCACCTCTTTAATTATACTTGCTTGCAGCAACTTTGTTACCTCTTTCTGAATAGCCTCTACTCTTTCCTGGGCAAAACATCGCCTCTTCTGCCGAACTGGTTTTCTGCTTGGGTCTACGTTTAAACGATGTAATGCCAGTCGGGTGATGAGACCGGGCATATCACCGGGTCAAAGCAAAACATCCTCGAATTCATTCAACAAATCAATCGACCACCTGCGTGTGGCTCTGGAATCCAGTGCTCGACCCGACCATGTCCTCTTGGTCTTCCTGCAGTACTTCTTGTGTCACCTCATCATTGGTTAACCATCTTTCCTCTTCCTCGGGGACAAGTTCGTCAATAAGGACGTGTTGTACCCTTATTTTTTGATTTATGGTGGTGGTGTAGCAGCTTCTGGCTGTCTCCACATTTCCCTTTATTTCCGCAGTCCCTTCTACCGTAGGGAATTTCATGTTGACGTGTGCAGGGGAGATAACAGCTCGAAGATCTATAAGAGCGGGTCTTCCCAATATGACGTTATACGCCGAGGCCGAACGAACAACCACGTAGTCGACCATAAGTGTCCTGCTCTTTCTTCCTTGTCCAAAAGTTGTTGGCAACTTAATCATACCAACAGGATGAATCGGTGGCCCGGCGAACCCGAATAGTGGAGCTGAGACTGGGGTCAGCTCGGCATCCCTGATCTTCATGGCATGGCATACCGATAGGTATAGAATGTTTACTGTGCTCCCTGTATCCACACACACTCGTTTCACCGTGTGCTTATTGATTACCAAATCAATCACCAGTCCTTCATTGTTGGGTATCAGAGGGAGAGGATCTCCCGGTCCGTAAACTACCTCCCCTGACAATCTTTGTTTCTTACCCGTTTCAGATGGTGGGCCCTTGGCGTTGCTGCTTTCTCCGAGTGGTCTGGATCCTGCCGGACCGCCCACAATAGTGTTGATGGTATTGATGGGTTTATTATCCATATGTCCTTCAGGGTCAGGAGACGGATCTCTCCTTCACTTTGGGTCTGCCCTGCCATCATTTCCTTTATAGTAATTTCTCCTTTTTACTCTCTTCTACCTCTTGGGTTAGGATTACACGTGCGATCGATTGCCTCATCGATTTTTCCTTCCAAGGCCGCAGCATCTATGTCTCTGATCAGGTCTCTACAGTTCTCTGAATCGTGACCCACATCCTTGTGATATTTGCAAAACTTCGTCTGGTCCTTTTTTTCTACCGGCCCCCTCAGAAGTGGTGGCGTTCGTGCTATCCCTTTTCTTTCCATTAAGGCGAGCACTTTCTCGCGTGACCGATTTAACGGCACCAAGTCCCTGTCTTGGAGAGCTCCATTTTTGCCGAGTATGTCGGTAATCGGAGAGGTCATCCTGTCCCATACTTGCCTTCGCTCTTTCTCGGGTTGTCTTGCCGTCTTCCCCCTTCTAGGGTCTGTCATTTCTTGCTCTCTATTGAGTCGGTTGGTTTCTTCCCCTTGACAATGTTTGAACACTGTTTCTACGCAATCTTCCATAGTAAGTGTGGGTTTACTGTTGAGCTTGGCGTATAGCCGACCCTCACGTAGCCCTGCTATGAAGGATGTAACTATCAAATGTTCATCAGCCCCTTGTACCTGTCTTGACTCCTCTTTGAACCTTTTTAGGAATTGCAGCACACTTTCGTCGTGCCTTTGCTTTAACGTAAGCAAGTGAGTAGCGCTCCTCCTGGAATGGTCGAGCCGTGATGAACGATGCATAAACTTTCTTGCTAAGGTAGCGAAGTCATTAACGGATTTGGGTGGTAGTTTCTGAACCACTCCCGAGCCCGACCTACCAACAAAGCAGAAACGCCTTGCACTTCATCTCGTCGGCTGCGTTGTACAAGGTCATATGCGTCAAATATTGGTGCATATGATCGTTGGGGTCTTTTGTCCCATCATAGGGATCCATTTTAGGCATCTTAAATCCGGAAGTGCAGGATAACTTTCTACCGCTTTCGGTAAAAGGAGATTCAAAAGAAAAAGGAGTCTTACCCAGAATAGCGTCCAGTTCCATACGAGCCGCATCCCTAGCTTGTTCTTTAATTTCTTTCCGGCCTGGATTGGAACTGGTGGACAGAGCCTCTGCGTGTTCTTCTCGTGAAAAATTGAGGGCCTTTTACCTTTCATCCATAAGTGGGTTCTCCTTGGTGTGCGTTTCCCCTGTGATTTCTTCCCCCAATTTAAAAGCGTTTGTCGTAATTGTTTTGAAGGTGGCCGGATGAAGGTTTGACAACGCCTCCACCAAAGCCTGTTGCAGCAGATCTCGGTAGGGCTCCACCAGGGGTTGTGCCGTAGTTTCTCCTTCTTTTTTCGCCAGAGGTCCTCCGGCCTCTTTTTCGGCCATAGTTGATCTGCCACCTTGTGTGGCTGCTTCCTGCGTTTTCTTCCCTGTTTGCTTCGGCGGCATGACTGCACGTTGTTTCTAGAACTACCAATAGAAGGGCCCTCCTTCTAGCTCCAATGACGAAGTCGGTTTTCTCCGGATAAAGCAATAGGGTTAACGGATCTAGTGATAGTTCTCCGGTCGCCAATAAACGCCGAACGGGGTTAGGGATATTGATGATAGTATGACTGAACGGGGTTAGGGATATTGATGATATTGATGATAGTATGACTTCCTCAAGCTGCCTACGTATCCAATGAGTATTTGGAATCAAGTTGGCCGTAGTTCTTGCAGTGGTTTATATAGGGAGTTTAAACCCTAATTTTGCCGTATCCTCCAAGGATTCGGTTAAAATTAGATTTGATATGAACCCCACATTAATAGGAGATAATGCCTTTTTTATATTTAGTTCGGAATCAGAGCCTTAATGAGGCTAGATTCATTCCCCACGTTTATCCTTACTTTGTGGAAACGTGCGTATGAATGTTTGACCGCTCGGGCCTGTTGGCCAGATCAGCATGGTCGCGCTCTGCGCATACTTTAGAGACCGACCGTCCTGCGGTGGTTAAGATTGGGGAGGCTGCTCGCCCTCGGGGTCTATGGTGGACCTTGGTCGGACTTCCTCTCTCTGATCGGGAGACTTTCCCTACTCCACCTGAGCTTAGCCAATACTTATCTGACACGTGGCTTTGGCCGAGCCGTCCATCGTCAGTAATAAAAGTGCGAGTATTCATTTGAACAAAGCTAAATCCACATGCACTATGTGACTTAACCTTTTCTATATCACATTTAAAAATAATAGTCAATAATGAACTTCTTTTACATAAGCGGTGACAAGCTAACTCGAAACACACTTTAACATTTCTATATTACATTTAAAAATAGTTGTCAATTACGAACTCTCTTAGCCTTTACATAAGGAGTGACTTGACTTTTCTATATTACATCTAAAATTAGTGTCAATTACGAACCATTTTAGCCTTTACACAAGGAGTGAATTTAACCTTTCTATATCACATTTAAAAACAATGGTCAATAATGAACTCCTTTTACATAAGGAGTGACAAGCTAACACGAAACACAGTTAACCTTTATATGTTACATTTAAAAATAGTTGTCAATTACAAATCCTCTTAGCCTTTACATAAGAAGTGACCCACTTGATTTTTCAATATTACATTTAAAAATAGTCGTCAATTACGAACCCTTTTAACCTTCACATCAGGAGTGAATTTAGCCTTTTCAATATCACATTTAAAAATAGGAGTCGAGAAATGATTATTCCACAACAAAGTACCACAATAATTTTTCCACCATTGATTTTTTTGAGACCTATTTGACTCGATTAATAGGTCCCACATCATAATCAACGATCTAAAAGTGTACTGTGGATTTTGTTGTGGCTTTATCATTACACAATAGGAGTCAATTACAAACTTGCCTTGGCTTTTACTCAAAGGAGTGACCAGCTAGCTAACTCGATACGCCGGAAATTATTCTTACAACTCCGGACCGGGCCGGCATACGGCATTTTCTCCAAGCTGGATACAGATGAAATTATTCTTAATTACAACTGGTGTAATATCCCGATCTTTGGATAAAGGGCAATTCGGTCTTTTAATAAATCGGAATATTATGTTCTTTTGTTTTAAAGGTTTTATAAAAGAAAAAGGGGGATAATTAAGGAATTATATAATAATTAGGAAAAATTTGGGATGTATAAAAAGGAAATAATCCTAAATTAACCTAATCACTTTTGTCAAAAAAAAGGAGAGAAGGGGCGCATCTTTTGAGGGGAGGCCGCAAGTTTCAAAAAAAAGAGAGAGGAGAAGCTTTTGAATCCCAAGGTTAATCCGTCATTCGTTTGAACAGATTCATCAAGAGAAAAAGGATCACCGCTACAAGAGGATCGTTTGGTTACCAACAAACCTTAGAACCGTTATCGATTGGTGATAAAGGGTTAAACTTTTAAAGTTGAAGCTTGGAGTGGGTACCACGCAAAAATCGAGGTAAACGGGTTTTCTTATCGTATGATTTAGTTCTCGTAAAGTTATAGGGCAATGTGTATGTTTTCCTCACATTTTACAACTGTTAAAGTCGAGTTTGGAGTGTTATGGGTTGGAAATCGCAGAGAAAAGATTGCAGATTTTCCGGGTTAAAACCAGTGGGACGGGCGCCCAGACTTTTGGACGGGCGCTCGATCCTCTCAGCTTTGAACGAGCGCCCAGATGCTTGGACGGGCGTTTAGGTGGAGTTTTGGGTGCTTCGTTGTAGTTGAGTTTGGGTGGACGGGCGTCGATAATTTGGACGGGCGTCCAAAGGGCTAGTTTTGATACAGGATGTGATGGTTTGAGGGTGGACGGGCGTTCATTATTTTGGACGGGCGTTCAGACATTAGGACGGGCGTTCAGTCCTTTAAACAGACGTTCAGCCTGAGACTTTCGTTGTTTGGTTTTATTGAGTCAGCTTGAGTTCCGGCTATATAATATTGTTTTATTGCATAACCTTACGTGACAAATCTCTGAACTAGCTTTTGGTGCGTTTAGTTCCGGCACCACATGGATTCCCTAAGAAGATGAAGTGTGGGACCACCGAAAGCTTCGGATTTGCCTTGTGCTTCGATAAGCTAGAGTTTATCGATGTCTGTGTAACTGCTAGGACTTATCCGTGTCTAGTGGTCTAAGTATGAGAGTAGGAGATGTAAGGGAGCTTATTTGAAAACACTTAGGTGGCTAGTTAAATACCTAATCAAACGTATGTGTTAGACTAAAAGCTTAAACATCATGCAATGCTTGGTAAGGCATAGTACAATATCGCGATGTGTTCTCTGACTAGACAAAGTAGCTTGTACCCACGCCGGTCAATCGATTGGCCAGACAAAGCGATGGTGCATTCTGCCGGTCATCACACTATCGGGACTCAGATATTCCCGGGGCTACTAGAGCGAGTCTCTAAGTAGGTTGCACCCAGTTGACCTAGTACATCCTATTACTAAAGCGTAGTGCCCTTGTTATTCATGATGTAATGAACTTGAGCTAAGATAGAAACCCTTGGAACCTCATGTTATGCAATGAACATAATGTGATAGGTAGTTAGGGCTAATAACGGAAAATGAATTAATAAAAGACGGTATTGCTTTTATTTCTTTATGAGGGTATGGTTATACGATCTTCTACACGTTACTGAGTACTTTTGTACTTACCCGTTACGTTATCTTTGTCTTTCCTTTCCCCAAAGAAGATGAACAGTGGTTACCGCTGATGAGTTCTTTGATGACGAGGACGCTTGAGTTGGAGTTTGAAGGCTTAGATCTTTTAGTTTGTTTCTTTTAAAGCGATTAATTCAGCTTTGAACAATGTTGTTCTTTCTTTTGGTTTAGTTATCTTGTTGACCTTTTGGATTGAATTGATGTTTAGATCTTTTATTGGATTTAGTTTTCTTCACAAAGATTGATTACCGTATGTTTCGATCGTTTGGTTTCCCGAGTTGTTGAGTTGTTTTACCTTCCGCGTCGTTTGATTTTGATGGATGACGTAAGGCTTGCATGTATTATTGAGTTTTTATTTGATAATATATGTGCCGAGCGCTCTTTCCGGATAAGGACTCGGTGTCCGGAAACGGGCGCATGGGCGTTACAGTTGGTATCAGAGAGAAAGGTTTTCCTTGCTGTGTAGGACTTGATTTTCTTTAAGATAAGGTTAGAGCTTTAGTAACCCCTCTCTTTCTTGGCTACAGTGGATGGTGCTTACTAGAGGAGGAGCTAGTTCGTATAACGCCGAGGCGGATAATACCCTGCACAAGTAACGCAGAGGCGGATTTTACCGAGGTTGTGGTTCCGAGAAGGAGGAGGAGTGGACCCGCCTACTCAGTTCCTCCGGTCACTCAAGTGAACAACCCTACCATGATGGAAATCAAGGACCAAGTAATTTGTTAGAGGTCGAGTGGAACAAGCGGGTCCTTCAAGGTTTAGCACCCGCGTGCATCGTTTTTACATCGGCCCAAGGACCACCACTTGGACCGGGTTGGGACTTTCTAACCCACCGCCGCCGTTCTTCGATTATCCACAGTATCCATGTTTCCGCCTACACCGCTGAGTTTCACTCCTCACCGATGATTCGACCTCCACCACCACCTAGATCGAGTTCTTTCAGAGCACTGGCTACACCCACCGCAAAGCAGAGTTATCGAATGCCCCACCGCACAGCAGTTTAGCCAAAGACCAAAGCAGCTTGGGGTTACGATAAACCAATAGATCGGTATGAGAAGGTGAAAGAAGCACAGTGGTACCGAGTTTTTCGGTAATGTTGAGTCAAGCAGCAAGCAGACTTGTGGCTTCGCTGCTTTTGAAAAGGCATGCGTAAAACACGAGGGCCCCGTAATCCGAATGGGCTCGGTTGGCGTGATCCTTGTTGGCGTGTAATGCGAGAGAGTTGGATGGAGTCTTATGAGCAAGCTAATCCTAGAATCACAGATTGGGCGGTATTCAAGGATTTGTTCTATCAGGAATACTTCCCTAGAACGGCACAAAATGCAAAGGCCAACGAGTTTCTGAGTTTAAAACAGGGAAGAAATACTACAGTGACACAGTACTCGCAGAAGTTTCACGAGCTGGGCAGGTTCTACCCCGAGATTATGAAGAGTGAAGAAAAGAAGATAGACAAGTTTATGGAAGGGTTGTCACATGATGTGGCAAAGGGTATGCTTGGAGATAGACCGACGAGTATGGCAAGCGTCATGGATAGAGCATTGACAAATGAAAGGTTTGCCAACAAAGCCGACGGTTGTAGTTGGGGACAAGAGGCCATTCTCAAATTTTCAAGGAGGTAGTAGAGGCGCCACAAACAGAATGTAAAGAAGACAGGAATTTAGCAATGAAGAGTTCAACAAGTGGGGACGCCACCGGTTTGTGCTAAATGTAACAATGAGGCACATATGGTGAGATTGCATGGGTGGTAGCTTGAATTGTTTCCATCATGGGGAACCGGGACACTACTCGAGGGCGTGTCCAAGAAGCTATCGCAGGCAATCAGCAGCGAGAGGGCTAAGTAACTGGCCAGGTAGGTAGTCGCCCCGTGTAGCGCATCGATTCGTGTTTTTGCAACAGATGCGGAGCCAGAGGAGTTAGATGACTTTGTGGTGACAGGTACTTTTCCAGTGTTTGTGTTTCTTATAAATATTTAATATGATATAGCGCGCATATGATATTACATATTTATACGTAAATTGATTCACTTTTAGGTACCATAATCATAGATAATCTAGCGATTTCAAATTTCTGCTTGATACCGGAGCTGTGAACTTTTGTTTCTTCAAACATAGTCGAAGTTAAACCTACCGCTTAAGGAGTTGGAGAGACCTTGAGTATATCCACCCTTTGGGCCGAGTCACCAGATGTGCTCAAGTCACAGCCTCAGTCGATATTAGAGTTGGTACTTACAAGTGCCAGCATGCCCTGACGGTGTTGGATTTCTCAGACTTTGATGTTATCCTAGGTATGGGTGGTTGTCTAAGAACCATGTCTATTTGGATTGCAAAGGCAAGAGAGTAATCTTTAAAGTTCCAGGAAAATCAGCTAGGGACGTTTGTGGTACCGTATACAAGCCTAGCAAGAAACAACATCCGATCATCTCAGTAGTTAAAGCCTTAAAATCCTTGAGGCAGGGTTGCCAAGGTTTTGTGGTGTACGCGCTAGATAAGGAAAAGCTCAAACCCGAGTTAGGGGAGACTCGTGTAGTTAAGGACTTTCCTGAAGTTTTCCCGGAAGATTTGCCAGGACACATGCCTGATAGGGCCATAGAGTTTGAGATCGAGTTGATCGCAGGAGCTTCACCAGTAGCTAAAGCGCCATACAGGATGGCACCAGCTGAGTTGAAAGAGTTGAAGATTCAGCTTAAGGATATGTTAGAGAAAAACATAATCCAGCCAAGTACATCACCATGGGGAGCACCGGTTTTGTTTGTAAAGAAGAAAGATGGGAGTATGCGCTTGTGCATCGATTACAGAGAGTTGAATAAACTGACAATCAAGAATAAGTATCCTTTACCAAGGATTGACGATCTGTCACCAGCTTGCAAGGTAAGAAGGTGTTCTCTAAGATTGATCTTAGGTCCGGTTACCATCGCTTGAAAATCAAGGTGTCGATATACCTAAGATAAACCTTCAAGATTTGAGGTATGGACATTATGAGTTTTTGGTCATGCCGCTTGGACTCACTAATGCTCCATCAAAGTTCATGGACCTAATGCAAAGAGTTTTCATGCCTTATCTCGACAAGTTTGTGATAGTCTTCATAGACGATATTTTGGTATACTCTAAAGACGAGAAAGAGCATGAAGAACATCTAAGGGTAGTACTACAAACCTTAAAAGAGAACAAGTCGTATGCCAAGTTTTCCAAGTGCGAGTTTTGGTTGGATCAAGTCCGTTTTCTTGGACATATAGTTTCGGAGAAGGTATTAAAGTGGATCCAAAGAAAGATAGAAGTCGTCTCTAAGTGGCCTAGACCGACATCAAGAATGAGAGATAAGAAGTTTCTTGGTCCGCAGGTATTACCGGAAGTTTGTAAAGGATTTCTCGAAGATAGCTACACCTCTTACGAGACTTACTCGGAAGAACGCCAAGTATGAGTGGACTGATGAATGTGAGGAAGCCTTTCGGACTTTGAAAGAAAAGTTGACCACAGCCTCGTGTTGGCGTTACGGAGGTTTTGATAATTATGACGCGTTTATACGATGCATCGGGTCAAGGTTTGGGTTGTGTTTTGATGCAATCAGAAAGGTGATTGCTTATGCATCTAGGCACTAAAGGTGCATGAGAGGAATTACCCTACACACGACTTGGAGTTGGCAAAGCAGTGGTGTTTGCTCAAGCTTTGGAGACACTATTTGTATGGTGTCAAGACAAGGATCTTCACGGATCATAAGAGCCTTAAGTTCTTCTTTACTCGTGAGAATCGAACATGAGACAAAGAAGATGGTTAGAGTTTGTGAAAGACTACGACTTGGACATTCAATACCACCCGGGTAAGGCGAATGTCGTAGCTGATGCACTTAGCCGGAGAGCGGTTAATGCTATCACCACCTTACAAGAAGTTGTGGATCAGTTGGATAGAATGCGATTGAAGTGGTTGAGCGGAAGGATGAAGACCGGTTTATGGCGCCATTGATGGCGCAGGTCGATCCGCTAGATGAGATACGGTTTAAACAAGATAAGACCCAAAGTGATGGTTAATTTGAAGCGAGTGGCTCGAGAAAAGCCTACAAAGTGGGTTATCGGTTGGACAAGAGTGGTTATCTTTGGTATGGAGACCGTTTGTGTGTACCAGATGCGGATGGTCTAAGAGAGAAGGTTATGGATGAGGCTCACAAGATTGCTTTGCGGTTCACCCCGGAGCCACTAAGATGTATAGAGATCTCAGGGAAAATACTTGGTGGCCTGGTATGAAGTTAGGGATCGCAGAGTTCGTGGCGAGATGCGATACATGTCAGAGGGTGAAAGCAGAACATAAGAGGCCAGGAGGGTTGCTGAAACCTTTGGAGTTACCGGAATGGAAATGGGAGAATATCACGATGGATTTCATCACCGGTTTGCCTAAGACGAAGGGCGGTCATGACATGATTTGGGTGATTGTGGATAGACTTACCAAATCAGCCCATTTCTTGCCGTGTAAGGTAGACATGCCTATAAAGAAGTTCGCTACTATGTACATCGACAATATAGTGAAGCTTCATGGCGTGCCTTTATCTATTGTATCCGGATGAGGATAGTAGATTCATCGATCGCTTTTGGAAAGGTCTGCATAAAGCTTTTGGAACGAAGGCGATTTGAGTGGCGCTTCATCCTCAGACGGATGGGCAAATCCGAGAGGACGATCTCGGACTCTCGAGGATATGCTTAGAGCTTGTGTTCGGATGCCGGAGGTTCATGGATAGATTACCTCAACTTGGCGGAGTTCGCTACAACAACATGATTACCACGCAAGTTTGGGAATGCCACCTTTTGAGGCCTTGTATGGTAGGAAGTGTAGGACTCCACTTTATTGGGATGAAGTGGGAGAGAAACACATCACCGGGCCGGAGATGGTTCAAAGACAAGCCAAGGAGAAGATCGGGTTGATACGGAAGAATCTGAAAGTCGCACAAGATCGCCAAAAGAGTTGGGCCGATGTTAGAAGGAGACCGCTAGAGTTCGGAAGTTGGGGACAGAGTTTACCTTCGAGCGCCTCCAATGAAGGGTGTCAAGAGGTTTGGTCGAAAGGAAGCTAAGTCCAAGATACGTAGGACCTTTTGATATCATCGAAAGAGTTGGGAAGTTGGCTTATAGACTACGGTTGCCAGAATCGATGTCTAGAGTCCACAATGTCTTCCACGTATCAATGCTTAAAAAGTGTTTATCAAAAGTGGATGTGGAATCTGAAATTGATCCAGAGGTGTTACAAGACAACCTATCATACGTGGAAAAACCGATCAAGATTTTGGACAGAAAGGAAAGAATGATCAAGAGGCGAGTGATCCCGTTAGTGTTAGTGCAGTGGAGCAACCATGCACCGACGGAAGCCACTTGGGAAGTGGAAGCGGACATGATAGACGAGTTCCCAGAGTTCCCTCATCTTCCAGGTATGTTCTAGTTTCGAGGACGAAACTCCTCTTAAGGGGGGAGGAATGTAATATCCCGATCTTTGGATAAAGGGCAATTCGGTCTTTTAATAAATCGGAATATTATGTTCTTTTGTTTTAAAGGTTTTATAAAAGAAAAAGGGGGATAATTAAGGAATTATATAATAATTAGGAAAAATTTGGGATGTATAAAAAGGAAATAATCCTAAATTAACCTAATCACTTTTGTCAAAAAAAAAGGAGAGAAGGGGCGCATCTTTTGAGGGGAGGCCGCAAGTTTCAAAAAAAAGAGAGAGGAGAAGCTTTTGAATCCCAAGGTTAATCCGTCGTTCGTTTGAACAGATTCATCAAGAGAAAAAGGATCACCGCTACAAGAGGATCGTTTGGTTACCAACAATCCTTAGAACCGTTATCGATTGGTGATAAAGGGTTAAACTTTTTAAAGTTGAAGCTTGGAGTGGGTACCACGTAAAAATCGAGGTAACGTGGTTTTCTTATCGTATGATTTAGTTCTCGTAAAGTTATAGGGCAATGTGTATGTTTTCCTACTGTTTACAATCTGTTAAAGTCGAGTTTGGAGTGTTATGGGTTGGAAATCGCAGAGAAAAGATTGCAGATTTTCTGGGTTAAAACCCAGTGGACGGGCGTCCAGACTTTTGGACGGGCGTTCGATCCCTCTGCAGTTTGAACGAGCGTCCAGTATGCTTGGACGGGCGTTTAGGGTGGAGTTTTGGGTACTGGTTGTAGTTGAGTTTGGGTGGACGGGCGTCTGATAATTTGGACGGGCGTCCAAAGGGCTAGTTTTGATACAGGATGTGATGGTTTGAGGGTGGACGGGCGTTCATTATTTTGGACGGGCGTTCAGACATTAGGACGGGCGTTCAGTCCTTTAAACAGACGTTCAGCCTGAGACTTTCGTTGTTTGGTTTTATTGAGTCAGCTTGAGTTCCGGCTATATAATATTGTTTTATTGCATAACCTTACGTGACAAATCTCTGAACTAGCTTTTGGTGCGTTTAGTTCCGGCACCACATGGATTCCCTAAGAAGATGAAGTGTGGGACCACCGAAAGCTTCGGATTTGCCTTGTGCTTCGATAAGCTAGAGTTTATCGATGTCTGTGTAACTGCTAGGACTTGTCCGTGTCTAGTGGTCTAAGTATGAGAGTAGGAGATGTAAGGGAGCTTATTTGAAAACACTTAGGTGGCTAGTTAAATACCTAATCAAACGTATGTGTTAGACTAAAAGCTTAAACATCATGCAATGCTTGGTAAGGCATAGTACAATATCGCGATGTGTTCTCTGACTAGACAAAGTAGCTTGTACCCACGCCGGTCAATCGATTGGCCAGACAAAGCGATGGTGCATTCTGCCGGTCATCACACTATCGGGACTCAGATATTCCCGGGGCTACTAGAGCGAGTCTCTAAGTAGGTTGCACCCAGTTGACCTAGTACATCCTATTACTAGGCGTAGTGCCCTTGTTATTCATGATGTAATAAACTTGAGCTAAGATAGAAACCCTTGGAACCTCATGTTATGCAATGAACATAATGTGATAGGTAGTTAGGGCTAATAACGGAAAATGAATTAATAAAAGACGGTATTGCTTTTATTTCTTTATGAGGGTATGGTTATACGATCTTCTACACGTTACTGAGTACTTTTGTACTTACCCCGTTACGTTATCTTTGTCTTTCCCTTTCCCCAAAGAAGATGAACAGGTGGTTACCGCTGATGAGTTCTTTGATGACGAGGACGTTTGAGTTGGAGTTTGAAGGCTTAGATCTTTTAGTTTGTTTCTTTTAAAGCAGTTAATTCCAGTTTTGAACAATGTTGTTCTTTCTTTTGGTTTAGTTATCTTGTTGACCTTTTGGATTGAATTCTGGATGTTTAGATCTTTTATTGGATTTAGTTTTCTTCACAGCATTGATTACCGTATGTTTCGATCGTTTGGTTTCCCGAGTTGTTGAGTTGTTTTACCTTCCGCGTCGTTTGATTTTGATGGATGACGTAAGGCTTGCATGTATTATTGAGTTTCTATTTGATAATATATGTGCCGAGCGCTCTTTCCGGATAAGGACTCGGTGTCCGGAAACGGGGCGTTACAACTGGCCTGCCGGCTGTCGGTTGCCGGCATACAACACTTTCTCCAATTAAGCTGGCTTCAAATTTACATAGCAAAATCCACCAAGAGCGCTATCTATAAATACTCATCTTATATATCAAACAATGATCATCCAATTGCAAGTTTTATGTGCTGTTCGAGTCTTCAATATCATGGCAATGCTGGTTTTCTTCATTCAAGCTCTCCTCATTGCCATCTTTCTTGCTTTTGGAGTTTCGGTGGAGGAGGTAAAGAAAATCGGGATACTCAAAAAAAATAATAGAAGACCGAAATTGATGTTTTCTTGATTGATTATTAAATTGATACAGAAGTGCTCCTTTATATAGGAGAGAAATCATAATACAGATAATAGTACTATTATTTATTTGAATACTAAAGATAAATACTATAAATAAAATTTTAATATAACAACTTTATCTCTTCTTTTGACTTCATATGTTTATCTCTTGTGCTTTATCTTCTAATAGGAGGATGCTGTGAAGAAAAACACAAATCAACAACAAGAATGGAGAATTCCAGAAAAACATGTCGAAAGGCAGTCGACCTTCAAATCAATAAAAATATCTCGGGAACTAACTGACCGAGAATGTCGATCTGCTTGCCAAATTGATGTCGAGAACACGTGCCCAGTGGGATGCCATTGTCGACTTTTCCGAGAAGGAACCGAAGAACAAGGAGCAGAGTACTATTGCGAACCCTACGCCTTTAAAATTTGTTCGCCTTGCACTATCGGTGATGTAATTACGTGCCCCAGGGGCTGCGGCTGTTACCCAATTGATGATTACACACTTGGTGACTTCTACTGTAGACCATACGATAAGGATTTCGATGATGAGCCGGCTGATGAGTCATCGTAATTAACATTCTCACCACTCTGTCGGGTCAGGTCGGGATGTATGGACCAGTGGATGGGGATATCGTCTTTTGCATCAAGAAATTGTTTTGATGAAAATTCTAGTGTTGGGGAGATCTGCTTTGAGCAATGACATCACTGACCCAACAGTAATTTCTACCGTTGATCATGACGAGCTTACGTCATTATCAATTTAGTCTAATCAGTATCAACTATGCATATGATCGTTTATGTCACTTGTGTGACATAACGATTGTACACATATCATTAGTAATATATGCTTTAATGTGTATTTTTCTAAATACATGCATAAGTCTTTTCTTTTTCTTTCTCTTTTTTCTGCATGCTTTGATTTGGCTGTCTGCCTTGATGTGTTGTTCTGGTGTTTTATTTTATCCGTGATCCATTTCTTTGTTGGATCTATAAAAAATATAATTTTAATTGCTTTTATAAGTAAGGACTTAGACATATATAATATTTGGAAGTCATGTCGTATTTCTCAAGATTGGATCGTAAATTTTTTTTCCCTTGATTTTTCTAAGTGATGCATTCAAAAGCTTTTAAGTTATCTATCTTTTTCTATTGAAAAACCCATATTCTCGGTGATAGTGTCCTTTTGAGTTGATGAAGAAGTCGTTTGTGATTAACTACAACAAACAATTACTCAGTTACTTTAATAATTCTGAAAATCCCCCCTTATGTAATGAACCTCCTCTCTATCTCTGTAAAAATTCTACTGTTCTGTAAACAATCAATAATGCTCATATCACCTTCTTCTTCTACATATTCAACATTAATCCCTTCTCACAATCATTCAAGTAAAAAAATTACTTTTTTTAACCCCTCCACAGATGCTTTTTGCCATCGTTTATCTGCTACCTTTTTTGTTTCCAACTTCAATTTCTTCAGAACCTCGCCTGCCGGAACCTCTTACAGATCGAAAATGCTTCCTCAACATGTCCCTTAAACTTTACTGTCCTTCAAACTATAATCAAGCGTTCGGCTATCATGATACAAGACTCTCGCATGCGCCGGAGGTCCAGGGTATAGGATCGGAAGGGAAATGGGAACGAAAAGAAAAACATGTTTTCGTTTTCTGACAGAGACGGAGACACGCACTTAACCGAGTCATAAGGGCAAAATGGATCATAACAATTAATTTTGTCTTCATTGGTGTAGAATATCAAAGCAGAAAATGTTGAAAGGAATGTGTTTTATTCACTGCAAATCAAATGGCTATATATAGCCTTACACAGAAACAAAAAACGTGGCTGATCACTTGATCATCCTAAAAACTAGGAAGCATAAATCACTACTAACTAATCCCTATAGAATAGGTCTTCAACTAACTAATTTGACTTGGTCAGATTTATTTCAACATAAATAAAAGACTTAATAAACTAACATTCCCTCCCTTAAGCTAAAACATTTCCTTTTTAGCTTATATTGCCAGCTTCCACCATTCCAAGCATACTTCAAAACTTCTCAAATTGATCCAGCTTTAATGGCTTTGTCATTATATCAGCAACTTGATCATCAGTCCTACATTAGTTCAACTCAATGACCCCATCATTCACTAGGTCCCTTAAGAAGTGAAATCTAACATCAATGTGCTTGCTTTTACCATGAAACACCGGATTTCTGGATAATTTTAGAGTAGAACTGTTGTCACAGAAAATGACTGTACTTGTCTTCTTCTCAACTCCAAGTTTCTCCAAAATCCTTTTGAGCCAAACACATTGGCAGGCACACATAGCAGCAGCTATGTATTCTGATCTGTGGTAGATAAGGCCACTACTGGCTGTTTCTTTGAGGCCCAAGACACAGCCCCTGATCCCATGAAGAACACATATCCTGAAGTACCTTTCCTGTCATTTAAATTTCCAGCATAGTCATTGTCTGTATATCCAACAAGTCTGTAATTTGCTTCTCCTCTTTTGTAAAGAATTCCAAGTTCAGATATGCCCTTCAGGTATCTGAGCATTCTCTTTGCTGCTAGCCAATGCATCATAGTAGGGCTAGCCATGAATCTACTGATTAAGCTCACTCCACACATCAGGTCTGGTCTGGTTACAGTCAGATACATGAGGCTGCCAACCACTTGTTTGAAGAAGGTTTCATCAACTTTAGTCCCTCCTTCATCCATGATCAGTTTTGTCCTTAGAACAACTGGATTCTTCACAGCATTGCTTTCCTTCATTCCAAATCTTGCTAGTACTTCTTGAGCATATCTTTTCTGACATATAAAGATTCCATCTGAACAATGTTTGACCTCAATTCCAAGAAAATGCCTCATTTTCCCCAAGTCAAACATCTCAAATTCCATCATCATTGAGTCTTTAAACTCATCACACATGTCTGTATCATTTCCAGTATAAATTAGATCATCAACATATAGACTTACTAGTAGAATCTTACCTCCTTTTGATTTTGTGAACAAGGTATGCTCATGAGGGCATCTTTCAAAGTTCTCTCGCATGAAATAAGCCTCAATCTTGCTGAACCAGGCCCTTGGTGCTTGCTTAAGCCCATACAGTGCCTTCTTGAGTCTATACACCTTTTTCTTCTTCCCCTTGTTTCACAAATCCTTCAGGCTGTTGAACAAACACTTCTTTTTTAAGCTCCCCGTGAAGAAAAGCACTCTTCACATCTAACTGAAAGATTTCCCAACCAAATTGGGCAGCTGATGCAACCTTCCTAGGGTTCTAATCTCACCGGCAGTGTACCGGGTCAATTGTAGTCTAGTATGGTGAGTCAAGATCGTATCCACAGGGATGTGAGGTCAAACACCAATTAGTTATTATTATCTTGATCCGAATCGCAAGTTTGTTTAAGAAAGTAATGATTAACTATAAAAGATGATAAAATGATAAAAGAAACCTAACCAAGACAATGTGTAGATTAAGCTAATCTCTCGTAGTATCATGGGAATGACTTCCATCCATCCTACCAATGGTGTTCAAAAGTGTGAAACGGTGCATCCTAAGAAAGTAGTCTCCCCTCATACGAGTGTATGAAACTACTCTATACCTCCTCCTTGGCCTAGGTGCCCTAAGCCTAGTGAATTGGTATGATAAGCACTTGAATGCAATGACAATGTCATCAACCCCCGGATAAGAAATCGAATTCCAATTAATGTCGATTTTACCTTCCGGTTCTCCTATTCCTTCTCACACACCTAATATCTCCTTTCGGTCTCAACTAAGTGTGTGTGTGCTAGTGCTAGGTGATCAATCCAACACCAACAAGCAATACATTGCAAATAGGAAATGACTCACAACAATTGAAATTAAACAACATAAACAATCATTCCCAATACATAAGAGATTACTCTAGTTCTACAACATAATCTTGGCTAGTATAACCTAGCCACTCATTATTTCAAACACTAACATATCAAAATTAGCATTCATAATAACAAGAACAAGCAAGACAAGATAAAACTAGAATTCAACCAATCACAAATAATGAGTTTGCAAAAGGGGACCTTACTTCATCTTCCACAAGCTTCAATGGAGATTGGTGTACCAAGATAGCTCCAATGCTCCAATTAAACTACATAAAAGACTAAGATAAGCATTCTAATGGATTATACTTGTGATGGATTGCTAAATGGATGAATTTTGTCTATGGGAGAGCCCGTTGGGGCGATTTTGCCTCCAAGAGAAGAAGAGGGGGTTTGGGGAAGAAGATGAGTCTCTATACGTCAAAAATTAGATCTAGAATTAGACTTTAAATGCTGAAAATATGCTTTTTCCGACACATGGAGTGCGCCACGAAAGGTGTGGCGCGCGCCACCACAGATTCTTCACAGCAGCTCGGTAAAATGATCATAACTAGAGTTGTAGAGCTCCGATTGATGTGATTCAAAGTGCGTTAAGCTCGTTTCTTGATCTACAACTCTCGTAAAGAAGTCTTCTCCAGAAAATGCCTCTAAGTTGGGTCAAATATCCGTTGAATGTATGCTACGGTAGAAACATAAATGACAATTGATCCGTTTGGATTCGTAAGCTTCTAGCACACTCTTCTAGCCCTCAAAATACGTGTTTAGGCTCAACACGTGTCATCCATCGGGGTCTTGGTCAACCTATAATCCTGCAATGAATCACCAAAATACCAAGAGTAAACCCGACACGACGCTCCGGTTACTATAGCCGGTACAAAACCTATCAAAACATGATATTTTACATAAAAATTACTATCTACACATATGGATGAAACTAAGCAAATAATGACTTGAATTGATACGAAAACATCAATAAATGCATGAGACATGGGGATAAAACATCGTAAAAGGTATCATCTAGTTGGCTTACATCAACCACTCCCCACTTAGCTTTTGCTTGTCCTCGAGCAAATAAAGCGACAAAACAACTCAAGACAAGAGATAGGATCATACAACATCAATAAGTAAGAGCTCAACTAGATGATGCAACCAATTGTACATATAACACATGTTAACCGTAATCTAAGAAAGTAGTGGAGTGTGTGTGTGTGTGAATATTTCTCAAATTTGTTACCAAGCAACCAATTATGAAATCATGCATGCAAGACTTATTAGGTGCAATCCATAGGCTTAAGAATGATATCAATCTCCACTAATCGAGGCATTCGGAGTCAAGAAGTTAGATCGGGTAGGACTTGCAAGCTTGTAATGTTAGGCTCGGGTATTGGCTAATCGAAGGGATAAAAGGATATATCAAAAAGAACACATGCAAGATAGCAAATCTACACCTTCAATTCCAATGATTTTGAATTGGCAACTCCAACTCTCTCGCATAATTGCCAAAGACGTCTCATCAACAATAAACATAAGAGATAAAGTACCACTATAATTGATTTATCACCCAAACTTACATTGCTTGGACTTGAAACATTCGTCCTTCAAAATTGCTTCAAGACTCACCAATTATTGAACTTTATTTACAATCTTTTTTTTTGGAAACTTTTTTTGAATTTTTTTTTTACTAACACCAATGGACTCCGAACTTGATAAGATACCATCTCAACTTTGTGCCAATAATGTCATTCAACTCTTGCCCAACTTCTAATGTCGTCACCACAACAATACATAGAAACTTGCTAAGCTTGCGGGATATCAAGGGAATGTAGACCAAAATTAGGCTAAGGGTCGGAATATAATGAGCGTAATCACGAATGGCTAGTTTCGAGTGGGGTCTCACCACTCTACAATGACTGAGATGGGGAGTTGGGGACAGGTGGAAAATATGTACGGGAAGGCCATTTGGCTATGTTCGAGTCAAGGAAATGCCATAACCGTCATCCCTAACTCCGACTCCAAACACCTTTCTATTTCGCCTCGAAATGATATCAAGCCTAAGTTCTAGTTGCTATGGAAGCATGCTTGCATGATTACATAAAAGTTTACATGTTAACAAAAGATTGGAATATACGTACTCAAATGGTTCACACTACAATCAAGGATTCACGATTACAATGCACTTACATATCACCAAGATTACTCACTTTGTTAAGGTACTCACTCTATCAATTGCAAAACCATAAATCATGACAAAAGATAGTTTGTTCAACTTTATATTGCTCAAAATTTCATAAAACTAAGTGTTTCTCAAAGATTTAATGACATTACCTTTTGTTGGACTAACTACGTTCCCACTCCCCACTTACGAACTTGCATTGTCCTCAATGTAAAGTGAGTGGTAAGAATGTAGTTAGGGAACAAAAGGGAATCAAAACTAGTCAAAACAAGTACCGGGATGCCATAAAAGGGTGGGTGGGTGGGCATGAACATGAAAGAAACGCAATGAAATGACAAGCAATCCCAAGTACGAGCTAAGTATCAACCAAAATGTATACACAAAATGATCATTGGCTACACCGGGCCTTACAAAAGAGCAAAAAATATTATACTTAATTTTTACGGGCTATTGCTCGACGAGATTATACGGTAGAAGTGATGGAAATTATACAGATTATCGTGAGAGCTACCACTAACAATTACTCACATAAGCATGTAGCAAATAAGCACCAAGCCTACCGGAAGATAATGCTTAAGAAGTAAAAAGAAAGATAGTACCCATGATTTGCTAAATTTATAGTCTATAGCTAGACTATGCATGGCACATTTCTTTAATACGCGGTTGGTGGGTCATCCTCGCGCACCGTATCCGTCTTTTTTATCAATACCGGTCTCCAACATAGGTTAGACGAATTCCACCAATCCCAACGATTCTTGACCTTTTCCTTTGATTTTCGAGCTTTTGGTTTGCGAGCCTTCGCTTTATTACTCGAGTCATCTTCTTCAACTACCTGCGTATTAATACGATCCACAACAAGGGGACACGATGTGTCCACAAAAGAACAAGATTCTAGTGTAAAGTGCGTGGATATTTCAATGAAGTGTAGATGTTGAAGACAACACGCTCATCATTAACTCCCAAACTAAGCTCTCTCATTTAACATCGATCACAGCCCCACTTTGCTAAAAATGGTCTACCAAGGATAAGGGTGTAGTGTACCCTTCCTCCATATCCATAACAACAAAATCGATGGGGAAGTAAAATTTATCAACCTTCACTAGTACATCCTCAACGACTCCCTTTGGACGTTTTATGGACCTATCCGTAAGTTGGAAAGTCATCTCCGTATGCGTAAGCTTGCCAGTGCCAAGTTTCATGAAATCGTTATAGGACATGAGGTTTATGCTCGCACCGAGATCACATAGCGCATTCACAAACAAAAGTCCCCCAATATCACATGGGATTGTAAATCTCCCGGGGTCCTTAAGCTTAGGAGGGAGCTTATGTTGAAGCACGGTGGAACACTCCTCACTTAGACAAACCGTCTCATATTCTTCCAACCGTTTCTTGTTGGAGAGTATGTCCTTAAGAAACTTACCATATGCCGGCATATTTGTGAGGGCTTCAATGAAAGGGATATTAATAGTTAAGTGCTGAAAAGTGTCAAGAAAACGTGCATACTTTTTATCAACCTTCATCTTTTTAATTTGCTCTCTCAGGGGATAGGAAAGTGATTCAAGATCAATTAAAGTAGGGTTAGAATGTATACCTCCCTTACCCTTGTCGTTTGATGAAGATGGTGAAGCTTCTTTGAATGTTTGTGCATTTGGAGGACACCAAGTGTCTTCATTGTATACCTCTTTATTCAAAATCCGCTTTGGATGATGCTGCTCTATCAGTTTGAACCGAGGTGAGTTTGGGTTGAGCCGGATAAGGTTCAGTTTGAACCGGCCCTTCCAAACTTGATTCCTTTCCAACATGCTCATTGAATAAAGTCCTCAAATCACTCAATCTCGGATTTTTCAAAATTATTGGGACTTTTATCCTTTCTTTTTCTTTGTCCATCTCAACATAGCCATCATTTCTCAAGAAACCATCAACAATCTCTTCCTCTTCTTCACTCAACTCTTGTTCCTCAAATTCCTTGTCCAATTTATCTTCAACTTCATTGTTTCCATGAATTTCCACCCCATTACTTCCACAAACTCTCCCACTTCGAGTGATAATGGCATTGACTTCTCTTGGGTTTCTCTCGGTGTTGCTTGGTAATCCACCCGGTGGTCTACTACTATTTCGCTCACCTTCCCTAGCCATATGCTCTTCAATACCTCTCATTGATGCTTTCACCATTCTCATTCTTGTATTTAGTCCCACAATGGATGTTTTCAAATTGCCAACATCTTGGTACATCACACCAATAGAAGTCATCATTGTTTGCATATTGGCGGCTTGAGTAGCCACAACTCCCATCAAGTTTTCCAATAAATTTCTTAAATTGGCCACATCCTCATTTGTTTGGTTCGGGCTTGTTGTGCTATAAGTGGTGGATCAAAAACATTGGTGTGAGTGTTGTTCAAATCCCGATGTTGTCTCATCAAACTCATTTCTTCTTGTGTAGATACATCGGAGTTTGATAATTCTTCAATATGAAAAACACCAAATGTCACATCATCACATTTTCTACGCTTCAACTCTCTCTTCCCCGATTGTAATTCATCCATCTTCTTATTCATCACCACCATTTCTCTCAAAATTTCTTCCTCATTCGAAATCTTCTCATCCCCAATGGCAACTTCCGTTTCACTTGGACCGGGATCCCACAATTTCTCATTTCTTGTCACTCTTTCAATAGCCTTATAAACATCTTGGGCCGTGCTCATCATAAGAGATCAATGGCATGCCAAATCAATTTTTTTTCTTGACAATTTATGCAAGCCTCTACAAAATAATTGGACTTGCATGTCCAAAGTATATTCATGATTGGGACACGCCCTCAAAAGCTTCTTAAAACGGTCCCAAACATTGTCCAAAGTTTCAATTAAATCTTGTTTGAAATTAGCAACTCTTACCTTCAACTCCAAATATCTACCCGGTGGAAAGTATTGCTTCAAAAACTCGGTTTGTATATCATCCCATGATTGCAAGTGGTGGTGGGGAAGTGTCATAAGCCATTCCTTTTCTTGACCCTTCAATGAAAAAGGAAATAATACAAGGCGGGTGAATTCTTGACAAGCACTAGTTTGGAATCCCGTATTGCATATTTCTTCAAGGTTATAAAGATGTGAGTGCGGGTCATCATGGGCATTTCCATGGAATTGAGCTCTACTCTCCACTAGACCGAACATATGTGACTTGATTGAAAAGTTTTTAGCATCAATGTGAGGTAGCCTAGTAGGATTATGAACTTGATTTTTTCTTTGAGTGGCTTGCTCACAAAGCGGTCTATATTGGTAAGGTGGATTTGGAGGTGGATTATATGGATATGGTTCTTGGAGTGGTGGTGGAGGAAATCATTTGGATTTAAGGGATTTTGTTCAAAAAGGGCATTTTCGTGGTTATGCCATCCTTGTACCATTCCTTGTACCTCATTCATTTCCTCTTCTTGATGTAATGACACTTGTGAAGATGCTTCACCAAGATCCAATTCACTACGAGCTTGGCCAACCTTTCTCTCAAATAATAGATCCCTAATGTAAGTGTTAATATCCGGTCGGAATGTAATTAGTATCGGGGCCCTTACCACGTCGAGAGTGGTTCATCAACTACAAGATAGAAAACAACAAGAACACAATTAATAGCACTTGGTGACTTACCAAAGAGGTAAGCACCAAAAAAAAAAGATTAGAAAAAGTTTTGACTCATTCTCAAAATTTTTGAACAAATACAAGTATCAACCATTACACATCCCTGGCAACGGTGCCAAAAACTTGATGCAGCCTTCCTAGGGTTCTAATCTCACCGGCAGTGTACCGGGTCAATTGTAGTCTAGTATGGTGAGTCAAGGTCGTATCCACAGGGATGTGAGGTCAAACACCAATTAGTTATTGTTATCTTGATCCGAATCGCAAGTTTGTTTAATAAAGTAATGATTAACTATAAAAGTTGATAAAATGATAAAAGAAACCTAACCAAGACAATGTGTAGATTAAGCTAATCTCTCGTAGTATCATGGGAATGATTTCCATCCATCCTACCAATGGTGTTCAAAAGTGTGAAACGGTGCATCCTAAGAAAGTAGTCTCCCCTCATACGAGTGTATGAAACTACTCTATAGCCCTAAGCCTAGTGAATTGGTATGATAAGCACTTGAATGCAATGACAATGTCAACAACCCCCGGATAAGAAATCGAATTCCAATTAATGTCGATTTTACCTTCCGGTTCTCCTATTCCTTCTCCCACACCTAATATCTCCTTTCGGTCTCAACTAAGTGTGTGTGTGCTAGTGCTAGGTGATCAATCCAACACCAACAAGCAATACATTGCAAATAGGAAATGACTCACAACAATTGAAACTAAACAACATAAACAATCATTCCCAATACATAAGAGATTACTCTAGTTCTACAACATAATCTTGGCTAGTATAACCTAGCCACTCATTATTTCAAACACTAACATATCAAAATTAGCATTCATAATAACAAGAACAAGCAAGACAAGATAAAACTAGAATTCAACCAATCACAAATAATGAGTTTGCAAAAAGGGACCTTACTTCATCTTCCACAAGCTTCAATGGAGATTGGTGTACCAAGATAGCTCCAATGCTCCAATTAAACTACAAAAAAGACTAATCTAAGCATTCTAATGGATTATACTTGTGATGGATTGCTAAATGGATGAATTTTGGCTATGGGAGAGCGGGGTTTGGGGGAAGAAGATGAGTCTCTGTACGTCGAAAATTAGATCCAGAATTAGACTTTAAATGCTGAAAATCTGCTTTTTCCGACACATGGCGTGCGCCACGAAAGGTGTGGCGCGCGCCACCACAGATTCTTCACAGCAGCTCGGTAAAATGATCATAACTAGAGTTGTAGAGCTCGATTGATGTGATTCAAAGTGCGTAAGCTCGCTTCTTGATCTACAACTCAGAAGAAGTCTTCCGTAAAATGCCTCTAAGTTGGGTCAAATATCCGTTGAATGTATGCTACGGTAGAAACATAAATGAAAATTGATCCGTTTGGATTCGTAAGCTTCTAGCACACTCTTCTAGCCCTCAAAATACGTGTTTAGGCTCAACACGTGTCATCCATCGGGGTCTTGGTCAACCTATAATCCTACAATGAATCACCAAAATACCAAGAGTAAACACGACACGACTCTCCGGTTACTATAACCGGTACAAAACCTATCAAAACATGATATTTTACATAAAAATTACTATCTACACATATGGATGAAACTAAGCAAATAATGACTTGAATTGATACGAAAACATCAATAAATGCATGAGAAATGGGGATAAAACATCGTAAAAGGTATCATCTAGTTGACTTACATCAGCAGCTAAGGCAATAATTACCCTGATTGTATCAAGTCTGGCCACAGGAGCAAACACCTCAGTGTAGTCTATTCCATGTCGTTGTGCATATCCCTTGGCCACCATTCTTGCTTTAAATTTATCTACCTCTCCTTCTTCATTAAGCTTGGTTTTAAATACCCATTTGACCCCAATAGTTTGAGCTCCTTGAGGTAACTTGGTAAGTTCCCAAGTCTGATTCTTCTCAATTGCCTCCATTTCTGTTGACATAGCTTCTCTATATTTCTGATCTTGTATAGCTTCATTGAAGGAAACTGGATCCTTCTCAATCACCATCATGGCACTTAAGTGTTCCTCATCTTTAAATACCCATTTGACCCCAATAGTTTGAGCTCCTTGAGGTAACTTGGTAAGTTCCCAAGTCTGATTCTTCTCAATTGCCTCAATTTCTGTTGCCATAGCTTCTCTCCATTTCTGATCTTGTATAGCTTCATTGAAGGAAACTGGATCCTTCTCAATCTCCATCATGGCACTTAAGTGTTCCTCATCTTCTTCATTTCCTGTCTCAAAATCATTCAGCCATACTTGTGCTTTCCTTTGTCTGATTTCCCTCCCTTGAGCCAAACTTCCAGGTGGAGTAGGTATCTCGCCAGCTTGGCTCATCTTGTGGTAGTGGTGAGCAATTTCTTCATTGATTTCATCCTCGGTGTCTTCATCAGGCCATTCTAGAACATCTTGTCATTTCTCTTCTTTCTGCTCGCCCCAATCCCAACCAATGTCTTCTTCAAACACCACATCTCTACTGATTATGATGGTTTGTGTGACAGGTCATACAACCTCCATGCTTTTGACTCATCATCGACCCCGAGGAAAACACACTTTCTCGCTTTTGTTGTCAAGTTTACTCATTTTTTCGATCAAGAACATGTACATGAGCAATACAACCAAAAACACGAAAATAATTTACCATTGGTGTCTTCCTGATCCATGCTCCTTGTGGTGTTTGATTTTCCAATGTCTTGTAGTAGAGGCTTTATTTTGGACATGAACACACCATTTCACAAACTTCAGGCCAAAAACCCTAGAACCTATTTTTCACCAACATAGAGACTAACAACATTCATAATTGTCCTATTTTTCCTCTCGGCTATGCCATTCATTTGAGGAGTAAAAGCATTGTCGATTGCTTATTAATACCATGGGTTTGACAGAATTCCATGAACTCATTTGAGTTGAATTCACCACCCTCGCAGTTCTCGGACTGCTATATGTTCACCTGTCTCTTTTTCAACAAGAACTTTGTAATTTTTAAACCTATTTAAGGCTTCTGACTTCTCATGTAGAAAATACACCCAAGTCTTTCTGGTCAGATCATCAATAATGCTTAAAAAGTACCTTTTGTTGCGATTTGAAATTGGTTTGATTGGGCCACGATGTCCGAGTGTACAAGTTGAAGTCGTGTGATGCTTTCCATACACTCTTCTTTGGTATGGGATCTGTGTGTGTTGCTTGCCTATTAAGCAGATAGTGCATGTCTTGTCTGTAGCTTTAAGATCAGGTAAACCATCCACCATCCCTTTTGATGAAAGGGTCTTCAATCCTTTATAGTTCAAGTGTCCAAATCTGCAGTGCCATTTGTGGAGTTCCTTGTCTCAAGTGACCTCACCTTGTAAACACATGATGCCATTGGGTACCATTGAGATCGCTCGATGTAACATCCTTCTCGCTCATATGAGTTTGCATAATCACCCCTTGTTTAGGATGAAAGACCTTGCAACCTCCATCTTGAAACAAGACAGACAACACTTTTTCTTGAAGTTGTCCTGCACTCAGCAAATTACTTTTCAGTTCAGGAACATAATAAACATTTGAAATTACCTGAGTGATCCCATTTAGCTTCATTCTTATGTTTCCTTTTGCTGCTACAGCCATCTTTGCATTATTTCCAAGCTTCACTGTTTTTGTGAGGCCATCTTCTAGCACTTCAGAAAACCATAGCTTATTCCCTGTCATATGGTTGCTACATCCTATATCTAGGAACCATATTCATTCTTTTTTGATTCCTGAGTTTCTTTATAGGCCATCAGCAGAAGTTCTTCTCCTTCCTCCATTTCAGTATAATTTGCAGTTTTTTCCCATTCTGGACATTCATACTGAAAATGCCCCAACTTGTGGCATTTGTAGCACTCAATGGTTGCTTTATTGAGTGATTGTCTTCCTCTTCCCCTGCCACGTCCTCCTCTGTAAGCATTTCGACCCCTCCTTCTACTGGATCCTTCATCTGAACCAATTTTCAAGACATGCTCTTCCTCTTGATGTCCTTGCATACGTTGTTCATGAACCAACAAACTTCCATGGAGTTCATCAATGCTTAGGGTATCCAAATCATTTGCTTCCTCTATAGAACATACAACATAAGCATATTTTGGGGTCAAAGATCTGAGAATTTTTTACACCACTGTGCTTTGTTCCACTTTCTCACCATTTGCCTTCATCTTGTTGACCACACTCAGGGTTCTGCCCACATAGCTATCCACCTTCTCTCCTTCTTTCATAGTGAGCAATTCAAATTCCCTGCGTAAAGCCTGGAGTTGAGACCTCTTTACCCTTGTTGATCCCTGATATTTCTTCTTCATAGATTCCCAAATTCCTTTGGATGTCTCCTTGTCAAGGATAGTCTCCAGAATTTCTCGATCAATGATTGAAACAAGAAATTCTTCACCTTCAAATCCTTGAGTTTGGCTTCTTCTACTGTCTTCCTTTGTGCCTCACTTGCCGTTCCTGTCCCAATTGCACCAACTGGGATCCCTTCTTCCACCAGATTCCATATTTCTCTGCTTCTCAAGAAATTTTCCATCGTCATAGCCCAAAAATCGTAATGACCATCGAATTTGGGAATAGACGGCTGCACAAACTTATCTCCTGAATTCATTGTGATTCACTTTTAATGCAGCTCCGATACCAAATGTAGAATATCAAAGCAGAAAATGTTGAAAGGAATCATTCACTGCAAATCAAATGGCTATATATAGCCTTACACAGAAACCAAAAACGTGGCTGATCACTTGATCATCCTAAAAACTAGGAAGCATAAATCACTACTAACTAATCCCTATAGAATAGGTCTTCAACTAACTAATTTGACTTAGTCAGATTTATTTCAACATAAATAAAAGACTTAATAAAATAACAATTGGAACAAAATTAGTAAGAGTGGATTAAAGCCTAGTAAGTGACAAAAATGTGGATTTAAAGCTAATTTCATGTTTTTATTATTCCTGAAATATTTTATAGATATAGTAGCTCTCTAGCTGTGAGACTTTTAACTTTATTTTCAACAATTCCCTAAAATATAACACAATTTTTTTCAACAACTACTGCATGTCATATTCAACAACTATTGCATGTCAATGAGTAATTTAGACATTTAATCTTAAAATTTATGACATTCAATTGATTTTTTAATTTATGTAATTTTTTAAAAAATAATTTATATTTTGAGACGGAAGAAATACCACTATACTATATTGATAAAAATAATGAAAGGTAGGTGGAGTATGCAAAAAAACAAAACCAACGCGCAAGTCAAGTCAACGGTGCTTTGCCAAAAGAAAATGAAAGTCACATAGGAAAAAGGAGAAAAAAACTTTTTCCGCGCTAATTTGAAACTATCCTTTCTTCTTCTCTCGTAGGAAAAAGGAGGGGGGGGGAGAAAAAAAAAAAAAGGCAAAATGCAACATAGTATTTTCCTACCTGCTGCAACTGTGTTTCTCTGCACATTCATCATCATACACTTCTCTAATCATCTTACGACCTCTGCCAATGGCGAAAGACATTTTCTGGGCGACATTGCCATCAATTGCGGCTGTTTTAGCAACTCTACTGCTCTCGACGGCCGCCGCTGGGTCGGTGAAACTCCACTTATACAACCAAAGGGCAAATCAAGATCTACTACAATTTCAGCTGGAAATTTGCTTACTGCCGACCCAACACCGTTTTTTACGGCAAGAATTTCTTCTACCCAATTCTCCTACAGTTTTCAAGTCAACCCAGGTCAGAAATTTCTCCGCCTCCATTTCTGTCCAGCTCCCTATCAAGAAGGGTTCAGAAATTCTCAAGATATTTTCTCCGTTAAAGCTAATTCTTTTACGCTCCTGCAAAATTTCAGTGCATCACTTGCTGCTGATGCATTGGGTGTCAAATACTTTGTTAAGGAATTCTGTTTGAATGTAAATGAAACTGGGATTTTGCAAATTACCTTCTCTGCTTCAAGGAGGATCAGCAAGTCTAGTAGTAATACGTTTGTGTTTGTAAATGGGATTGAGATAATAAGCATGCCTACTGGTCTTTACTATACCCCTGATGATGATTTAGGTGCCCGTGTAATTGGTCAAAGTAATGGTTTCAACAAAGTTGATAATAACATTGCACTTGAATTGGTTCAGAGATTGAATGTTGGTGGAGGTTCAGTATTACCGGTTGAAGATACTGGTTTGTTTCGAAGCTGGAGTGAGGATGTTGATTACATGTTTGCATCATCTGGATTTCAGCAAATAAAACATATGTTGCCTGCCCCTGCATCTATTACACCACCCTTCCTTGCACCGCAAAAAATCTACCAGACATCAAGGATATTCAACAAGGGTTTGGACTCAGTGAAGAAACATCATGTCACTTGGAAAATACCTGTGGATTTAGGCTTTTGTTACTTGTTGAGACTTCATTTCGGCTCATTCATAGGTGAGAGTTCAGAAGGTAGCCCAACGGATTTCAGTACTCTTATACAGAATGATATTGCCGAGAGTCAGGTTAATGTGATTAAGTTGAGTGGTGGTGATGGGATCACAGTGTACAGAGACTACATGGTGATGATGAGAGGAGACAAAGCGGATGGCAAGAGTGATCTTTCAATTTCTCTACAGTCAGTTGATGTGTTGAATCTTGGCCTCCTAAAAGGATTAGAGATCTTCAAGTTGAGCAACATTGACAATAGTCTTGCAAGCCCAAATCCTTCTAGTCCAATACGTAATTCCTCGTTTTGGTTTATGAAAATTCGAAACTTTCAGGTTGCTTTTGGCCACTTAAATGTGATAATGACTGCTTTGACCATCCTTCTAGCAATTGTAAATATTGCATTTTACCGGTTGAGGCAAGTTTGTGAACACGGATTTGTGCAGGACAAACATGTCCAATCAGCCCCAGATGAGCCAGCTAGCCACCATTTTTCACTCGCTGAAATATTGTTGGCTACCCGAAATTTTGATGATGCCTTGGTTGTCGGAAGGGGTGGATTTGGTAAAGTGTACAAAGGGTTAGTTTACGGACGTCCAGAAGTTCTTGCCATAAAGCGATTGAAGCCCGACTCCAATCAAGGGGCTCATGAATTTTGGAGAGAAATCGAAACACTCTCCAAGCTCCGGCACATCCATCTCGTACCTCTGATAGGCTATTGCAATGAAAGTGGTGAGATGATTCTAGTATATGAGTACATGCCAAGAGGCACAGTTGCTGATAACATTTACAAGGCTTGCATGAATGGAAAGGAAGGAATTCCTCTCAGTTGGGAACAAAGGCTTAGAATTTGCATTGGTGCTGCTCGTGGACTCGACTACCTTCATACAGGCACTCAATACGGTGTTATACATAGGGATGTGAAGGCTACAAACATTTTGTTGGATGAGAATTATGTGGCTAAAATTTCAGACTTTGGCCTATCCAAGCAGGGAAGTACAGACAATACGCAAGGCCAACTTAGCACCAAAGTATGGGGTACTGCTGGGTATCTTGATCCACACTATATTGCGACTCGTAAACCTTCAATTACAAGCGATGTATATGCATTTGGCATTGTGCTGCTAGTAGTGTTATCAGGAAGGCCTGCAGTGGAAACAAAATTCTTTAGTGAAAATGTGAGTCTTTTAGCTTGCTTCCAAGAATGCATGGAAAAAGGAGAGATGAAGGACATTATTGATCCTAGTATGCAGGGAGAAATTTCAGTAGAAAGCTTGACAAAATTCATAGAAGCTGTTGTGAATTGCGTGCATCATTTACCCAAAAAACGGCCATCAATGGCTCAAGTAGTAGTTTTCCTTGAACATGCACTGAATGGAGTAGGTAGTTCAAAGTGTGATAAAGCTGTTGTTGATGCCTTGCTGCAAAAACTTGCAAATGCTGATCTCGAAGAACAACGAGCAGCTGCTCGAGTGCTCCGATTGCTGGCTAGAAGAAATCCTGAAAACCGTGTGTGTATTACTGAAGCCGGGGCAATCCCTTTTCTAGTTGGCTTACTGTCATCACCAGATTCTCGTACCCAAGAACATTCTGTCACAGCTCTGTTGAACCTTTCCATCTATGACGCCAACAAGATGACTATTGTGAATGCTGGAGCCATACCTGGTATCATTAACTTGTTGAAAAATGGTAGCATAGAAGCAAGAGAAAATGCAGCAGCCACCCTTTTTAGCTTAGCATTGATCGACGAGAATAAAGTAGCAATTGGAGCAGCTGGGGCCATACCGGATCTCGTTGACTTGCTCAGTCACGGAACTCCTAGAGGGAAGAAAGATGCAGCTACTGCAATATTTAACCTATCGATCTATCAAGGAAACAAAGGCAAGGCTGTAAGGGCAGGCATTGTACCGGCATTAATGCAGCTACTGAAGGATCCTAGGAGTGGACTGGCGGATGAAGCTCTTGCAATATTGACTTTACTTGCTACCAATCCCGAGGGCGGATTTGCAATAGGTCAATCTGATCCAATGCCTATACTAGTGGAGGTTATTGGGACCGGTTCTCCTAGAAACCGCGAGAATGCAGCTGCCATACTGTGGTCACTATGCACATGTGATGTGAAGTTTCTGAAAGTAGCACAGGAATTCGGTGTGACAGAGGCATTGAAAGAGATGTCAGTAAATGGCACTAACAGAGGTAAAGAAAAAGCAGGTAGTGTTTTGGAACTTCTTCAAAGACTTGAAGGCTATTGTTGATGACTCTACTGAGAGTTTAATAAAGGGTTTTTCAGGGTTACTCTCTACTAGAATCTCTCCATATGATGATTAGCTTTTGTGGAGTTTTCTTGCAAAATTAATCATTCAGAATTAATAATGTGTACATAATTTTACAACAAGGTGTGCACTACATAAAGGAATTGAGTATATAAACCTGCATATATTGCCATTTATATTTCTTCATTCTGCTTTGCTTACGCATATATGTGAACTGAGCACATACCTTTGCATTTCCCCCAAACACTTCCTTGAAAATACCAATAGAACCAAGACCACAAACACAGTGAGTGACCCATCATTTTCACCAGGGGGCACAACAGGGACTCTTATAGACCCGAGCTATATCTTCTCAATCATTGTCATCCCAGTCTGGACCTAAACAATTACAAAAGCTCATCAACAATTACTCCACGTTAAATTAAAACGCGTGAATTCTGCAAGCACCAGATGTCAAGACCACAACTTTATCAAGAAATAAATGAAAACCAGCAACGCTTGATAAAAAAAAGTTGAAAGGGTAATTGTCAAAGATCTACACAAATCTAAAGGGGTAAAAGGATATTGTGCCTGAAATAACCTGAAATTTTTCTTGTTCAGAACAAACTTGATAAAATCGAATGAGAAAAGCAAACTATACAACTCAAAATAAACATATAAGTTTCAAACAATGATTAAATAATACGTATAAGGGAATACAGAAGAAAATGGAAAAGGTGCTGAAAGACTAAACCTATACACCTGAAAAACAAAGATCCTTTCGCCTCTGAGGCGTCTGGAACCCTGAAAATGAAACATTAACTCAAATTAGTATCGAAATGACTGTTTCTAGCACCTCTTCAAATTGATGAAAAAAAAAACCAAATTTAGAGAAGGCAAAAAATGAGACAGTAAATGAGTGATGATGAATATGGACGGGCTGCTATAAGCCTACGTTTATCTTTGAAAAGTGTCTCCTTGCATTGTATTCGTGTTGAATGACAATCGTTCCCTAAAGCTCAAGTTTTTAAGAAGGTAGACGATCGACATATTACACACAACTTCAACGTGCCCCTTCAAGTATGGGCCTATAACAAAGAGCCTAGGCCAACATAGGACACAATAAGGGAAAAAAGGAGGCTCAACACTTGAACAATATAAATAGGAAGGCAATGTTGACAAAGAAGTTTGAATTCATGATCTCATGCTCTGATACCATGTTGAATTACCATCTCTTCCAAAAACTTAAGTTACAATTAGTTTAATAGAGAAGTCAAAAACGTTCATGACGTGGACTTGTGAAATCACATACACAAAGCTCACAACCTGGAACACACAGTAAAATGAACCAAGTACCACAAAAGCTCAGGGAATTACTTACAATTGGTCTGCGATATGTATTTGGCCCTTTTTATTAACTAAAACAAGCACAACAATGTCAATTGGGAAAAGAAAAAAAAACAAAGGAGCACACGTGGCCAACAGGCTTGCTTTTATATTACATATAAGTAGAGAATTACTGCTTTGATAGTGAATATCCATGATTTCTTTGTGAGCAAGTCATCTTGTTATATGCAAAACCTTTGTGACATATAAACCAGTGAATTGAACACTCACACCTCTCTACAGGCTCGCCTTAAAGCTTATATGGTGAAGTAAAAAAGTAGCTAATAATATCTTAAACCATAACAACTAACAAGTATATACACAGTTGGGGGGAGGCTTCAAAATCACGTTCGGGAGGTTTTTGTACTTAGAATCCGTGAGCTACAATTGCTTTGAACTCTGCGTAAAGCATTAGCAGCAAATCTTGAGGTTAACGTGGTTTCCCGGCCGGTGCCACTGTTAGAGCTGCTTCTTCAAGTTCATAACGTCTTAAATTCTTCTGCAAGCTTCCTTCTTGAAAAACGATGCCATGCTATTTGTATCTCGATGGCTGCCCATGCTCTCCATTGTTGTGAGTAGTAGCGGAAAGTATGCCGCTCCTGCCTAATCTGGATTCTCCTGGAATAGTTGGCGAAGAATTTCAAATCATTGGCTGTCAAAGAAAATCCTTCAACTTCTGTCAAAGCCTTGACAGTCCTAGTAGACAGTGGTAAATTTGAATCAGGTTTAGGATCCACTGTCCATGTGAGAAGCTCCTCGCCACAAAAATCCCCCTCTTTCAAGACACAAAGGTTAGATAACCCGGAACTCCCTCCATCTGTGGTTAAACTTTCTAGTTGACCATGTATGATAAATAGCATCTCATCAACCGGGTCACCTTCACGAACAATGTACGTCATTTCTGTGTATAATCTTGCTTTAAGCCTCTCAAAAACGTCATCAAACAATTTCTCGTTCGTATATGCTAACATGTTCTGGGTTGCTGATTTCATGCCTTTTGGCGAGAAGATATTTGCAGTTCGCAAGGCTATATCCTTCTTTTTGGTAGACTTGAGGATATTCTTGAGAGCATATAAAGGTCTACCCCACAATGGTTTTGGGGCTATGTTGCGATCCATTTCTTTTGGCTGCAAGACTTCTACATTAGTCGGTAAGCCAGCTTGCTGAATTTCCTCACTTTCATGTCCTTCAAGTAAAGGTATAAAATTTTCCTCGAGTTTCTGAGGAACTTGCAATTCATATAATTCAAATGGTTGGTAAGATACAGCCGGACCAGGTTGGGCAGCAAGAGTCTCGTCATTCAGTGTAGAAGGCACTAAAGTTTGGTGTTTTTCCAATGCATGCTCAAGGAAAACTACCACTTGAGCCATTGATGGCCGTTTTTTGGGTAGATGATGCACGCAATTTACAACAGCTTCTGTGAATTTCGTCAAACTTTCTACTGAAATTTCTCCCTGCATACTAGGATCAATAATGTCCTTCATCTCTCCTTTTTCCATGCATTCTTGGAAGCAAGCTAAAAGACTCACATTTTCACTAAAGAATTTTGTTTCCACTGCAGGCCTTCCTGATAACACTACCAGCAGCACAATGCCAAATGCATATACATCGCTTGTAATTGAAGGTTTACGAGTCGTGATATAGTGTGGATCAAGATACCCAACGGTACCCCAGACTTTGGTGCTAAGTTGGTTTTGTGTTCCGGTTGTACTTCCCTGTTTTGATAGGCCAAAATCTGAAATCTTAGCCACGTAATTCTCATCCAACAAAATGTTTGTATCCTTCACATCCCGATGTATAACACCATATTGAGTTCCGGTATGAAGGTAGTCGAGTCCACGAGCAGCACCAATGCAAATTCTAAGCCTTTGGTCCCAAGTGAGAGGGACTCCCTCCTTTCCAATAATTCGAGCCTTGTAAATCTTATCAGCAACCGTACCTCTCGGCATGTACTCATAGACTAGAATCATCTCCTCGCTTTCATTGCAATAGCCTATCGAGGTACGAGATGGATGTGCCGAAGCTTGGAAAGTGTTTCAATTTCTCTCCAAAATTCAAGAGCCCCTTGCTTGGACTCTGCCTTCAATCGCTTTATGGCAAGAACCTCCGGACGCCCGTAAACTAACCCTTTGTATACTTTACCAAATCCACCTTTTCCAATAACTAAGGCTTCATCAAAATTTCGGGTAGCCAACAATATTTCAGCGAGCGAAAAATGGTGGCATGATGGCTCGTCTGGGCCTAATTGGACATGTTCGTCTTGCACAATTTCGTGTTCCCGAATTTGCCTCAACTTGTAAACCGCAGCATTTACCATGGCCAAAAGGAAGGTCAAAGCAGTCATAATCACATTTAGGTGTCCAAAAGCAACCAGACAGGCCTGGATTTTCAAAGAACAAACCGAAGAATCACGTATTACACCAGAAGGATTCGGGCTAGCAAGACTGTTGTCGGGATTGCTCAACTTGAAGATCTCTAGTCCCTTTAAGAGACCAAGAACCAACTCATCAACCGATTGTAGTGAAATAAAAAGATCACGCTTGCCTTCCGCTTTTTCTCCTTTCATCATTACCAAATAGTCTCTATACACTGGGATCCCATTACCACCACTCAATTTAATCACATCAACCTGTGTCTCAGCAACAACATTCTGTATAAGAATATTAAAATTCTCCGGCTACCGTCTGCACTCTCACTTTCGACAGTAACAGAAATGAAGCCTCAACAGGTAACAAAACCAAGATCCACAGGTATTTTCCAAGTGAAATCATGCTTCTCCTCTGACTGCAAACGTTTTCTAAATATCCTTGATGTCTGGTAGATCTTAAGTGGTGCAATGAAGCGTGACGTAAATTCAATTGCAGGCATCATATAATTTACTTCTTGAAATTCAAATGATTCTAACAGGTGATCAGAATCCTCGCTCCAACTTCGAAACATACCAGTATCTTCCACCGGTAGTATCGAACCCCCACCAACATTGAGTCTCCGGATCAATTCAAGTGCAGTAGTATCATCAACATGGTAGAAATTATCAGTGCGACCAACAACACGGGCTCCTAAATTACCATTTGGGGTATAATAAAGGCCAGCAGGCATGGAGATTATCTCTATCCCATTAACAAAAGCATGATATTTACTGATTTTGTTGATCCTCTGAAAAGCAAAGAATGAAATTTGCAAAATTCCGGTTTCATTTACAGTCAAACAGAATTCCTTAACAAAGTATTTGACACCCAATGCATCAGCAGCAAGTGATGCACTGAAATTTTGCAGGAGTGTAAAAGAATTAGCTTTAACAGTGAAAAAATCCTGAGAATCTTGAAAACCCAGATAGGGAGCTGGACAGAAATGGAGGCGAACGAATTTCTGACCTGGGTTGACTTTAAAATCATAGGAGAAATGGGTAGAAGAGATTCTCGCCGTCAAAAATGGTGTTGGGTCGGCGGCGGTAAGAAAATTTCCAGCTGAAATTGTAGTAGATCTTGATTTGCCCTTTGGTTGAAGAAGTAGAGTTTCACCGACCCAGCGGCGGCCGTCGAGGGCAGTAGAGTTGCTAAGACAGCCGCAATTGATGGCAACGTCACCCAGATAACGTTGAAGTGGAGGATTTTCGCCATTGACAGTGGTCGAAAGATAGTATGAGAAGAAGACGAATGTGAATGCAAAACGACAAACAGAGGATAGTATGAAATTCTGCTGCATTTTTTCCT
The DNA here is from genome assembly GCA_026214975.1 of Gentiana macrophylla. Lineage (NCBI taxonomy): Eukaryota > Viridiplantae > Streptophyta > Magnoliopsida > Gentianales > Gentianaceae > Gentiana > Gentiana macrophylla. Next base: position 22,189,537 of record CM047816.1, on the reverse strand, counting down.
TAATATATTTTGCTGAAGTTTAAGCTTTCATTAAGCTGGGAATGTCGATTTACAAAAAGAAGAAAGCTTTGACGATGATGCATCATGCATTTTTTTTATTCTCTTTTTCGGCAGCCATTATTGACTTGACTTGACTTGCTCCAAGCAAAACTTGATTTACTTTGTTTATTAGTTATTACTTCTCAGTATCCATTAGATTCTTGAGCTTTTGCTTCTTCCTGCAATCATTTCACCACTGATTTTTTACTTGGATCATGGATTAAAGATGATACGAGTAATAAGGCAATCATTGTAAAGAATAGAGAAAAAAACATTGCTAAGAACAACATAGTGGTAGCCATTGCTGCTTTCTACAATCCAAAACCATAAGTGATTGGAATTTAGGTACAAGAACTGAACACATAGAGAGAACAGATATTAAATCCCACACACACTAAGAACAAACAAACAAACCAAGTTCAACTGATACTACTCAGAATTAATCTTTGAGCAAATTCTTGTCCTTAACATGCAAGAAACTCATTTTGCTCAAGTAGTAGTCACCATAGATAGCAACCTCATCCATTGTATCAGCTACAACTTCCTTACATTCCTTCAGCATCTTGATGCTTCGAGTCAGCCTGTCTCGCTTCTCGGCTACCGCAGGCGACTCCTCTAACATCCTTTCTATCCCATTACCACTACCACCACCACCTTCTTGAGGACCACCAACCAATTCATTCACGATTGCCGATTCCAGCTCGGTGTTAACAAGATTTCTAATGCAAAACATTACGTGCAAGGCTAATGAATCAACCAATCTTCTGATTACGATTCTCCAATAAGCTACCATCCTCATTTTTAGATCAAAAGCTTGTTGAACCACACCTCCAACAAGATGTTTCCTAAGATGGCCAACATCAATACATCCAAATGCTTCAAGCTGCATCGTTGTAGGCTTTGAAATGTTGTTCATGATCTGCGTGAATTCACTCTGTTTTGCCATAAGATTATTCCATGTTGATAGATATTCAGGATGGCATGTATAATCAACCTGCTTTTCCATCTCTATCGTCTCTATTACCCAATCTTTTGACTGCTCCATTTTCTTGGTTATAAGATTCTTTACTGCCCTTCTGGTTTGATATTGAAGTTGTGGGTAGTTATTTGAATGCTTCATGAACACACAAATTAAAACTTTTTCCACATAGTCCCATACTTTGGTCACAAATTCAAGTGGGCTTGAAGTGATTCTCTTCAACTTCTTTTGTAATATAGTCAGAAAAGCCGTTCGAGGAAGAAAATTGGGTAGACCAATGCATTTAGTTTCCTCAAGAATCGCGATTTCTTCAAGTAGGAAATCTTGTGGAGATTCATTTTCAAGCCGAAACTTTTTCAATTCATTTGCATAGTGATCTAGCATTTCAGCAAGTCTTGCACTGCAATGCATTTCCTTGTCATCAGCATCATACACATCTAACTCACCTTTAAGGAAAATCTTGTTCAATGATTCTTTTACATCAGATGTAACTTTCACAAACATTGCAAATGCTTCTCCAATAGAAGTTGGATTGCGGGGCAATTTGGCTAGCTCATCAACATTATACCCAAGTTTATCATCGATCTTCCTCACAATCTGAGGCAAACATTTTGAAATAATGCGACCCTGGATTTGAACAAGCTTCTGAGCCAAAACAGGGATTCCCACCATATTTTTGCTAATGCTTGACAACAATGGGTGATCAGTAAAAAGCAAAGCTTCCTTTTCTCGAGCTTCCTCATAGGATTCATCACCAATTCGATTCCTAACAACAACATAACCAAGTCCAATGTTCACATCATCCGCGGTTATCTTCTCGAGCAATCCTTCTGGAGCCTTATCTGCCTTGGTAACAACAGCCAGAGTTCTTTCCCCTCTTTTGTCCACTTTTTGGGACATTCTAATTGACTCACAAGTGGAAAAATCAACAGAAGCAGATAAAACATTCAGAATGATACTCTCTTCAGGCTTAATGTACTCCATAATAAGAGCTGATATCTGCTCATGTATATCTTCAGGTTGGCCGTGAACCACAATCCTCGTGATCCCAGGCAAATCAATCATTGTTAAATCAGGTACACCTTGTCTTTTCACTGTTAATGTTAATGGGGTGTTTGAAATTCCTTTGTTTGAACCAGCAATCTCATCTGTTGCACGAATAATTGATTCAACAACGTCTTCCTCGTTTGTTTGTTCCGTTTTTGCATTGAACTCAAGTGTCATTTCTGGCTGAGGAGTAGGATGATTTTTCAGCCGAATTATCAAAGGAGCACGTGTGCACATCCCTTGGCCTCTAGGAAGGCTGATACCTGCCAGAAGATGGAGCCAGCAGTAATGTTGAGTTAGATCAATTGAGATATTACACATAATGTCAGTGCCCAGCACATTGGACATAATCTTGCTTTGGTTTTCATAAAAGAATTAAACTTTACTATCACATCATACAGGGCAAGTTCATCCATGTCAAAACTCAAAACCAATTGACTAATTTTTTTAACAAAACCTCTGGATGCTCTGGTTGTTAAGGGTGATTTTATATGATTTATATCGTTATATTTTATAATGATTTCCTCCATATTCGTATTATTTGCATAGAAATTAAGGGTTTAATCGAGTTATTGAGCAAATGAGTTTTAAAAGTTTTTAAGTGTAAAGTTGAGCAATTTCGTGATTTTATTGGTAATTATCTATGGTTTTACACTTTGCGTGTTCTTATGGTTTTGAAGGTACATTTACATGTCATGGAGAGGGATGAAATGAGCTTAAAGGATGTCCAACTGAAGATTAAGTGGAGAGAAAGATGCAAAGCAAATTTGGAATGTAGAATTGCATGCAAGACTGGATTGACGTGCGTTCACCATGCGTCCAGGATGGACGGACGTCCAGCAAACTGAACGTGCGTTTGAGCTGAATGAAGAGTGAACGAGCGTTTGAGGAATGGACTGGCGTCCAGTGGAGTTGTTTGATTCAGGGAAGGCAGAAATTTTCTGAACGAGCGTTCAAAAACCTATAGGATGGGCGTCTGATCATGACTCGGCCCGACTCGAAGATTTTTATGAAGACTGAACTGGCGTCCACTCATCCAGACGGGCGTCCACGGCCGACTTAAGCATAGCCGACCTAAAATCTTATAAATAGCAGCGCATTCTCAACCCTAATAATGATATCATATATCGACAGCAGCCGCAGAAAACCCTAAATTCTGAAGCCGAGTTGTGCTCGGTCGGCCAAGCCTTGGTGCTTGGTCGACCGAGGGTTAGATTAGTTGTTTTATTTATTTTGTTTCTTCTTGTTCGATTCATGAGGATGGCTTGAAGCTGATCAAACTTGGGGCAAGCATGTGAAACTTTTCAGCAACGTTTTTTTCTTCCTTTGGATGATTTCGTGAGTTTTAATTAAGTTGTTTCTTTTCTATGATTATGTGTTATGCAATTTAAATCGAGAGATGTTTTGCTATTGATGTTTGCCATATGATGAGAATCGGTGTAAACACTAGATCACCATAGGAAAGATTGGATCTTCAACCTATAAGTAACGAGAGTTGATTAGGTTGAATATCTAGATTGTTAGATTGAGAAATCTTGCACCTTGGTTTGAAAGCGTTAATCTTTAAGATCGAGAGATAAAAGATTGATAGGCGAACTTTTCTAAGAGATTAGGAGTTCATACCTTTGATAAGTGAATCACAATTTTAGTTAAATCATCATAAGATAATCTAGAGAGGAAACTAAGGGTTGCGGGATGGTGGATCATCGTTTGTTCTATGTTTAATCGTTAGTCATTATCATGCTTTTATGAGTTTTATTGTTTTTCTCGTTTATAGTTTAGTTATGTTCGCAACGATCTTCCCTGGCTTTGGACTGACAATCCTCTGTCCGATTTACTTTTCGTTTTGTTATTTTAGGTTTTAATAATAATGATATCAATCTTAGGAAAATTAATGAACTAGATACCCGATTCCCGAGATCGACTCGGTATTAATCGCTATGCTACGATCCCTACACTTGGGGTATACCGGATTTATAAATTTATTACTTGTTTATTTTCATTGCAAAAATCCGAGACATTGGTCTTCACTACATATTAAGCAAGATTAGGGGAAAACTCTCTTTTCCTATCCCACATCATCTATTATTTACCCTCTTACAACAAGTTCTACCATAACAACTGGCAAATCACGTTCACCTTCTACTTCCATATGATCATGATCAACAATGGATGGTTTGAAGATTGTTCAAGCTCAAGCCGAAAAGTGATGTAAGGTTGCAGTAGCAACATAACCACCCTTCGGGGCACACCGGTGGCAATCACTCTCAATGAATGTTATTTTTAATACGAATCAAGCTTAAGGAGAAGTTGAACACGAAGAGAGACAGTTCATTGAGGCACATGTCAAACACTTTATGTCAACCATCTAGGGTGCTTGTTAGAGTGGTTATTGATTTCTTGATTTTGTTCAACAAAATTTACTCTTTACAATTGTTGGGGAAAAAACAAAGGGGAACGAACAATGCCGAACCAGAAATGAAAGTGCTGCAATGAAAAGAACCGGATATACACGTAGAGTCGATTTGAGAGTCTTTCCTGCGAAAATTATTCGTCCCAAATGATTGTCTCCGGGTAAACACGAATATCTTCACGGGATAAAACTACGATCCTCGTTCAATCTAGACAATATAGATAGAAAGAAAGCTACAAAAGTTTGGTGACATTTTGTGTGTTGAACTTGAGGTTTTTCAAAGGATATTCAAAAAATGAATAATACTCTCAAAAGTTGAAGTTAATTCAACCAAAAAACAGAGTTCAAGTGTTTGTATACATATATATCGAGTTATATTAATGTATCCCTTCATATACAACCCTTAAGAGTTGGTTATAAGGCCAAAACCCGAAAGGATACCAACAAAACCGACCAAAAAACTGCTCTATAACTGAAAATCTGCTTACCGGACGCCAGTTTGGACGCCTGTTTGAGATTATGGACGGGCATCTGGAAGCAATGGACGTTCGTCCATATAACCGAATACTCCCGAGTAGACTAAAGCAGACTTTGGACGCCCGTCCATAGGCAATGGACGCGTTCGTCCATAAGGCTGACGCTGCTTCGTCCACCAAAGACCAGATACATCCTGTATCCAATTTCAATCCATGGGCGCCCGTCCATGAGTTCCGACGCTGTTCATCTTTGGACGCCCGTCAAAAAAAGCGTGAAAATCGGTTTTGTTCAACACTTGATCTAACATTTCCGTGAGCTCGTAAACATCAATATAAGCATGCACTCCGCATCTCCAAACTTATATCAATTGTTCCAAGTTCACCAAACCTCAAATTAAATCCCGATTACACTAAATCACATGGTGATTCTACCGAAATCACCAACAATCCTCCCCCATTTAGTGTAATCCTTGATTTAATTGAAAACTTATCAACACACAAACAGTTCATCTTTCAATGATAATGTCACGCAGATTGAATTACCATCTAGTATATTACACATTCCAAAATATTCGAGTATTGGGGTGTGTCTAAGCATTGAACCCCTCTACCCATTTGAATACTTCAAAGATAATACACGAATGAACCAAGATACAACTTCTATAGCCACTTGACACCAGTTATCCAGGCCTTGTGTCCATATCCATTTCATGAGTATATAGAAAGTCAACCCCACTTTCTTGAAGCGGCCAAACTTCATACTCATATAGGTGAATCTTTCTAATCATGTACCTGAAACACTTTTCCAAAAGATATCACCTACACAACAGGTAATGCACAAACTTTCGGGATTTTTTCATGTGCCAAATCTTGAGAATGGGCCTTCCACATTGAATTTCGCTTATGGCGTTGTACCATAAGTGGAATTGGGTATCCCACCTCAAAGATTTTAAGGGTTCTACACATCCCGATAACAAACTTTTACCAAGTTTCAAGTCAATCTATATTTGATCACACAAGATTGACTAAATCATGAGTACTCTTTAAACAACCACCATCATCCTTTGAGTTATAAACTCACAATCCAACTTTTCATTAATACATTTGGTGTCAGATCACCATTGTAACATTTGACAATTTTCCGACCAAACACATTGGATAAGCTGGGATGAAATTGGTTATTAATTGCAAGGAATTCCAAACTTCCTAGTCATCAACAAAGAAATCCAACCGTAAATTTATGCACTTAGAAGCTCATAAATGATACTTCATCCTAGCACAAATTACTAGTTAACCGAGGATTCTTCTAAACCGAAGGAATCTCATATAACTTTACTATAGAGTTTAAACCTCCCCCATGACTGTAGTTTAAAACCTTGATGACAATACCGTCCAGTTATGAACATGATTTGGTTAATACCAAAATCAACACGTCAACAATGTAAACTACTAAATCACCTTATATTCCAAGGCAAATCCAATCTTTAAAGAACGAGCATGTTTCACTTTTAGTATCATGAATAGATACTAAACCAAAGCAAAACACCAAACATGTAGTCAACATACATCAAAGGACAAAGTCATTTCCTTAGACATCAAACACATATAAGACATATAATATGTAAAACATATATAAGAATTGTATAGTTACGAACAAGGTATTATAAACAACTTTAAATTAAACTAATCTTCAAGCTAAGATGTCTATCAAGTTTAATTTAGCACCTTGAACCAAAATAACATATACACTCCTTATGTTAATTTTAACATAACAAGACCCTCCAGTTGTTTCAAATACAATGCCCATTCCAATCTCCATTCTAAAACCGAAGTTTTACCATCCATTTAATGGATTACAAAATTGTTTAACAGTTGTTAAAACAAACAACAACAATTTATCCGAGGAGATTTCATTAACCGGTGCCAAGTTATCAAAATAACCAATACCTAAAAACGTACAACACCTTACATTATTAATCAGGATTTATACATGTTGACTTACATCAACTATCATCTTTCATTGAAAGATTCACCGCACCATTTGCTCTCATGGAGCTTTACAGGCATATTTAGAAAACAACTTTATTGTTTTCCTTCACTTAACATTGGTAGTCATACTTCAAACTTTGTACAACATTATAAATGTCCAAAGATGGCATACCAATGATCAACAATGATTAAATCTGTACTAGAATCAATCACTCCATTATATGGAACTAAAGAACATTGGAATGCATAGCAATTCCAATAAACATAGTTTCAATGCCTCTTTTACTCAAGTAATTAACCTTAACCTCGGAAAGTCACAAGACCTCCTCACACCTCCAAACCTCAAGTTTGGATTTCATTATACCAAAGTTCAAGTAATTTAGCAAACAAACAACTGTTGTAGGCGTAGGAGTATAAACAAAAAGTATATAAAACTCATTATAACATACACTCTTTTCATTTACCTTTTGGAGGACATAATAGTTATTTACTACAAAGTAACGCAAATAAACGATGTATCTATTAAATAAAAGAGTTACAACTTTTCCAACCAAGGATTCATAATCTTCTAAACAAAAGAACTACAACTCTTACAACCAAGAGTTACAACTTTCTATACCGGAAAGTCTCAAACTTTCAAAGCAAAAGTTACATCCTTCTGAACCGAAGAATCACAACTTTTCAAAACAAGTCACAACTTTTTAAACCAAGAGTTGTAACTTTTAAAACTGAAAAGTTACTACCTTTAAACGAAAAGTTATAACCGTTCAAAAGAATACAAACTCTAATGAGTTGTATCCTTTCATCAAACCGATACATTCTTTACCAAATCAATAACATGATTTTTCCTCCAAAACATTCACTTAAAATCAAAGTGAAAATCCATGATACTAATCATGTTTCCGAAAAGAATAAGTTCAAAACAAGTTATAAACATACATTACATATAAGTATCACTTAAGCATACCAATAAACATACATGTATAGTTATTTCAAATTATACTAACCATGTACAACTAATGTTTAAACTAAATCTTTCAAGAACCAAAGGATATACTTAAATCTCTTAATAATGACAACCTTGACTCTTTTTCATGAATGTCACGGATCAACAATCCACGGTTCAAAACTTCAAACCAAGTTGATCCTTACACTCACAATTTTCCAAACCGAGTCAAAACTCAAAACAACATTTTATTAGTTGTTTCACCAAAACTTAGTTTACAATAATTATTCTATCCTTTGTTTGATCTTACATACTAGGCATTCAACCTAGTAAAACAAGATTTTCGTAAATCCAAATTTCTTTAGATTTGCAAACTCTTCATTACAAATGTTCTATCAAGGATAGACATTTAAAAACATTATCTCTTCAACATGATTTCCATCTATTTGTATCATTAGAAAACATCTAACTACAATAGACATCAAGTTTTCCAAGAGATAACACTTGATTTATCCCAACATTAGTTATACACAAACACTTAAAATTTCTAAACATTAACATGATTTTATCACCAAGATCAATGAACATTAAACATTAAACACGCAGCAAGTTTCATCATTGATTCAATCATGTCTAGAAATATCAAGCCAAACAACATATATGTATAATCAAACAACATCCAAGAACAAGACTTAGACACTACAATCAAATTTTATATTGATTGTAGTTAATATTCTTGACACCACAAACTTGCATGAAATAATGTAAATAAACATACATACCATTCATCCGTAGTCATAGCAACATCACAGCAATTTTTACAAAGTTATTCCATTGAACTTTTACTTACCAAAAGATTATAATCGACTTTGCATCAATCAAAAACCGCAGCAACTTCTCAGAATTTCTGACAACTGTCAACATCGAACCAGACTGCAAACTTGATATCACTGCGATCCTCGTCTCGCCACGATTCTAACGGTATCTCCGGATTTTCAAACCGATTCCTGAATCAAGAGTTATGCCCAAAATACTAGGACACAACCTTTGATAAAATTCTGGAAAATGCAACTCTTCATTTTAAAACCGACATTGTTCTACAAAATCAAAATAATTTTCGCAGATTGTTGGGGAAAAAACAAAGGGGAACGAACAATGCCGAACCAGAAATGAAAGTGCTGCAATGAAAAGAACCGGATATACACGTAGAGTCGATTTGAGAGTCTTTCCTGCGAAAATTATTCGTCCCCAAATGATTGTCTCCGGGTAAACACGAATATCTTCACGGGATAAAACTACGATCCTCGTTCAATCTAGACAATATAGATAGAAAGAAAGCTACAAAAGTTTGGTGACATTTTGTGTGTTGAACTTGAGGTTTTTCAAAGGATATTCAAAAAATGAATAATACTCTCAAAAGTTGAAGTTAATTCAACCAAAAAACAGAGTTCAAGTGTTTGTATACATATATATCGAGTTATATTAATGTATCCCTTCATATACAACCCTTAAGAGTTGGTTATAAGGCCAAAACCCGAAAGGATACCAACAAAACCGACCAAAAAACTGCTCTATAATCTGAAAATCTGCTTATCGGACGCCGATTTGGACGCTGCTTGAGATTATGGACGGGCATTCTGGAAGCAATGGACGTTCGTCCATATAACGTAATACTCCAAGATTTCAAAAGCAGACTTTGGACGCCCGTCCATAGGCAATGGACGTTCGTCCATAAGGCCTGACGCCGTTCACCACCAAAGACCAGATACATCCTGTATCCAATTTCAATCCATGGACGCCCGTCCATGAGTTCCGGACGCTCGTTCATCTTTGGACGCCCGTCCAAAAGGCAGCAGAAAATCGGTTTTGTTCAACACTTGATCTAACATTTCCATGAGCTCGTAAACATCAATATAAGCATGCACTCCGCATCTCCAAACTTATATCAATTGTTCCAAGTTCACCAAACCTCAAATTAAATCCCGATTACACTAAATCACATGGTGATTCTACCGAAATCACCAACAATATACAAATCAAAGTAGAATCATCAATTTAATTAGAACCCTTAAAAGTTGATCATACCTGCAAGAGATTCAAGAACACTTGATTTTCCAAAAGATTGATCTCCGACAACAACAATTGTTGGAAGTTGGATTCCTTCTTCCATGACTTTGAGGTTTCGGAGCTTATCAACACAATCAAGAAGTGGGCGCATGCTGTCGTTGCAGGATTCCACAAATGCACCATGTTTTTCGGTGCACTGTTGATCTTTTCCGGCCAAAAGATCAGTGCTTTCGTTCTTATTAATCAACCCCATTTCGGATTTGGATGAAGCAATTAAGGTGATTTTACCCTCCTCCCGTATGATAACTGTTGGAAGAATCAGTTGTCTTTGGATGACAGGTTAGCTACAGCAAGTTTAAACTTTAAAATTTAAACACTTATCTATGGCGGGAATTTTTTTTACCGAAAGAAACCTTGTTAGGGATTTTTTTTTTAGACGCACTCCGGTTTCCCGATTTTTACGGCTTTTAAAACCAAATACTCCCTCCGTCCCGCAATATAAGTCTTTATAGGTTTTACACACAGTTTAAGAAAATTAATAAATGATTTGTTTTTTAAAATTTTAAGATAAAATATTGTATTGGTTTTGAAAAGAATCTGTAGATTGCATAGTTTAATGTGAAAGTGAAAAAATCGATTTAATATTGAATTGGGAAACGAGAAGACTTATATTTTGGGGACACCACAAAAACTCAAAAGGACTTATATCATGGGATGGAGGAGTAATTTTTTTGGGGTTTTACGGTTTAAAAACCAAAACCGAATCGTAGCTAGATAAAACAATTTTATCCGGTCCATTTTAGATTGATTTAGTTCCGTTTTTGTCTTCTATTATTTTCATATATATATGCAAACACATATGTGTGTATGCAGGGGCGGATCTAGAGCCAAGTAAAAAAGTCCACGGAATTCGTTAAAAATAAATCTTATCGATTTTACCTATAAAAAATATTTGGATCCATGAAAAAAATATTTATTGTGTTAAATATTTACTGACTTCATTGAAAAGTTTTCTGATCCGCCATCGTGTGTGTATGGTGTGCGATATATACACACAACATGATCTTATCATACGTCCAATTAGGTCGATCATATAAAACCATGTAAACAATTTTATTTCATCTTGTCAATTTTTGTTTATCATACGTCCAATTAGGTTGATCATATAAAACAATGTAAACTATTTTATTTCATCTTGTTAATTTTTTTATTAAGTGGGGCGCGAACTTACGTGTGCGACGTAGTTGGTTGAAATATTAATAGATAATTGATTGAGATATTTATTTATTTACATCTAGTGACAATTAAAGTGACTATTATTTGCATCTATTTCAACCTTTTCTTTAAAGTTGGATGCAACTCATGACGTGCTGGCTGGAGAAGCTCTCGCTGTGTATAATGCAATTTATTTCATGATTACATGGGGCTTCCTTAGAGTGATATTTGAAGGAAACTCTCTTACTATTTATCAGAAGCTCGCAGCTCAAGCAGAAGATCTATCTCAAGTGGGCAGCATTATAAATGATTGTCGTACCTTGCTGTCTTGCTATGTTTCAGTTTCTTTTTCCTTCGTTAAAAGATAAGGAAATGTTCTTGCTCATTTTTTTAGCTCAGGAAGGTCTTATACTAATTGAGTGTGTAGAATGTGATCTTCTCCTCCCTCCCACGTTTTGTTGCCTTGTAATTCGGACATCGCTTAATAAAAATGTCTTAGGTTCCTCCTCAAAAAAAAAAAGAAAAAAAAACCCTATTTGTGCATTACTCTACCTAGTAGAACTGGTTTTTCGTAGGAATATTTGCGATAACTGATGAGAGATAAATTTATGATCATTATTATGACATTTCGCCCCAATATTGATACCATTTTGAGCATTATTATATCAAATCAAGTCAAAATTACTAAGTTTTATTCAAATGTATAAGTAGTAGTTATTATATAAATTATCGTATTTTTATAAGTTTTTATTAGTTTTTGTACCGGTTTAAGAATCGGAGTGTAAATGTTTGATTTACGTTTGGTATTTTGGTGGTTCATTGAAGGATTATACATTGACCAAGATTCCACGTAACGACATGTTTTGAGTCTAAAAGATGTGTTTAGAGGGTTTAGAAGAAGGTGCCACAAGCTTACGAGTTCAAACGGAGCAAATTTTCCTTAGTACTTAAACCGTAATTTATTTTCGATGGAGATTTGACCCAGCTTATAGGCATTTTCAGGGGATGACTTCTTAATGAAAGCTGTATATCTTCACATAAGCTTTCCAACGCACTTTGAATCACGTCAATTGGAGTTCTACAACTCAAGTTATGGTCAATTGACTAATCAATTCGGATTAGTAGAAATCCCGTAAAAGACTCGACATACGAATGGCTCATCAAAACGACATTTTATGAAGAAGTTTCCTTCATAAAAGTTGTATATCTTCAAGAAATCTTTCCAATGGATTTTGAATCAAGTCAATCGGACTTCTACAACTCAAATGGTGGTCAAGTGGCTAATTGATTTGTATTAAGGAAAATGTCGCAAAACGACGCCAGAATGGGCATGGCCCATCAAAAAGGCGTTTTCTGAAGAAGAGTCCTTCATGAAAGTTGAAGAATTTTCCGAGAGCTTAATTTTGACGTTTGAATCATAATTTTGGAGGTCTACAACTCAAGATATGAATTTTAGAAGTTTTAGAAGGATCTAGAATTGATCACCACCGGATCGATCCGGCACCAATCCGGATCGATCCGGCCTCCCATTTTGCTATATAAACAGAGCCTCAGAAAAGAGAAGGCTGCCCCTTTTCTTTCTTTTCTCTGTTCTTCCTCTAAATCCCCCTCTCTTTTTTATTTTTGATCATATATATATATATACATATATATGATATATATATATATATACACACCCTTCATGTATGTATATATATTCTATATATGAATATATATGTGATAGATCTATCTATATATATATAGATCTAGATCTAGATCTCGTTTTTCATCTCGTTTCTCTTTTTTTTTTCTTTTGGGGCGTATATACATATATATGTCTCACGTATGTATGTATATATGTTTTTCACATATATAAATAAAATGGTTATAGTATCGTTGTAATGGCGGAATAATTATCGAAGATTGTTGATTTGAAGCTTTGGCATGTTAGATCCGTGGAAACGAACCCGATTCGATAGTCATAACCGGTAATATATTCTAAAATTGTTATGTTTATTATTTCTATTTCTATTTATATATGATATTAAACTAAAAATATATCTAGCCAAGATATGAATCAATTAGTTAATCTTTTGGTAAAATGAATGATCGACTCGTAATAATGATTAAAATCAATTATGATGAATCTCTTTCTTCTCGCGCTTAATGAAACGTTAAAATTGAAAGACCGGAGGTAAAATTGGCGAGTGAAAGCGTGACAACGGAACCAGTTTCCTACCGGGGCGATTTGTCCTAGAAAAACAAATCTTATTGAAATTTGTACTCGAGATCGTAATAATGTTAAATCATCGATTTAATTGAAACTTAAACCGGAAAGTTGAATCGTCCGGCTTTGACAACCGGAGCCTTTTAAATAAAATTGACCGTTTGTGAACGGAATGACTCCTTTTATCTAAAGGTAGATTTGTACTCGGGACTGTCGTAAAAACCGTAATGATTGTGGACCTTGGGTCGATGCAATGGACATATGACAATTTCATACGCCGTGTGAGGAAGAGTTGTCTAGCTTAGAGTACACCGTTTCATTTATAATTTACACCTTGAATAAAGGAAGATCATCTCATTTATTTCTACTAAAAGATATTGATTCAAGAAAGTATTCTTGGCTAGATCCAAAAATATATATTATATTAGTATTTATTTGTTTTATTTTCTGTTTTACTAACATCTAACTCTAACATTACTAACTAATCTAACTGATCTAACATAATCTAACCCGAGGAAAATGATAAACCTGCGACTTAGATCGAGTTAATAATAGCTTCTTGGTGTTTAACCCCACTTAAAAGAATTACCATGTTTTCCACGAGGAATACGACTGACTCACCGTGACTAGCACTACAATTTGACCCGGTACATTTGCCGGTTAGGATCTGTATATAGCCTAGGTAATGTCCGTCGCCTTTTCAAGGCGTCGTTTCCAAGGTTAGGTTTAGGTCTGTCAATAACCGACTTTGATTAAATGCTCCCAATTAATAGTGTCGATATACATAGACATATACATATATACATACATATATATACACATGTAAATATTAAACACACACACATATATATGTGTGTATATATATATATATATATATATATATATATATATATATATATATACACAAATACATATTCGGTTTGGTCCGGTTTTTTATTTTAGAAAACTAAAATCAAACTGTTTTTCACAGTTTGATTTTTTACCATACAAAAACCAACCAAAAAACCATAGTTTACGTTTTTCGGTTAGGACCGGTTTGTTTCCGAATTTTTATTCACCCTTACCTTTTTTTCACTTTTCGCTCTTTCACACACGGTACCCACCATTTCCCCCACGTATCGGGTCAAGGCCAGCCCTAGAAAAATCAGGGCCTTAGACGGACTGTAGGTTGATGTCTTAGGTTTGTTAAGGGTGATTTTATATGGTTTATATCGTTATATTTTATAATGATTTCCTCCATATTCGTATAATTTGCATAGAAATTAAGGGTTTAATCGAATTATTGAGCAAATGGGTTTTAAAAGTATTTAAGTGTAAACTTGAGCTAATTTCGTGATTTTATTGGTAATTATCTATGGTTTTTACACTTTGCGTGTTCTTATGGTTTTGAAGGTACATTTACATGTCATGGAGAGGGATTGAAGGAGCTGAAAAGATACTTGATTGAAGGTTAAATGGAAGGAAAGAGATAGAGATGAAGTTGGAATGAAGATCAAGATGAATTTGGAAGAAAAAGGGATCGGACGAGCGCCCAAATACGAATCAAGCGCCCAGAGGAGCAATTGGATTCGTGAAGTCGAGATGTTAAGCGAGCGTCGCGTTTGAAGTCCCGTCCATCTAGACGGTCGTTTGAAATTCTGGACGGGCGTCCGGGCTGAAGAAGTTTGATTCAGAGTTTTGACAAATCTGATGAACGAGCGTCCAAATTAAAGAAGGACGGGCGTCTGACGTGACTCGGCCCGACTCGAAGAATTCATTCAAGTTGGACGGGCGTCCAACATGTCAAACGAGCGTCCATGAGCCGACCTACCATAAACCGACTTAAAACTCTATATATATATGCGTTATTTCAACCCTAGAGATACAATTTTGATACCACCGTGATAAACCCTAAACGAAAGCAGACGGCAGGCTCGGTCGACCGAGTGCTCTGCTCGATCGGTCGAGCCCGAGCCCCACTTTTTTTTTTTTTATTTATTTTCGTTCGTCTAGATTCAAGAAGATGATCTGAGGCTTTCTGGAGCAAGCATGTGAAACTTTTCTGCAGCGTTTTTATTTCTCCCATTGGATGATTTCGTGAGTTTTAATTAAAGTTGTTTCTTTTCTATGTTTATGTGTCATGCAAATTTATATCGAGAGATGTTTTGCTATTGATGTTTACTATGTGACGAGAGTCGGTGTAAGCCTAGATCACCATAGGAAAGATTGGATCTTTAACCTATAAGTAACGAGAGTTGATTAGGTTGAATATCTAGATTGTTAGATTGAGAGATCTTGCACCTTGGTTCGAAAGCGTTAATCTTTAAGATCGAGAGATAAAAGATTGATAGGCGAACTTTTCTAAGAGATTAGGAGTTCATACCTTTGATAGGTGAATCACAATTTTAGTTAAATCATCATAAGATAATCTAGAGAGGAAATTAAGGGTTGCGGGATGGTGGATCATTTCTTGTTCTATGTTTAATCGCTATAGTCATTATCATGCTTTTATGAGTTTTATTGTTTTTTTTTCGTTTATAGTTTAGTTATGTTCGCAACGATCTTTCCTGGCTTTGGACTAACAATCCTCTGTCCAGTTTATCTTTTCGTTTTGTTATTTTAGGTTTTAATAATAATGGTATCAAACTTAGGAAAATTAATGAACTAGATACCCGATTCCCGAGATCGACTCGGTATTAATCATTATGCCACGATCCCTACACACAGGGTATACCGGATTTATAAATTTATTACTTGTTTATTTTCATTAGATAAAATCCGAGACAAGGTTCAAAGCCGATATTATGCATGAACCACTGGTGTCTTATTATTGGGCTGACGCAGACTCAATCAGCCCAACATTTTTATCATTACAAATTCTATTTTCTAATACATAAAAATATTGGTCTGATTAGGCCTATTAGATTTTTTAAAATATAAGTCATTTGGCTGATTGGTTGGGCCTATTAGAAAATTTTTTATTTATTAAAACAAATATTTGGAGGTCTCCCTGTACGGTGAGTGTAACACAACCGTCTGAGCCGCCTAATGATAGAGTCACTCATGTAGGTGAGTAGTATTTAGGCGGCTAGTTCCTTTATTATGTTGTCTCGTAGCCGTTATTGTTGAGAAAGATAAAAAAAAAACATTTATAAATTAATGGGGCCCTGGGTTATATAGAATATCTCAACAAATACTTGGTTATTAAGACTGTTTCAACAATTTATCGGTTATTAAGGTTGTTCTTCTATTTGATACCAAAACTACCCTCATCTTCTTCAACCCCAAAATCCATCCCTATCCTGAATCTCGTCGGGGCCCTGTCGTAACCTGTCGGAAGTAAACCTTAAACCCCCATGAACACCCTTCTGAACCCCTGAAAGGGGCGTCCCTGTGGGGGCCCGACTGAAAGAATAATGGTAAAAGTAATTGTATCGCATTGATAAAACTGATAGAACATTACAATATTTATAGCCTAATCAATGATAAATAGAAGTTTATCTAAACCAAATAATATATCCTAAATAATTCAAATAATTCAAATTCAAACATAATTATTTAAACAAATCCTAACTCAATCTTGTCAATATCTCTAACACCGACCAGGCCACGGCCTAGTGCCCTCTCCAAATCTCTAATTTTAATGGCCCCGAGAAATAGTTGATCCAATAGTATACATATGTAAATTTTTAGGCTTTAGCTGAATCTGTAGCCAAATGTCAATGAGAAAAGTCATGGCAGATGTGACCCGTTATTTTTTTTTTTGTGTGTGTTATATTTAGCAACTAGCATGACCATTAATAAATAATGGATTGAGTTTTGAAACCTTCATAACCCCTGAACTCTTGAACCCATGGATCCATGAATCCCTGAACCTAAATCCGTGATTTTCATACTATTTTCTGCCGAGCTCGTTACCAATGAAAAACACAATTTTAAACTCATTACCAGGGAAAAGTGGGTTATTGGATGGAAATAAAAAAAGGTTTCCTAGGATAGGAGGAGACACTTCTTGAATAAAAAAGGTTTCCTAGGATATTCTCTTCTCATTCTCGTGAAATCCGACGTGGAGTGCCAGGTGGGTTCAACGTTAAATGATGCAGATCAACTATTAGTTTTGTTGAGTCAATCGTTACATATTCTGAAATCACAACTAAAATATAAGATTAAAGAACCAAAGTGTCATTCAAAAAGAGGAGAATCGTTTCAGACATAAAACAAAAAAATGACGGATCAAAAGTGTTAGATTCTGTTTTTATCGGGGGACAAAATTATCACATGTAGTGAATATATATCCACACAGATACGGGAAATTTTTGTGTGTTGTCTTCATTACCGTGTGGTTCAATCTGAACCACACAGTTTCATTCCACAATTAAACTATGTAGTCCACACGGTGTTTCCACACGAATAAAGACATTTCCCCATCAAACCAAGCCAAAAATTTAGGGATTTTCCCCAGTGATTTAGAGTTAGTTCTTGCAAGAGCTCGGTAAAGTGATTCTACAATTATTTTTTGTCCTTTAAAACTTCGGTGATCAAGAATCCATTGATTTGACTAATCCTAATTCGACTCTGCAGATGCAGTTATGCCTGCAGAGTCGGAGTCTTAAGGCCTGATTCTGTTTGTTCATCCAAGCGCGCATTCAGTGATTCTACAAGATTGATTCTGTATGATTATCCAATTAACATCCACTGATTTGTACCGCTATTTCTCACCAATTTTTCGGTAATGTATCTCTACATAACCTTGATTTTTCATTTGTAAAGAGTTAATTGATTTCAGTCGCCCCCTCTAGCTCCGACTCTCTTGTTGCTTTGATAAACACTTATTCAAGTAATTTTGCTGAAATTGACCTGTAGCTAACAATGCGGCGAAGAAAGTCCAAGAGAAATATCCATTATTTTTCAAGGAGACAAACAATGAGCAATGATTTAGTTGATAGGAGGATTAGCATTCTCCCAGACTGTTTTTTGAGTGTTATCATGTCTTTTTTCCTTACACAGGAAGCCGTAGCAACCTCCATTCTCTAAAAAAGATAGAAATTTGCGTGGGTGATGGTCCATAATCTTGATTTCAGTGGTTTTATGGTGAAGCAGGATCATCATGTCACACTTGTCCACCAATAAAAATCCTTATAAGAAGGGTAAAAATGTAAATTAATGGCATTTATATTTTACACGGTGGGCTTTTGTAGCTTTCCAATTAGTCCTGGATCACCAAGTCATACTTGGTCCAGGACCATAATAAAATTTCCGTCTTGATTTTGATTTCTATAAATCCCGTAAAGCACATAAAAAAGGTGCAGTTATGAAAAATTCATACGTTTTGTTAACCGTTTTGCATTTCCACGGTTCTGGTTTGCTAATCAAGTTTCGTCATTCCATTCCTATTGATTGATCAACACTTCAATTACAAAAAAAAGATCCGCGAGCTTTCTTTGGAGTTGACTGGCGGCACTACTTATGTTTATGATGAAAATGTGATTTGTCTTCAAAGACTTAAAAGTTTAAAAATTTCTTCAGTTTCTTTCGAGTCTAAAAAAGCTTGTGAAACACTTCTAAGTGGATGCCCACTGCTAAATTATCTGCACCTACATATTTGCAATGATGATTTTGAATGTATAATATCTTCGGTTTCTTTGAGACTTCAATATTGAGTTGGATAAATTTGATTTCCTACCAATTCAATCGTTGAAGCTGTTCGTGCGTTTCATTGTGCAAAAGTTCTTACATGTTTGAGGATTTAGAGTATTGTCTATTTTACCATTTTATCATGTACTGCTGAGTGTGTACTAGATTTGATATCTTGTATTAGCCTATAGCTGCTCTCCACGTGTACCGGCTGTTAGGTACACTTGTGGTATAAAGTCTGTGTATTATCCATTGTAAAACAATTAATGAGAATGATATAATTCTGGTAAAATCTATATTAACATTGTCATTCGATGCTATACGGGTAAGCTACTTCATGTTTCTTAGGAATGCTCATGGGTTGTATAGCATATTAGACTCTTCTATTTGTGAGTTTCGTTGCCTGCATATTATTTTTTATTTTTATTACTTGACAAAGACATCATTCAAAATCTAAAGATAACGTATTATTGTTACTAACATTTGATATTTCCAGGCTCTTAGATGCAACGATTAGTTTATCGACTGAGTTTATGAGATTGGTGAAGTTGGTGGCAGGAACTTGTAGCTCAATACAAGAAATCATCCACAACTTCGACAATCTAGAAGTTCTTAGAATTCATAAGGTTAGCTAAAGACATCTGAAAAGTGTGATTTCGTACACATTCTGTTAGTTAAAACATTTTAAAGTTCAGTAAGTATAATTATGGATGTGTTTTTATATGATGCCAGGATCTAGATAAAAGCAATATTAATAATGATCACTCAAAGTGGAGCAATGTTGAAGAAGTTCTGAGATGCTTGTCAAACAGCTTGAAGAAGGTTCGACTTGTTAATTATACAGGTTAGATAGATGAGCGTAAAATGATAAAGTTTATGTTAAAGCATGCAAGCGTTCTTGAAGTTATGGAAATATCTTGTAATGGAGACGAAGAAAGTGACGAAGAATGTTATCGGGGGGGCCTTCATGAGAAGTATGAGTTGCTTCAAAAGATATGTGAGTTCCCAAAGAAATCTCCGGCATGTGAAGTCCGTTTCTCCTAGCTAGTTGACTTGACGTTGCACTAATCCCCTGCACAACTCTTGACATGGAGAACATTTTTCAAACATTTCCTTGGGTTTAGCTGATAATGTATTTCCCAAGGGTGAAAAAATAACTTGTTTCCGATGCCCTTCTTTGGTTAATTAATAAGCATTAGGTGATGTATTATTTGGTGTTGTCCTTTCATTTTTCTCTTTGTTTTTGTGCCGAATAAAAGTTGAGTTAGATTTTTGGGTGCTGTTCTTTGGTGATGTTAGGAATTAATTTTATTCTATTAGTCTTTGTGTATTTTAGGTGTGCTAGTGTGTGTGTTGTCCCCTATATAAAGGGAGTGTGTGTTGTATGATGGCTTAACTTTTGGATATTAATAAAATCTATGTTTCCTTTTCCCCTAATTTCTCTCCTCAATCCCCTGTTTCCTCTCCTCAATCCCCTGTTTCCCTAAAGCATACCCTAGTTAGAGCATATACAATAGGTTAAAAAAAACCATTGTGAATAACACCTTTATGGAAAGTCATCGTGTGGAATGAAAAAAAAAAATCTGCAATAGATTAAAAATGTATCCCCAAAATGGTCAGGTTGTGATAGTGGTTGTGGTTCTATCCCCAACCATAACCACAACAATTTTAATATAATAATCTGGAAAGCCTCGAACTTTCAGCCCAAAATTTCCCTCCGTCTCTTTCCCAATTTCTCCCCCCAAAATTTTCACCAGAGTCTAAAATTTTCTGCTATATCCTCCCCTCTCTTCAATTCTTCACATCACAGCATCATATTCAAATAACTTTTTTCATCAATGGAATACACCTAGTTTATGTCAAGATTTTTGCCGGGTTTCAGAGGTGTGAAGATTTTAGCTAGGTTTCAGAGGTAGATCGTAAAATCGGTCCATTTGGCAATTTGTGAGCTGCAACTTTGCACAAGGAAGGTGAATTTATGTATCCCAATATATGTTTCACAGAAATTTGTCTATTTTCTTTCTTTACCTTTGTGATGTAAATCGAACTGTCGGAGAAGATGGTTGTTTGTATTATTTTTATTTTTAAAATTATTTTCATATCAGATAAGAGTGGTTGGAACCCTAAATTATAATTTGGTGTATTTGATGCAAGATTTTTGGTGTATTGAAGTTTTTATGATTATTTGGGCAAAATGCTGCAATATTTAGTAAAATGCTGTGTCTAAATGGATAAAACTCTGAACAGATTGTTCCGGAATGGGATAAAATGGAAGAGCTGAGAACAAGTTAGACTATCTATATATACTGTTTCGGAGGTTTAGGTTTCATATATTTTACTGTAACCTAAGCTTAAGCGAGGTGTGTTTGCGTTTTCATGCCTGAAATTTGGAGGATGCATCGATCGGATGAATTTTGGAGAGTACACCAATCTGGCACTCGTGACCTGTATGTAAAAAAGTTTGAGGAATTAAGACCAAGTATGTAGATATTTGTTTTCATTTTTGTTTGCATATTTTCATTCCTCCTGTTTTCTTCATAGTAGACTTGAGATTGGGAATGATGTCAAACACATTATTAATTTATTTTCATCTTGGATAAAGGTATCAGCTTTGAACTTTCTTGTGATGTTTTTAAACTTGTTCAACAGGAACACTCTTCAACTTAATAAGATGGATGAGCAAGACAACAATCATCAAAACTCCACCGGCCAATCATCTAAAATTCACAAACTCATGAGAGAGAACCATGGAACAACTTAGGTGGCCTGATTTGCAGACATTCGTTAATCAATTGCCAAGTATGTCTACGATTCCTAGTGGAACTGATCAGCTGTTTTTCCACCTAATTGGCTTCCGGGGTCTTCATTTCAATTCCTTCGTCCCCCCCGGCGGGTGTATTATACCCTACAACATACTTATATATGGGCCCAAGAAACTCGCCACGTCAAATTTCAACCAGAACATGTCTTTTTTCCAAGCACAATCTCAGTTGCAAAGTTTAGATACTCAACCCTCCCAGAAATCAAGCAGTAAAAATAAGACTGGTGGTGCCAAGGTCAAAGAACATTGGACTGTTGATGAGGATGTGGAGCTTTCTGTTGCATGGTTGAAGATATCTGAGGACCCTATTACTGGCCGGGGGGAATAGTCAGCGCCAAGCTAGCTACATTTTGGAGACGTGTGACTGCTGAATTTAACCAACAAATGAAGGACAAAGTGCATAACCATTCATCAAGGACAGAGTATGCAGCAACAACTCGTTGGGGGATCATTCATCCAGCAGTTTCAAGATGGTCTGGCTTACATGCGCTACGGTAACAAGAAATTTGGAAAGTGGGTGGACCGTGGAACAAATGGTAAATCTTGTTCTCATCCTTTTTAACATTTTCAATGATAAAGTTTATTAATATCTGGTTGTTATATGAGAAGATGGGCTCCCTGGATTATGCCATTTTATTTCAGGGAAACACATAGTGATCATTTATCTTTTTGTGCTAACTTATTTCTTGAGGAATTTCACTTAATTTCTTTTCTGCTTGTCAAATTAAGTTTTTTTTGTGCTATTTACAGTTTAGGGAATGATGTTAATTTCGTTGTAGTTTACTGCACTGGATGATGTAGTACTTGTGTTCACTTGCCTACATAAGTGATTTATGATATCATTTCATTAACTAACTATATTAAAAGAACTAATGTGTTTTCCCCTCAGGTGTTTCTCTAAAAAATGTTTCTCTATAACTAATTTATTCCAATAAATATAATATTTATTAATTAATTTAAAGGATATATATAATACCATTAATTACAATCTAAAAGTATAAAAATAAAAAAAATAGAAAACACGTTAAGGGAAAAAATCAATCAATCCACACAGCAATAGTTATCATGTAATTAGCCGAACATCAAACAGATTTTTTTTTTTTTTTTTGGACAAAGAACATCAAATAGATCTAATATACTATTATAATAATAATAACTAATAACGAAAAGGAAAAACAAATAAATCAATAATAATCACTATCTGAAAAAAAAGATACATCAATAATAATCACTATCCGAAAAAACAAGGGAATATCTTTTCACACAAATTTTTATCTTCCACACGTAATTTTTTTTTCCAATTTCGCCTTATTTTTTTTTTTTTCGCTGCGTTCATTCGACTAAAGTTTGGTGAGAATATGACACATTATTCATATCTTGAAATATGGTGGAATATACGTGTTGAGAGTCACATTTGGTTGATTCACCATATTTTTTGTAGAATGTTTGAAGTTTTCCAAACTCATACATTGTCGAGCATCATTCGACCAATATTGAGTCGAATACTCTACATATTGCACTAGAATTGGGTCGAGGATAACAACAACAATATAAAAGCACCACTATTGATTCTCGATGAATTTGAGATGAATATTAAAAGTTTTTTGTACTCAATTTTAGTCGAATGTCTTTTCGACCGGTATTGAAGTATGAAAAACATTCAAAATTCGACTAGAATAAAATCAATTATAATGATCGTATTCACTCAAATTGGGTCGAGAATGGGCTTGCGTGTGAATTGATTAAATAAATTGGCGAGAATAGTATATATTTTCCGGACTCATTTACGGTCGAGAATGGCGGCGTGTGGAATATCTAAACGAAGCCCACTCTCGGCTCTTGGTAAGTGTAAAACAACATTTGTGTGAAAAGATAGTCCCAAAAACAAATACATCAATAATAATCACTATCTCATCTCATTAGCCGTAACCGAGCATTTTTTCACACAGTAAATTATTCTGACTCAATTCAAATTAGAGTTTTAATCACTTTTCATACCAATACCGGTCAAAAAGACTTTCTGACTAAAATTAAATTAAGAAAACATGCAGCATTCTGTCTGAAATTCGGTCAGAATCAATAAATCCGAAGAAAAAAACATTAGGTTTGACAATTCAATCAAGACTTTTACGGAATGCATATCATAAATACATGCATCGTGTTTTTTTACGAGAATACATGCATCGCTTTAGCATGCATATTCATATATATATTTTAATTTCTATCATTATCCACGATATAGTATGTACAAATTTTATGCATCTGTAAAGTAGTTTATATGGACAAAAATATAAATATTACATTACAACTAACAAAATAATAATAAAACATTATGCATATCGTCAACAAAATAATAATAAAAAATTATCCATACCGTCAACAAAATAATAATAAATATGTAATATTAAATATAAAATAATAATTAAATAGTTTATATAGTTTATTAATCAAGACTTATCTTAATTAAATATAATTACATCTGTAAAATTGTTTATGTAGACATGAAGAGAAATATTACATTATGGCCAACAAAATAATAATAAAATATTATATTTACAGTAAATTTTATGAGGTGTTTCCCAATATTAAATATAGTTTAATTAATTTAGTTGATCAACTATGCAATGTTGTTTTCATACATTCAATACAACTACGTAACAAATATTCATTCATGATAACATAATACTTTTGTATAAATTACGATGCATTATTTATCCACAAAATACAATTGTATTTCATGTTGTTTACATACATTCAATACAACTACCGCACAAATATTCATAACCGAGTACTTCTGCATAAATTACAATGTATCACTTATTCACGAACTATAATTGTATTTGAATTTGTGTTAGTAAATTCAATACAACAACCTGACATATATTCATAACATAGTGCTTCTACATCAATAACTGCAAAGTACGAAACACATTTGTATGAACAAGTACTACAAACATCTATAAGGCACTTGAAATTGCAAACATGATGGACTTTAATGGAAAACTTCATTCTCGGAATTCAAACACGCAATTGCTATGTCATACTTTTATCCTTATAACTAATACTGCCTTTGTTCCAAAATATAAGTCATCCTACACTTTTAGATTTATCCCACAATATAAGTCATTCTACATTACCAATGCAACATTTATTACTCTTTTTTCTATCTTACCCCTAATTTATTATCAATCCAACTACTTTTCATTACTTAACTCCTATTGCATTAATTATAGTCAAGGGGCATTTTAGACATTAATCTTCAAATTTATGACATTCAACCACTTCTTTAATCTGTGTGAAAACCCTTAGGATGACTTATATTTTGGAACGGAGGCAGTATTTTAATCCATAAAACAATAATG
Organism: Gentiana macrophylla; assembly: GCA_026214975.1. Classification (NCBI taxonomy): domain Eukaryota; kingdom Viridiplantae; phylum Streptophyta; class Magnoliopsida; order Gentianales; family Gentianaceae; genus Gentiana; species Gentiana macrophylla. The sequence goes on along the minus strand of CM047816.1, from coordinate 22,164,364 downwards.
AAGTGAAAGAAGGACTTAAGCTCATTGATTGATTCTTGATTTTGTCATACTCTTCTTTAGATATCTGAATTAACTCAAAGGTAATGTTCGGTTGAAAGAATGCTTGAGCATGAAATGCTTTGCATTTAGGCTTAACAGCATTAGCTGAAATTATGCATCGTATGGTTCGTTCGGTTGCCATGGGAGCATATTTGACCGCCTAATATGCGGCCACTACTGTTGCCCCTGCTATTTGAAGGCACAAACACAGCCTCTTTTTGTTCACCTCTTTCATCCATTAACATCATATTGTGGAACGTGACTCTCTAAATCCTAAAGAATACCTCAAGGGGTGTAAGCAACTTGGTGCCCCGAAGAAATTGATCCCGAACCGAATTGTATTCAAGTTTCAATCCAACCAAGAACCAAAAGACATCCATATCATTTCGTTGTTTTCAAAGTGACCGCCACATCAATCGACAATGGTATGTATATATTTCTCTCCTCCTAAATATTATTTGCCTGGTAGAATTCTTTTCTAAACACGCACCTTGTTCCATAGTAAAATATTGTTTGCATACATCATTTACTCAGTTATTTATAGGATGGTGAATTTATACGCTTTATAACGTTGTATTTTATGATGTTCTCCCCATAATTCATATGATTTGCATAGGAAGTGTGGTTTTAAATGATTTATTAAGCAAGTGAGATTTTAATTAGTTTATTCGCAAAATGAGGTTGTGTACGTGTTTTGATTATGGTTTTATGAGTATTTGGATTGTGTTACGTTTTTGCGATGTCTTAATGTGATGTAGATACATGTTGGAGGCTAAATTGATGATCAAATGTTGATATAATTCGAGCTAAATCGAGATAGAGATGAGAAAAGAAGGATAAAGATGGAAGAAGGAAGAGATAATGATCAAGAGATCGAGTTCCAAAGATCGATGGACGAAGCGCCCACGGTCCGTCCATGGTGGACGGGCGTTTGCTCAACCGAACGAGCGTCGAGAGGTGCGATTTACATTTCAGAGAGTTCGAGACGCTGCGTTCAACGAGCGTTCACCTCCTCCGTCGAAGGCTGCCGGACGAGCGCCCAAGATAGTGGACGAGCGCTCGGAGCGATTCATTGTAGCGACCGACATTGAAACTCTATATAAAGCAGCGGATTCTCATCACATTAACACACAACCGAACCCTAATATCTTAGGGGCGGCTCAGGCTGCGTTTTTACCCTATTTTCTTCCAGTTTATGCACTTTAATTTCTAGATTAGATTAGGTAGATTTATGTTCTTTAATTCATCAATTTCAAGCTTTCAAAGGATGCTAAGAGGCTAATCCCTCTTTGAACAAGCGTTGTGAAGCCGTCCATCAACAATTCAGTTTTGTTCGTGATTAATTCGTGAGTTTCTACTTCGAAGTTGTTTCTTTTATCATTGTTTATTATTGTGTATTGCAATTACATCGAAAGATCTTTGCTTTTATGATTGTTTTAACTTGATGAGAGTCATGTTAATGTTAGATCACCATGATAAAAGTTTAGACCTTTAATCTAATCAAAACGAAAGTTATTAGATTGATTTTCTAGATTAGAAATCGAAAGATTTCACGCCTAGGTTAGAAAGACGTAATCTTTAACATCGAAAGATAAAAGATTAGAAAACGAACTTGTCTACGAGAGTAGGAGTTTATGCCTTCGATTAGGTGAATCACGACTTGAGTAGAGATCACGAAATAATCCAATTGGAATTGAATGTTGATAGGATAGGTGGATCAATTGCTTGTTCGTTCGTTATACTTGATTTAAATCCCTTAAAACTTGAGTTGCATAGTTTAGTTTACCTTTTTGCACTTAGTTTAGTTTAGTTAATAAGTTCGTTACCCGTATCTTGCCTAGCATTGGAGTAATCCTCTGTCTAGTTAATTTTCTGCATATTTGGTAGTTTAGTTCTTCGTTTAGTTTAGCTTCGTGACATAGGTTAGTTTAAACAAAAACTAGGATTCACAACAGTCTAGTTCCCCGTAAGATCGACCCGGCATAGCCTCTATACTACGATCCTTGCACTTGAGGTTAACCGGTTTATTACTTGTTGTTTTGTATTGATAAAATCCGGGACAGTTACTTTTTCAGAAGATGTTTTTGCCTTACCCACATATTGTTTACCATTTACAAATAGAGTAAAGTGGTGCTTATGTTGACTTGTTCCGGTCGTCTGTGACTGCGAATCAAGCTGCCATGCAAGCTTAGAAGGATTCCCTGATGTCTATGTTACAATTGGGGATAAAGAAAATTGATAGTATGGGTGAGACATTTTCACAAGCACCTTCTTTGTCATCTCATTAAACTGGAACTCACCCATCAATTCATGACGGCTTGCTACCTACGTCATATATGTATGAAGCTAACTTCAAATAAGATAAAAATGAGAATTTGGAGGCGGGAGTTAAGGTTACTTTGGTCGATTTCCCTCTGTTTGATGTAGAATAGCCTAAGGAATGGAAACAACATAGTGAAAGATACTTCCATATGCATGATATTTCGGATGATCAGAGAGTCGGTTTAAAAGAAACACATATTAGAGGAAAAGCATATATGTGTTTTGGAAATTTGATATTAAGTTTTCCAGTATGAATTAGGCATTACTGAGAGAAAAAGTTATGAGACGATTTGGAGGTAAGTCATTAGAACTGGCAGTAGATGAATTCCATCTATGAGACAAAAGACCGCTATAAAGGAATATCTATCAGAGTTTGAGGCATTAAGAAGCTTTGTGCAGTTACAAAATCATATGTTGACGGAGACATACTTCATCGAACGAATTATCAGAGGCCTTAAACTGAAAATTAAGTACGCGATGAGATTGATGATGCATGAGGACATGTATGATTCCATGAATGCTGCCATATGCCAAGAATATATTATAATGGCATTGAATGACATGCATAAGCAGAAGAATTACTCTAACCCTGACCATTCTAGGTTCTCCCCATTGATGTATAACATTTATATGATAAAAATTACGATGTTTTATATATTTTATTAACTCTTTTTTTTTATAAAATATAAGAAATTATAACAATAATCTTATGAAATATTAATAGTAATGAATAAATCGAAATACTATAAAAATCTAGCAAAAGTAATAAAAGATATAAATTTTGTACGGTTTAATAATCGAGTGTCGTGTCGATTTACGTGGGTACTTTTGGTATTTTATTGCAGATTTTTAGGTAAACCAAGACCCAGTAGCGACACTTTTTTGAAGTAAAGTCATATCTTTTGAAAGAGAGTAAGGAAGTGCCTCGAGATTTAAAGTTCAAGTGGATCAACGGTTCGTGATACCATTATCGAATTATATTTTCGACGAACAAATGGCCCATCAAAAGGCATTTTCGAAGAAGAGTCCTTCATAGAAGTTATAGATCTTTTCAAGAGCTTTCCAACGCTTCTTGAATTATGACATTCGGAGACAGAGCTCAAGATATGATTTTATCAAGTTTCGAGACCAAGATGTGAAAATAAACTACCCGGATCAATCCGGATTAACCTCGGATCGAACCGAGGAAACATAATGATTATCAAACATGTGATCCTCGAGAGAATAATCCAGGAGATAATATTTTTATTCCCGGATCGATCCGACCTTGATCCCGGATCGATCCGGCTTGGAAAATTCTGCCTATAAGTAGAGCAGGTTTGCAGACATAAAGGGGGGGTACCAATATATCTTCAAAACCTCTTTTAATTAGTAGTAGTATGTATATAGGCCTTATGCCATAAATAAAGTAGTAATAAGTATCGTTGTAATGCTCGAGAAATTATCAGAAGATCAATGTTGTTAAAGTCGTTGTAATGTCCGGAAGAATACAACCTCTGATTCAGCAGTTGTAATCGGGTAAAATTTATAAAGTATTTATGTTTGTTATGTTTGTTTTTATCTTTTTAGTCGTTATAATGTTATTAGGCCAAATCTAATAACTAGCCAAAGTTATGTAATCGTTTTATTTCGATCTTTTCGTAAAGGAATGTCGTCTAATTAAAATTGACTAAAATTGAGTTAATTGAATCTTTTTCTATTTTGCAACGTATTGATAATATTCGGATTAGCGTAATTAACCAAGATGAATCGCACCATATAACCTAACGATGAGCAGACCGAGAGAAGTTAGGATATGAGATAAAAGATAGAAAAACCGGAGGGTAAAATTGGCCGTCGGAAGCGTGACAACGAATCCTATTTCTACCGGGCGCGATTTGTTTTGGGGAAGATGAATCATATTAAAATTGTGCTCGAGATCGTAATAATGTCAAAATCAACAGTTAATTGAAACTAACACCGAAAGTTAAATCGATCCGCCGACAACCGAGCCTTTTGAATAACATCGTCGTCGACAAACGGAATAACCTCTTTTATCCGGGGTAGATTTGTACTCGTACACTGTTCGAGACTAATCGAGATTAGCATGGGGCGTTGTGGAGATTAAATCGATGACAATGACATATGCCAATTTCATACTTCGTGTGAGGAGGAATTGTTAACTCAGGAGTGCACCGCTTCGTTTACTCAATTGGACCTAATATAAAAGGAAAGATCGAGCACATTCCGTTTACTAGAAAAGATCGTATAAATCAATTATATAAACTTTGGCTAGTTCTATAAAATTATCTGTCTAGTTCTCTAATAATATATTGGTATCTATATATTTATATCTATATATATATATTTTGCAATCTATGTACATCTATATATATTTATATATCTATATATATTATATTAGAATAACTTTTAAATTACGCATTTATTTTATGTTAAGTAGAATAGTAGTAATCTGTGTTATCATAAGATTATTGTTAGAAAGCTGACGGACCTTTTCTAGGCTATATAGATCCTAACCGGCAGTGTACCGGGTCAAACTGTAGTGCTAGTATGGTGAGTCAGAGTGTCGAATCCTCAGGGAAACGTGGTGATTCTTTTAAGTGTGGTTAAACACCAAAGAGCTGTTATTAACTCGATCTAAACCGCAATTTTATAACACAGATTACTACTATTCTACTTAACATAAAATAAATGCGTAATTTAAAAGTTATTTTAATATAATATATATAGATATATAAATATATATAGATGTACATAGATTGCAAAATATATATATATAGATATAAATATATAGATACCAATATATTATTAGAGAACTAGACAGATAATTTTATAGAACTAGCCAAAGTTTATATAATTGATTTATACGATCTTTTCTAGTAAACGGAATGTGCTCGATCTTTCCTTTTATATTAGGTTTAATTGAGTAAATGAAACGGTGCACTCTCGAGGTTAATAATTTCTCTCACACGAAAGCGTATGAAATTGTCATATGTCATTGTCATCGATTTAATCTCCACAACCGCCCCATGCTAATCTCGATTAGTCGAACAGTACCGAGTACAAATCTACCCCGGATAAAAGAGGTTATTCCGTTTGTCGACGCCGATGTTATTCAAAAGGCTCCGTTGTCGCGGATCGATTTAACTTTCCGGTGTTAGTTTCAATTAACCCGTTGATTTTGACATTATTACGATCTTGAGCACAATTTTAATAAGATTCATCTTCCCAAAACAAATCGCCCCGGTAGAAATAGATTCCGTTGTCACGCCAAGACGCCAATTTTACCATCCGGTTTTTCTATCTTTTATCTCATATCCTAACTTCTCTCGGTCGAGTTCATCGTTAGGTTATATGGTGCGATTCATCTTGGTTAATTACGTCAATCCGAATATTATCAATACGTTGCAAAATAGAAAAAGATTCAATTAACTCAATTTTAGTCAATTTTAATTAGACAAAGATTCCTTTACCTAAAAGATCGAAATAAAATGATTACATAACTTTGGCTAGTTATTAGATTTAGCCTAATAACATTATAACGACTAAAAAGATAAAAACAAACATAACAAACATAAATACTTTAGAAATTTTACCCGATTACAACTGCTGAATCAGAGGTTGTATTGTTCCGGACATTACAACGACTTTAACAACATTGATCTTCTGATAATTTCTCGAGCATTACAACGATACTTATTACTACTTTATTTATGGCATAAGGCCTATATACATACTACTACTAATTAAAAGAGGTTTTGAAGATATATTGGTACCCCCCCTTTATGTCTGCAAACCTGCTTTACTTATAGGCAGAATTTTCCAAGCCGGATCGATCCGGGATCAAGGTCGGATCGATCCGGGAATAAAAAATATTATCTCCTGGATTATTCTCTGCAGGATCACATGTTTGATAATCATTATGTTTCCTCGGTTCGATCCGAGGTTATCCGGATTGATCCGGTAGTTTATTTTCACATCTTGGTCTGAAACTTGATAAAATCATATCTTGAGCTCTGGGTCTCCGAATGTCATAATTCAAGAAGCGTTGGAAAGCTCTTGAAAAGATCTATAACTTCTATGAAGAACTCTTCTTCAGAAAATGCCTTTTTGATGGGCCATTTGTTCGTCGAAAATATAATTCGATAATGGTATCACGAACCGTTGATCCACTTGAACTTTAAATCTCGTGGCACTTCCTTACTCTCTTCAAAAGATATGACTTTACTTCAAAAAAATGTCGTCACTCGGGGTTTTGGTTTACCTAAAAATCTGCAATAAAATACCAAAAGTACCCACGTAAATCGACATTTATTACACTCCGGTTATTAAACCGGTACAAAATTTATATCTTTTTATTACTTTTGCTAGATTTTTATAGTATTTCGATTTATTCATTACTATTAATATTTCATAAGATTATTGTTATAATTTCTTATATTTTATAAAAAAAAGAGTTAATAAAATATATAAAACATCGTAATTTTTATAATATAAATGTTATACATCAACTACTCCCCACTTAGCTCTTTGATCGTCCTCGAGCAAAATAAGCGGTAATATATAAAAATTACAATAAAAATGATATACTTGGTAGATTAAATTTCAAGTTAGTAAAATATCATTTCAATATTATAAATATATTAATTATATCTTTCTTTAGAAATTAACAAGATAAAAAGTGTATATAACTTAGATAAATTAGTTATTGATGTGCCTAAATCGTACTTAGGTCCGCGGATCCTTATTCAGGTCTGACCGACCACTGACGTTAGAGGATAAGGCCACCGGCCATTGCTACCCGCGAGCTCACAAGCCAAATTAGAGCCGCGAGTCTCCGGATCCATTTCAAGACCTCAACCTTATGCAGCCACAAAGAGGGGATTAGGGGGGCCGACACGCGACCTCAGTCAGTAAACGGGTCCGCCAGTGACCTCGATCCTGTGTGGACGCCGCCGAGATATTCGATCCACTTACCATCTAGATATTTAGTTTACTTAACTATTAAGTTTGCTTAACGACTAAGTTTCCATCTCCTATAAATAGGGAGCTTTGTAAACTCATTTAAGATATGGGCAAAATGATATAAACACATGGCAAAGCCGAATTGCCCCCGTCTTCTTCTCTGATATAGCACCACCGCCGGAATCCTACACCGCCGCCGGGCACCACCGGAAAACACTACTAAAACACACTTTTTATAGCCAGCTATCCACCTCAAAATCTATATACCGCAAACCTCGATGTTTTTGACGACATCGATTGGCTCATATCGGAAATCGACACTTTCAACAATTTTCCGCCGGATCTTAATTTTCCGCGGCCTAAAACCACCCATTTTTGGTTTTTCGCCGCTTTTGAAGATGAAGAGAAAGCCATAGCAAATATCCAAGCGGCCATGGCTAATGTCCAAATGAAAAAAGAGAACGAATCTATGAAGCTCGATGAACAAAAATTTGAGCTGAAAGGGAGATTGAGATGTGGAATATTGCAAGCTTGTGTCTTCTATGATTGAAAGAGGAGATCAACAGAGGTATCTCCTTCCAAAAGCATCCAGCTAACTCGGCCCACAGTCGATTTTTATTTCGCCCTGCCGGAGAAGATGACCGGAGCCGGGAAAAAATAGAGAAATCTATTCGAAATTTGCCACTCACTGTCGAATCCTCGCCGTGGATTCAAACTCGCTTGCTCGACCACCGACGCTTCCATGCTAGTTTCTTCAATTTCCGGTTGAAGCATCTTCAAGAACAAACAGAGGAAAAGGAGGAGTGGTTTTCGCTTTCTTTCTAGAAAGAAAGCGGTACTTTGGATTAATTACCAATCACCTTATACAAATTGGGCATACAACCTGCTTGTACAAATGTCCGAGAGGAAGGAGTACTTAAGTTTGCCTTCACCGCCGCGAATGGGCCAATTTTGGGTTTAGTTTGGAGGCATTTAGAATATTATAATTTTGATACAACACGCTCTTTTTGCTACGAGCGTCTCAACGAGCTCTCTAGAATTTTCCAGTCGGCCAGCTCTAAGCCCGACACCAGTCGGCTAGCTCTAAGTCCGACCTCATCGGCCAGCTCTAAGTCCGACCTCGGTCGGCAAGCTCTAAGTCCGACCTCATCGGCCAGCTCTAAGTCCGACCTCATCGGAAAGTTCTAAAGCTCAAGCTCAACATTTGTTTCAGACAAATTACTCGAATCTCAATCTTGTCCCAAACAAGGGGGCCGCAGGTGGAATTTTTCAAACAAGTTGGAATGACCCGAGTTCGACATTTGTTTTAACCAAGCCCGCAACGACCTTGCTTAAAACAAGGGGGCCACACATTGGAATTTTTTGATTCAGTTATCAAGTTCAAGTCAGACTTTATGTTCGATTATTTTCGGCGAGCTCAGTTTTTTAGCGGCCTCAATCTCACCGAAAACAAGGGGGCCGTACATCGGATTTTTCGATTTTCGATTCAATCATCGACGTCAACCGAAACAAGTAAGGCTTTTAGCTTAATTATTTTTCGCAAGTTCGACGCTTCAACGTCCTCGACCTCGCTAAAAACAAAGGGGCCCTATATATATATATACATATATGATATGTCGGACTCAAATAGTGGACTCGAAAAAGGTGGTATATTTCGAGCAATAATGAAGGTGCGAACTCAAAAATACTTTGGGAGAATCGTCACAAAAGCAAAATAAGCATTCATTACAAGCTCCGTATCAGCGAGCTCATTTATTATAAAGCTCCAAACCAGCGAGCTCACTTTATTACAAGCTCCACATCAGCGAGCTCATTTATTACAATCTATCTTATTATGAGCTATCTGCTACAAGCTCGCCATCAACATAGATTTCTTTACAACAAAAAGCCCGTCGCTCCATGCATGGCATTCTAAGTCCAACAGAGCGTTGTTGGCAATTAAGTCCAACAGAGCGTTGTTGGCATCTAAAGCCCGATATAACAACTATCGGCGATCAAAGCCTGTCCGCTACATGCACAGCATACAACTGGTGGTTTCCATCAACACTAGTCTAAGCCCGACAGAGCGTTGTCGGTGACTAAGCCCGACAGAGCGTTGTCGGCGACTAAGCCCGACAGAGCGTTGTCGGCGATCAAGCCCGATAAAACAGTATCGACACTCTAAGCCCGACGCCAGGTCGGCATCATATTTGAAGTTCGCCCTCGAGCGAACCTTCTTATAAGCCCGACGCCAGTCGGCATCATTTTTGAGTTCGCCCGAGCGAACCTTCTTATAAGCCCGACGCCAGGTCGGCATCATTTTTGGAGTTCGCCCTCGGCGAACCTTCTTATAAGCCCGACGCCAGGTCGGCATCATTTTTGGAGTTCGCCCTCGAGCGAACCTTCTTATAAGCCCGACGCCAGGTCGGCATCATTTTTTGGAGTTCGCCGAGCGAACCTTCTTATAAGCCCGACGCCAGCTCGGCATCATATTTTGGAGTTCGCCCTCGAGCGAACCTTCTTATAAGCCCGACGCCAGGTCGGCATCATATTTTGGAGTTCGCCCTCGAGCGAACCTTCTTATAAGCCCGACGCCAGGTCGGCATCATATTTTGGAGTTCGCCCTCGAGCGAACCTTCTTATAAGCCCGACGCCAGGTCGGCATCATTTTTGGAGTTCGCCCTCGAGCGAACCTTCTTATAAGCCCGACGCCAGGTCGGCATCATATTTTGGAGTTCGCCCTCGAGCGAACATTTATAAGCCCGACGCCAGGTCGGCATCATATTTTGGAGTTCGCCCTCGAGCGAACATTTATAAGCCCGACGCCAGGTCGGCATCATATTTTGGAGTTCGCCCTCGAGCGAACATTTATAAGCCCGACGCCAGGTCGGCATCATATTTGGAGTTCGCCCTCGAGCGAACATTTATAAGCCCGACGCCAGGTCGGCATCATATTTTGGCATTTATAAGCCCGACCCCAGCTCGGCATCATATTTTTGGAACTCGACTTCAAGCGAGTCCTCTACAAGACTAAAAGCTCTCAAGCCACCAAAGGCAAGGTCAATTCATGGCACAAGCCACAAGAAGTGAAATTCATCAACTACATACAAGCAACGAGAAGATCTACTCAGAGTACGGAACTTAGGCAAAGCTAACAGGCGATCCGCCACAACAGCGAGTCATCACAGTATTTCAAGGCAACAGATCCGCAAACAGACTATTACTCCCCGCCTAACATTTTGAGAAAATGATTAAGGCACGGAGTAGGGGGCCATTGATGTGCCTAAATCGTACTTAGGTCCGCGGATCCTTATTCAGGTCTGACCGACCACTGACGTTAGAGGATAAGGCCACCGGCCATTGCTACCCGCGAGCTCACAAGCCAAATTAGAGCCGCGAGTCTCCGGATCCATTTCAAGACCTCAACCTTATGCAGCCACAAAGAGGGGATTAGGGGGGCCGACACGCGACCTCGATCGAGAACGGGTCCGCCAAGTGACCTCGATCCTGTGGGCGACGCCGAGATATTCGATCCACTTACCATCTAGATATTTAGTTTACTTAACTATTAAGTTTGCTTAACGACTAAGTTTCCATCTCCTATAAATAGGGAGCTTTGTAAACTCATTTAAGATATGGGCAAAATGATATAAACACATGGCAAAGCCGAATTGCCCCCGTCTTCTTCTCTGATATAGCACCACCGCCGGAATCCTACACCGCCGCCGGGCACCACCGGAAAACACTACTAAAACACACTTTTTATAGCCAGCTATCCACCTCAAAATCTATATACCGCAAACCTGATGTTTTTGACGACATCAGTTATCAAATATCATTTAAATGAAATTCTGCATAATCTACTTAATAAATATAATTAAAATTCTAGAATTATTCTCCTATCTCAACTTATATGAAATATTTGGAATCAAGGACTAAGTCAAGTAGTTGACAAAATGGCTTATAACGTTTTCAGGCTCAGGGTGTTGGTTAATCGAAAGGATAGAAAAGGAAATCAAAAGAGAAAGAAGCAAGTCGTACGTACTTACACCTTCATAATTTTGATCAAAAATATCTCGATTAATAACATTTTTTCCAGATTTTCTCTCTCTTTCTTTTTTTTAGAACTAAAAGCGTGCGTGTGTGTAGAAAATCAAACTTACAAGCATTGCTTCATCAAGATTGATCGGAGTACTACTCTTTCGATCGAAAATTACAAGTCCGGTTTCTTTAAACTTGTAATCATTCTTGAGATCTTATGATTCGACTTTTTTTTTATTTTTTATATTTAAGTTGTCGATCAAAGATAAGGAAGATACCTGGTATTTGATTAATTCTGTGTAAATATGGTGCTTCGTTCTTAATTCTTTTATAGAATATTAACATATCCGAACTCATTACCAAAATCGACTATCTTGCATGTGTCATGAGGTAAGATCGAATATACTGATACTTATCTTATTTTTCCAATCTCAGCATACACCATTCTTTTGTAACAATACTTAGCTCTCGTGTCATCATCTCCTTTCATAAGTACGTACAAACTCAGGGGATTTTTAGGAAATGTAGACCAAAATAAGCTAAGGGTCGGTTATAATTAGTTTAATCAAAATGGCTATTTCGAGTGAGGTCTTGATCACTCTAATCAAGGCTGAGGTAGGGACAAAAATTAGAAATTTATTTAGATAAGCTATTTGGCTATAGTTTATATTTTTGTGGTGCCAAAAATCTTATCATTCCTAATCCGATTCCATATTCATATTTCGTTTTGAAAAGAAAATTATTCTAACATTTTATTATAGATATAAGTATATCTACTAAATTTCATAAGAAAATTACTTGATAATATTTATGTATAGTTACATATACTTAAAATCTTATAAAAATCTAAAATTGACATATAATATAATTATAATATATCTAATTTACTTTACTTAATCAAAATCTATTCTTACTAATTTATATTATTTTTATTCATATTAATTATATATTATCTAGTTATTTTTATTCAAGAAAAAATAAACTAAGTATTAAGCAATTAAGTATAAATTTATATGAGAAAATTTTAATTTTTTTTTACTAACTTACCTCTACTCCCCACTTACGAAATGACATCGTCCCGATGTTCAGTGAGTAATAAAAAGTAGGTTCGAAAGAAAAAATTAAAATTTTATACGATTTTCATTATTATTTTTTCAACATATATTATTTTAATTAAAGAAAACCACATATATATTAAACATTATTAAAACTATTACAAACTTAAAGAAAACTTATTAAATAATAGATTAAACAACTAACTTAATTGACTACCAACTTAACAAACTTCCAAATGACATCTTATCAACTCAAACAACACATCAAACTGTCGACGAACATCCGGGAGTATCTACCGGAAGTAATCCCAACTGAGAACCACGAGATGGCAAAATCTCGTCTGTACTAAACTCAGGCACTTGATTTAGATGAACACACAGTTGAGAGATAACCCAAGCAAACGGTAGTGGTCTTCCCCCATTACGCCTCTCCACTGCAAAATTAATTGCCGTTTTGAACATCAAAATCCCCCAGTCAATATATGCCCCCACAGTCAGTGCATACAACAACAACATTTCATCATGGTAACCAAAAAAATCTCTAGTTGGATAGATCCGGGAATTAATGAAGCGTTTCCATGCCCTCAAATGAGGAGGTAAAGCTAGAGTTGATGAATCATAGTTATGATCAAACAGTGGAAACACATATTGAAAGGCTTCTGCAGTACGATTGACAATATTATAAGCATTTCCGAGTTCCCATAGAAACTCGAAGTGTGGGTTTTGATCAAAGGTACATGGTGGGATTTGAAATATTTGATTTATGATGATGGAGAAAATGATATAACGATGCCCCTAACAAAGTAATAAGATGAGCGAAAGGTCTTTGTCGTTATATCAGTAAGAGATGCATAAAAATCTCTAACAATTGAAATGTTAATTCTACCTCTGGGAGTCCTAATCAGCTTTTTCCATCCACAACCACGGATTAGATTTCGTCCCCACTGATCGATTTTTTCCGTATTTAAGCCTTTCTCCATCAGAATAGGAGAATGGACAAAATTTAGACGTCTCGGAACGTCATTGTGAAAACACGAGGCATGGCTTTCGGGAACCACACCGTCAGGCGTATGTGGTTCGTAACTATTAACCGAGGGGGAGGAGTGATTAGACATTTTTACTACAGATAGGAAAATTTAGACAGATAAAAGTGAAAGGGAATGAGCAATTGAGAAGGCCTCTGCTCTTTCCTTTTATAGAAATGTCCCAATCATGCAAAAGTAGAAAAAATCTACATTTTTGGCGTTTTTGTACTTCCCGGATCGATCCTGGAAAGGGCCGGATCGATCCGGCCTAGCAGCTAGAAATCGTGTCAGGTCGGTATACTCACGCCGGATCGATCCGGGGTTAGGTCGGATCGATCCGGTGAGTACTATTCACGGACAGAGTTGAAAATTGCCCAGAAAATTTTTCTAGTTGGATATTTTTGCTCAATAATTTTTGTTCCTTTTTATTATGTCATCAAAATATTGATAACGATAAATTTTTTCGACACGGTGCGTAATAACATAAAATCAAACGAAAGTAAAATAAAATCCTACGAAAATAAAATCATAATAACATAAAATCGTACGAAAATAAAATCGTGGACTAGTTGTACGAAAAATAAATTGTTTTAAATGTCAACAATCATAAAATGGTTGAAATCAATCCTCCTCATCACTCATCTCGACATGGCTCGAACTTGGCATGGCTTGAGAATTAGCTGGATCATAAGTCGAATCATGAAATGGTTCTTGAAAATGTGTCGACATCCTAATCGAGCCATCTAATCCCATCGAGCTCATCCCTGTCGTGACATCGGAAAAAGTGCTTCCCCATCCCGTCGTGGTATGGCTAAATGCTCCAAATCCTTCCCAATCAGATGTAGCTGCTGTCGTAGTACCTGTCGAAAAATCCTTTATACCACTAGTTTGATATCCAAAAGAATGTGGCATTTGTTGGAAGTTTGATCGAGGTGGCATTGGTGGAATAAAGTCGGGCAAGGTATACGGTGCGGATTGGCAATGCGGAATATCCATCTCGGCATAGGTAGGGTTCTCGCAAAGATATTCATCGATATATACCTCGCATGCCTTGGCGTAAATCTTGAGACCACAACCTATTCTTTCCGCAAAAGCAGCCATATTGGCATTGCACGATGAACATCATAGGCCAAGGATTGAAACATGTCGATATCGATGGTGTTTGGAAGTTGAGTTTGAGTTTGACTAGATGATGGAGGAACAATAGTGGATTGAGAAACATGTGGCATAAAGGTGAGAGTCGTTGGCGGTTAGGGTTCATAAAATCTATTCTTCCCGCCCGACCTAAGTGGTAAACTAGGACCTATAAGTGTTTAGTCAACCATAATCGATTATCATTTGGAAGCTCGGGAACACCTATCTGGCGACACAAGGAAGAAATAAAACAAGGAAAAGGCATGTGACTGCCTGGTTTAGCAGTTGAGACAAATTCCTTGGCCCTTCTATACATTACCTTGCCTACATCCACAGGTATATCATTGACCATAGCCCAAGCAATACAAAGATCCTCCTTACCAAAAGATGTCAAATGACGAGAAGGGTAAAGAGTCGAACTGATAAAACGTTTGATAGCTCTCATATCCCTTATACATTTTCCATAGGAAAACCTATTTTCATGCCAAACAGCTGTGGGATCTAACTCGTGCTGGGCTGTCGAGACTATATGGTCAAAGTCTGCAGGCTCGTCTAAATTCCATACCGTATAATAATCCTCACTCTCTGGTATATCAGGGATACCATATATAGCATTTATAACCTGGGATTAAACGGCCTTCGCCCTGGTTCTTAGGCTTACGAAGTTAAATCACCATTCTCTGTTGCATTATGAGTTGCTACCAGAGAATAAAATTCAGCCGATAAGGTTGTGTTAACTTCACGCGCGCTTAAACCAGCTAACTCCAACCACTATCGCCTTTCGAAAATCTCTTTCACCTCCTTCCCAAATCCTTGAAATCTAAACCCCTCTCTATTGCAACTAAACACTTGTCCAAATTTATTTTTAAGGCATTTTTAGCGGCTCTAGACGCGGTTCTATCAAAACTAACGCTCAATTCTTCCTCTCATAAAGGCCGTGTCTCTATGACGGGATTTGGGTAGGATATGCGACTTACGTTTTTAGTGGCTTTTGATGATTCAACCATTCTAAGATAGTGACACAATAACAAAACAACACAAAACAACACAAAACAACAACACAAATGAGTAACAAAATAGTTAAAATTAAATAAAAAGTTGAACAAAAAACAAAATTAACAAAATAAATGACTACAATGTTACCTTATAGTTCTTAAAAGGTTGAAAAGTTGGCCGGAAAAGATGAATATCACCGGAGTGAAAGTCGAAGCTTTTCTTTGAAAATTTCTCCAATAAAATTGAAAATTCGAAGAGAGGAGAGGAAAATGAGAAGAGTGTAAGGATTGGGGTAGTTTTAATAGTAATTTTATATGATGATTTGAAGAAAAAAATTCGAGGGGGAAATGGGGATGAGGGGCGGCTGTTTGAAGAAGAAAAATGAAAGAGGAAGAAGAAGAAGAGACCCCGTTCTTTTTAGGTTTTTTAGTCTCCGGATCGATCCGGGGTTAGGTCGGATCGATCCGACAAATTTTTTTTTTATTTTATTAATAAAACTCTATAAAACTTAATAAAATCTTTATAATATTTCTGCTAATTTTTTAAATAAAACCTTTTACAAGAATTTTTATAAAACTTTTAAATAATTTCATAAAGATCCTATTTATAAAATTTTCAAAAGTTGTATAAAATCTTATAAATATTATAAAACTTATAGGGGTCCTAATTCCTCTATTTCTAAATCTTCCAGAGTTCTGATATAACGTTCTATCAACCTAACCTTAAGAAATGAGGCGTTCGAATTTTCTCTTTGATCTCCATCGGGATTTTCGGATAACCACCTAATCGTTCCTTCTTTACAACATTCAAACACTCATCCCGAGATTTGGTTGTGTTTTCTCCGCATTTCCCATTATGCTCACTTTTTCCTGATTTCTGCATCTTCTTAAAAACTTTGCCCTTCTCTTTATCGAACTTCTCGATTTTCCATTACATATTTCTTTCAATCTGATCTCTCAACAATTGCTTGTTTTCTCAAAAACTAAAGCACGTAGCAAATCGACATCTTTATCAAGGCCTGACTTCAAAAGTAAAATAAAAACTCCTATTCTATCTAAAAAAGACATCCAGTTCTTTTACGTCTATCCGGTAAAAGACGAAACTAGTTCAAACATATAAAACACAGAAAAGTAGAAGAAAGATAGATAGCACCTGATATTCGGCTGATTTCAGGTTCTCTGCTTTTCAATTTGTTGGTTTTTCTGCTTTTCACTTTGTCGGGGGATCAGTCAGTAGCATTACTTCTCCCTTTAATGTGATTCCTTCTCCCTCCACAAATAACTTCACTCTGTGGCCATTGGCTATAAAAGTCGTATTTCCATCAGTTAGTTCTACAGCTCCAGATTTGTAAACCCTTGTCACTTTAAATGGACCTGTCCATCTTGATTTAAGCTTACCTGGAAATAACTTTAAACGTGAATTGTACAAGAGCACTCGATCACCTACATGGAACTCACGACTATAGATTCTCTTATCGTGAAAAGATTTCGTGCGTTCCTTGTAGATTCGGCGTTTTCAAAAGAATCGAGACGAAATTCTTCTAGTTACATTAATCAAGCAATCTATGATCACCGACGTGACCTTAGGATCGAATTTAAATCTAATAGCCCGAGAAGGCTCGGTGTTCTAACTCAATTTTGGGAGATGACAAGACTTACCAAAGACTAGCTTATAGGAGAACAACCAATTGGTGTCTTAAAAGGCGTTTCATGACGCCCATAATGCATCGTCTAATTTAAGCGCTTGATTTTTACGATTTGAGTCCTTTGTTTTCTCCACGATTCTTTTGATTTCTCTATTTGACACCTCTACTCCGTCCTTTGGTTTTGCGGATGATAGGGTGTTCTAGTTTATGTGTTACACCATATTTTTCAACTATCTTAGTAAATGGTCTATTGCAAAAATGTGAACCTCTATCACTAATGATAGCCCTCGGAATGCCATATCGGTAAATATATTCTTTTAAGGAATCGTATGACAACTTTGGTATCATTAGTGGGAAGAGCTTCACTTTCTACCCATTTTGAAACATAATCTACCATTACAAGAATAAATCTTTTCCAAAAGATATAGGAAAGGTCCCATGAAATCTATACCCCAAACATCAAATAACTCACATTCTAAAATAGGTTGCATAGGCATTTCATGTTTTTAGATACATTTCCCATTTTTGACAAGATTCACAAGATTTAACATACTTATACGCATCTCATATAGTGTAGGCCAATAAAAACCACATTGTAAAACTTTAAAAGCGGTTTTCCAACCTCCATGATGACCTCCTCGCCTCACGATCATGACAAAATGATAAAACACTTAAAATTTCATTATCAGGCACACATTTTCCGATTATCCCATCCGAACATTTACGGAAAAGGTCCGGTTCCTTCCAAGTAATAAAATTTTAAGTCGTAAAAGAACTTTTTTTACATTTGCCAAGTCCAATGAGACGGAATATAATCACATGAGTTAAATAATTAATGATATCCCCAAACCAGGTGACATTTCCTTAGAAGGAATTCTATTCTTTAATAATTGCATGGTTGGAGGAGTATCTATTCTAAAGCGAGTTGTTCATCAGAAATGAATCTTTAATTTCATTTCCTATTTCTTCATTATTTTCCATTCTACTTAGATGATCTGCTACCACATTCTCACTTCCTTTTTTATCTTTAATTTCAATATCAATTCTTGAAGTAAGAGAATCCATCTAAGAAGACGTGGTTTAGCATCTTTCTTACTTAGTAAATACTTGAGGTGAATAGTGCAGTATAAATTATTACCTTAGAACCAACAATATACGATCGAAACTTATCTAAGGCAAAAATCGACCAATAGTTCTTTTTTTTGTAGTTGCGTAATTAAGTTGAGTGCGTTCAATGTGTGAGATGCATAGTAGATTGCTTTGAGAATTTTGTTATACCTTTGACCTAAAAGCGACTCCTACACTAAATCACTTGCATCACACATAATCTCAAACGGCAAACTCAATCTGGTGCTACTAGCAGTGCGATGAGTCAACCTCGCTTTTAAGTGCGAAGGCTTCCATACATTTACTATCAAAGTTAAAAGGTACTTCTTTTCAAGTAAATGACTTAGAGGCTTTGCTATTTTCGAGAAATCAGCAATGAACCTTCTATAAAAACCTGCATGTCCGAGAAATCCTCTTAGAGTTCTTAAATTAACCGGTGGAGGTAATTTTTCAATTACTTCGACTTTAGCTTTATCAACTTCAATACCCTCTTCAGAGATTCTATGACCTAAAACGATTCCTTCTGATACCATTAGATGACACTTCTCCCAGTTTAAAACTAAATTGGTATCTTCACAGCGTTGTAACACTCGTTCTAAGTGTAACAAACAAACATCAAATGAATCTCCGTAAACACTAAAGTCATCCATAAAAATTTCTAAGAATTTCTCAACCATATCAGCAAATATAGCCATCATACACCTTTGAAACGTAGCTGGTGCATTACATAAACCAAACGGCATTCTTTTATAAGCAAAAGTTCAATAAGGACAAGTGAAAGAAGTTTTTCTCTATCTCCTGCTTTTGCAATGAATATCTCAGTAAATATCACGAATAACCATCTAAGAAACGATAATACTTATGTCCACTTAAGCGTTCCAACATCCGAACTATGAATGGAAGTGGATGATGATCTTTCTTAGTATGATCATTTAGTTTTCTAAAATCAATGCACATTCGATGACTGTAATCTCTCTTGTCGGAATCCATTCATTCCTTTCATTCTCTTTCACTGTGAAACCTCCTTTCTTTGGTACCACTTGAGTTGGACTTACCCATTCACTATCTGATATGGGAATCCCCATTTCTAATAGCTTAATGACCTCTTTCTTAACAATTAAGCGAAAATTTGGGTTGGCGGCGTTGCGGTTGAATACAAGGTTTAGCATCTTCCTTCGAATTATCTTATGAACATAAATCTCGTGGCTAATACCTTGAATATCGGCAATTGTCCATCCAAAAGCTTTCTTATGCTTTTTCAACATTCTAAGTAATTGATATTCCTGTTGCTCAGTTAAAGATGATGAAATAATAACCGGTAATAGATTATTAGTTTCAAGAAAAGCATACTTGATTTAAAGGTAACAGATTTCAATTCAGATTCTTAGGTGGATCTTCCAGGTGATGGTTTAAGAAGCTGGTCCTTCTAGTTCTAATTCCAAATACTTATGCCATGATGGTTTAAAAGTAAAATTTCCTTTATCTAGAGAAAGGATTATCTCTTTCATTTCGGTGTCTTTCTCATCTTCCTTATAGATAGATAGAGTTAAACATTCTTCTAATCTGTCTTCAAAAGTTGGTGATGATTATCATGAACAGAATGAATATCTTCTATAAAAGAACATGCTTCTGGTGATCTGTATGGATGGTTCATAGCTTTGAAAATATTGAAAGTAACTTGAAAATAGAACTTGTCTACTTTAACCAATACGTCCTCAATAATTCCTTTAGGGTATTTAATCGATCTATCTCGCCATTTGCAGAGTCATTTCGATCTTCGTAAGATTTCTATGCCTAGCTTCTTATAATCCTCATAAGACATGAGATTTATACTAGCTCCAAGATCACATAAGACCTTCTTAAATGTAAATCCTCCAATTTCACATGGAATGGTAAAACTTCCAGGATCTTCGGTTTAGGTGGTAACTTATCTTTGCAAAGCTGCAGAACATTCTTCATTTAGGCATATATTCTCATATTCCTCTAATTTTTCTTGTTTGTGAGAATATCTTTGAAACTTTCCATAAGCATGCATACTAATTAGAGCTTCGATAATGAGGATATTAACATGAATATGACGAAAAGTATCAAGGAAACGAGCATACTTCTTATCGTTTTAATCTTTTAATTTGATCTTTAGGTGGGTAAGGTAAAGATTCTAAATCTATAACCTTTGATCCCAAAGTCATTTTCTCTTTTCCTTTTCCTTAAACTTTTGAGTATTACTTGATCGCCAAGTATCATGATCTTGAGTTTTTTCTTTTAAAACATTCCCTGAATCAATTTCTACTTCAGATTCCTTCAGTTCTTCTTGTTTCTCTGCCTTGTCTTCATTATCCTCTATTCTAACATGTTCTTTGAACAAAGTCCTTAAATCTTTATCAATGGGATCTTTCAAAATCCTAGGGATTTTTACCCATTTCTCACATTCATTCTCAGGTTCCAAACTTCTATTCCTTTTCAAGAAATTTTCTATAATTTCTTCTTCCTCTTCAGTGAATTCAAGTTCCTCTTTAGTTTCATCATTTTTCCATCTAAATCATTTTCTACTTCATTATTTCAAGTTTTCTACTCCATTACTACCACAGAGTTTTCTACTTCTCGTAACTACAACATTTACCTCTCTCGGATTTCTTTCAAGTATTGCTTGGTAATCCTCCTGAGGTCTCATTGTTATTACGTTCACCTTCCCTACTCAAATGATCTTCCATATTTCTTAATGAGGCTTCTATCGTTCTCATTCGGTATCATGTCCACTCATAGATGTTTTTATTGTACTCATATCTTTAGTGATCGTTGTACACTATAGAAGTCATCATTGTTTCCATATTCTTAGCTTGAGTAGATACCACACCCATCATATTTTCCATTAGTTTTTCCCATTTTTCAACTCCTTCGTAGGTTGAGTTGAGCTTTGAGTTCTTGGTATACTTTGAGTGGTATCTTGAGGATAGGATCTAGGTAATGATTGTAAATTTCGATTAGATGTGTTTTCTTGATAAACTTGATTATTATTCATATTCCTATAAGGAGGCTGGATATGGCGGTTGTCCTTGTTTACTAGGGTTTTGGACCATCGAAAAGTTGGGTGATCTCTTCTAATATCATTAAACGAGTTTGAGTATGCATTGTTCAAATTCTATCTTTCTTTGAAGAAAACTCACCTCCTCTCTTGAATATCTGTTGGTTCTTCAATCCACTAATGGCATATTATCTCGATTTGAGTATTCGGTTGGTGTACTATTTTACGAACTTTGGTTTTGTTCGATTGTAGGCCATCAAATTTCCTACTCAAATTTTCTAAATGTGCTAGAACTTCCGTATTAGATGTACATTCTCCTGCAAAAGCTACTTTTCTGGTGCTAGAACCGGTTTCCCACATTCGATTATTTTTGGAAATCTTTTCTATAGCATCGTAAACTATTTGTGCTTCACTCATCATTAAAGAACCACCACATGCATGATCTACATCAGCACGTGAGTCTTTTCTTAATTTACGACAGAAGAGTTGAATTTGCATATCTAAAGAATAACCATGATCGGGACAAGCTCTTAACAATTTTTTAAATCTTTCCCAGGCATTCCCAAGCGTTTCTTCAGATCCTTGTCTAAAGTTAGCAACCTCGACTTTTAATTCCAAATTTCGTCCAGGAGTGAAATATTGTTTCAGAAATTCGGTTTGAATATCCTCCCAACTTGTAAGTGAATGATGTGGAAGAGACATAAACCAATCTCGGGCTCGTCCTTTTAAAGAAAAATGAAATATAGTCATCCTCGTTAGTTCCTTATGAGCACCTTGACTTTTGGCTGTATTGCACAGTTCTTCAAATAGATAGAGATGATGATGTGGATCTTCATCATCCTCTCCTAGGAATTGGGCTCTTGCGTCAATTAAACCAAAAAGATAAGATTTAATTTCGAAATTGTTTGCTCCTTCATTGGGTAAAAGTATGGGATTATTAGTCTGGTTCCTTCTTATGGTTTGATCACAGATAGGTCTCGGGTTTGGTGGGTTATTACGATTATTCTCGGTTTCGATTCGATTATTTCTATTATTATTATTTTGATTATTATTAGGGTTAACGGGGTGTTGTCCATGCCCTAGATCATGTTCTAGCCCTTGTTCAGGTGTTTCATCACTGATTTCGGCCATTCTCGTATTTTTGTTTGAAGATGATTCGTCGAGATTTCACGACTAGTATGACCACGTTTATTCTCTACTCTAAGCGCCTTTCGTAAGTGTTTATGTCGGGCTTATAAGGAGTGAGCGGGGCCTTACCACTTACGGTCATCAACTAACGAAAATAGAAAATACTCGACTTTTGGTAAAAAGAAAGTTGGTAACTAAAGGAAAGTAGATACAGTGAAAATTAAAATAGAAATGAGATAAGAAAAAGTGTTGACTTATTCTCGAGAATTTTGAGCTAATACAAGTAGTAACCATAGACACAAAGAAAGAAATTAGCGACGTTTCCCGGCAGCGGCGCCGAAAAGTCGATGTGCCTTTTCTAGGCTATATAGATCCTAACCGGCGGTGTACCGGGTCAAAGCGTAGTGCTAGTATGGTGAGTCGAGTGTCGAATCCTCGTGGAAACGTGGTGATTCTTTTAAGTGTGGTTAAACACCAAAGAGTCATTATTAACTCGATCTAAACCGCAATTTTATAACACTGATTACTACTATTCTACTTAACATAAAATAAATCGTAATTTAAAAGTTATTCTAATATAATATATATAGATATATAAATATATATAGATGTACATAGATTGCAAAATATATATATAGATATAAATATATAGATACCAATATATTATTAGAGAACTAGACGAGATAATTTCTGAGAACTAGCCAAAGTTTATATAATTGATTTATACGATCTTTTCTAGTAAACGGAATGTGCTCGATCTTTCCTTTTATATTAGGTCCAATTGAGTAAATGAAAGCGGTGCACTCCACGAGGTTAACAATTCCTCCTCACACGGCGTATGAAATTGTCATATGTCATTGTCATCGATTTAATCTCCACAAGCGCCCCATGCTAATCTCGGTTAGTACGAGCAGTGCAGTACAAATCTACCCCGGATAAAAGAGGTTATTCCGTTTGTCAGACGGCCGATGTTATTCAAAAGGCTCCGGTTGTCAGGCGGATCGATTTAACTTTCCGGTGTTAGTTTCAATTAACCCGTTGATTTTGACATTATTACGATCTCGAGCACAATTTTAATAAGATTCATCTTCCCCAAAACAAATCTGCCCCCGGGTAGGAAATAGGATTCCGTTGTCACGCTTTCGCACGGCCAATTTTACCCTCCGTTTTTTCTATCTTTTATCTCATATCCTAACTTCTGCGAGTCGGTTCATCGTTAGGTTATATGGTGCGATTCATCTTGGTTAATTACGTCAATCCGAATATTATCAATACGTTGCAAAATAGAAAAAGATTCAATTAACTCAATTTTAGTCAATTTTAATTAGACAGCATTCCTTTACCGAAAAGATCGAAATAAAATGATTACATAACTTTGGCTAGTTATTAGATTTAGCCTAATAACATTATAACGACTAAAAAGATAAAAACAAACATAACAAACATAAATACTTTAGAAATTTTACCCGATTACAACTGCTGAATCAGAGGTTGTATTCTTCCGGACATTACAACGACTTTAACAACATTGATCTTCTGATAATTTCTCGAGCATTACAACGATACTTATTACTACTTTATTTATGGCATAAGGCCTATATACATACTACTACTAATTAAAAGAGGTTTTGAAGATATATTGGTACCCCCCTTTATGTCTGCAAACCTGCTCTACTTATAGGCAGAATTTTCCAAGCCGGATCGATCCGGGATCAAGGTCGGATCGATCCGGGAATAAAAAATATTATCTCCTGGATTATTCTCTGCAGGATCACATGTTTGATAATCATTATGTTTCCTCGATCGGTTCGATCCGAGGTTAATCCGGATTGATCCGGGTAGTTTATTTTCACATCTTGGTCTGAAACTTGATAAAATCATATCTTGAGCTCTGGGTCTCCGAATGTCATAATTCAAGAAACGTTGGAAAGCTCTTGAAAAGATCTATAACTTCTATGAAGGACTCTTCTTCAGAAAATGCCTTTTTGATGGGCCATTTGTTCGTCGAAAATATAATTCGATAATGGTATCACGAACCGTTGATCCACTTGAACTTTAAATCTCGAGGCACTTCCTTACTCTCTTCAAAAGATATGACTTTACTTCAAAAAAATGTCGTCACTCGGGGTCTTGGTTTACCTAAAAATCTGCAATAAAATACCAAAAGTACCCACGTAAATCTGACACGACACTCCGGTTATTAAACCGGTACAAAATTTATTCACCACTGAGGTGACTAATAAAATACCCTGCCTTGAGAATAAACCAATGATACATAAGACAATTACTCATAAGGAGTTACGGGAGAAGAGAGCCAAGGGGTTGTGTTTTAAATGTGATGAAAAATACACACTTGGTCATGTGTGCGAGCAGAAACACATACGCTTTCTATTAGCTGGTGATGATGAAGTTTGAGGAGAGATTGCAGTGGATAAATAGGATATGGTATGGAATTCTAGACCAACTGAGACTACTAAGTTATCCATGTACACCTTATATAGATAGGTCATCTCTAACACCATTAAGACTACATGCCTCTTGAAGAAAAAAACAATTACCATCCTCATAGGCAGTGGTGGATCTCACACTTTCTTAGACCAGTAAGCTGCCAATGAAGTGCAATGTGTGACATTAACAACTCACCCTATGTTAATCACAATAGTAGATGGAAACAAAAAGATAAGTGAATTTAAGTGTCCTGGCTTGCCATGGATCATACAAAGGGGTTAAGTTCTACCAAGACGTGAGACTGATCAATTTAAAGGCTGTGACATGATATTAGGGGTGGATTAAATGAAAAAGTACACTCCCATGGTCTTTGACTTCGACAAATAGCTTGTTTTCACTAATGAGGTAGAACAAATTAAGCTAAGAAGTTACACAGAAGAAACTCAGCTTAAAATGATCAGCTGCAAAATCATTACCAAGAATTTGAGAAAGGGAACCCATGGACTCTTAGGGTGCCTCACTTTGATACAGGAACAAGCTCTAAATCCTATGCCCGTTGAAGAAGAATATCATGAGGTGTTTGCGAATTCCCAAGGATTTTCACCAATGAATGGCTACGAGCATCCCATCACTTTGAATGAATGTGTTGAACCTATGAAACTAAAACCTTGTAGACATGCTCACTATCAGAAGTATGAAATAGAGCAGTTGGTAGATCAAATGTTACAACAGGGGATTATACAACACAAAAATTGTCCGATTTCATCACATTTTCTCTTTGTGAAATAGAAAGATGAAACCTGGAGATTTTGTGAGAATTACAAAAGGTTGGGTGACTTAACTGCCAAGGATGGCTACCATATTCCCTTAATTGATGAATTATTGGATGAGTTAGAGTGTGCTAAGGTATTTTCTAAAATAAACTTAAGGTCTGTATTCTATCAGATTTTGATTATTGAAGATGATGTCTAGAAGGCCACCTTTGTAACTCAGTGTGGCCAATTTGAATTCAAAATGATGCTATTTGGGTTCACAAATGCCCCGACCACATTCCAGAGAAGTACGAATGAGACATTGAGACCTTACTTGAGAAAGTTTGTGCTGGTATTTTTTTTGGTGAAATCCTAATCTTCAGCCCTGACATGGCTTCCCACGCGTACACAACATCTTAAACTGGTTCTAGAAGTTTTGAAGAAGAAACCAATACTATGCTAAATTTCCCAAACGCTCTTTTGGACAAACCAAGGTGGTATACATAGGCCATGTCATACAAGAGGATGAAGTGCATGCTGACCCAAGTAAGATTCAAGCTATGTCAAATTGGCCTCAAACCTATAATGTGGCTGAATCGAGAGGATTTTTTTGGCCTAACATATGTATATACATGAGATTTGCACCCCATATGGGATTAATGTTAAACCCTTGATTTTTTTGAACTCAACAATACTCATGCGGCGCAACTAATGATTTTATGTCTTTATGATTATTATATGTAAGCGTGAAGAAATTATCTCGACAAAGTATTTGCAGTTGTAACATAATTTTAGTATAAAAATATACGTAATTAAAACATTACATAATTTTTCGGACACATTTTTCTTTGATGATGTTTTTTAGGTTAGAAGGAACTTGGAGAGTATCTACATATATACAAGATACGTGAGACAAATTTTCATTTGATCCCAATAAAATGCATGCTTTATAACTATAAAAAAACATTTTTAAGGAGTTTATCATATTTAAAAGAATGAAAATGTAAATGGCGAGTTTGATTCGATGCATATATGAGTGAGATAAATAAAATAATACTACCAATCATTAAGTCACTATATAATAATTATCATTATTGAACATATATTTATTTTATAAATTAAGCGCATAATCAACAATATATTTAGCTGAACACGTGCAAAGCACGTGGAATTTGCTAGTTCTAATAAAACATCCGAACTAACTTTGCGAAACTGTAAGTGCTGCTTATGAAATATTTGTGAAAGGTTTGTGATTAGTTGGTAACATGACTGCTGGAGTGGAGAAGGACTTTCGCTCTCCTAAACACTTTGGTTGTCATTCGGCCTATTTTTCAAGCATAGAATGTCTACTCTAGCTTACTCTAGAATTTTGCTTGGTATTGGTGTTCCATGTCAATTCACGTGATCGATTAATTTTAGCCCAATTTTTATTTGTTTTTTTTTAGGAGATCGTAGCTTCTTTTTGCTGATAAAGATTATTAGAAACAATATGCAATTGTGCACCAACTTTTGCAGAATGTTGTGTTCAACTTTTAGAAGATTATTTCAAACAAAACCGAAAAGTCCAAACGATAACGCGTTTTCTCCTCCCAAGTCTCTGATTCCAGAAACAACATGGAGATCCAGGCAACAACAGCTCCCATGTCCGGCCTTTTTATCCTGATCCTCTGACAGACATTCTAACCCCAACCGTGCCAACTTCTCAGCAACCAGCACCGGCAAAGAGTCATACATGCAGCCTCTTATCCACCCACTTCCTCACCCCAATACCACCACCCTCCACAGCCAGCTTTGCCTTTTTCTCAAGCAACGACACCTCCGATGGATCTTCTCCGCTCAAAAGCTCCAGAATCAATATCCCAAATGCATATATATCAATCTTCTTAATTTGTAGCTATTCCGGTTACTTGAAATTCCGGAGCCACCCTCCAGAATCAATATCCCAAATGCATGAATTTTACTTCTTTTGCTGCCTTCACTGCTCGGAGAGAAGGCAATTTGCAAAATTCCAGTTTCGTTTACATTTAAACAGAACTCCTTAACGACATATCCTATTCCCAAAGACTCAGAAGCAAATGAGGGCGGTTGAGTTGCTGAAACAGCCGCAGTTAATTGCAAAGTCATCGGAAAGATACGGTGGTGTTGGATTATTTACACTATTATTTACAGAAAGCGTGTAATGATGATAAGAAAAAAAAGATGGGGAATGAAAAAATAACAAGAGAAAATGAAGATTGAATGAAATGCATCTCGCTTTTTCCGTTAATGTTTGCCGGGAAAACATTTGTTTATATTTTTTTCATTAACGGGCACTTCATTTACCAAAAAATAAAAAAAAAAATATCATTTGATCTTTTATTGTGTTATCCTTGGATGTTCTGTTTCATTGTTTCTATTTGATTCTTTGATAAATTAAAATTGCATTCTAATGGATATTCTTACTTCTTTTGGGTCTTTGCTGCTATCATTTGTGTGCTAGCTAGCTATCATGTAGCTTTATTTTTATTTTTATTCTCATCATTTTTTATTTTTTCGAGTAAGTAAAGTAGTTGATCATATTAATTTGTCATTGACAATGAATATTTTATTGGCCTATATATGCTCCAAACCAGATAAATGGAAGAGATATTGGTGACATTGATATGATATAACTGCATTTTGTAGCTTCATGTTCTTGGAGCTCTTAGAGCAATTGCTAAATTGTATTGCTTTCGATCGATAAGAGCTCGGTTGTTAACAATGGGGATAACAAGTTTGGTTTGATGGTACGTGGTTTCGCGAAGGTTTCTTTTTACTACCTCTGGGATTGAGCTGAAAACTTGGCACCACAAATATCTTCATCTTCAATCTTCAAACTTCAATTGCTGGATTTGGACACATTAACCTCAGTTTCTTCTCCAGCTTTTTGCTTCAGATGAAGTTGTTGCTAAGAAATAAGTAAAAGGTGATATGAATGTAGCATCGAAACAATCATTTTTTCCAACAATTACATCCTCCTACCATTGTTGAATTATAACTCTGCTTTAATTGCTCTATCTGTTCAATTAATGTCATGATGAAAAGAATACATGTCATTTGCATTTTTTTTAGGTTTCATGTCAGAACTTTCTCCATAAGGTGAGGAAATTAACCTACCTATGGGAAAAAGAACCATCATGGATTGTGTGGCTTGGTGTTGTAATTAATTCTGATGCAATCGAAGGTTGTCACTTTAATTGCAGGTTATGCGGAATATACGCCGAAAGTAGTCGGCTCTGTATTGTCCATCAACATTCATTCAAGTAGTTTTCCGTAATTTGGTTGTGGCGATAATGATGATCGCTAATTTATAACCCCTACAATTGGGACCATGTATTGTTAAAAACTCTTGAATGGCCGGTACAATGGCACGGATCCTTCGAGACGTTTCTTCCTCTATCTCCATTTGATTTGCCTCATCAACATCAATCGATTGATTCCATCAACGTATTGCTCCGAACAAACGACCGAAATTAGTCATTATTTTCTCTCTTTAAAGTCCTTTAGAATTTGTACTCAAAAAAAGTACTCCCTCCGTTTTTTTTTTATACATCGCATTTGAATTTATATTTTTTTATTTATACATTCTTTACATTTCCAATGCATCATTTATTATTTTTTCCTCATTTACCAACAAAATATTTAAATCTCCAATAAAAAAAAAAATCAATTCCAATACTAAAAGCTTCATTTACCAACAAAATATTTAAATCTCCAATAAAAAAAAACTCAATTCCAATACTAAAAGCTTCATTTACCAACAAAATATTTACATCTTCAATAAAAAAATACATTTCCAATACACATATTAATTACTTTCTTCTTAATCTGTGTGATTCGTCTCTCTGCGACATATAAAAAAACGGAGGGAGTATTATAGAATTTTGTAGGGGAAATACAAAGGGGAATGAACAATGCCGAACCAGAAATGAAAGTGCTGCAATGAAAAGAACCGGATATACACGTAGAGTCGATTTGAGAGTCTTTCCTGCGAAAATTATTCGTCCCCAAATGATTGTCTCCGGGTAAACACGAATATCTTCACGGGATAAAACTACGATCCTCTTTCAATCTAGACAATATAGATAGAAAGAAAGCTACAAAAGTTTGGTGACATTTTGTGTGTATAGAACTTGAGGTTTCAAGGACATTCAAAGAAAACCGGAGAAAGGTTTCTCAAATCCTTTATTATCCATGGAAAAAGGTTCCAAGTGTTCTTTTATATGTATGTAGAGTTATATTTATGTATCTCTACATACACAACCTTTTAGAATTGGTTACTGATGTTGCGTGGAACACCAGATTTGCGGTAACAGTGTTTATCTTAAGGATATAAGGCTGATATGAATGATTTCTCCGGTGTGGTTAGGGTGGCGAGTAAGAACAAGGCTGCCGGCTTAGTTTATAAGATAAGCAAGCTGATCAGTCGACAAATTGGCAGAGTTTCTGCTTGTATTAGATTTATAGCTAAAAGTTTGAGATATTCATCCCCTTTTTATTACAATGTGATCCCATATTTATAGGCTAAAAAAGTAAGTCGGTCTACTGTTCATTGACAAGACAACTGAGGGTATATAGCTAAGTTAACTCTGTATGCAATACAAGTGTCTAGCAATTTATCATGATTGGCCAATTTGTTTTGTCATTGGATTGATAAGGATGGCGGGCGGCGATCGTGACCATCGGTCTCAGGCGGCGCGATCGGCGGACTCATTTGTGCCTTGTCATAAGATGAATTTGCCTATCGGGTAGAAATCACATGGAGAAGATGGATCCGGCTTCTTGTTGGCGGACGGGACCCGGCTTGCGAGATAAGCGAGTGCGAGGTGATGGTGGCGGCGGCGAGAGGAGATGGAAACCCATTTAACTATGCAGATGGGCCATAAATGTAGGCCCAATATGGATGAAACAGGCCCCATTCAGATCCGGGTATATCAATGGCCCCTACTGCGTGCTGGCGTGTCCGCCAGGCGCGGAGAGTAAATTTGAAGAACCTTTGGGGAGCTTCTTCGTAGTCGCTTGTGATGGAGGCTTTTGACCTTTGTTTGATCGAGCTTGAACCGGTGTTGGTGAAAACCACTAGTGATATGTTGTGCATTTGTAGCGAAACGAGCTTGATCGCCGATAATGTTCTATCGGGCTTGAACGGTGTTGGTGAAAACCACCACTATATCTTTGTGCATTTGTAGCGAAACGAGCTTGATTGCCGATAATGTTCTATCGGGCTTGAACGAGTGTTAATATCGCGTAGTTAATTACCGATTGATCGCCGACAACGCTCTGTCGTGCTTATTTAAATGATAATGCTCTGTAAAAGGTGTTTTATTGTGTAAGCGAAGCGGGCATAGGCGATCTTGGTTGTTTGAAGTAATGTTGGGAGATAATGTCTGTTATGAAGTCGCTTATACGCGTGATGTGATGCTCGTCGAAGAAATTTTGAACGGTTAGAAAATGTAAAGCGGATGTATCGGTACGAAGCGTCACGTCGACCACGTGCTCGACGACACGGCGGTTGGAGTGAACCGTCCTTTGCTCACGATTGGTGGAGAGAAATCGGTAACCGTTCTACCATCATTACATTTGAATTTTGAAAATCCCAAACGTCGTTTCCCTCTCTTCTCCTCCTATAAATAGAGAGTTCCCCCAACACTTACGCTTTTCTCTCTTTCACTTCGATAAATCCCTCGGCGATAAAGCAAGGAAATTCCGGCGATTGCAAGCGATTCCGACGAGTGCTTATTTCACCAAGATCAACGTTTTACTTTTTCTCATCCATCAGGTATGAATTTAAACATTCCTTTATCGTTTTCCGAATTGATTTATGCATTTACTACCGTCTGTTCTTGCTTGAGATATGAATGTCGTGATTTAGCTCCTGCGATTTTGCCTCTGTAATTTCAATTTTTTCCGATGAACACCATGAGCCCCAGAAATACCCCTATACGCATGTATGCTTTGATTGCTTAGTGTAGTCGTTTGTTTGGTAGAGGTAGGAATGCGTGTTGTTTGAAGCCTTTTCTGGTTTGAGTTTAGGGTTTTTCTGAGAATTTGGGGGTTTTCTGGGAATTTGGGGGTTTTCTGGGAATTTTGTATCTGTTTAAGGAAGATGGAAGGGCGAGGTGTCGGGGTGTGATTGCTTTCACCTCGACCCGATTTCCATGTCCGGGTGATAAACTGATCCACCTTGCCCTTTTTCTTTTCCAGAATGTCGTCAGAGCACACACAATCAGACGAAGAGGCTAGGGCGCGGCGGGTTATGGATCGGAGGAGGTGAGCATGGAGGATGCTAGCTCAGCGGTGACGAGGAGGAGATGGAAGAAAATCCAAACCCAGGCCCATTAACATAGAATCGACCCAGGTCGTGATTATTAGTGAGGGCGTATTTGTGGAGGCGAGGTCGAAGATGACGACCAAAGCGGCACTAAGCAATCTCCTCACCAGGATGGAGAGAGTTTTAAAACCTGGAGCCGCTTAAAAGTAGCGGCAAGATCAAAGCCGTGGAAACCGTTGTGGTATCGGAGAAGCCCAAAAAATCTCCAAAGATTGTTGTGAAAAAGAAAACCGCCGCTGAGGAGCCCGCAAAAAAGAAGAGGGCGCCCAAGAAAAGGTCCGCTGCGGTTGAAAATGAGCTTGCAGAGCAAAAACGGGCAGACAGTGATCTTGTAGCCCGATGGAGGGAATTTAAAGATCGAGAAGATTATACTTCAGCTTTGGGGGCGTATGATGTCTCGGCGGACTATCGCTTTGTCAGCATGGGCGCGACCAACGTGTCATGGATCTGTGGCCGAGACCAGCAAGATTATCTGTGGTTGCATTATGATCATTTTGCAGCCGGACTCAGACCTCCCTTTGACCCATTCTTTGTTACTTTTATGGAAGAGCTGAAAGTGATGCCTTGCGACCTGAGTTTGGGAGTTGTTCGCGTGGTCATGTCCTTTATCATAATCAGTAGGTTGAGCGGGCGCGAACCGTCGATGCCGGTGCTCTTATATTTTTATAGTTTCTCCCGGAAGGGCGGCGCCGGCCAAATCCAACCGCGTAGTCGATCGAGTCATGGTAGACCCCGCTTGTTATTTGATCTCCCCGACAAGGTGGCGGATTGGGACAAAAGATGTATGAAGGTAGAGTCCCGGGTAGGCTGGCCGTTTGAGAAGCTAGCGGAGAATTCAGTCAAGACCGATCACTTGAATAAGATAAAAACCCAATTTGACGATGATGAGTTTATCTCCGAGCTGAAAGATATCACCTACAGCGGCGGTGGTCTTGAGCTGATATTGCGTGGAATCAAGATAAAGCCGATTCCTGAATCAAGAGTTATGCCCAAAATACTAGGACACAACCTTTGATAAATTCTGGAAAGACAACTCTTCATTTGAAACCGATATTGTTCTAACAATCAAAACAAATAATTTTCGCAGATTGTAGGGAAATACAAAGGGAATGAACAATGCCGAACCCAGAAATGAAAGTCTTTTGCAATGAAAAGAACCGGATATACACGTAGAGTCGATTTGAGAGTCTTTCTGCGAAAATTATTCGTCCCCAAATGATTGTCTCCGGGTAAACACGAATATCTTCACGGGATAAAACTACGATCCTCTTTCAATCTAGACAATATAGATAGAAAGAAAGCTACAAAAGTTTGGTGACATTTTGTGTGTATAGAACTTGAGGTTTCAAGGACATTCAAAGAAAACCGGAGAAAGGTTTCTCAAATCCTTTATTATCCATGGAAAAAAGGTTCCAAGTGTTCTTTTATATGTATGTAGAGTTATATTTATGTATCTCTACATACACAACCTTTAGAATTGGTTGCAAGAGCCAAAACCCGAAAGGACACCAACAAAACCGACCAAAAGCGCTCAGAGCGCATCTTTGGGCGCCCGTTTAGAATCTGGGCGCCTGTCTGAAGCATACTTTGGACGGGCGTCCGGCTTTCTTTGACGCTCGTCCATCCAACCAGGTTACATCTGTATGTAAATCCACTTCCACGCCATTTCGTCCGGTGAACACAGACGCCCGTCGAAGTCAAACGCCCGTCCATATGAAATGGGCGCCCGCCCAATAAGCAAAGAAATTTGGATTTTGTTCAACACTTGATCTAACACTTCCGTTAGCTTGTAAACATCAATTATAAGCATGCACTTCGCATCTCCTAACTCATATCGATTGTTTCAAGCTCACCAAACCTCAAACTAAATCCAATTACACTAAATCACATTGGTGATATAATCACCAACAAATTTGATGTTGTAGATAGAATTTTTTTTTATTTTTTTTTAGTTTGATTAGATGTAGTATGATATGAGTGGTATATATTGAAGAAAAAAAAATCATGTTTGATTTGTTATTTTTCCTAAAATTTCCCATCAAAAAAATTTTATGTGAGATTAATCCCCAGCAAATTTTTCGATATGTTTACTAAATTAATTTTCCCAAATTTTTAAGTACCAGCCCAAGGTTCCTTGCTTTTCCTCGCTTTTTTCTTCTTTTATTAGTACTTTTCCTTTTGGTTATGCATGCCACGGTAGATAGATTCTTTCAAGTGTGGAAAACAAGATCATTGTAGTGGATGGACGCTTTCTTTTATTAGTACTTTTTCTTATGTCACGGTAGATCTTTTCAAGTGTGGAAAACAGGATCATTGTAGTGTTGTAGTTTTGAGGGTCTTGATTGATCACCAATGCTTTGTAAACCTGCAAATTTTATGAAGAACGGATCTCTCATGATCACGCGTATATCGTTGTCCTTCTTAAATTTATTCGACCCCTAACTTGTCCGGAGTTATCACGAATAATTTAAGTGAGATACTGACTAAGAGCCTTGCCTTTTGTCTAGGACAAAATAGATCAAAAGATTACTTGAAGTGTTTAGATGTTTAAGACTTTATCAAGGATGCATACAATTGTTTTCTATATGTTCAACAATGTAAAAGACCTTTTATAGTACTTGGATTGCAGAGAAATAAGTTACAAGTTCGTATTTTAAGGTTACAACCTAAGTGAAAAGGTATCACTTGGTTATAACCACTTAAAAAGACCAAGAGGTACCTAAAAATGAGTTTTGGAGGCCACAAAGCGGGCGCTGTGTGGCGACCTGATGATCAGAAATCAATATGGATAAGTGTACTACTTGTATGCTTACTAAGATTGTAAGACAACCTTTTCATGGTGTTGAAAGGTCGTCTACAATTTTGGAACTTATCCATAGTGATTTGTGTGATCTTTATGCCACACCTTCTTTGGGAAATAAGAAATATGTTGTTACTTTTATAGATGATCATACTCGCTTTTGTTATGTATATTTACTTAATACAAAAGACGAAGTACTTGATAAGTTTAAAGTTTATAAAAGTGAAGTTGAATTGCAATTAAGTTCAAGTATCAAATGCTTTCGTACCGATAGAGGTGGAGAATACTATGATCCAACCTACTTCGGGTCGTGTGGTATTATACACGAGGTTACTGCACCGTATACGCCACAACAAAATGGCATTACGGAAAGGAAGAACCGTACTCTAAAAGAGATGGTAAATTCCATGTTATCCTACTCGGGATTGAGCAGTGAATTTTGGGGTGAGGCCATGTTAACGGCCTGTTATCTACTAAGCAAATTCTAATAAAAGGAATTGCGAACCCCGTATGAACTTTGGTTCAAAAGAAACCAAACTTGAATTATTTAAAAGTTTGGGGCTGCAGGCGGTTGTTAGACTTCCCGATCCTAAAATTAAAACTTTAGGAGAAAGAGGCATCGATTGCATTTTCATTGGATATGCAAGTCATTCAAAGGCTTATAGGTTTTATGTTATCAAACCTAGTGATTCTGTGGCTGCACATTCGGTTATAGAATCACGAGATGCTATCTTTGATGAGAATAGATTTACATCTATTCCTAGACCAAAGGCTATTGCTCTACGATAGTTGGAGTAGAGAATGGAGAATAATGATTCTCAAGTTGAGTCTTCGAACTTGAGAAGAAGTAAGAGGGCTAGAATAGCAAAAACATTTCCACAGATTTTGTTACTTACTTGGTGGAAGGTTCGAGAAATGAAGTTGGATATCAATACTCATATTGCTACAATATTGAGGATGATCCAAGAACATTTTACGAGGCAATGGGATCTCGGGATGTATCATTTTGGAAAAAAACCATCAATGATGAGATGGATTCCATAATGGGTAATAATACGTGGATTCTTACGGATTTACCACGTGGTTGCAAATGGATTTTCAAAAGGAAAATGAGAGTCGACGATATCTTGTTGATCGATATAAAGCCCGGTTAGTTATACAAGGCTTTAGGCAAAAGGAAGGTATCGATTATTTCGATACTTATGCTCCGTTGCTAGAATCTCTCAATCAGTTATTGATTGCCTAAGCCGCAATTCATAACTTGGTGATCCATCAAATGGATGTTAAAACAAAGCGTTTAAATGGAGATTTGGATGAGGAAATATACATGAAGCAACCGGAAGGATTTATTATGCCCGTAACGAGCATAAGGTATGTAAGCTTGTAAAATCATTGTATGGACTTAAACAAGCTCCTAAACAATGTCATCAAAAGTTTGATGATGTTGTCTTGGCTAGTGGATTTAAACTCAATCAGTCGGACAAGTGCATATATAGTAGATTTGATGAAACCGGTAACGGTGTGATAATCTGTCTATATGTCGATGACATGTTGATTTTTGGTACGAACCAAAATCAGGTTGATAATTGTGAAGAACTCTTATCTTCTAGATTCTCTATGAAAGACATGGGGGAGGCAGATGTAATTCTTGGTATTAAAATCAAAAGAATTCAGGGAGGATTTTCACTAACACAATCTCATTATATTGAGAAAGTGTTGAAAAAGTTTAATTGTGAAAATTGTACTCCGGCAAATTCTCCCATGGAGCCTCATGAGTAGCTTGGACCTAATAAAGGTGAAACAGTGAATCAACTTGAATATTCACGAGTCATTGGCTGTTTGATGTATGCAATGACTAGTACACGACCGGATATTGCATATGCGGTTGGAAAACTAAGTAGATATACGAGTAACCCAGGTAATTGTCACTGGAGAGCGGTTGTTCGTGTATTGAGATATCTAAAGTCTACCAAAGATTTTGGTTTGACTTATGTTGCATATCCTTCGGTGATTGAAGGATATTCGGATGCTAGTTGGATATCTAATGTAGAAGATCATTCTTCTACAAGTGGATGGGTGTTTGTTTTAGGTGGGCGCCATTTCTTGGGCTTAAGAAAGCAGACATGTATATCTAGCTCGACTATGGAGTCGGAGTTTATTGCCTTAGCGTGACCGGTAAAGAGGCGAATGGCTTAGGAATTTGATTCATGAAATTCCTTTATGGCCTAAACCAATATCACCAATATCTATCCATTGTGATAGCTCATCTACACCATCTCAAAGCATATAGTCATGTGTATAATGGTAAGTCACGACACTTAGGCGTTAGACATGGCGTGATACGTGAGTTGATCTCTCACGGGTGATATCGGTTGTGTATGTGAGATCTCAAAGAAATTTGGTGATCATTTGACGAAAGGATTGGCTAAGGACTTGTTACAAAAGTCGGTAGTCGGGATGGGACTACAACTTTGTATAAGTTTACGAATATGGGACGCCCAATTCCACTTTAGTACAATGCCGTAGCTAAATTCAATGAGGTAAGCCTGTTTTGGAAACTTGAGCACATAATTAATCCCGAAGGTATGTCTTTGTCTCACCGTGAGATTAGGTTGAAGTGTTATCTTCTTAATGAATCTTATAAAGTGCTAATACTGAGTGCAAGATAAACTAAAGATTCACCTATATGAGTATGAAGTATGGCGCTTCAAGGAAAGTTGGGTTGGCTTTCTAAATGCTCAAGAATGGATATGGACACAAGGCCGGTTTTCAAGAAATGGTGTCAAGTATAATACTTTGAAGTAGTTTCAATTCATGTGTATTGTTATGTACATGTATACAAAATGTGTGTAAAGGGTTCAATGCTTAGTCACACCCCAATACTCGAATATTTGCGTGTAATAATACTAGATGGAAATTCAATCTTCGTGACATTTTCATTGAATCATGAGTTGGTTTGTTTTATGATTTGTTTTGTTTTACTAAACCAAGGATTACACTTAAATGGGGAGGAATGTTGGTGATTTAAGTATAATCATGGCCGTTGAAGTAATCGGGGTTTAGTACAAGGATGGATATACTCGTAACACTTAATAATAAGTTTGGAGGTGCGGAGTGCAGCACGCTTATATAAGTGTATATGAGTATCTGGATGGAAAATAAGCAAGTATAGTTCGAGAAAATCACTTAAAGGACAGGAAAACCAGGTTAAAGGACCAAAATCGCGTTTTGGTGAAGCAGTGATGATATGCGCGCTTTGTGAGTACTTCAAGCATGCCTAAAAGTTAAATAGAAAGTTTGACGGTTTTCTGATGATCACAGGCTGCTTGTGGCCCGAAAACTGATTTTTAGGTGGATGAATGTTTTTTTCTTTTTTTGTTAGTACTTTTCCTTATGCCACGGTAGATAGATTCTTTCAAGTGTAGAAAACAAGATCATTATAGTGGATGGATGCTTTTTTTTCTTTAGAAAATGATACATGTACATAATTGATCCCCACCCCATCCCCCGAATCCTATGTTTTGTGGTTCTAGATTTTCCTTTTTTTTCTTTTTTTCTTTTTTTCTTAACTTTCAAAAATGTATGGCTCAAAACCATTTCTGTGGAATAATTCGGGAGAGTGATCCTGGAATTTTTTTTTTTTAAATGCTGAAAAATAAAATATTTATGGTTTAGTTATTATCTAAACTATTTCCTCATGAATGGGTCGCGTCAAGATGTTCATCTGGCCACTGCTCAACCAAATGACTTTACCCATTTTTGAAAAACACCAAAGCCATTGGTTGAGCAAAAGCTTTAACCCTTAAAAACGCGTGAAGATCCCTGTATTGAAACGAACCCACAAGATATGAAGAAGCGCATTGGTTCAACCAAATGGCTTTTAAAGATATAAAACTAAGCAGACGGGATTTTTCACCCATTTTTGATTTCCAAACCCTAAAAACAAAAACCCCAAATTCTCTCATGGCGCGCAACTCAAATTAGGTCATTTAGATCAAGATTCTTACTTTCTTCAACCAAATCAAAGGTTTCATCCATAGTTTATCAATCCAAAGTATTTTTTTTTTTTTTTCGATTTTCTGCGATTTTTTCCTTTTTTCCGTTTTTTTTTCGTTTTTATGCCAATTGAAAGAATTCTTTGTTTGGATAACGAATAAGTGTTGATATTCATCGATTTGTGATATGGGTAGAAGGTTGTTTGTTTAATTTTATTAGTTTTGATTTTTATTGTGTATGTGGATTTGGTTTTAGGTTTTGCTTGATTTGAGATTTTTAAAGGGATGGAGATATATAATTATCCGTTGACTTGTTGGTGGAATGGTGAAATAGTAATTGTGGTGAAAATGTTACCTACAAAGGTGGTTGTGAAACCTTTATTATTGTCAATAGTAACATTGGTATGAATGAGCTTAAGAATGAGATATATGATGCTATGGAGGTTGATAGTACTAGATTTGACCTAAACGTGAAGATGAAATTCATAGTGTCTGAGGTATAAAGTGTTATAGCTTTAAGTAATGATCGTGGTTTAAAAGCTATGTGGGCAAGCGTGTTTCAATCGAAAGCCCTCCATGGATTTATATATTGAATTGACACCAGCGGCTTTGGGGTGAAAAAAGAAAATGCAAATTTGGTGTTAGCAGATGCTGCTAAAGCCATTTGGTTGAGCAAATGGCTTCTTCATATCTTGTGATTTCATTTCAATACACGATCTTCGCGTTTTTAAAGTTAAAGCATTTTGCTCAACGGCTTTGAGTGTTTTTCAAAAAATGGGTAAAGTCATTTGGTTGAACCAGTGAAACAGCGATAACATTCTTGGCGTGGGACCCATTCGCGGGAAATAGTTTGAGATGGTAATAAACCATAAATATTTTATTTTTCAAAGATTTAAAAAAGAAAATCGTGATCCTGTGCCTG
The DNA here is from genome assembly GCA_026214975.1 of Gentiana macrophylla. NCBI lineage: Eukaryota > Viridiplantae > Streptophyta > Magnoliopsida > Gentianales > Gentianaceae > Gentiana > Gentiana macrophylla. The sequence continues at coordinate 22,124,640 of CM047816.1, read as the reverse complement.
CATCATCCTTTTTTTTTTTTATTAGTACTTTTTCTTATGCCGGTAGATCCTTTGAAGTATGGAAAACAAGACCATTGTTAGTGGATGGAGTGTGTCATATTAAAAAAATACTAATAAAAACCTGCAGCTTTTTAACACTTTTTTACGTGAAATTTTTGAGTAGTACGTATCTACGTGTGGATATGTGAGATGGCACGATCAGAACCACACAGTTTAAGTGCAGAATGAAATCGTGTGATGTGTGGTGTGTGGTGTCTGCGGGAAATTTATCCGTGACGTAGATACGGTGTATGCAAAAACTTCCCCCTTTTTACGGGTGGTTTTTCCCTGGTATAGACGTATATGCGGACGTGGTCGGGTGTAGCGTAGCGTGTGAGCACGCACGATTTTCATTCTCAGTATTTAAACCGCGCTGGCTCGACGATCGATCGCTCACTTCACCTCAAAAAACCTCACCACACAATAACTTCCCCTTTTTACACCACTACTACATGCATTTATAATGGATGCTCAAGCTGTCATTCAAAGACAACTGATTCTTCCCAAATCACAGAGTTATCACACGGTAGAGGGTAAAATCACCTTAGTTGCTGCGTCCAAATCCGAAATGGGAAGCACTGATCTTTTGCCGGAAAAGATGAACGGTGCCCCGCAAAAGCATTTGTGGAATCCTGCAACGACAGCATGCGCCCACTTCTTGATTGTGTTGATAAGCTCCGAAACCTCAAAGTCACGGAACAAGGAATCCAACTTCCAACAATCGTTGTTGTCGGCGATCAATCTTCTGGAAAATCAAGTGTTCTTGAATCTCTTGCAGGTATGATCAACTTTTAAGGGTTCTAATTAAACTTATGATTCTACTTTGATTTGTATGTAAGTAAAGAGTAAATTTTGTTGAACAAAATCAAGAAATGAATAACCACTCTAACAAGCACTCTAAGATGGTTGACATAAAGTGTTTGACATGTGCCTCAATGAACTCTTTCTTTATGTTCAACTTCTCCTTAAGCTTCATTCGTATTAAAAAACATTCATTGAGAGTGACAGCCACCGGTACCCCCGAACAATCATTACGTTGCTACCTGCGTGCTTAAATCTCTTTTCAGCTTGATCTTGAACAATCTTCAAACCATCTGTTGTGCTGATCATATGGAAGTAGAAGGTGAATGTGATTTGTTGTTGTTATGGTAGAAGTTGTTGTAAGAGGGGTAGAAAAGAGAGTTTATCCCCAATCCTGCTTAAATAATGTAGTGAAGACCAGAGCATCCAGAGGTTTTGTTAAAAAAATTAGTCAATTGGTTTTGAGTTTTGACATGGATGAACTTGCCCTGTATGATGTGATAGTAAAGTTTAATTCTTTTATGAAAACACTTGCAAGATTATGTCCAATGTGCTGGGCACTGACATTATGTGTAATATCTCAATTGATCTTACTCAATATTACTGCTGGCTCCACCTTTCCGCAGGTATCAGCCTTCCTAGAGGCCAAGGGATATGCACACGTGCTCCTTTGATAATTCGGTTGCAAAATCATCCTACCCTTCAGCCAGAAATGACACTGGAGTTCAATGGAAAACCGATTCAAACAAACGAGGAAGACGTTGTTGAATCAATTATTCGTGCAACAGATGAGATTGCTGGTTCAAACAAAGGAATTTCAAACACCCCATTAACATTAACAGTGAAAAGACAAGGTGTACCTGATTTAACAATGATTGATTTGCCTGGGATCACAAGGGTTCCGGTTCACGGCCAACCTGATGATATACATGAGCAGATATCAGCTATTATCATGGAGTACATTAAGCCTGAAGAGAGTATCATTCTGAATGTTTTATCTGCTTCTGTTGATTTTTCCACTTGTGAGTCGATTAGAATGTCCCAAAAAGTGGACAAAGGAGGGGAAAGAACTCTGGCTGTTGTTACCAAGGCAGATAGGTCTCCAGAAGGATTGCTCGAGAAGATAACCGCGGATGATGTGAACATTGGACTTGGTTATGTTGTTGTTAGAAATCGAATTGGTGATGAATCCTATGAGGAAGCTCGAGCAGAGGAAGCTTTGCTTTTTAATGATCACCCATTGTTGTCAAGCATTAACAAAAACATGGTGGGAATCCCTGTTTTGGCTCAGAAGCTTGTTCAAATCCAGGGTCGCATTATTTCAAAATGTTTGCCTCAGATTGTGAGGAAGATCGATGATAAACTCGGGTATGATGTTGATGAGCTAGCCAAATTGCCCCGCAATCCAACTTGTATTGGAGAAGCATTTGCAATGTTTGTGAAAATCACATCTGATGCAAAAGAATCATTGAACAAGATTTTCCTTAAAGGTGAGCTAGATGTGTATGATGCTGATGACAAGGAAATGCATTGCAGCGCAAGACTTGCTGAGATGCTAGATAACTACGCGAATGAATTGAAAAAGTTTCAGCTTGAAAATGAATCCCCCCAAGATTTCCTACTCGAAGAAATCGCGATTCTTGAGGAAACTAAATGCATTGGTCTGCCCAATTTTCTTCCTCGAACGGCTTTTCTGACGATATTACAAAAGAATTTGAAGAGAATCTCTTCAACCCCACTTGAATTTGTGACCAAAGTATGGGACTATGTGGAAAAAGTTTTAATCTTTGTGTTCATGAAGCATTCAAATAACTACCCACAACTTCAATATCACACCAGAAGGGCAGTAAAGAATCTTATAACCAAGAAGATGGAACTGTCAAAAGATTGGGTAATGGAGACGATAGAGATGGAAAAGCAGGTTGATTATACGTGCCATCCTGAATATCTATCAACATGGAATAATCTTATGTCCAAACAGAGTGAATTCACGCAGATCATGAACAGCGGTTGGCCTACAACAATGCAGCTTGAAATATTCGGATGTATTGATGTTGGCCATCTTAGGAAACATCATCTTCTTGGAGCTGTTGTTGAACAAGCTTTTGATCTAAAAATGAGGATGGTCGCTTATTGGAGAATCGTACTGAGAAGATTGGTTGATTCATTAGCCTTACACGTAACGTACTGCATTAGAAATCTTGTTAACACCGAACTGGAATCGGCAGTCGTGAATGAATTGGTTGGTGATCCTCAAGAAGGTGGTGGTGGTAATGGGATAGAAAGGATGTTAGAGGAGTCGCCTGCAGTAGCGGAGAAGCGAGACAGGCTGACTCGAAGCATCAAGCTGCTGATGGAATGTAAGGAAGTTGTAGCTGATACAATGGATGAGGTTGCTATCTATGGTGACTACTACTTTAGCAAAATGAGTTTCTTGCATGTTAAGGACAAGAATTTGCTCAAAGATTAATTCTGAGTAGTATCAGTTGAACTTGGTTTGTTTGTTTGTTTGTTCTTAGTGTGTGGATTTAATATCTGTTCTCTCTATGTGTTCAGTTCTTGTACCTAAATTCCAATCACTTATGGTTTTGGATTGTAGAAAGCAACAATGGCTACCACTATGTTGTTCTTAGGCTATTTCGTGTTTTTTTGTTTGTTTGTTTTTTTTTAAGGGGTTATTTCGTGTTTGTGATGTATAATATTCCAAAAGCCCCCATCATTAATTTAGCTATCCGGAAAACATGTTTGTATCAAGCATGTAGTCATTAATTGTTGTGCTTATGTGCTTTTGCTTATCCGTATACGCCTGCACCGGACATGATAGCGTTAAATGAGTTATAAATAGTCCGGTCAATTGTTTAGACTGTCGTCCTCGTTTGGTCTAAAAGGACTAACCCGGATTGACAAGACATTTATGTGTCATATTTATATGGGTGTGTATTCTATTATTTTACAGATGTAATACTTTACGGTATGCATCATATTTAGTCTATGTATGTTAATATAGTACTATATAAACAGCTAGAGGATGTACTTGGATCACGGTCAGATCCAGAAAGTTTTTTAAAGTGCCACCTGGACAGTAAAACTATATTTTTAATCAAAAGTTTATTAGGTAGAAAGTCATTGTTTCAAAAACCGCATTTTTTACCAACAAAACAATACATGGGTAAATCATTACACATATTCAATTGGAAAAGAAAATTCTAACAATTACCATTTTTTTCAATATCCTCATATTTGTATACTAGGAAAATAGGCATTCATGCTCCGCACGAGCGTTGCCTCGGTTTTTAACCTGGCAATAAAAAAACTATTAAGTAAAATACAGTTTAACTAAAGTACTCCACACATTTTAAGAACACCACAATGTAAATGACAGAATTAAGCCCCCATTGTTATTATACAACAAAATGTCGATCATTTCAAATGATGAATATTAGACAAATGTTTTAGCCTTACTTACATATGCACCTAATACAGAAAGCAAAATTTCCAAAATACATTAAACACATTAGCCTATATAAACAGTAAAACAAACTAATGGCTTCTAATATTCAAGTAATCATACAAAAGCAAAGTTTACAACACAAAAAGGGCATTAATGGGAGGCTACACATCCTAATTCTGTTTTAACTTGCAAAGCCATTGCGGTCAACAATATTCTTCCATGGAATTGTCAGAAAACCCTAAAAATGAAACATTAACTCAAATTAGTACCAAAGTATGATAAATTAATCGAAAACCCAAGCAAAACATACACATCAAACCAACTAAAAGAAACAGTAGAGGCAGGACACGGCAAAAAACTGAGTGTATAAAATGCTCTGAAAAGTTGATCAAACAAAAGTATGCCGACTAACATGCATGGGAGTAATTGTAGTGGATTGACCAGAGGATCAAAACAATTGTTTAAAAATAATAACCACCAAAATAACATCAACAATGCGTATCTAGCTCGTTCTGCAATTTTTTTTTTTTTGTTAACAATTGGTAGAGCAATAGAATGTCCCAAAAAAAAAAAGGAGCTTCAGCAAACAAAAATAATTAATGACAGGATTCACGCCCAAACAATGTTTTAAATCAGAATGAGAGAATAAAAGACATGGAAAGTAACAACATAAACAAGATGGAAAACATCCAAAAGTCCAACTGATGCTTATGAATTTAATCACCAAGGTAGCTGAACAATAATCTAAAAGTAAAGAATAGTAACTTTACCAATGGCAATGCACCAATGTGGTCTTCATGACCATGAGTTATAACAACCGCCTCAATTTTGTGGCTCCATTTCTTGATAAAGGTTGTGTCATGTATAATTTTTTGGACACAGGATCAAATTCATCAAACAACAAGAACAAAGCCAAGGAACAAACCAAGTGGAATCAAATCAACATTTTCAGGTAAAAAGTTATCTCTAACATCAAGTCCATCCAATGGCTGCTCACGGACATTTAAAAATACATATTAAACACTCAAACAAGTGGTTAAAGAAACAACAAAAACAGCTAAACTGAAAGACATATAAGCACAGAATGAATGTATAAATTTATTCATCAAACTGGCAGTCAATAGATGGTCTATTGCAACCAACATCACATGAACCACCATAGAAATGAAAAAAAAAACACTTATAACAAAATTAACATTGAAAATAATGGAATAGCGCAAAAGTTATGACAGATCACAGGGTGTCGAAAACCACAGGCCGGGTTCAAGCAGTTGCCTGCCATCCAGTACCAGCAGTCCCTTGGGTTAAGCCTAGCAGTCTCACTGTGCCTATATTCACATTCAAAACCCTGAAACAAACAGCCAGGAGCTCACACTTATTAGAGCAACACTCTAAACGATAACATCACAAATCACAATCAAACAAATAAAATAGATAAATTGAAACAATAATAATCAAACAAAAACCAATGCCACAAATAAAATCTTTAACAACAAGGGTATCATAAATTCTTATTTAGGTTGCATCCTTTAATTTGCATTAGAAAGTCTCTAATGTGGTTGCGTTTCACATTAAAGAACGTGTATTAACCTAAAATCATGTAAATTGTGGTCATGAAAAGCATCTAAAGCTTTTGGATTAATGCATACGAAGAGATCTTACCCATCAAATCAAATGTTGCAACATCTGAATCTGCAATGCAACCTGAACACTGGGATGTCCTAAACCCAGCATTAGAAAGTCTCCAGTATGGTTGCGTTCCACGTCAAAGAACCGGTATTCACCTAAAATCATGTAAACTGTGGTCATAAAAAGAATCTAAAAGCTTTTGGATTAATGCATACGAACATATCTTACCCATCAAATCAAATGTTGCAACATCAGAATCTGCATTGCAACTGAACACCAGCTTACCGAGACCAATCAGACAACCTCATAAAAAATAATCAAGCCAACACAGTAAGGATTTTGTCTTCATATTGGTTTTAGGATTATATTTCAACCATAAAGATACGGTTGAACCATAATCAGACTGCGGGACAGGGACACTTAATCAACTGAATAATAGGGCTCAGTGACCTAAACCATCCATTAATCAGATGATTAAACCGGACAGACTATCATCGGGTGTAGACCTTCAGTCAAACCTAAACCGGGCTAGAAATGTAAAGGAATCAGCTATTATACCAGAGCAAACCGGTTTGTAGCACAAGTCTGAACCGATAGATAATTCGATTTCATAGCCGTTAAAAGTCCGACTTTTTACCATCCTCTGAATCCGGTTAGCCACAGACCTAATTCATCACCAAATCGCACAAAATCAGGCAGATATCACATTCAAATCAGTAACAAATGATATAGACGATATTAACGAGAAAAGGATTCACCTTATCATTCAATTTGACTGCGTATCCTTCAAAATTGGGGAGTAAATGCTGAAATCAGCATCGAATCAGCATCTTATCAATGAAAGGTCAGACTTTTCATACCCAAAACCTTCACAACGGCAATAAGCAAGTAATCAGGCAGATATCGTTCTCAATCAGAAAAATAAATGATATAAATACGATATATAAAGGAAAGAATGCACCTTTATTTTGAATCAATCGAATCGCGAATTGAATGCTCCGAAAATCAAGCCTTCATGGTAACCCACGTTGCTGTGAATTTGGGACGGACTGAATCATCACCGAATCATCTTATGAGCAGTTCGTGTATCCAGCCACTAAATCGCCCATCTTTCCGCCTGCAGAAGCTGAAATCGGACATTGAAGGGACGGAGGGGTGACAGCGACGAAGAAAACGGGGTGAAACCGTTCAACCACTGGAAAACAAAACAAAACAACTCTCATCCTTTTCTTTGAGGGATATATTTCATTTGAAATCCGAAAAAACGCTGTTGGGAAAGTGTATGGGCCTATTGGGCCAACAAACTGCACATTTAATCTCATTTTATTAACTCAAGGAACCGAGCATCATTTTTTTCTGATGGAACACGTCACCCTTTCCATTGTCTTTTCCTACTACTATATACAAAGACAAGGGGGGATTATTTTGGAGCTGACACGTGTCGTATTCTGATTGGTCCAACGAGTTTTTTTTTTTTTTTTTTTTTTTTTTTCCTTCCACGCTTACGGATTTCAAATATTGTTTCAATTGCGTTAATTGTTCGCTTTACTTGCTGTCCACAGAATAATCTCGCACCGCAAATTATTACTGTCATCTACAAAATTCTCAGAAGTTCTCTCTCCAAATCGCCGTCACCAAGCTTCTCTCTTCTTCAGGTAAACCTTTCTCTCATTTCCTTCTTTCTTCTAATTATCTCAACTTGTTTCAGAGGAGAGCTAGATATCTAACGCTTCTACCTATTTAGGTCTTTTTTCCCTTCGTTTATTGGTGCAGGATGATAGATTTGTGGGTCTAATTCTTATAAACAAGACCATGAAATTTTTCATTCATCGTCGATGGTATTTTTAATTTTCGTTTGTGTAGGATATGGTGATATCACAGAAAAGACCTTCAATGACTTCCCAAGGTAATACCTCCTGCATTTCCGTTTCGATTGCTTTTTCAGATGTCGTTGTTGTTTATAAACTGTTTCTATTCTTAAACAATATATCGTAATCCGTTTAACTTCCAGCTCGGTGTTTTGCTTTTGATTTTGTTCTATTCGTCGACATTTGGGAACTTAGTATAAACTTTAAAGGCATCCTAGAGTCCTCTTCTGGTAGAATCTTATATTAATCTTGCACAAGCATTTATGTTCTCCTTCATTTCCTTCTTGTTATACAACTAAAAAATGATTCCAAATAATTAATTGTGATGAATCTGAATTAAAAGTTAAGCAAGTTGAGCTATAACTTTAAGATACTACAGCTTTTTAATGAGTCGAAAAACAAGGTATGGTGTCTACTTTCACTACCACTATGGGCTTACAAGCATATGGGGACTACATTATAGCAATTCTTCTTATGTTTTTCTAATGAAATAATTGATGCTTCTTGTAATTTGATAGTTGTGTGAATATTTCGTGGCTTTGTAATGTTATTGTACTTATTGGCCTAAACCCATGGAATTTCATGTTGCCCATAGCATCTGTTGGTTGTACCATCTATTAATTATGTAGGGATGGTGGGAGATTTGATTTATCATTACATGTCGTTGTTGTTAATTATGTCGTAGTTGTTGTTTATAAACGATTTATTAATTATGTAGGGATGGTGGGAATTTAATTTGTCTTAACACGAGTTTATCATGGAATGTCCTAAAACAATTCATTGACATTCGATCATTCTTGCATAGTATTATCTCTTCCCCGCTTATCCTGCTATATGAGATCGTTAGCCATTTAGAAGGCTCGGAATTTTACCACTTTGGCACTTGATTTGGATATTTTTGCCTTTCGGTTGTGCTAGATATTTTACCCGACTTGCTTTTCTTTGAATTTTTGCACATATTTTTCCGAGGTCTTGTAGGCGTTCGGAGGATGGTTAACCGAGGTCTAGAGGATGGTTTTGCACGCCGGAAATCAAAAGGGCGGATGAACACGATTAAGGCAATCGGCGACTACATATCAACGCGACTTGGCATAGCAATCTTGAATGGCGAAGCCCCTGTGTGCGTTTTGCCTGCGGGGTTGCGGCCATGGCCGTTGTTCTTAGTTCTATTATTAAATTCTAAAGTACATGCCTTTTTCTTTGTTCGGTTTTATGGAATCCCTTATGTCTTTTACGCCTTCATTGTTCTTTTTACTGACTTTGTTTACACTAAGGTTTTGCGAAGAGATCCGCCTGTAAGTATTTCTTTCCAAAATGCATTTACGTATAAACTTTCATCTAGGGAGACATCTTATAAAAAGATTTGTTTTATTATTTCTCTAAAGTGTTCCTTCTTTGGAAGTTGATTGCATATGTGGATGTTTGTATGTTGTATATTGACTACTGCATGAGATTTGTTTTCGGGATTGAATCTGTAAGATGATCGGGCTTTATTCAGAATTCCTAAGCTTTGTATTTTTTCCTATTTTTTTAGATACATTTTTTTGTTTAATATGCAGAACGATTATCTTATATGTTATGAATTCCATTGCAGGTTGTTTGTACTCCTTTTACTTTGACTGGTTTACGGCCTGCTTTAAAGCGATTGAGGTAAAACATCATGTGTGTACTCTTTTTTTTATACGGCAAGGTGTTATATAGCATTGCATCATCATGTGTGTTTTACCTTCTACTCCTATCTTTAACCGCAATGTCTACTTTAGACCAATATATACACTTCATCATGTTGTCTATAATGTTTTTGAGGTGTCATTTAACTCCATAAATATCCAAAACTTTCTACGAGAAATATGTAGGCTATTTGTAAATAACCACCAGGTTCTGCTATGAACTCTGCCCCTAAGAGTTCCTTGTTATAAACTTAGTCCTTTTTCTTTAATCCATAGCGCTAAAAGGAAGTTCTGACAAACTCTTTCATTGGGGAAATTTATGTGAAAGATTGCTTCTGAGTCTTGATTCCAAGCTTCATTCTATCTCGGATTCTCGGGTATCAGATCTGGCCTTACAGGCCATTGCGATTCCTGGTGAAAACCGAAGTTTTGATTCCATCCCTGCCTCCAATATAATAATTAATAATGATAATAAAAGAGCACCATTCTATCTGAATTGGAATATGTTTGGGAATACACTATGATTCTATGTTGAATCAGTCAAAAAATGAAAGAGTATACCTATGTGTGATATTTATTTTTAAGCGCAATTACTGAATTTGTGCTACGTTGAACTCGATTATAAAGCGAGCTTTGAAGGGACACAAAAGCTTCTTTTAAAGTCACCGAAGGATTGTTTACACTCTCAAAAAGCGGTTTCCAACAAGAGATTTTGTTTCAGACCCGCATGGCCGGAGAGTATGTTGGACGCCTCCTACAATTTACTTGTGTTAATCAATCATGAGCAAAAGATTGACTTCATGTTTTTTCGCTATTGTGGTACTTTTTCCAATTAATCTCTAGCTCGCCTTTTATAGTTGCTTTGTCTTTGTTAATGTGACAAGCTTACAATGTTTTTGCACAAGGTTGTGGCACTTTGTATGGATCACTACCGAATACGGAGTTAACGGCTAATAATAGTTGGTTAAAACATATAGTCCTTACGAGGGGCGGTGCATGTTTGCCCGGATTAATGAGTTTGTGACTTCTGCAAATAGCATGGGTGAATATTTTATTTTATAAAAAGGGATAACATTGTACACATTATTTTTCCATGCAATTGTCTTTAATTGTGTATAAATGTACAAATACTTCACAGATTTATAAATTGTTTTGTTGTTTTCCCATTTTTAAAGTCATTTGTCACTATATAAACTGCAGATAAAAGTCAAAGATAATACGAATGTTCAAGTTATTGTGTTTCGGGTTCGACCCAATGGGGACAATATGTGTGTGGATGACTCTTTCAGAAGAAAAAAATTGCTGGTCAAGGCTCTACCATTTCAAGACCCTGATGAATCAATAACAATCAGAGATAACGTGGTGATAGATGATGTGTAAGCTTTATACCTTGTTTCCACACAAATTATCTGCTATGGTCTGATTTTGCTTTGAAAGAACATTGATCGAATGAAATTACTGTTATAATTATAGGATGCTACCAATGTTGTTGCAAGTTTGGAACGACTCTTTGATTGAAACCGATGTGGATATTCATGCCTTTATAGAATCCCCACATTCATTGTTGCTTACGGTCTAAAGGTTTCCACGCACAATGGTATGCGTTCACTTTCGATTATACACCTTTAAAATGCCATTAACATCACGGTATGAGTTTTTTTGTGATTGATACCAAAACATGGATTATTTTTTGAAATGTTTTTAAGTTGCTTGTGTGTGCAATATTGGATGCCCTGCTTTTTGTTGTGAGTGCTTCTCCTCTGGGAGGTGAGATGTACACAGAAATACAGATTTGTATGTATGGTGTGTGTATTCGCAGATTCTGCCTTAAGCCTTATACAATTTTGTTATCTGTTGTTTGGTTAGGCATCGATGTGTTATGCCTGGTAGGTTATGACACGCATGTCATTGTTGCGTAAAATAACATAGGCCTGTCTCTTGGCACAAAAATGAGCACTTATTTCTTGGTTAACGCGCGCCCAAAAAAGCGGCCTCTGAAGAGATGGTAAGGAAATTATACCTGGTTTATTTGTCTGCTTTTCTCGGCTATTTGGTTTAATTGTTTGTCCATCCATGATGACGCAGTATCTTAGTCATTCAACGAGAGATAACAACGCATCTTTAGCCTTGTGCATCTGAGAGATACATCGAGATTGTTTCATCCTCCACGCATACTTTGGAGATGATGCACATGGACTATACACTTGCAACCATTGGAAATGTAAAAACAAAAAAAAATATATATATAAAAAAAAAAAACCGGACTTTCTATATTTGGATTACGAAAGATACACATTATTCTACAAGCTTTTTCTTTGTGTACGTCAAGACTATGTGGACCGAGGAAAATTAACATACCTTCCACGGCAAGACAAACTCGGTTTGAGGTGTGTGAGAAGTGCTTCAAAGCGTTGGACGTGGAAGCGCATTGGAAATTTAGTGCGAGGAAGCTGTCAAGAACAAATTAATATGATTGTACGGTAATAAATTTTTCTCTACGCTTTGCTTTTTATTTTAAATTTGTATTTTACTTGTTTCAGGTTTTTTTATGAGTTATGCGATTCAACATTTATGAAAATCAGTGGTTCCGTTGATGTGCTCTTGAGTGATGAGACTTTTGTCATTGGGGCAACAATCAAATCTCCCAACACAGATAAACAGACATCTTTTACGGTTGATGAGCTATGTACTGCTGCTCAAATGATATGTGATGCAATGATTATGATATATACCTGTGTGTGCTGATGTACCTGTGTGTGCTGATGTACATGTATCATTACTCAGGTACATCAGCACAAACTAAAACCGAATTTATCAATTTCATCTCACCATACATGATAACAAAATACAAACACAATACAAACGTCATACTGGAATGGGCATGCACCGTGCCTTGCACGGTCTTACCCACTAGTTATTAAATATAGAAAGATAAAAAAGATCGATAACTGTTGTACCTTAGTTTTTTCTTTTTTCAAAGTCAAAGGCCCTAGAACAAAACTTTCACTTAAGACCCTTCGTATACATAGGAGGACACTCCTGATAAACTCGTTGTATACAGGGGCGGCTGCAGGATTTTCAGCATGGGGTCAGAAATTTGACTTTTTTTTTCGTATCACACATATATTTACATATTCAATTTTATACATGTAATAATGAGAAAATAGATAAAAATAGGGGGTCAATACATAAAAATAAGGGAGTCAATTTCACATATATATGTGTTTATAAAAAAAATTATCTACTGTTTATACACAATATTTTTATTTTAGGGGATCGGCCGCACCCGGAACCCCCTATGTAAAGCCGCCCCTGGTTGTATACGTAAACTCGGCTTGAGTTATTAAAACTTTCTTGAATCTAATCTTAACTTAAGCTTGAAATATTCATGTTCAAACTCATATTCGAAGAAAAATTTAACATGCTTGATTGGTTTACACTTTACAGCAATTGTCAATTTTGATTCGATCTGTTTACACTTTAATATAACCACAATTTACCCAAAAATCAATATAAAAAGAAAGAAAAACGGTAAAGGAGAAGAGGTGGAAAAATGATTTAGTTGATAGAATTAGCATTCTCCGAGACTGTATTCTGAGTGTTATCATGTCTTTTCTTCCCACAAAGGAAGCCGTAGCAACCTCCATTCTCTCAAAAAGATGGAAATTTGTGTGGGTGACGGTCCAAAATCTTGATTTTGATTTCTATAAATCCCGTAAAACACATAAAAAAGGTGCATCTATGAAATTCATAGGTTTTGTTAACCGTGTCTTGCATTTCCACGGCTCTGGTTTGCTAAATAAGTTTCGTTTAGCCTGGAATCCTGATCTTATTTCGTCATTCCATTCATGTTCATGGATCAACACTGCAATTACAAAAATATGTCCGCGAGCTTTCTTTGGAGTTGACTGGCGGCACTACTTATGTTTATGATGAAACTGTGATTTGTCTTCCAAGACTTAGTTTGTCGAATGAGTTTACGAGATTGGTGAAGTTGGTGGCCGGAACTTGTAGCTCAATAGAAGAAATTATCCACAACTCAGAGAATTTAGAAGTTCTTATAATTCATAAGGTTAGCTAAAGGCATATGGAAAGTGTGACTGTACACTTTCTGTTAGTTAAACGTTTTAAAGTTTAGTAAGTATAATTCTGGATGTGTTTTATATGATGCCAGGATCTAGATAAAAGCAATATTAATGATCACTCAAAGTGGAGCAATCTTGGAGAAGTTCTGAGATGCTTGTCAAACAGCTTGAAGAAGGTTCGACTTGATAATTATACAGGTTCGAAAGATGAGCGTAAAATGATAAAGTTCATGTTAAAGCATGGAAGCGTTCTTGAAGTTATGGAAATATCTTGTAATGGAGACGAAGAAAGTGACTATGATAGTGACGAAGAATGTTATCTGGGCCTTCATGAGAAGTATGAGCTGCTTCAAAAGAGATATGTGAGTTCCCAAGGAAATCTCCAACATGTGAAATCCGTTTCTCGTAGTTGACGTTGCACTAATCCCCTGCACGGCTCATGACATGGAGAACATTTTTCAAACATTTCCTTGGGTTTTTAGCTGATAATGTACTATCTCCGGTCCAAAATATAAGACATCCTAGCTTTTTTACTTTGGTCCTATAGTATAAGTCATTCACAATATAAGTCATTCACAATACCAAGAGAGCATTAATGAACATTTTTCCTTATCTTACCTCTAATTTATATCAATCCAACCATTTTTATTTACTCCACAATTGTTGCGTTTATGGTAGTCAAGGGGTGTATTAGACATTTTATCCATACATTAATTACATTTAACTACTTTCTTAATCAATGTGAAAATTGTAAGATGATTTATATTTTATATTTTGGACCGGAAGTTGTATTTCCAAGGGCGAAAATAACTTGTCTCCGGTGCCCTTCTTTGGTTAATTAATAAGCATAAGGTGTTGTAGTATTTGGTGTTGTCCTTTCATTTTTCTCTTGTTTTTATGCCGAATAAAAGTTGAGTTAGATTTTTTGAGTGCCTGTTCATGGTTACTTCATTCTAAATTATTAAATCCGATTCTTTTTTCTTTTTCTTTTTTTTAAATTTTAAATCCGATGTTGATTGATTAAAAAAAAAAAGTTGAGTAATTGGATGAGGTTGTTTAGGTTTTAGTTTATGAGGATTAACGTTATGAATATTTACTATAACTAGAAAAAAGCACGTGCGTTGCACGTGTTACATTTAAATTAAAATTGAAAAATTATCGATACAAATTAATTTTACATAATAATACTATCTAGTATGTATTGATATATTAATTATAAATAAACTAAATAATATTAATTACAAAATGATATTGCATTTTGTTCTATTTTGAAATTGTGGATGCAATTTTCCTAAAAAAAAGAAATTGTGGATACATTTACTCAATACATTTATCATTCTGTTATAAATAATTCTTATTTCATAATTTATGTATTTAGTTTGTAACATGTTTATTGTCAGCCGAATAAATATAACAAAACTTTGCTTCAATTTGACTAAGTTTATGTGTATTTTGGAAATAATTATTATTCATATTACATGAGAATGGAAGATTATAAATTAATCTTTGTATAATTTTGGATTATGTTACATAATGATGAAGAAACCATATATGTTTGAAAATGAATAATTCTGAGTAATGTAATGTCTCAAAAAATTTGAGTAATTTAATAGTCGACATTTTTTTATAAACAAAATTTTAAATTAAAATTCACCGTATAGTTTGATCTAATAAAAAACTATATAGTCAAATATTAAATTTGTTGTTAAGTATGTGCCAATTTATAAAATAAAAATATGTTTATTTTTATAATTTTTACAAAATGACCTCATATTTTTATTTACCTTTTAAATTGGTGAAATTATTTTATTTTTAATACATGTTAAATCGTAATACACTTTTTATATTAATCATTATTTGAAAAATAATAAGCATTTTCAATTACTAAAAATTTAATGTTTAGAGAATTGGTTTGCCTTAACTATCTGATAAATCTTTACACATTATCTGAAATAATTGAGATAGATCTATCCAGGATGTGAATCTGATACTCTACTGTGATGATTCTCTTATGATACATAGGTAGTGTGACGCACTGGTAGAGTCATTGTGGTGTAAATAAAAGTTTGTCCCCTAAATAAACATATGACATAATCTAATGTGGTGTGACATACACTACAAAAATTTGGAGAAATAGTGACCAAAAAATGGTGAGAGAATGAAATTCCGGTCACCAAAAACCTTTTTTTTACAATTTTAGTGAGGGTTAGAATTTTACATCATTAAAAGGTGAAACTTAGTGACGGGTTTTTAATTTGGTAACCACCGATAAACAATTTGGTCACTACTCACTATGACACCTTTAATACAAAAATAAAATATGTCGTCCCTAAAATTCTAATACGAAAAGAATCGCATCCGGTTATCCTTTTCTTAGCAGGAGGTTTTTTTGGCAACATCCTTAGCGGGAAGTATATTCATAAATGTCTAAGAAAATTTAAGCTCTCCCGCAAATATCATCTGATCTTCAGGATTGAGTAGGAACCGAGGACTGCAGAAATCATTCAACCCTAAGGTAGGTTTTTATTTGATGGTTAGCTATACAATTAATTAGAAGTATATACACCTAATCTACTAAATCACTTTATTATACCCTAAATTTTCATACTTTTTCTTCGTTTTTTGTTTGGGCAGAAAAGTCGAACATTCAATTCCGGATTCGGCTCGTGTCATCGGTTTTCTTTGGGTTGATATCAGTGTAATCAGGTATGAATGTAGATTCATGGATTTTTCTGTTTATCAATATACGATTTATGTTGATTGATGCCATTCACCGCGTTTTATATTCATTAGTGAATGTCACTTTGGATTGAATTGATTTGGAGCGGCTTCATGTTGTCCATCTTTTGGCTTGGAATTTTATAACTGCGTATATGACATATATTTGTGATGATCTTTTTATTCTCAAATGGCTGCTTTATATTTGCACCCGATTTCGATTTAGTATATTCAATTTGTTGATTTAGTTTTTTGTCATCCTTTTGAGGTGCTGTTAAGAAATTCACAAATGTTCTATGTTTGGGCCTGGGATTAGCATTCTGATTTTCGTACATTCTCCTTCATAACAATGTCTGGTGTATACTTTTTTTCTTGAAAGCTAATGTCTGATGTATACTTGATCTGTTTTACCTTTTTTTTTTCTGTTGTGGGTGTATATTTTCAATACTGACGATTCAGCCTTTTGACAACATCATTATAAGCTAAAAGCTAAATCCTTTAATAATAATGTCTCCTTTGTTGAGCCCATATCAACTAGCATATCAAACGCCTCTAATTTTTTTTATTGAGTATTGTACACGGTTGCTCCTCAATGATGCCATTCGTTTCCTTTCTCTCCTAACCCAATACTTTTATATATAAACGAGTTCACCGACACTCAATAGCCAATAAGCTGGGATTAAAAGCATGGCCTCAATGTTCATCCTTCATTTCTTTGCCATTGTCCTCCGGATTGGTTTTGGATTCAGAATCTTTTTATGTATCTGATGAGGCTGGATTTAAAGTTTAAATGGGATTGTAGCATGATTTTTAAGAATTTGTAGAAAGCCAACATTGTGCGGTCTGTATGAACTGTAATCAGATACAAACTCTTGTTTCCAGCTGGGAAGAAGAGAAGTGTTGGGAACCCATCTTGCTTTGCTCGGGGGCGCTCATATGTTGTGCCATCCTTTTTGGGAACTCTACCATGACATTCTTATTCTTACCTATAAACTTACTAAAATAGATTCTTTCAACACGAACACATCCTTCTCGTCCACCTCCGGAGGAATAGGATTCGTTGCCAAACAAATCATCAGCAATAGCATCGTCTTCAATATCCTTGTGATCTGGGACTATACTTATTTTGCATTGACACGGTTCTGTCCATGAATTTCCATTGTTTCTTGTTGAAAGCATAGCAGCAGCTGCTTCTATATTTTTTTTATCCATTTGTCTGGCTGCACTTCCAGCCTCTTTAAATCGGCTTCCATTTCCAAGTTTGTAGCTTGAGTTGCCTCTATCTACTCAGACACCCGTGCTATCCTCCTATTATTCTTGTCCACTTCCGCAGTGACATATCCGAGCTTCATTAAAGCTGCCGCTTTTGCAGCTTCAAGCTCATACATGATTTCAGCACCATCTTCATTCCTTTTTCTTTATCGCCAAAATCAGTGTCTTGTTTTCAACCAGAATGTTATGTTGCTCCGTTTCCTTAATTAGAAAGTATTCTTTCAGGTTGTCTACATATACCTTTGCTTTTTGAATCTCTTTTTCATAGTCAGAATTGAAATTCGATTGGTGTGCTCTATAGCAAATAGTCCGGTTGATGATGCAGCTTGTTCTCATAAGTAGAAGCTCAGCTGCTCAATTCCACTAGCTGGTACACAATCAAAATCTGAGCACGTTTTCTTTGGTAGTGTTTTTCATTTCAAGTGTGCCATTCAATGAAGCCTAAGCACAAGAGCTTATGCTAGTGTTGTTGTTGGGTCAGTGTTTGTACTTCTTCATCTTAGAATACTCTGGTTCAGAAAATAAAAGAATTCATAAGTGAACAAATAGAACTAACAGACAAAACTAAACAAATATATCAATATGTAAACCGAACGTGGAAGTAATTCAATTAAACAGTTAAACACTTAAATGATCAAAAATATTCCAAACTTAGTTTACAAAATGAATATATCAAATAGCTTATCTCATGCAATATTACAAATATGATTTCAATATATATCAAGTATGACAAAAATAAGGTTGCACAATTTTACTTACAGATGTAATCTTATCAACTCAAATATAGTGTAAAAGGTTCACAAAGTTTAAGTCACACAAGTTAACTACTATGAGATATTATATTGATATGCAAACCCAACAAGCGCTCAACTTAGATTTAAAAGCGAAAATGGCTCAAATCAATGTGTGACAACTTTTAAAAACCATACTTAGTAGTGCAAGCATACTTTTAAAGCTTATGTAATAACCTTTTTTTTTTATTTACAAATTAGACATTTAGATGAGTCAAGTATTAAGTCACAATTGACATATCACATTTTGTTCACATATCACAAGTGTCATGATTCATGCTTATAACACCTTCATCAAACAAGTTGCATACTCTAGGCATCATGGCAACACAAAGTGAACATATAGTTAAAGTATTACTCAACACTTCAAGTCAACAAAGCAGAGCATACATATTGGTTCAAGCTTAATGAGGTTCATGTTTGCGATCTAAGCATGCCGTAAACTACTAAATTGAACATAGTTTGAGAAGCAAAAACTCAAGAAATTAGAGCTCAAAGCTGGTACAAGTAAAGTATGCTCTAAAATAAATTAATCACATAGTAGGTCAACTAAAGCATATAAGACATGAACTCCTAATATTTATGCAAAGCAAGTTGATGCACGCATACAGAGCAGATACACAGAAGGTATTCAACAAATTAGACTAAGACCTGATGAAAAAATGACCAAGACTAAGACATGAGCCTATACTAAGCAGTTATGCTGAGATAAGGGACAGTCACGAGAACTAAACTTGCACGGCGGTCAATGCAAGACTAAGACAACAACAAGACAAAAACCATGATAAAGTCCTATATAAGACCGGATATTAACTCGATTAACTTGATTCCAAGCGAGTGAGACTAAAAGCGAAGCAGATTGATCACATATTCAAGAAAATTCTAATAAATCATATTAATGAGCAAGACAACAAGCATATTGCATTTCAAATGAGTAGATTACTAAAGCAAAAATTCAACTAGAGTTCTTGAGCAGCGGTGACTGACTTAAAGAAATTAATTATGCGAGACAAACCATGCTATCAAAATGAAGGCATAATATAGAATGTCAACCATACCTCGAAGGCTCAACTTAACCATAACTTAACCGAATATAAAGGGCTCGTTAAAGGGTTCTCTAAGACATCATAGAAAGCATAATCAAGCATCAAACATTCATGAAAATAAATGATGAATGTAAAGAGATAAATTAGAGAACACATTTGTTTGTTAGAGTTGTTCACCCAATTATGGCTACCTACGTGTTATGGCCCGACTTGATCTTATATTTAACTTGTTTATCAATCTTTTGTCGAAACTAAAGACCGAACAAGTGACTTGCTAGTAAGTTGTTATGTTCATGTTACGAGAAATGAGAATACAGTTAACTCTATTTTCAGATTGATAAAAGGGTTGAGTACATGTCAATTTGCGAGTGTACTTCAAGTACATTTAAGGCCTTCTATGTTTATAGTTTGTTAACATGTCTCATGTGCATTTAGGATTGTTTGTTTAGTGTGGACTAGGTTGCGAGTCCGATCACGACATCATGTTTGTATATTTTTAGGTCACTTTCTTTGAGTGCTTTAAAGTCTAGTTTGACAATTTATTTGCATAAGATTCAACCATATTTAACTTTGTTTTTGGAGCGGATGTTGTCCTCGGTTTATCTGTGTTTTTGAACAACGACTACTAAAAAAGGAAAAATGATTGATGCCTTATCAAAGCTGGAATCGAGCCACCTGGACAACTCATGTATGAGATGGTAGTAAATATTTCTTGTGTTTAGGATCTTTTAGAATCGATGTGCGGTGTGATCCAAATGGGGTTGAATGGATAATGAGGGATCTTAAGCTATTTGCAAAACATATGTCAATCAAAAGCAGTTTAATATGAGTTAAACAAAATAATGGTTTTGGAACACACAATAAGTCAAACACTTGTTAAACCGGAAGCTTATTTTAACAATGTTTTAAGTGATAAAATGTGATTATGTGTGACAAACCAAGTGATCAACTAATTTTTTACGTTGTTGATTCAACTTAGTGACAAAGCGGATTTGTGATATATTTCTCGATCAAATCTTAAGTGAAGATTGTAGATAGATTAAACATGTTATAGATGTCTTTTGTCATAGGGCGTGCTCTTTTCTTTTTCTTTTGCTCTTGCGAGTGTTTTGTTTTAAAAATTTTATCTTACACATTTGGAAACAATTTTGCGAGGGTCTTTGGATTTATTACATACCATCTTTGAAAATCGGCTCATTCACAACTATCCAAAATACAACATTGAGGATCTTGATAAGGTTGATTGTTGTATAAGCTGAAGAACTTGCTTCATTCTAGTTTTCCTCGTAGTTTCAAATTAGTTAAATGGGATAATATGAGGCGTTTGGGTGTGTGATTGGTGTAGGTGTTTTCTTATACTGCTGTCATTAAGTATTACATTTGATTTTTCTTGTTCTATTGAGGTTGAAATTGTTGCTTTGCTTATTCAGATTTTGAAAAAATCATCAACATAACGTTAATGTTTGTTTCAATAAAATCTATGATTGCTTTAATGTTCATGTATCTATATTTACGGTTTTCAAATATATGTAATTCAATCATGGTAATTAAAGTTTTCAAGCAAAATCATTATAACGAGAGATTAATAAGTAATAGTGACCATAATGTAAATCATTAAGACTAAATTTTAATGACGGTATAGTTAATAATGACATGTAAATATTGGCGGTAAAATGACTTATAGTGATGAAAGATTGATTATATAATGAGGGGTTTTATGGTTAGTATATTTATTTTTAATGAGGGAGAATGAAGCAATAGTGATGAAAACTATCTTCATTAATATGACTTTTAGTGAGAGTATAATATAATCATTAATTATATAAGCACCAATAGTGACGGAGACACTTTCTTGTCATTATTTACTTTTAGCTAGGGAGGCGGTGGTGACGGGCCATGGCGACGGAAATTTCCCATCATTAATCATCTTCAATGATGGGAAAATGACATTTAATGACCAATTTTCCAGTCATTACAAACCAATTTTCTTGTAGTGATAATAGATCTTACGATCTAAATAAGAAGCATATCTAATGGGAAAGGTTATTGATGAATTTTCTTTTGGAGAAGGAAAGATTGAGGAGGGTTTTAAGTTCATAAATATTTGTATTTTCGTCATATTCCACAATGAAATTGTTTTTATTTATTTAAAGAGATAGGCCGAAATGGCACAATAACTATAAAAATGCACAATCACGACAACTTTAAGTTTAAATGGTTTATAAGCATAAAAAGAATAGAATTGTTCCAAAATACTCCTTTTCCAGAAGAAGGGAAAAAAACTGAATGTCATTTTTTCTCTCTGCTCAATATTTCAAACGATTATATCTTTTGATATAGAACTCTGATCATTGTAATTCTTTCATCATGATTAATGCTGAGGTGCCCGGTCTTCCAATCTTCAAGGGTTTCCAGATTCCATCATGAATAACCTTATCAATGTGTTGGCTAAGGACCTCTATAAGATGAAAAGTTCGAGGATGTCAGGGTGAACAAAGTGAGGTGGACAATCTTGTGGGCAAGGCCTAAGCTAGTCATAATTCTCTCAAGAAACTTTCAATCAACCCTGTCATGGGCTTTCTCTAGGTCTATTTTCAATATTGTTTCACCAGTTTAATTTTCCTTTTTCACTCTTGAAATGGTGGAGCACTTCTTGAGCTAGAATAATATTCCCAGTACTACATCTGTCAGGTACAAAAGTTTCTTGAGTCTAAGAGACCAGTTTCCTGACACCTTGTAGTCTATTAGCAATAACTTTTATATGAATTTTACACGGACATTGGTCATGACAATAGGCTGGCGAGCAAATGTGATTCGGAGGGTTTGTTTTAGGTATCAAAGAAACAAGGGTTTGGTTGAGAGGCGAAATCAAAGTGACCCGACTTCAAAAGCTTTAGTGACAAACTCTGATTGAATTAGCATTGATAGGCCAACATTTCTTCAAGAAGACTGTAGAGATGCCCTATGGGCCCCGGACCCTATAATCACCCATATCAAATAGGGCATCTTCAATTTACTACATCCATCCCAAAATATAAATCTGTTTAGCATTTTGTATTTGTCCCAAAATGTAAATCCATTTAGATAACCAATAAAATATTTATTACATTTTTCCTCATTTTACCCTCATCTATTATATATACTCACCCACTTTTCATTACACTTTGCATTAATAACGGTCAAATGTCATTTTAGTCTTTTTCATCAAAATTAATGACACATAACCGATTTAACGAAATTTCTTAATACCCCAAACGGACTTACATTTTGGTACGGAGGTAGTAATTTAGAGATTTGTCTATTGAGAAAGTGTAAATTTGATCCAGACAAAGCAGTCAAGGAGATCTCAGTCTCCGTGGAATTTATTTTATCTAAATGAGAAATACTACAAGGGTATTATCATAACTACACAATAATTTTGTCCTTAAAACCCATGATTTTGTTAGTATGTCCTAATTGTCAAGTATAACACTTTGGTCATTTTAAATATTAATCTAAAAAATTATTGTTGGCGGATTGATTAACCCACAGACATTGAGGATTTAAATTTTGTTATAACGTATATTTGTACATTCGTAAAATTATCAATCGTTCATTATTAGTCTGAAATAATTTTACTTTTAAAAACAATGAATTAAAATACACTACTTTGTTTATAGAAAAATGAATTTGCTAATACATGGTTTAATTTAATTGATAAATAATAAGCAATATGATGGGACATTATCGGTTTCATATTACATCAAGATGAGAAGAATATATTTTTATTGTTGTCACTCGTGGTACATAAATATTGCAAAGCGTTTTATTTTTACTCAAAGAAGAATCAATATATATCGGTCAAAAATGATTTTTGAATCTACTATTGAATTTCATCAATATAGTAAAAGAAACACGATCAAAGACCGAAATTATATTTCAAGTTGCATAAGAATATTTTAGTAATTATATAGTAACTATAGCTAGGCTACATTATATAATGGAATTATACTAATTTTTGCATAATTATTTTATTATATTATATGAGTATGACAAATTGTATTTAAATTTGTATAAGGACGAACAATGATCATTATATATTTTTTAAATTGAATCGGGCTTCGTAAAGACTATTGGTATTTTAGGGTACCATTGTTCAATCTCCATTCTCTCTTGATATGATATATTTTAATAGAGTATGAAATGAGAAATCTATTAGCGCCACGAAAATGCTTTAGACACCATAATTACTTCAGGAACCCAATAATTTGGGGATTATTTTTTATGGGAAAATGTCGATAAGCGATGAATGATTCTCATGTATACTGAGAGTCGGTGACGGTGACGTTTCTATCCAACAATATTTTTTTCGCAAGGAGAAAAGTCACCGGTACTAATGTTCTGTGTCCCACATGAACATCAATATGAGTGACGATGGTGAGAAACTTCAGTAGTGATGGCGTTTCTCATGTATAACGAAAAAAGTCACTGTGTCATGTGACTTTTCTACTTGATAATTTTTTTTACACATGGTGTGCTAAGAGTTATTTTGTGGTGCCCGAAGAAAAAAAAAATATGGGTGCCAATAGAAGCCACCTATTTAATTTATGAATATGTGATTCAATGATGTCAATAAATAAAATTCCAACACTTATTTCATATTATGTCAAGGTTAATTAGTATTTTTATGAAAACATATTATGTCAAGAGTTTGTTTGAGAATGATGGAGTTGACGATTAAAGATGTGATGCGTGAAAGTGCTTGTGATGATGAAGATGTAGGGTTTGATGAATGAAGGAATGATGATAGAAAAATTCAAAGATGAAAATGAAGATGATAATATGATATGAAGATGAAGTAAAAATGATATAAAATGCTATGGACCTTTTGGTAATATATTTTTGGAGTGGATATAGTATGAAAATGAGGTGTGTAAATAGGTATGGCAAAATTGTAATTAAGTATGTGGTGCAAATAATTAAATAAATAAATAATGTTGCAATTTAAGTGTGGTGCAAAAATAAATTTGGATTATTAGGTGCGGTGTAGTATGTATAGTGGTGTATGAGAAGATTTATATGGGGTGTAAATAATAAACTCCTTAATTAAGGCCTAAATTAAAAGGATATATAGTAAATAAGGATAGTAATTAAAAGGATATACATAAATTAATAAAATAAGGAAAGTGACAATTTTTTATGCGGATAGATGGGTGCTTTAAAAAAGATTGCGGCAGCATGTAATTTTTTTTTACGTATTTTAATTATTATATATATATTATTTTAAATAAACTATTGTGGAGAAACAATTTTTGCAGGAAACACCTGAAGGAGAAACACCCGAGGAAGAAACACTTACGTAGGAAACAATTGGCTCTTCTAAAAAAGTTTCTCCCTCATGTGTTTATCATAAAATGTGTTTCTCCATAATTTAATATTTATTATAAATCACGTTAACCCAAAACCAAAAAAATTAATAATAATACACGCTCCCTCAAAAAACAAAAAAACACACGCTAGAATCTTAAAAAAGAATTCAATAAAAAAAAGATAAATGTAATAATTTAAAACAAATCGTAGAAAATCCTAAACATAATCACGTTAACCCCAAATATAATAAGTGCAAATTAGTTATAAGGCCGTCGTTAGAGAATTAATGATCATTTAGGACACTCCGAAATCTTATTTAGTTATAAGGACATTCTAATTTTAAGAAGGAAACTTATTTAGTTATAAGGGCATTCTAATTTCAAGTGGATAAAGAAAAAAAGGAATGAAAAAAAAAAAAAAAAAAGATGAAGCGCTAAAAAAAAACGCGCGTAAAAAAAAAAAGCGGCTGGGAGGGAAAAAAAAAAAAAAAAGAAAAAGTTACTGAGTGACTTTTTTTTTTTTTTTTTTAAAAAAGTGACATTGATGTGCAAGCGGTGACATTGATGATTTTAAAGTGACATTGATGTCTGAAGCGATGGCATTGATGACTTATGCGATGACATTGATGTACGATACAAGGACATTGATGACTTATGTGGTGACATTGATGTTTGATGCACGGACATTGATGTCGATGTAGGGACATTGATGTCGGCGCGGTGACATTGATGAATGATGCAAGGACATTAAGCTAAATAAGATCGTCAAATGATTCAAGATCGTGTTATAGAATTGAGGGATTCCACAATGAATCCAATTATCAAGGGGGCACAAACAACGTGTGGCCATTACAAGAGTCATAGTGAAGAGTCTTTGTAGTTTCACCAAACTTGTAATTCTATCCATATTAAAAGCTCCACATTTGGAGAAATGCAAAATAAGAGCAGAGTCGATCGATGCAATTGTTAGGTTTTATGCAGTGACATTGACGACTTATGCAGTGACATTGATGTCTGATGCAGTGACATTGATGACTTTTGCAGTGACATTGATGTCTGATGCAGGGACATTGATGACTTTTGCAGTGACATTGATGACTGTATTTACAATTAGATAATTGATGCAATGATATTGATGTCACCGCATATACAACTTGATACACACATTTGATAACTTTGTAAAGTAACTTTATTTCTTTGCTATCTTTAAATATTTGATTGATGTTGGTTTATTTGATTAGTGTTGGTTTAAATTTTCGATAACTTTGTAAAATAACTGTATTTCTTTTGTTTTTTTTTTGGTTTGAATGCATATTTTTACAACCAAAGGTATGCATAAATTGTTACAATAACACGTCACTGCATAAATCGTTACAATAACACGTCAGTACATAATTCGATACAATAAGACATCACTGCATAGATCGCTACAATAAGAAGTCACTGCATAAATCGCTACAATGAGACGTCATTGCATAAATAGCTACAATGAGATGTCACTGATCAAGGTTGTCAATGGATCGCGGCGGTCAATACATCATGGTAGCCAATGAATCGCGGCGGTGAATGCATCGGGGTGGTTAATGGATCCCGGTGGCCAATGCATCCGGGTAGGTGGTCAATACATGACGGTGATCAATACGTCACGTCGATTTTTATGAAGAAAAAAATTGATTTTATGAAATTTATTCGGAAAAATATCAAATTTGATTTTAGAATAAAGAAGACGAAAAAAATATGAATTTTAGTGAAAAAATTATGATGATCCGAGTTTTAGATCAAAATATATGACATTTAGAATATGGTGAATTAAAATATTTTAAAATAAAAAAAAAACTCATTCAGCGCTTCTTCTTTTTTTTCCCCCTTTTTTTAACTCATTCAGCGCTTCTTCTTTTTTTTTCCCCTTTTTTTTTTTCCTTCTTCCTCTTTATCCACTTGAAATTAGAATGTCCTTATAACTAAATAAGATTTCGGAGTGTCCTATTACCCCTAATAAATTGAAAATTAGTCCTTTTAAATAATTGGCCCATATAATAACTGGCTCTTCGAAAAAAGTTTCACCCTCAGGTGTTTTCCATAAAAAGTGTTTTTCCATAATTTAATATTTATTATAAATCACGTTAACCCAAAACCAAAAAAATTCATAATAATACTTGCTCCCTCAAAACAAAACAAAAAAAAAACAAAAAAAAACACGCTAGAAATCTCTTAAAAAAGAATTCAATAAAAAAAAGTGCAAATTAGTTATAAGGCCGACGTTAGAGAATTAATGATCATGTAGGACACTCCGAAATCTTATTTAGTTATAAGGACATTCTAATTTTAAGAAGGAAACTTATTTAGTTATAAGGACATTCTAATTTCAAGTGGATAAAGAAGAAAAAGGAAGGAAGGAAAAAAAAAAAAAAGATGAAGCGCTAGGAAAAAAAAAAAAAAACGCTGGGAAGGAAAAAAAAAAAAACGCCGGAAAAAAAAAAAAAGATGAAGCGCTGGAGTTGATGTTTGTTTGTTTTTTTTTTTTTTTTTTTTTTTTAAAGATGCAGTGACATTGATGTCTGAAGCAGTGACATTGATGATTTTAGCAGTGACATTGATGTGCAAGCGGTGGCATTGATGACTTATGCGATGGCATTGATGACTTATGCGGTGACATTGATGTTTGATGCATGGACATTGATGTCTCGTGTAGGGGACATTGATGTCCGATGCGATGACATTGATGAATGATGCAGGACATTAAGCTAAACAAGCTCGTCAAATGATTCAAGATCGTGTTAAAGAATTGAGGATTCCACAATGAATCCAATTATCGGAGGACACAAACAACGTGTGGCCATTCAAGAGTCATAGTGAAGAGTCTTTGTAGTTTCACCAAACTAGTAATTTTAAAAGCTCCACATTTGGAGAAATGCAAAATAAGAGCAGGTGATTGATGCAATTGTTAGGTTTTATCGCGGTGACATTGGCGACTTATACGCAGTGGCATTGATGTGTGATGCGATGACATTGAAGACTTTTGCGGTGGCATTGATGTCAAGCGGTGACATTGATGTCGATGCGAGGGGCATTGATGACTTTGCGGTGACATTGATGTCGAAGCGGTGACATTGATATTGTATTTACAATTAGATAATTGATGCAATGATATTGATGTCACCGCATATACAACTTGATACACACATCCGATAACTTTGTAAAGTAACTTTATTTCTTTGTTATCTTTAAATACTTGATTGATGTTGGTTTATTTGATTAGTTTTGGTTTAAATTTTCGATAACTTTGTAAAATAATCGTATTTCTTTTGTTTTTTTTGGTTTAAATGCATATTTTACAACCAAAGGTATGCATAAATTATTACAATAACACGTCATCGCATAAATCGTTACAATAACACGTCGGTGCATAATTCGATACAATAAGACATCATTTGCATAGATCGCTACAATAAGAAGTCGCTGCGATAAATCGCTCTGATGAGGCGTCGTTGCGTAAATAAATTCTGATGAGATGTCACCGATCAAGGTTGTCAATGGATCGTGACGGTCAATTCATCATGGTAGCCAATGAATCGCTGGCGGTGAATGCATCGGGGTGGTTAATGGATCCCGGTGGCCAATGCATCCGGGTAGGTGGTCAATGCATGATGGTGATCAATACGTCACGTCGATTTTTATGAAGAAAAAATTGATTTTATGAAATTTATTCGGAAAAATATCAAATTTGATTTTAGAATAAAGAAGACGAAAAAATATGAATTTTAGTGAAAAAATTATGATGATCCAGAGTTTTAGATCAAAATATATGACATTTAGAATATGGTGAATTAAATTAAAAAAAAAAAAAAAAAAAAAAAACTCATTCAGCGCTTCTTTTTTTTTTTTTTTTTTTTTTTTTTTTTTTAACTCATTCAGCGCTTCTTTCTTTTCTTTTTTTTTTTTTTTCCTTTATCCACAGAAATTAGAATGTCTTATAACTAAATAAGATTTGGAGTGTCTATATTACCTAATAAGTTGAAAATTAGTCCTTTTAAATAATTGGCCCTAAAAAAAAAGATAAATGTAATCATGTTAACCCCAAATATAATGGCAGCACCCAAAAACAAATCTCTTAAAAAAGAATTCAATAAAAGAAAAGATAAATGTAATAATTTAAAACAAATCTTAAAATCCTAAACATAATCACGTTAACCCCAAATATAATGGCAGCATGTATTTTTTTTACACGTTAACCCCAAATATAATGGCAGCATGCATTTTCTTTTTACGTATTTTAATTATTATTATATATATAATTTTAAATAAACTTATTGTGGAGAAACAATTTTTGTGAGAAATACCTACGTGGGAAACAACTGGCTCTTTTATTATTAATAATTATTATTATTATTATTATTATTATGATTATGATTGTATTGAGCCCTTAAAAATATAAGGCAGTGCTCACATCTCTTTTGTACTAGGCTATGTTATAGTACAAACAAGCCTATATTCTCAGCATACAATCTCAGTAGTAAAACAAAAGACGCGCATGATCATACAAAAATACTATTGAAAAAGTCGTTCATCTGGTTAAAAACCAGATACAACATTGCATTTGCAATACTCAAAAATTCTGTTTACCAATGAAAGCAATCTTATAGACATCGTATTGAAAATGAATATATGTTGTTGAAATCTGTACCAGAAAAGTCACCGAGGACTGAACGAAACCGAAAAGTCCAAACGATAACGCGTTTTCTCCTCCCAAGTCTCTGATTCCAGAAACAACATGGAGATCCAGGCAACAACAGCTCGCATGTCCGGCCTTTTATCCGGATCCTCTGACAGACATTCTAACCCTCAGCAACCAGCACTGGCAAAGAGTCATACAGCCTCTTATCCACCCACTTCCTCACCCCAATATCACCACTCTCAACAGCCAGCCTTCCCTTCTCAAGCAACGACACCTCCAATGGATCTTCCCCGCTCAAAAGCTCCAGAATCAACATCCCAAATGCATATATATCACTCTTCTTCGTAGCTATTCCGTT
Source organism: Gentiana macrophylla (assembly GCA_026214975.1). NCBI lineage: Eukaryota > Viridiplantae > Streptophyta > Magnoliopsida > Gentianales > Gentianaceae > Gentiana > Gentiana macrophylla. Next base: position 22,094,889 of record CM047816.1, on the reverse strand, counting down.
TACTTGCAATTCCGGAGCCATATAGCCTGTTGTTTTTTCATACTTCACCCTCCAGCTTTGTGATCTTCTGGAGTCCGGTTTTTCATTGACAACAATCATCTCTCCACATAGCTCAGTGGTTCCAAAGTGGCATAATTTTACATCCAAGTTAGGAGTAATGATTATGCTTGAACTTTTTATATGATTATGCACAAAGTTAAGTGAAACCCCATTTGAATGGTGGATATAATCGAGTACATGAGCAATATCCGCAGCAATCTTGATGCGCGACATCCAACTCGACAGTAATGAGAACTGAGGATTTCCAGGACTCCTCAAACACTCTGCTAAGTTCCCACCATGGACATAATCGTAGATCAAATAAACGTGACTTTTGGAAACAGATGCACCCTCTAACTTTACCAAACTAGAGTGATGGACTCCCCGAACTAATCCAAATTGTTTAGTGAGATCCGGGATTTCAATAGGGCGACATAATTTCCGTTGGATTAAAAGAACAACTTGATTGTGCATAATGCACCGCCAAGTAGTAGAAGAAGATGATGAAGACAAGGGTTTCAACTTGAAATTGTTGGTGGCTGAGGATATCAAGAAGGAGAAATCGTAGACACGAGGCTGAAACATGTTGCGCATGCCTGATAGATTGTAATCGTAACTGGAGGACGTAAACGTGTTTACATACATGGAAGTTGTTGCTAAATGCTTAGAGGCTGGTGGCAGGGAGGCTGTTGAATCAATCAATTTAAATTCAAAAAATTCAAGTGGTTGATTGGATTCAGCTTTGCTGGACTGGCTAACAATAGTTTCATCGTCCGATATACAAGCTGGTAATCCTTTCTGTTTCTCCAATGCCTGCTCAAGGTGAACTGATAGTCGAGCCATAGTTGGCCGTTTTTTGGGTTGTTTTCGCAAGCAACTTTTGATAACCTCCATGAATATTGTTAAGCTATCGGTTGAAATTTCTCCATGCAAACAAGGATCAATCATCTCATTAATGTCCCCCTTTTTTATGCAAGCCCGGTAACAAGATAAGAGACTCTGTGTTTTGGCAAAAAATCTTCTTTCCAGAGCAGGTTTTCCTGATAACACTACTAACAGAACAATGCCAAATGCGTATACATCGGTTTTGATTGAAAGTGTACGATTTTTAAGAAAATCTGGATCCAAATACCCAATTGTGCCTCTTACTCTAGTGCTGAGTTCGCTGTATGTTCCGTCTATCTTTCCCAGCTCCGCCAAGCCAAAATCCGAGATCTTAAAAAATAAATTTCTCATCCAACAAAATATTTGAGTCCTTCACATCACGATGTATGATGCCGTGTTTAGTGCCAGTGTGAAGGTAATCAAGTCCACGAGAAGCATCAATGCATATTCTAAGCCTTTGTTCCCAAGTTAAACGAATTCCCTCCTTTCCTTTTCTATTATCCTTGTAAAGGCTATCAGCAAGTGTGCCTCTTGGCATATACTCATACACCAGAATCATCTCATCATTCTCATTGCAATAGCCTATGAGAGGTACGAGATGGATGTGCCGGAGCTTGGAAAGTGTTTCAATTTCTCTCCAAAATTCATGTTCCCCTTGCTTGGAGCCAGGATTTGATCGTTTTATGGCGAGAATCTCTGGACATCCATAAATGGACCCTTTGTACACTAGACCAAATCCTCCTCTTCCAATAACTGATGCATCACTGAAATTATCAGTTGCCAACGAAATTTCAGCCAGTGAAAAATAGCGGCAAGATGGTTCAATCGGGATTGATTGCTTGGCTTTCTTGTGCCAAGATTCTCCTTCAAGATTTTGCTGCCTCAACATGTAAACAACAACGTTCACTAAAGCCACTAGGATTGTGAAAACAGTCATAAATACATTAATTTTACGAAATGCAATCGAAAAAAATTCACTCCCCAGTATCCAAATTTTTGAATGACGTTCTGAATTAGGAAAATACAGGCTTGCCAGACTGTTGTTGGCATTGCTCAACTTGAAGATCTCTAAACCCTTGAGGTGTCCACCTGCTTGCTTAGAAGCCGACTGCAATGAAATGAGAAGCCGACTGCAATGAAATGAGAAGATCATGTTTTCCTTCTGATTTGTCACCTTTCATCATCACCACGTGGTCTCTATACTTCGGGATTCCGTAGCCACCGCTCCATAGAATCACATTAGCCCGACTCTCAGCAACAATGTTTTGTACTAGTATATTGAAGTCCTCTCCAGGACCTTCCAGATTTCCAAGGTCACAGAAATGAAGCCTCAACATGTAACCAAATCCCAAATCCACAGGTGTTTTCAAGGTCAAATAATACTGCTCGTCCACGTGCAAATTCTTTCTCATTCTCCTTGATGTCTGGTAAATCTGTTGCGGGGCAATAAACGGTAGCAGCCTATCCGTAGATCCAATTAATTTCACCGAATAATCTACTTGCTCGAATCCATATTCTAACAAGTAATCAAGATCTTCACTCCACCTTCGAAACATACCACCACTATCCTGTACAGATGAGATTGAACCCCCACCAACATTCAATCTCTGAATCAATTCAAGTGCAATGCTATTATCAACTTTGTAGAAACCGTTACTTTGACCGATTACAGGGGCGCCTAAATTATCATCAGGGGTATAATAAAGCCCTGTCGGCATTGAAATTATCTCAATACCATTTACAAATGCTTGAATTTTACTTCTTTTGCTGCCTTACTGCTCGGAGAGAAGGCAATTTGCAAAATTCCAGTTTCGTTTACATTTAAACAGAACTCCTTAACGACATATCCTATTCCCAAAGACTCAGAAGCAAATGAAGGACTATAAATTTTGCAGGAGGGTAAACGAATTAGCTTTTACAGTGAAAACATCTTGAGAATTTTCAAATCCGCGATACCGAGAAGGAGAAAAGTGGAGGCGAATGAATTTCTGACCTGGATTGACTTGGAAAAAGTAGGAAAACGGAGTAGAACTGATCCTTGCCGTCAAATATGGAGTTGGATCGGCAGTGAGTAATTTGTGAGTTGAAGTTGAGGTTTTCGATTTGCCATTGGGGAAGAGGAGAAGGGGAGTTTCTCCGACCCACCTGCGGCCGTCGAGGGCGGTTGAGTTGCTGAAACAGCCGCAGTTAATTGCAAAGTCATCGGAAAGATACGGTGGTGTTGGATTATTTACACTATTATTTACAGAAAGCGTGTAATGATGATAAGAAAAAAAAGATGAGGAATGAAAAAAAAAACAAGAGAAAATGAAGATTGAATGAAATGCATCTCGCTTTTTCCGTTAATGTTTGCCGGGAAAACATTTGTTTATATTTTTTTTCATTAACGGGCACTTCATTTACCTAAAATAGAAAAAAACTTAGTGTGGTCAAAGCTTGACCGAATGACATGTAACACGTTCATTGAGCTGACCGGGAAATCAAACCAAAAAAGGGAAAGAAAAAAATTAAATAAAACAATAATTGAAATGCGGAAAATGATACACGCAACGACCTCGGTGGAAAATATCATCCCGACAGGGTGGGAAAATTTATCACAGAGAGGCTCTTACTGTGAATCTATCTACGCGTGCAAAGATCTGAACCATACTGATTTTCATGCACACGGAAAGATGTGTATTCCACCTCGTAAAACTCGCGTGTGGTCAGGATCTTTGTCACATTCTCGATTCACTCTTGAAAGTCCTCTGATAGAAACGGCCAAACGAGGGTGATATGTGTTGGAAAATTAGCTTTCATAAATACCTCAAGGTGCGCGCTAAATGCGTTATCTTTAAAGATGTGTGTCGTCCCCTTACGATAATTATTTAGAAAACTAGCGAAAACTCTCTTAAATTACAATAAACGTTTTCCGCAAAATAAAAATTAAAAAAAAAACGTGTTTGATTAAAACATTGATGTTATAACAGATGACAATCAAGGACTAGAACAGAAGCAAACTAACACAAACAAACAAACAACAAGATAAAGAAAACAAGAAAAACACATCGATTTAATGTGGTTTTCGACGTTGTACCAATTTCTCCACGGACAAGAAAAGAGATATTTATCATGCATAGAAATTCAGGAACATTGATTACACAATTGCAAAGATTACAATCATTGGGGATTTATAGCATTGGAAACCTAACTATAACCTCCATTATGACGCCTGTCAGGATTTTCATAAATGCCCCAGACGTGACTCAGCTCAGTTGAATCACCGGCTATGTAATCAACTCAAATGCAGAAACTCAGCAGCATTCAAGAGACTCAGCAGACTCACTCTGTTGACAGATGGATCCTCAGTTGCACTCAGGGGGGCAGTGTACCCAGGGGGGTCACGTGACCCCACTCAATTTATTAAAAAAAAAACAATTGCAAAACGACGTTGTTTTGGAAAAAAAAATCAATTTTGACTTAATTACCCGCCCAACCCGAAATTTTTTAGGGTTAGTGATGGGTGACCCCACTGAATTTTTTTTTTTGGATTCGCCACTAGTTACACTTTACTCTGCTGACTTCTCAGACTTGAACACTCTGATCAGCTGACCTCAGATATATTTGCCAGACATAGAGATTAAGTCACAATTGACAACAAATCTCCACCTTGACTTGCATTCTCGTTCAAACAGATTGCATAACCAAATGTATTGTACCATATGCATTTGTCAACACCAGATATATTATACCAGATTAGTCAGTTTCTTGCACTGGCGGATCTACATTGATCAAGGTGGGGTCATGTGGGGCCATTGTTTTTGGAACTCTTGAATAATCAATTAAATCAGCTTCCGTGTTTAATTGCTTAGTACTTGTGTTGTTCTTTTAATAAATCGCAAAATACTTAAATATTCCCGTCACTCTATTCACACATCCGTGTAGAGTGATATTCGCGCATATGTCGATCCAACATAATCAGCATATCTCCCAACTTCTCATGTTCCTCAGGTTCCGACGACTATCACTCCGACAATCGTCAGCTTTCGAGGGACTAGACTTTGGACAGTACTCAGAATTTGAAGATATGGGAATGATATATATAGGAGCCATATCTTTCCTCTTTCCAAGTCTGCTTCCCTGGCTCTTCTTGCGGCATCTTCATCTTCCCTTTTTTCGCTTTTGTCATTTCTTTTCAAGCTCCGACTTGCGCCTCGATGTCCCAAGAAGCACCGAGATCGGCTTAGCATCGAAGTGACACTTTGATACAGGTTTCATAGTGACTAGAAAGTAAGGTGGAACTGACTATTTCAAGTTTTTGGGGTTTTCCTGGATATGTCAGCAACAGAAAACAAAAACAAAAACACGGTAAGCGAACTTCGCCGCAGTTGGGTGTAACCTAACTTCAACGAGACCTACTAATTATCAAACATGGATAAACGCAGAAAAACGAGAGGACTCCAGATATTCTGGTTTCTCAGTCAAGCCGTGGCCTGGCTTATGATCAGTGCTCCGGGTACGAACACAACAGACCTTCCGGGAACGACTCAAGACTCTAAACAGAAGAAAAAAAGAACATATAACTTAACCCTAAAATCAGTATTTATATCCACAATTTGAAATGATTCCCTAGCAACGGCACCAAGAACCTTGATCGCGTGTAAGTCGCTTATACTAGCATTGTAGCGCAGCGAACAAGTAAGGGTCGATCCTTTAGAGAATCGTGGATCAATCTGAATATGACTAGGTTAAGGGCAAATAAAGTGGTCTTTCACCAACAATAAGACGAAGAAAAGAAAACATACACAACAAGATGAGTTGAAGCTGGAGTGAAGTTAGCATTTAGCACAAGATGCATATGAGTTTGAAGGAAGTGGAGTTTCTCATAGGACAGCATCAACAAGAAATACTGTTATGATGATTAAGAAAGAAAACCTGTTTTAATCTGTATTAACCACTTCCAGCTTTTGTAAAGCTCAAGTTTCTTTTGATTCAATGAAATTAGCAACTGCTTCGTTAAGTGCAGTTTGCTTTTACTTTCCTGTTGTTTCATTTGTTACAGTTTAACTTATAAGAGTTTAATGAGAAAAGCTTTTCCTTCCCTAATTTGCACACAAGTGAGATATTCCCCACAGCATGCATATACATACACACATACATGCATTATGCATATTATATAATATTCATCAAGGAGCTCATTTCTTGCTCAGTCCAAAAGAACATATAACCCAAAAGACACTACAAATCACAATGTGGCTGCTTCTTGGAACCTTGACACTAAGAAAGAAGCCAAACGAGAGTCTGTTTGATGTGGCAGGCCAGTTCTGGCACCCAATGATCTACATCCTATTGCAGCCTGCATTTGAAAATGGTTTCATTTCATCAACCCAAACAGAACCTTATTATAATCTTCGTATACAACTTCGTCATATCAATAACAGGGGGAAATAAATATGTGCTTACCACTTGAGCAGCAAATGGCAACATCACTTCTGGTGGCATTTCAGCACAGATTGCTACAAAGTAAGTCGCGACAAAAAACAATTACTAACAAGTTGGTATTCCATGAGAAATATACAAGCAAAACCGTAGTGCATGGAAATCCAAGTAAAACCATAGTAGAAGAGTAGAGAGGGCAAGGAACATTTCTTTGGTGTCAAATCAAAACTCAGGCAATCGTGTAACCGAGAGAGAGAGAGAGAGAAAAAAACCTAATCAACCTTGGTGCAAAATAAGTAAAGATTCATGTTTCATACCATAAAGAATGGCCCCGATAAAAGCATCACCGGCACCAGTTGTATCGACCAGTTCTGCAGGTGGAATCTTCTCAGTTGTTCCGACAAATAGTCGGCCATTCACTTCCCCTATCCCCTTTGCAGATAAATTTAATGCACCCTAGGAGGAGGAAGATACAAACAATGCCCATGAACATAATTCCATGTAACTGGTTCACGATGAATTTACATGTGATGTCTACAATAAATTAAATGCATTGTGACCGCAAGTGCAGCCAAACATCACAAGACTATAACGTGAAAAATGTACTAAATGTTGCATGAACTATTAAAGGGCAAACCAAGTTAGCATTTACTATGGCCAGTGATTACCATTAAAGCTTAATGTAAGATCCAGAATTACTAGGCTTACATCACCGTATTCAACAAAAGAACAGAAAGCTCTCTGAGGGTGAGTCAAAATTACCGATGAAATGCATGTCGGCTTGATGTTGTTGTTATCCTTCTGCTGCATCAAGTCCTGTAAAAGCTCGTCTACGTCTACTTCAGGTGCGACAGTCTCTGCCAGAATAGTTTTGCAGCAAACCAGAATATTGAAATATGTCAAAGCAACTATAGAGACATTGCTTCATAAATAACTGTAATCGAGATAAGACAACTATTACTTATGCCACCAAGTATCACAAATCGTGCATACCGTGGATGGCCCTTTGAATCATTATACATCCATCCTCACCCAACGTGACAATAACAAATTTGACAGCTTTCAACTTTAAAAGCATTGAAACCAGTGCACTTGGGATAGATGGGGCCTCAGTCCAATCCTGTTGTACATAATATAGAAGCAGCTAAGTTATATATAGTCCAGGATAAAATGCAACACTATAAAAAAAGAAATTAAATTATAATTAGTTGAAAACGATGTGAAATAATGATTCCAATGGAACAAACAGGTGAACAGGCAAGGGTGGCAAAAATGCCACTTTTGGCATGAAAAGCTCACATGCGGCCAGCATTGTTGATTAAAAGAAACCACCGGTTCCATTATAGAGTACTGGAAAGCTAAAAGAATAGATATCTGGAATTGATATGCTACAAAATATTACTTTAAATATAATGAAAATGCAAATAGGAAAAGAAAGCATCTTCAAAAATTGAGCTTGCCTGTGGAAATTTTGCCGAGCATACAACATAACTTGAGAAACTCAAGAGATCATCCAGCCCTTCTCTTTTTCTTTCAAGCGTCAATCAAAATAGGTATTCCACGGCGAGTTGCCTGCTCTGGAAAATCAGAAAGCTTACTGTTGTTCCACCTGCTATTGAAATTTTACAGCAAGACAAAATTCCACAGAAGTCACCTCCTGAGCAACAAGTGAAGCAGTTTCGTGTAATCTTCCATCTAAATAGACAAGTCTTGTTCCATCCATGGCAGATGCCAACTTTGAATTGGAAAGATCATCAGGTATCATAGGCGGGTATCCTGGAGTATGAATACAAGTTCGGGTTTTCCTGAAAATTTCGTACAAGTAACCCGCTTTGTTAAGTAGAACAAGAATAAACATGATCAGTAGAGTAAGTGAGCCTATAGCCAATTCTTGTGTCCAGTACTCCAGTCTAATATAAATAACAATAAAGACCTGGAAACAGAGAACAGCCAATCGGAAAGGAATAATTTACCACTTACTACGCACCTGTATTTGATGAAATCATACAGGAATGTATTAACGAACACACACACGGAAATGTACACTGAATTTGTGCTCTTATGCAAGGAAGAAATGCAAATATAGAAGATGGAGCGCACAGCAAAAGAGGGAGTGCAATCAACATAATATGGATAGGAAGACCAGGGTCCGATTCCCTATGCCCATCACTCCTAACCCTCACAATTTCTTTACAAATCCTCCCCTCCCCCCAAGAAAAAAAATTACGAAGAGATCATAAAAAGAAATTGTTCCTTGGGTCACACTCACTCATGAAATACCAACTTACGTTTCACTGTCAACAATGACATAGGTGAAAGGCGAATTCCCACCCTCAGATACCTGAGAAAATTAAAGGCGGAATAAGATGATATGAACCAAATATAAACTATACCGGACATTGCTAACCAAAAAAGTTAAAAGTATAACTGACCACGGATCCCCTAAAAAAACTGTTGACGGCTTCTTAGCACCTTTCAACTATTCTATGACTCATTGAGGAAAATGATTTTCAGGGACAATACCAGAAAGTTCTTTTTTAGTATCTTATTTTTAGAACTTTAGTTGGAAAGGAAAGTGACCAAATATTATTTTAGGAGACAAGAAGAGTACTAAAATCACGCAAATTTTGAAGAATTTTCCATGGCAAATGAGTGGCAAAGCTTAAAAAAAAGTTGAAAACATTGACATAATTTATTTACATATTAATAAGTTGAAGAACCAGTAACTCCAAATAGTCCACGTACCACAAGAAAAGAGGTATCAACGCCATCACCTTCAAGCTCCTCAAGTATACCTTTTCCCTGAGAATCGCTAGCAACCTACTCAATGAAAATAATTTACATTGTCAATTGTTACAATTTTATTTCAGTAATTGTTTAGTATTATACTCAATATGAGAAGTTTTGCTTTGGATGAGCTGATAACTAATGTTTAGTGGCATATAATTGTAGCTGAGATTGAGATGTGGTAACATTAGGCGCATACAATTTCCCAAAGCGGTCTGATGAGATCGATTTGTATGATCATGATTTGCCTTTCTATCTTAGACTCTTTGAGCTTATTGATAAACATGATCCTCGTTCTCAAGACACGAAATGTTGTTTTGCTCTTATATCAAATATCCAAAATTTTACCTGACCTCTTTTTCTACCTTTAAGAGCATAGTTAATTACTTGATTATTGTTTTACTTTTCTGATGTCCAGTTTTCCTCCTTTTTCTCTGATCAATGTAATGTGAGTGGTGAAGTGAAACACAAGATTGTAAGCAACATTGACAGTGCTTTTTCTGATTTTGTGATGATCTAATCACAGAACAGAGTTCAATTAAATGTCTCAATAGATCCAGACCTAGGGACTCTCTATTAGGTTATCGTGCATGTTCGAAGTGTGAAACCGGAATATCAAAACATGGATCAGCTCGGGTCAATAACCAATATCAAATACAAAGAGCAATACTGTACAAGAGTAACCATGGTTTTGTACTCGCTCCTCCGTCGGTGTATGGGTTAGTGCATGGCCTTTTTTCTAATTGATACAGTCCTCAGCACCTGAGTGTATGCTTTATTATGTGTTGAACTTAAATCTATCCTCTCCTTCAGTTATGCTTTGTCTCCATATGTTCCTCTAAATATAGGTGCAGTTAACTAGCTGTAACGGGCATGCCGTGCATTGCACGGCAAACCCGGCACTAGTAACATTTACAAGGTGGTATTTCCACCTTTGGAAACAAACAAGCAAACAAATGGAAAAGAAAATTGACTAATTGATGTGGTTATAACTTATATGCTCCACGAAGCTAAAGTCAATCATGTGAATGAAATTTTGCATGTCTAACCAGGCAAATGCAGATTTGGGGAAGTAAAAGAACAAACCTTTGAAATCAATCGTGGCCTGAGACCCAAGCGAGCAGCACACGTCAAAGCATTGCCAGCATTTCCTCCTCCTTGCACCTAATTAAACACAAGCCATATACACAAAATTCTTACAAAAGCTTACGAGAGAAAGCAGGGCACTGTAGCATTAATAGCTAAAATCATAAACCTTAGCGCTGGTGCAACGGATTTTGTCATCAGGTTTTGGATAAGAAGCCACGGCAGCTAGATAGTCCACTGCTACTGATCCACAACCAAGCTGCAAGCACCCGACCCAATATCAATTGACACAAAATTGAACCAAAAAAACGCGTCGATCAACTAAAATAACTCCGTGTATCAAAAAATAATAATAATAAAGCATAAGAGACAGAAATTAAGCCGAAATAAAGAGAAGAAAACGAACAATAATCCGTTCTTCGGGCGAAGGAGGAAGAGGCATTGAAGCTTGAGTTGCCATGGACAATATTCTGACTGGTAACTTTCTGCTATTAAAAAACAGACAATTGGATGGGAAAAAACAAGTAAATATTGCGCCAAACTACCACATGAGATTACTAAAAGTGAAAAAACAGCTAAAGAAAATGTATGCACCACAATCAACATGAGAATACTAAAAAAGAGAATTAAAAAAAAAAAAAAAAAAAAAAGTAGCTAAAGAAAATGTATGCACCACAATCAATGACAATAGAGCAAGTACCTGCTTAAGGATGAGCAATTATGGAGGAAAAACGGCGGAGGCAACCGATGTTGGACTGACTTACCAAGCGAGTATAGTGGTGGTGACGCCATTTTTGTAATTTTGTTTTTCCCTTTACAAAGCCACTCACCTGCTTCTTAACTGAATTCTTTATCCATAATTCCATACCAGTACGAAAAAAATGTTTATATTATCTTTTTTAAGATAAATATCCTTCTATAAAAAATGATCATTTATTAATTTATATAGCAAATTAAAACCAGGACGTTCCCCGATCATATTTATTTGATGATTAATCTATGTCTACTTTTGTCCTTTACGACATTATCTTATTTTATAAGATATTTTATCGGCATTCCAACTTTACTGTCGACTTTTTTTTTTTTTTTTTTTTTTTTCGGCATCAATATATATATTCTTATTTTTATTTGCGACATCGCGTTAAAAACGTCGGTGTTGAGGGCGGACCTACTGATGAAGCCAAGTGATCGGCTGTCTTAAAGCGCGGTGTCGGAAGAAGCGGCAGATGCGTGTTTATTTAAAAAAAAAAGAATTTCGTGTAGATTCAATCTGATTCAACCTAATATAATATCTTAATTTTTAACGATAAAGCGCGATTTTGTTTTACTCCGATCGATAAAGGTCCAAATAAAAAATTTTAGTTGGCCCAAAAAAATAAACATCAAACAAGTTTTATTAATTTTTAGTATTTACGGATGTTAAAAACGATAAGTGTTAGAGAAAATGTAGTACTTTGTGATTTGTGAGATAATTAGAAACTCCAAAACACGTTAATAACGTTGTCTTTTAAGAGATGTTTAAATCTCGCATGATTTATCACTAAGGGATCAAATGAAAATCTCTTTCGAGATCTGATAGAAGTGTTTGATTCAAATGAATGACATTTGAATTAAATCGAGGACATTCAAAGTTTTTACGATGATCTTTGTCAAACTTATGAATTTTAAATCTGCGATATTTATCGCATTTTATAGATCTATAAGCATCTGCATAAATGAATGGAAGTACTAATTGCATGAAATGATATGGTTGTCATTCATTTCACGGATGAAAGCGACGTAGCACTTCTGAAAAAATACGTACATATCGATTCGAAAATCGCATATCTCGAAAAAAACGAAAATGCATATCTCTTCATGAAATGATGCATGCATTGTTGAGATTTCGGGGGCGAACCCCGTTTCGTTACGATAACATTAATTCGTACGACAACTTGTATGCAAACGATAACCAAAATATTTATTTATGAAAAAATATCTAACAATAAAAATGTTTTTAAAAAAAAACAAATTCAACTAAAAGACCTAATTCGAAGACTTGATTTTAAGCCCAAAAAAAATGAGGGCCGGCCCCGTCAGTGTTATTGATGTTGATATCGAATCAACCTCGATGGACTGACGTTAAGTTCATTAAGAGCAATCGTGATGGTGAAATAGTTTTTTATGGTGTCGAAAGTAATATTTTTTTTCCCTCAATAAATGTAAGTAATAAAATTGTGTTGGGTTTAACCGTTTTTGAATAAAATTGTGTTGGTTTGATAAAAAAAAAAAAAAAAAAAAAACCATTATTGTCACGGTTAAGCTGTACTGACAGCGTAGAGGGGAAAAAAGCTGTAATAAACCAGGTTGATTTTCCCTTTTTATTCTGATTTTAAATGTCAAAAGGCCCGGCGGCGTTGATATATTGTTCTTATTTCATTTGTAAAGACAGGCGACCTTGGAATCGTGGATTGTAGCTGGAAACAAAAGCGTGGCTGAATCTGGTAATGATCTATGGCGTTGTCGAGGCTTCGTAGTCCGGTGATCTCTCGAGCTCCGTCTCTTCTCCGTGCTCGCCTTCTCTCTGGTGGCGCCTCCCATTCCCTTTCGCGGTATGTAAACACGCTAGCTGTTCTTCTTCTCAGGCGAATGCTGTCAGTGTTTCATTTTTATACTTAGATTCGTTCCTGTTCAAATCATTGTTTGCATCATTTTATTTGTGTCTTTCACATTTTAATGGAATTTGTGTCGTCTATGAATCATGCTTCATGTATATAAGCATCATTTTAATTGTGTCTTTCACATTTTAATGGAATTTATGTTGTCTACTGATCATGCTTCGTGTATATGAGGTTTCACTGTCACTGTTTGCTTAAGGCTGCGGGATTATGTACTAGATTATTATACCTAAAGAAAATACTCCCTGATTATACTAGATTAGGTACTAACTTATACTTCCTGATAGTAATCGTTTTATTAAACGCTAAGATTAATTGTGATTGGTGTTATAGTTTGTATTGCTTTCGGTTCCACATTTGGCTTGGCTGTTGTTATAGTTTAGCTTTAGAACGGAAAAGAAAAAAAAAACTGTAAAATGTCCCTTGGATTGCTGAAAGAACTCAATAATGGATAGAGCAAGTATTGTACAACTAGATATTTTACACAAATCAAATGTTTAGTGATGTGCGCTTTGCTTGTTTTGTGCCTATCCAGCATTAAATGCTTTATAGTATTTTCAGATTCTAACGCACAATGCATTTTTAGTGCTTGTATGCGTAGTTATTGTGTGACTGTGAAACTAGATTGATCCTATAGTACTCATCCCTTGGTTTATTTGATCATGCAGCGGTTCCAGGATTCTTTTCTCATTTACAGATGTTGAAGGGTCTTTAACGAGGTTAGTCTTTTTTTACGTTTTGGTAGTCAGTGAAGTTAGTGGCAGGTTTTTTTGTACTCAATGATTGTATCTTTTAAACACCCAAGTTTGGGTTTATTATGGGTGATTTGCCCTGCTGTTGTAATGACATGGAGTTTATTTGGATTAGAGCTGTTTTCCTCTTAACATGAGCTGACAATTTAGTTTAACAGGCCTATACCTTTGTCTGGTGGTTGCGGGGTGCAGGAAGTGTTTTCAAGCATAAGGTATGCTGTCATAAAGCACACAGCGCTATTTTACATTTTGCTATCATATATTTTCCCTCTCACCCGGTCCTTTGTGTACTTATGTTTACAGATAAAATGTGGCACACGCCTTTTCTCTTCTACAGGTATGAGTCACACCATAGATTTTACTTTGCTTCTGTTTGTATGTGTGCAGGCATGAAGTCTTCTAATATTTTTGCTGAATCACCGTAGTCCTATGCGTTTTATTCTTAATCTTAATTGTCTTTATGTCCATTTGAATTTGAATTTATATATATCACCAACGTTGGTCCACTATGTAAGTTTTCTGATCTATAATACAGTTTTCTTTCAAGAGTTAGTGACTGAAGGATAAGAGTGCCTTACGTTTGTGTTAAATGTACATATGATATGAGCAAACTGAGATCAAATTTGTATGCTCCTTTCATTACTTTAAATACTACATTAGATAAAACACAACCTATATGTAGTCGACTTGGGCTTAAACTCCTAAGGATAATGATAATAAGAGATAAACACGTAAACACACTTAATCTATCTACTTATCTTTTCACACGGACTTTAATGATGATAGACACTATTTCTTTTAGCAGTTTTAATTTGCATTCTTCTTCTGCTTGATATTTCTCATGAATAGCTGTTGTCTGTTATTTGGAAAACATGTAAAACACACAGAAAAAATTTAGGCTGATTGGTGATAGCTTGGGTTGGTTTCATTTCTGCTTAGTAAGCCTGTGCTTTATCAAGAGGTTTATAGGCTTATTGGGGTGATATAATTAATGCTTGGTCTAATATGTCTTCTGTTATTGCTTAAATTTTGATGACCATTTGCCTCCACTGATGCTGGTTTCGTTCTTAAAATATCAACGATAGCTAAACGTGCCATGGTCCCTGCCACCCGAACTGTTTGTCGCTGTGGATGGATAAGTGTCATTCAAATATTTATAATATACTTAGATCAATTTCAAGATCATATACTTTATTGCCAAGCTATTGTAGCAGAATTTTCTTGCAATGTTAGTAGATTGTACCATGTGACACGAAGCGATGATTTCAAAAATGGATGACATATTGAATGTTCAGTTGGAATTTGAACATGTATTTGAAAACAATGAATATGATCTCTAGAGAACTGCTTGGTTGTTTCTTTCATCTCTTGCACTTAAAATGACAAATTAATATTGGAGTTTGATAGGCAGAAGTTCTCCAAAAAATGTTACTTGAGATTTTGTTTAATATTTGGGACCAAAGGCCATTCTTCAATGACAGTTGAGACATGCCCATTAAATGTCAGGATTCTCGATTAATTTTCACCAGGACTTGCATTTCCACGAATGATTGAAGTCCAAATAGTTTTGGTTATTCCACAAAAGTCCACGTTGATCGATTTGTAGTTGGTTTAAAGGTTATATGCATAAGAACATGACTTCTTGGCCCATACAGCTGCTTGAGTTTGGGTTTGGTTACGTTGTGTTTTTCTTCTTCCATAAATTGATGAAATAGCAAGTAGCTAATTGCAAATTAGTTTAAATTCGCACGTTACAAGCATGTCAGAGTGTTATTGGTTGAAAAGGTGCGCTGCTAAATATTAATCTACTGTACTTATTAGGTTTATATCACTGCAGACTCTCCTGCACATGAAATTATAGGAATGCCGGCTTTGTCCCCTACAATGGTGCGATTTGCTGAGAATCAATAAGTCATTCCATGTTGAGAGACTATTTACTTAAATGTGTGAATTTCGCTTTTCTGCAGACTCAAGGTAACATTGCTAAGTGGTGGAAGAAAGAAGGAGACAAGGTTAGCTGTTTTTCTTTGATTTATAGCCAAATTATGAGCTCACCTGAAAGCTTAAACTGTTAAGAAATGTATTTTTACATTTATATCTAATTTAACATGGCCGTCCTCTCACGCATGGCTTGCTAACATGTAGACAATGGTTGATATGTAGTAGCGGTGTAAACTTGTGAAGGAATAGTGGTAGTCTTTGTTGTAGCAGAGTAGCAACAATAGTAATATTAATATATATAATTTGTTAATAAAGGAGCTATGAGTGGAGTTTGATCCCTGATCTCATGCTTTGATATCATGTTAAAGTACCAACTTACCTAAAAATTTAAGCTATTATAGAGTTTTTTTGAATAGATTTACAGAACATATATGAAATAGAAACCCTTCTTCTTGTTCACATTCAGAGTATGATAGATTTAAGGGAAAATAGTAATACTATGGGAACCCAACAGCCTCAATACTCCTACAGTTTTAAGTATACGTTTATATCTAACAATAGTGTTGATAGAGTTCTGAAATATTGCCATAGCTTCATTCTGTTGAGATCGATAACATCAGAGATGTTGACGTAGGTGCCCGAATCTGTGTATCTGAAAGCATGTTACTTGTCTATGTCTTGGTGACTTCTTATTTGGTGTACCAGATAAATGTTGGGGATGTGCTATGCGAGATAGAGACCGATAAAGCAACACTTGAATTTGAAAGTCAGGAGGAAGGGTATGCCTAAATTTTAATTTTGATAGAACTTATTGTAGAGTTCCTTGTACTATAGAAGTTATCTTTCCTTTTTTAACAAGTCCTCATTAATGCATTAAAAATAGTGTTCCAAATCAATTTGTGATTTAGGTCATATAGCACTGAGCAGGCATGTTTTTGAGCTTGTCTAAATTGAGAATATCACAGTTTTCCTGGTGCAAAAGAAAATAACTGGACTTCTCTTTCTTGAATGGCTTGTGTGATTTTTTATTTTCCTCTGCTTATGCCAACACCTTAATGAATCAACCTCCTTGGGGAGTCCTTCCCGTGAAGGTTGTCTCTAGTAGTCTTCTTGAGAATTCATACTGCAGGTTGTTTCATAATATATTTTGCCAACTTTTGCACGTTTTGTTGTCATTTCTGTTGTAGCCTCAAAGATCATTAATAGGATGGGAAATTGTTTTCTTCATTTGGTTGATGCATTTGAGGTGTCTTTTATGGACATGAAACTTTGAGCAATCTTAGAGTGTATGAAATAGATCGTTGCCTGATCCTGAGATGAAATTTTGAGCAATCTTTATGAAGTAGCATCGTTGCCTGATCCTGAGATGGACAAATTTATATTGCTCGACTGAGCGTGACTTGCAGTTTTCTGGCTAAGATACTGGCTCCTGAGGGTTCCAAGGATGTTCCAGTGGGACAACCGATAGCAATCACGGTAGGATAACATACTTCCTGTTATATTTTTCTACAAAGTTTATGGTTATGCAAATGAATATTTATGAACAAAGCGTACATTTATTGTGTGTGGGACATATGTGTTGAATTTTGGGACGGTGATTTTTACGAACTAGTAAATAGAAAATCTATCTATTTAAATGATTGATCTATTTTCCATTCTGGTAGTCATTTTTGTCTAAGTTTTTCTTCATGTTATAATGCACATAAGCTTCTCTCCTCATATTGATTCTCCGTGTACCCCTTTTAGCATTCTTTGCTTATATTGCAATTTATTTTCCCCATCCTTATCTTGTTGCAAACCCCAATTTTAAATGTACATCTAGGTTGAGGATCTAGATGATATTAAAAGAGTCTCAGACGTGGTTGGTAGTGGATCCGAAGTTGCAGATAAGACATCTCAACAGAACGTGGCAGATGGAGAGAGATTGCATGAAACACCTACTGAGAATCTCAACACATCTGAACTTCCTCCTCATATTGTTCTTGAGATGCCGGCGCTATCCCCGACTATGGTACGTAATGCTATATTTGATTGAAGTCTATGGGTTTGTGATCCTATGCTGCCTCACCTACCTTTTTCCTGCTTTTTTTTATACACCTGCAGAGCCAAGGCAACATTGCTAAATGGAGAAAACAAGAAGGGGATAAGGTATGAAGTTATTATTGTGCATGTGAGGAAGTTTACTTGTTTGCCTTAATTGAAGCACACTTGTTCCGTGTTGTCCTTTGGCACAGATAAATGTGGGTGATGTTCTATGCGAGATCGAGACAGATAAAGCAACTCTTGAATTTGAATCTCTTGAAGAAGGGTAATTCCTCCTGTTGGCTTATTGGAAGATGTCTTACTGTTCTTTCTACTGTTTATTATTTTTGAAATGTAATGGCACTTTGAGACATGAGAAGTACATCCCCGGTGGAGATGTTTAGAATTGCTGTGCCACTACTGTGACATGCTAGTTAAAAAAGATGGCGTGCTATTTTTGATATAATAGAGTTGAATAGGAGAGGTTGTGCATTATTAGTTTTATGATGTGAAAAGTCGGGCTGTTACATTTTTTTTATTAGGGGTAGGAAGCATGATTCCTGAATTTCACATAAGATTATTCTAATTTGTTAATTTTATGTTCTCTTTGATTTCTAGGTCTTTTGCATCCATTGAGTTTGTGTCCATTTACAGTTAAATTTATGAGGTTGTTTGATGCATGTGTATGTGGTCATGGCTGCAGTTTCTTGGCCAAAATTCTGGTGGCAGACGGTTCTAAAGATGTGGCTGTTGGGAAGCCTATTGCTATAACGGTACGTTGCTTTTGTATAGCCACAGTTATCAGAAAAATAAATAGTGAGTGATATGTAGAATAGTTCTTCAACCATCAAATATGCCTGGTCCTGACGTACCTGTTTCTTAAAATTTAGTCAATATTTTAGGGGAATTTAGTAGTCTTCATTCACAATTTCATGTGGTTAGTTTCTGTACTTTCTACATATATATTAATCAAAAGAAGCCTCCATAAATAGGTTGTTATGTAACAATATATACAGTAAGAGGAAAGTATCATTAGAGCGGAATCAAAGAAATTAAGGCTCTGTTTGTTTTGGGTTGGGGTTTTTTTTTGGGGTTTTTTATATACTAGTGGATAATAAAATATGATAAAAATGATTGAAGTAATGATTAAAAAGTTAAAATGTTTTTTTTGAAATTTGTGTAGATAAAAAAAAGAGTGGTGAGAGAAATTGAAATAAGATAGTATAATGAATAAAATAATGTTAAAAAAAGGTAATAAAGTGAAATGGTGAGAGATGATTTAATACTTTTTATTTGTAGTTGAAGAATTGATTGATGAGAGAATTGTAAGAAATGATTGGTGATGTGATGTATAAAAAACCCCAACCCAAAACACCCAAAACAAACAAGGGCTAAGGTGCTTGTACCCTAATCTTTGCATGTTTCCATGAACGCTGCAATTTATACCCTACTAACAAAGAAGTCTATAAGGGAAACAGTTGGCGGGAACATAAGGTTGATTTTGGTTCGATTATTCTCTTAATGATTTGAGTCACTTTTACACAGATTTCTTCAATTCAAACAATATCTTAGATGCATACCCATTTCCCTCAATTTTTTTAAAAAACAAACGTCTTCTTTCTCATACTATACCATACACTAAAAGTATGCAATTGCAAAGGATATCAGTTCCATTAAAAATACCAGTCACCATATTCCCTGTTTTATGCCTTCAATATCAGTAGTCTCTGGAATCAAAACATGGTGACAAATCCAGCTTCAATCACAATTCTAAACCACAATTCATAGTGGTTTGAATCCATTCTTGACTCGAGCTTTGAATCCATTCACAGTGGCTGCAATGATTTCTATTTGCTGTACAAATGAAATCATTTTCCAATTTCAGTTGAAGGCTTCAGTTCTAGTTAAAGATCACAGCATATGTTAATGCATACTTTCGGTCTGTTTTCTCTTATCATTTAAACTGATGAGTTATTTCCCTTTTATTCAGGTTGAGGATGCAAATGATGTAGAAAGTGTGAAAACATCTGTCAGTGTCAATGTGGTTTCCCAGGAGAAAAACTCTGTTCATAATACGGAAAGGACACACGAAGTTGAAACTCATAAAACAGGCTTTAGTAGAGTAAGTCCGTCAGCGAAGTTGTTATTGATAGAACATGGATTGGATGCATCATCCATAAGGGCATCTGGTCCACGTGGCACTCTTCTAAAAGGAGATGTTTTAGCTGCAATTAAATCAGGAAAAGGACCTGAAAAAGTCTCATCTTCAAAAGAATCAAAGGCTCCATCACAAACATCTGCATCATCATCATCATCAGGATCTATATCCAATATACCCCAGGGCGATACTTATGAAGATTTTCCTAATAGTCAAATTCGGAAGGTAAATAATCCTAAAGAATGACTTGTCGCCCCTGGAATGCCATGAAATTTTTGTTGCTGTGTATATATTCCCTGTTTATCGATGATACGTGTTGTTTTATTGAATGACCTTTTAGTTTAATTCCGAAGTTGAATTCTATAGGTGATAGCAACAAGGCTGTTGGAATCAAAACAATCTATGCCTCATCTATATTTATCTTCAGGTAACAGAACCTTCCCTGAAGTTCATCCTTCTTTCAGTTAATGATTTATTGACTCATTTTTGTTCTTCACTATTTGTAGATGTCACTCTGGATCCTCTTCTCGCCTTCAGGAAAGAGCTTAAAGGTGTGCATTTTGAACTTCAACACCTAGACCTACATTTTCATTCACTTAACACCTTTTCTTATATTGTTCTGATTCATTTGCTGTTGCAGAAAAGTTTGATATTAAAGTCTCCGTAAATGATATTGTCATCAAAGTTGTTGCAACGGCACTGAAAAATGTTCCACAAGCAAATGGTAATATTTTTTCTGCTGCACAAATGAATTTTTCTTTCTTATTTGAATCATAGTAACTTTTCTTGCATATTTGTCGGCAATGCCCTAACAATATGCTGGTTAGGCATTTCATATCAAAAACATGAAACACGTTGTTTAGTTTAGAACAAGCTATACAGCCAAGCTCTATAGGCACAATTGATTTCCCAAGCGCTTATGATGTAAAGCATGTACTAGCTCCTGTGTTTTCTTTGCCCTGAATTTCATGTTACTTTACTTCTTGTATACTGATTGTGTTGGCTTCTGCAGCTTACTGGGACACAAAAACTGATGCAGCAGTTTTATGTGACGCTGTTGACATATCAATTGCGGTTGCCACCGACAAGGTATCTGTGAAGTTCTTATCTCAATGTTCTTATGGTTTCGTGTTGCTAAATTCTTGTTTTGCAGGGTTTGATGACTCCCATTATTAGAAATGCAGATCAAAAATCCATTTCAGCAATTTCCTTAGAGGTACTATTTGATTGAACTTTGAAGTTTAACTTATTCTAGTATTGTATTTTTAATTGTAATATTGGTACGTTCTTGTGTTCAAACTTTAATGCAAACCTTAATTATAGATTCTCTGAAGTTGTAAAGGCATGTGCTTGATGAAGTGGAATTCTATGAAAATGTCGTACCTGTACGTTGGTCACATATTCCTTAATTTTAACGGGCAGAACATATAGTGGATTATTTTATTTGAAAATTTGTTGTAATTTGTGCTTCCCTTTTAAGTGTGATGGTAAATTAACTTGATAGCAGAGAAGTCTCGAACTGCCCACTCCCAGCTAGCTACCACAGTCACCTTATCTATTGAATAGAATGTTAACCACTTATTGCCCCAGCCACGTGATAGCACATGCGGGTGAATTAATGTATTTAATGTTTAAGTTGCACATTTCTCCAACTTGTTAATCTTTTTGATGAGATGTTAATTCAAAAACTACATAGTTGCTGGCGTTTGTTCTCTTCTTAATGCTAATTGTAGTATTACCTAAAAAGAATGTTTAAAACTGACCAGCTGGATTGATATTGTATACTTGTTAAGTTTTTGCTGTCAATAACTTTGTCTTTGGTTAAAATAGATCAAGGAGTTGGCTGAAAGGGCAAGAGCAGGGAAGCTTAAACCAAATGAATTCAAGGGGCACTTTCAGGTGCATATTTGTTGGGGATTTTTTCTCTCGACATTTTTATTTTAAGAAGATAAATAATAATTTTTATATCTTAAGCTGTGATTAATACAGCAGAAATAATGCACTGATTATGCTTCCTTTCAGTATTTCCAACTTGGGAATGTTTCCAGTAGATCAATTTTGTGCTATCATAAATCCCCCTCAGGTAACCTCTCTCTGTCTATCTGTGGATCTCGTAATTACCTACAACATGCTAAATTTGTCCGTTACTTGTGTTTGGCTATTGGAGAGCATAGTCTGAGGTTTCGTTCGGTTTCATGCCCATCATGAAAAGTGTAAACTAAATGTCTTCCTCCTAGAGTCCCAAAAGATAAAACCCAAAAGTCTAAAAGAGCCTTAAACTATTATTTACTATAATACCCCCTCTGTCCCTAAATGCAAGTCATTCTAGAGTTTTCACGCAGTTCAATAAAGTGGCTTAATGTCATAAATTTGTTACTATAATGCCTGGCCTTTGACTATCATTCATGCGATGGTTGTAAAGTAAGGATAAGTGGTTGGATAGATATAAATTAGGGGTAAGATGAAAGAAAAAAGAAGAAGAAGATAATAAATGATATCCTGTTAATTCTAGGACTTGTAATATGAGACAAAACACTGTGATAACAATAAATCTACCCTCTAATTTCATTTTGGATTTTGACAGTTTGTGTTATAACCTTGTTTTAACTGATAT
This sequence comes from Gentiana macrophylla, assembly GCA_026214975.1. Taxonomy (NCBI): domain Eukaryota; kingdom Viridiplantae; phylum Streptophyta; class Magnoliopsida; order Gentianales; family Gentianaceae; genus Gentiana; species Gentiana macrophylla. The sequence goes on along the minus strand of CM047816.1, from coordinate 22,072,530 downwards.
TTACCCTCTTTATCCTTCAGGCTGGCATTCTTGCTGTTGGTAGGGAAACCGAGTAGTCGTACCAGTACTTGGATCTGATGGTAGAATTGGCATAGCTTCTTCTCTAGTGTTTGATAGCTATCTTTGTTTTTTAAAATATGTTTACGCTCGTGTTGACTTGTTTATCTATCTTTTAGGAATTGAGAAGCCTGGTGTGCTCACAAAAATGATGTTAACTTTATCTGCTGATCATCGTGTCTTTGATGGAAGCGTTGGAGGTATGAAACACTTTGATCAGAAAGTCATTATTTCAACTAAATTTATTCACTTTTTAGAGATTATTCGGTAGATGGTCTCTATTACACGGACAATGACATTTGTATAAAAGGCGACATGTTTTATCGTTTAGCACACTTGTCACTCATCCACTAGTGTGGTGCTATAAATACTTTTCATCAATGTTCTAAAAAAGCGTTGCACACAGTAGGTCGGTGGGGTGGCGCCTAGTTTTTAGTTTATTTATTTATTTTATAATACTACTACAAAGACTATTGTTCGACGTTGGCCCAACTGGTGGCTGCCGGTGGTCGGAATGCTTGGCGGTCGGCGGTGTTGTGGAAGGAAGAAATCGGGCTGTGGGGCGGAGGGGGTTGCGATATTTGCGGCTGCTATTTTTTTTTTTGATCTAAACATTTAGATCTTAGGAAAATGAATTTATACTAAGCCCTAAACCGCCTAGACCTAGACCCTCCTAGGACCCGCCCAAGACCAGGCTGCCTAAGGTGTAAGCGGGACGGTTGGTGGCAGCCTAGGCCGCTTTTTTAGAACACTACTTTAATACTGAAAATTTCTGTATTTTATATAGTTTTATGGGTTGCTGCTCAGCTTGATGATTAGTACAAATGTTTTACAGGTGCCTTCTTCGCTGCTTTGCAATCAAATTTTGCTGACATCCGCAGACTTCTCTTATGATAAACTCAATTTTTTCTTCAGCATGTGTTCTCCCATTTGTTCAGCCATTTGGAGAAAGAATTTACAGCCTTTTTCTTCCCTTTTTCTTTTGGGGTTTGAATGTCTATTTGATAAAATGTAGGTGAAACTTGAAAAGTACTAGTATATTACTACGAATAAAGTCTTTCAGCCCCATTACGTGTGAATTCAGAGGGGAAAAAATGAGTTATTTCAATGAGGAAATAAGAGGAAATAGAAGCAGTGAAGTTCATTGATGTATTGTCCTTATAGCTAGCTCATGTTCAGTTTTCCTGCTATGTTATTGAGAAACTTAATATGATTTTTATTTTTCCTTTATACGTTGGTCCAGCTTAGTAACTCAGTTTTAGATTTTGGCAAATTTTTGGATCTTGTTTCATCATTTACTCTAGAAAGAAAAAGAAAAAAAACAACGTATGGCATATTTATTTATTATCATGAACTCACTCATTTTTACATAGTTAGAAGTTGTATAGCTTTGAACCATAAGCTCTGATTTCATTTGTTGGAAATAGAACTCGGATCCAGAACGTTCAAGTCATCCCTTATTTTCCCCGACTGTGGCGCATGGCTACTGCCACCACGGAAATCCTTCCTTGAAATCCGAGTTGTCGGCATACTAAACTGTCTACATACTGAACGGATATCAATCGATGATCGATTTGTGCAGCAGAAAAACGTATTTGTAATATGAGATGATAATGTCTAATTATTTAAACAATAAGGCAAATCTATGATACAAAAATCACACCAACGGATATCAATCTTGTGTGAGTGGGAGTGGAAAACTCAACTTATACAACCACAAAGCTAGGATAAATCCTAGTCCTAATATGTTTCTGGATCAAGTCCAACTTTTTCTTATAGACGAACAACTTTTTTAATTCAAATTCACCAAAGAAGCGGAGATAACATCGTTCGGAAGGGACACACCTCAAGAGACAAGACCAATAGAAGTATATCTAAATAACAAATGCACTGGAACATTAATTGAGCGCTTCACAAAGCTGAAACTAAGAAAGGAGAAGGAAGCAACAAGAGAGAGACAATCATGCACAAGACATCGACATTTCCGGAGCGCTTAACAAAGCTGAAACTAAGAAAAGAGAAGGAATCAAGCATCGAGAGAAAGACAATCTTGTACAAGACATCCTATAGCTGAAAGATCATCAAGGGCTTGAGAGAGCGACTGAACACAAGACAAACAACCGCTCTCCACAGTGAGCGATGTTTGGTTTCGGGTTTAGGTTGGGGTTGAAGAGGTTCAGGAGAGAGAAAATGAAATAAAACAAAGTGAAATAATGATTATAAAGTTGAATTCTTGTATTGAAATTTGTGTAGGTGAAGAAATGATTGGTGAGAGAAATTTTAATGTAATAAAATAAAGTAAAATAATGATTATAAAGTTGAAATATTGTATTGAAATTTGTGTAGATAAAGACATGATTGGTGAGAAAAATTCTTATGAAGTATTATATTGATAAAGTAATAGTTAAATAGTGTAGTAGGTGAATAAAATGAATTGATTAATATTATTTTATTTATTAATGGTGAAATGATTGGTGAGAGAAATTATAATAAAATAATAGAATTAAAAAAATGACGGTAATAAGATAGTGCATTAAATAAAATATTGAGTTGAGCGCGAGCGCGACGCAACCCAAGTCGAAACCAAACAATGCCCGGATCAAAGATGGAAACAGAAGATGCCACAATAGTGCCAACACAATATCTAAAAATCAAGCCAATGCCTTGGATACGGACCCGATCCCCTACGGTACAAAGGTGCGAAGCGCGGCGTCTTGTGCCGCCAAAGCAGCGTCGTTCGGTCGAAAGCAGCGTCGTTTTGGTGGTCAAACGGCGCCGTTTGGTTCGATCTAAAAAAAAAAATCACAATCAAAGCGGCGTCGCTTTGGCCCGAAGCAGCGCCGTTTAGGCACCGCCGCCGCACAACACACACATAATGCGCGGGGATCGCGATCCCTTGGATACCCATCCATTCCTATGTTTGGCATTCAATGGAATGAAATGTGTGAGATTGTATAAGATGTGCCAAGTGACACGGTGAATGATGGGCATACGTGATGATGTGGCGGGTGCATGGTGGTGGGTAGTGCTGCAAACGAATCGAGCTGTTTGCGAACAAGCTCGTGTCCGGCTCGGTAAAGTTGTGATCGTTTGTTTGTGAGAGATAACGAATCGAGCTCAAACTAATAATCAAGCTCGTTTTATTCACGAACGAACACGAGCCAAGCTTGCGAGCGCTCGATTAAGTTCGCGAGCCATATATCATGTATATATATATACATGTCACATGTTAAAAGTTGAAAGGAAAAAATATACTACTATTAGGATTTTGTGTTCGTTTCATACACAAATGATCACAAGCTCGAATTCAAACAACAAGTGTTTGGTTTAGCTCGGCTCGTTTACGGATATTGGAGAAGGAAAATTATTACAAAACGAGCGAAACTAGCCGAGCTCGTATATTACACTTCTATAACCGAGCCAACCCAAACACAATTTTCTGTTTGCTTAATTAACGAACAAACACGAACATGTTCGTTTGATAAACGAGCTCAAATTCAAACAACAAGTGTTCGGTTTGGCTCGGCTCGTTTACGGATATTAGAGAAGGATAATTATTACAAAACGAGCGAAACGAGCAGAGCTCGTATATTACACTTCTACAACCGAGCCAACCCAAACATAATTTTCTATTTGCTCAATTAACGAACGAACATGAACATGTTCGTTTGATAAATGAGCTCGAATACAAACATTAAGTATTCCGTTCGGCTCGGCTCGTTTACAACTAGTGGTGGGGCATGTTGTGGTGGGTGGTGGCGGATGATGTGAGGTGTGCGATACTAGTGGTTGTGGTGGCGGTGGTTGATGTGACAAGAGTGGTGTGGTGTGCGGTGAAGGGTAATGGTAAGGTGGGATGTGGAAGTGGTGACGGTGGTTGTGGTGACACGGGTGGTGTGGTGTGTTGTGATGGGTGATGGTGAAGTGGGTGGTGGTGGCCGAGTGAAGATTGGTGGTGATCCAGTTGGTTGTGGTGGAGGACAGTGGCCGAGGTTGGTGGTGGGATAGGTTGTGGGTGAGGATGAAGAAGACAGTGGTGAGGTGGGTGGTGGGGTAGTGGCGAAATGGTTGGTAACAGGATGTGGTGGTGAGGCAGATGGTTGTGGGTTGAGTTATGACGACGGATGGTAATTAGTTGTGATGAGGGTCGTGACATGGTACGCGGCAGTGGTGGCGGATGGTGGTGTACATGGTGGAGGTTGCGGTGGTGGATTGCGGTAGGGTGGGGTGTGGAGCAGGAGGCGGTGGGTGGGTGGGTGGTGGTTGGTTTTTGTCATTAGGTTATGTTTTACATTTCATTCCATCAAAGCATTCCATCCATTTTTTGATGGAATGAAAATGATCAAAATCCTTTCCAATGGAATGAAAATTCATTCTATTCTCTCGCATCCAAACACGTCAAAATAATGGAATGGAATAAAAAAAACATTTCATTCTATTTCAGCAATCCAAACGCACTATAATAGAAAAACATTTTATTAATTCAATCCAAAAGCGTTGAAACTATATTTCGACCCGCCATACTAAGCGTCAACTCGGTGACCATTTACTTATTATCGAAGTTGTAATGAATTGAATAAATTGCTAATTTCATTAATAAATTTATCAAACTTTTTGTTTTAGTGTTAAACCACCGTAAACTTTGAATTGTACTATTACGACTATGGATATATGCTTACTCTACAAACCAAGTGTCCATTGATTTAACAATTACATATAGATTGAGGCCATGTAGTCGTAAATCTCTTCATTAATTCTTAACCTCATTTATTGTTGTAGCAGTTGTCATGGATTGGCGGTGATTTGAGATAAGAATAGATATAAACAATTAAACAATCACGAAACAAGGACAATACAAATTTAACGTGGTTTCGAAAATGTGTCGACTACTCAACAGACAAACGCGGATATTTTATTATTCACTGAAAGTTATACAGATGTTACAATTACATTGGTATTTATAGGCCTTGAGAATCAAACCCTAACCTCCATAATGAGTCAAACCATGCAATGTGCGAAATATCCTATAAGTAACCCAAACACAAGCGGTGAAACCCATGCAGATGTGTTCACTAAGTAGCCCTGAGAACCAACTCAGCTCAGTTGAACACCAAGCTCTGCAGACGATCACTCTGTTGACTTCTAAGCCGACCTCCGGACTCAGCAGCAGCTGACTCCATTCAGCTGACCAATGGGCTTCTACACAATTGCATAGTTCATGTCACCATTACAAATCTCCACATTGACTTGAACTTCCATCAAGACTGACAGACCAAACGCACAACCAAGTGTCAGACTTCCTCGTTTCTTTATATTTGAATACCTCAACAAAATCCTTTATTCAGCCGAGTATTACAGATTAACAGCTTTGGATGTTTAGCAAGTCTAGACACAACTGAAACTTATTGTTTGGAACAGATTTATTGAACATACCACCAGGATTAACATTAGTGCCGATCTTTTTCACCTTGATCATCCTCTCATTCCTCAGAAAATGGTACCTCACATCAATGTGCTTGGTTTTCTCATGATGAACTTGATCCTTAGCCAAGCATATTGCACTTAAACTGTCACAATACACCTCAGCTTGATCTTAATGCAGACTCAGATCATTGACTAGACCTTTTAACTAGATTGCCTCCTTTACTGCTTCTGTCAGTGCCATATATTCCGCCTGAGTAGTAGATAATATCACTATTGCCTGTAAAATTGCCTTCCAAGTTCCAACTTACCACAAAACCACCTAAAGTAAACACATATCCAGCATAGATCTCCATCAGCTACATAATCAGAATCACAGTACCCGATGACTAAGCATTGACTACCGCCTCCATAAATGAGTCCAACATCAGAAGTACCCCTAAGGTACCTAAACACCCTCTTCACATATTTCCGGTGTTCCATTCCAGGTTTAGCCATAAACATGTTGCAACACTGACTGCTAAATCGGGCCTAGTGCAATCCATGACATACATTAGACTGCCTACTTCACTACCATATGGAACTCTTGACATGTATTCTTCCTCTTCAGGTGAGTGTAGAGCAAAAACAATAGACGGATGTAGATTTGGTGCCAATGGAGTATTTATAGGTTTGGCAGCTGACATGCGAAACTTGGATAGTATCTTTTGAATATAATCCTTCTGAGACAGAAACAACTTCCCTTGCTTTCTGTCTCTATAGATCTCCATCCCTAATATTTTCTTTGCTCCTCCCAAATCCATCATCTCAAATTCATCTTTGGCTGAGATTCTTGAGATCTTGAATATCGACTTGTTCACATCAACTATCAACATATCATCCACATCTGAGAACCATATAGGTGATTGAACCATCCTTCATCTTGTTGTGATATACACAACAATCATATGAACTTCTATTATAGCCCATATAGATCATGTAGTTGTCAAACTTCGTATACTCTTGCCTTGGAGCTGTTTGAGTTCATACAAGGACTTCCTTAGCTTGTAAACATGACTTTCCTTTCTAGGAACATGAAACCCTTCTAGCTAAGTCATGTATATCTCCTTATCTACATCCCCACGTAGAAAGGCTTTCTTCATATCTAGTTGCTTAAGTTCAAGATTCTTATGTGCCATTAATGCTAGTAACACCACGATAGAAGTGTGTCGACTCTCTGGTGAGAATATCTCATTGTAATACACCTCTCATTCTGACTGAACCCTCTAGCAACCAAACGTGCCTTATACCTTATACCCTTAGAAGATGATATTCCTTCATTTTTCTTAAGGATCCACTTGCAGCTGACTACTCTTCTCCCTTGTGGATGCTTGATTATATCCAAGTCTTATTCTTCTGAAGTGACACCATTTCATCCCCCATGACAACAAGCATTGAGATGCCTCTGAACATGTCACATCTTCCCTGTAAGTGTTTGGTTCAGAACCATCCTCTTCTTCAACTACCCTAAGTGCATATCCAACCATGTCATCAAACCCATACCTTTTGGGTGGTCCATTATTGGTCCTTTTAGCTCTGCTGACCATCCTTAGCAGTTTGAGTATCAAATGAACCTGTTCGACTAAGCTGGTTTGGATCGACTACAGTTCAACTAGATGTCTTTGAGTGCTAACTATCTTTAGCTGAGTTCTCTAATTCAGATGAGTGTACCTAAAGCTCCACATGTTTGTCAACCCTCTCAGTTTCAGATCTAATTTCAGATTCATATAAGACCTTCACATATGAGTTAAGAATATAATTTTCATCAAAGACTACACTCCTTATAAGTATAACCCTATTTTTAGTTGATGACCAGAATTTGTACCCCTTAACTCCATCTCCATATCCCACAAATACTCCCTTCTTGGCCGTTGGTTCCAGCTTACCATCATTGACATGATAATAAACTATGCTCCTTAATACCCTCATACATGAGTAATCTGAAGGCTTCCATGACCATACCTCAAGTGGTGTTTTAAGATTGATCCAGTGTGAGGTCCTGGTTGATTAAGTAGCAGGCTGTGCACACAGCCTCTTCCTAAAATCTCCATGCTAAACCAAAGACATTAGAGAGCTTGCACCTTGACCTCTAAAAGAGTTTGATTCATTCTTTACGAAACACTATTCTCCTTTGTGGAGTGTGCACGATAGTATGGTGCCTATCAATGCCTTCATTCTCGTAGAATTCATCAAATTCAGACCAACATAGTTCCAGACCATTATCAGTTCTAAGTCTATTGATCTTCTTCCCAGTCTGATTTTCAACCAATGACTTCCACTGCTTGAAGTGCTTGAATGCATCACTCCTATTCTACATCATGACTACCCAAACCATCCTTGAATAATCATCAATAAATGACACAAAGTACATGTGACCACCCAAAGACTCCATCCTTGAAGGTCCCCAACAATCGAGAATGGACATAACCAAGTGTCCACTTTTGTGATGTGAATTTCTTACGGGAACTTGCTCTATGTAGCTTCCCAAACACACAATGCCCACAAAATTCAGTTCTTTCACCTTATGTCCTCAAGAAGATCGGACTAGACATAATCTGCATCCCCTTTCACGCATATGACCAAGCCTCATATGACATAGTCTTATCTTTTGGTGAATCCACAAAGATGCAACGATGGTGACTCAAGATACAATAGACCCTTGCGAGAATATACAATGTCCCTGCACTGGTACCCTTCAAAATCATAGCGAGAATCATTGTAGACATTCACCACCCTCATTCACCTCAAAACTTGAACCTTTTGTTGTCAGAAGACTAAAGGATATCAAGTTCTTGGTCATTCTGTTAGGAATCTATGCGGGAGCATAGCGGAATTCAAAATTTATTTCTATCGACCCAAGATCGACTTCGTTTAAGCAATAAACAAATAAGCTAAAGGCGGTGGTTACCTTGCTTGATCTAAAAGATCGACGCTTTGACCGTCTAAGAAGAGTAGCGATGCATGGAGCCGCCTAAGTGTTCGGCCTCTACCATTTAGTCCACACGAACAACCACCGGAATCCACCATTGGATTGCTACTAGAAAAATCCGGCTGCTAGACCGGCCTTTTCTCTCTCTCAAAATCTCTCCAGAAGAAGCTCTCTATTTTCACAAAAACTATTAGCTCTTGGAATTGTGTTGTACCAAAGAGCTAGCCAACCCTTCTCTTATATAGAGGGTGGGCGCCCATGTACACCCAATCTAATTGGGATTAGCTTCTAGTAGATTGAGGAGAAAGAAAACATTTTACTAGTAAAATAAGGAAAATATCTTTTATTGAATTATCTCATTTAATTTAATATCCTATATTAAATATATCCAAGATACTGTCAATATCTTATATTCACTATATTTATCTTGTTACCATAAATCTATTTTTTCAAAATCAATTAATATCTAATATTAATATTATGGTAATCTTTATTAATTAAATTGCACAATTCAAATGTATCCTATACACTTCTAAATGGCGTGAATATGGCGTCCCTCTACCAAAGATTTGGCATCCGGAATATTCTTTAATTGATATAATACAATGATTAATTAATTTGCAAAATCCATGTGTATCAATATACACAATAAATTTCGACACACATACATTATGTGTATATTTAATTAATCAACATAATTATTATCTTGTATTTAATTTATTCATAATAAATAACTACCTAAATATTAATTTACCACTATAACATTTATAGTCGTGAGATAAAACTTTCCTTATTTGGTTATCAACTATAACCACATTTTAATCCGGCTGGATATTCATATGTGTGTGACCCGATAGGCTTCCGAATATGTTGGCCGTAGACACAAAGTGCAAATTACGAAAGTGCCCTTCATGTCTAACGATCAAGGGATAGCGTCTAGCAACACACCGTGACCCCCAATCATCGGAAGAGTCAAATGCAATGACTACCACCTTTCACGTGAAAGCGATTACCGTGTAACTTACAATCTATCATTGTAATAATATCCATACAGTCGTTAGTCGAGCGTCAAAACATCAACGACCGTATCTTATAATCTGGATATCATGCTCTCTCGAAGTAACTCGTTTACTTCCACTTTGCAAAGATTCACGAGAGTTAGACATTCCTTATAAGAAGACCCTTTCGATATTCACCCCTACTGATAGGGTACGCGATTTCTAGACGACCAAACATGTATACTCCGCATGCTTCAGTATCACACCCAATCACTACCGCATGATCGCCCCGCGGCTAGGGGAAACCTCAATAGTGTCAAAGCATGACAATCCACACCGTGATGCCATGTAGACTCCAGTCCTAAGGATAATTACACAACCGTCACATAGTGTGACATTTATCTGTGTAAGTGGGTCAGTCTAACGTACGCATCTCTAATACACGTCCACGTACAGTCCAAGTGTCTCTACACTTAGATAGACGAGATCTATCACTGCCCTTAAAGACAGAAGACATCTAATACGTGCTATCCTGTTTATACTATCAATGCCCTGTTTAATAGTACATCAGCCTAGAGACATTTAAGTATCAAACCTATTAAAGTGATTATATATCTCATCAACCATAATCGCCTATCATGGTTTCTCTGTCACAGTTTATTACTAAGGACGTTATCATATAACAATTCACAATTGGTTCTTTAAAAGAACAAATATATGACAACAGAAAAGCCATTTAATATATGTATAGACATAAAAAAATAGTAGAAATGATCCGACCCGGTCGGATCCGGTCCAACCCGATTGGGTTTAGGACACTATTTCAACAATTTCATGGAACATATCTCACCTACTTCAGTGTGCAGAACCTAACATCATGTGTCCTCAGTTGAACTGAGCAAATCCCAACTATTTTACAGTCCTTGCTGTTAGCCCTAACAATATGGCCTCCCCCCACCTGCTCATAGGTTGTGAACCACTCCCTGTGTGGACATACATGATAGGATGCTCCAGTGTCCAGAATCCACAAATCACTGTGTTGTGCTGATTCTGAATTTGCTAGAGCTGTGTCTTCTTCAGAGTTGGTGTCTTGTTCTACCAAAGCAACAATACCTGACTGGTTGACTTGATGCTTTTTCTTCTTTGGACATTCATTTTTCCAATGCCCCTGCTCTTTGCAATAATTACATACATCATTTGCCTTAGGAATCTCGGAACCACCCTTCTTGGATTTCATCTTTCTTGGGTTTCCTGGTCCTCTGCTGATGCCACCGGCTACCACGACCAATGTGGCTAACCATGTGTACCCGATCCGGATGCCTTATGGCGTAGCTCTCGAGTGTGGGGATGGCCTTACATCCTCCTATGAGACTGAGTCCTTTCCAACAATAAAAGACTACACAAAGTTCACATATAATGCAGGTAATGACACCAACAGGATCAGTGTTGCATCCTCATCTTCAATCTTTACATCAATATTCCTTAAATCTAGCAATATTGTGTTGGTGATCAAGATGATCCTCGATTGATTACCTCTTGCATCCTCAAGCGAAACATAATGGTTGAATGTGCTTTCTCCTTGATTAGCCATCTCGGTTGTGCTACCCTCTGCCGACTTTGATAGCGGAGCGCAAATCCCTTGTTGTTTCAGCAGATCACGCATCTTGATCTGCCATAAACTGAAGTTGTTCCTCCATGTAAACTTGTCGATTTTTACGTTTAAGCAGACATCTTTCTCACTAGAAAAGCTTGTGTTGATCATAAAACCTAGCGTCAATTATGACCTTTGTACCATTCAACATTGATTCGAACAAATTACGGAGCCCTAATAAAACCTCTACTCTCTGATACCCATTTGTTGTAACGGATCGTAAGGGATTGATGGTGATTTGAGATAAGAACAAATATAAAACAATCAAAGAAGCACAGAAACAAGCAGAACACAGATTTAATGTGGTTTCCGACAATGTGTCGACTACTCCACGGACAGACAAGGATATTTTATTATTCAAAGAAAGTTACACAGATGTTACAATTACACTGGTATTTATAGGCCTTGGGGATCAAACCCTAACTACCATAGTAGTCGAACTAGGGAATGACTAAAATACCCCAAAAGTAACCCAAACACAAACGGAGAACCCATGCAGATGTGTTCACCAAGTAACGGTGAGAACCAACTCAGCTTAGCTGAACACCGAACTCAACAGACGATAATTCTGTTGACTTCTCAGCCGACCTGCAGACTCAGCAGCAACTGACACAGATTTAGCTACATAGTTCATGCCACTATTAAATTTATCATTAATTCATAAATGGTTGATTTATTTATAATCGTATTATAAATTGGTACCAAATTACCAATTGATCGATTTCATAATTGAAAAATAAGAGAGACGACCTGCCTCTTACTTGAGATGAATCATACTGATGTAGCATTCTTTATTCAGTTGTGAGCTGAATAAGTGTCTTGTGTAGGGTTACCGATCTCACTCATGTCACATATCAAAGTTCAATTCTCTTGAACAAATATGATGTTGTATGCAAGAACCTCTTAATTGTTTAGAACCTAACATACATTAGATATGAGTTACATATAAATGAATTTAACCGATGACTTCAAATAACATTCTTTAATTAAGAGGTTCTTGCATACAACTTCATATTTGTTCAAGAGAATTGAACTTTGACCTAACAAATAACGTCATGACACATGCTATTATCAACCAAGGGTTTAGATCAACAACTCATTTTTTCAAGAAAACAATTTTTTTCTCTCTCCAAATAAAAATATACTCTGAGGGAAATGTAATATTCCGATTTTCGAAAAAAAGACAGACGTGTCATTTTGCGAAAACGAAATATTATATTCATTATTTATTATTGGATTTAAAGCGTGTATGTATATATATATATATATATATATATATATATATATTGGGAAAATTGGATTAACTTTTAATTAAAGGACAAATAAGGAAAAAGGAAATATGTTAATATTTCTAGGATTGGTTATTTAAAGAAAATAAATCTCATTATTTCCTATAACCTATTAGTCTACCAAAACTTGTTTCTACGTTCTCTGCAAATGCTTGAGAGCAAAAGAGAAAGGTGGGAGATTTCTTCAAAGTTCTAAGGCAATTACGAACCGTTTTGATTCGAGTAGAGTGTTGGAATCATGCGTGAAGAGGCGTCGTTTCATTACCAAAAGCTTGGAGTTTCTGAAGGTAATAATTTCCACCCTAGATGTGCTCTTGGATGAATTTGGCGGTTTTAAACTCATGAATTCGTAGTCTTGTTTGTATAGAAGCGCGTGATCGAATCTAATCTAAATTTGGATTGACCACATAGGTTTTTCGTAAGAAGGATCAAGTCTATCTTTGCTTGCAGTTTTTCTTGGTTTGGAGTTGGAGTTTGCTTGCAATTAAGTAAGAAGCTCTTTCTACGATTTAATTATGGTTTATAGGACTAAGGTTGGTGTTTTGGTATGCCTAGATGTTAGAAATCATGCCTATTTTGATGATTAAGGAATATGGGATGAATTGGTTTGATAAAGATGAGTTTTCTGAGATTTTTCGATCTTAATTATGTTGGAAACGGATTGGAAATCGTTAAGTGGCAGAAAAATGCGTTTAGGGTTTTTTTTTTCCTGTGTGCAATGCGCATCCATTGATGGTGCAGGAAGTCGGGTTTTGGTACAGGATGCTCAATGCGTACGCATTGGCTAGCAATACGCACGCATTGCTCATAGTGGATGGTCGCTTTTATTTTATTGAGCTCAATGCGCACGCGCATTTGGGGTGATGCGCATGCATTGGTCGACAGAGGCATCCTGAATGTTTGTTTGTTCGTTCAATGCGCACGCATTGGCCCCTATTTTGGGGAAAATGTTGTTGTAAGCCCCGAGTTCAGTTTTAAATGTTATTTCTTGACCTAATAACTTTAATTAAACATAAACAAGCCTTGATTGAGTTTCTGATGTGTTTAGTTCCGGCACCGAATGGATTATTCCTAAGAGTTGCAGTTTGGGACCGTCAGAAGAGCATGATGGGCTTGTGCTTTGATGAGTTAGTATTCATCAATGTCTGTGTATGTGAAAGGGTGATGTGTCTAGCTGTCTAAGTGAGAGAGTAGGTCTGTTAAGGTGAGGTTTGCCTTGAAAATACTTAGGTGGCTAGTTAACAATTAATAAAATACATACTTGACTAGTAAAAGACTAAACATCATGTCATTCTTGGATAGGCACCCGACCATCTTTGCGATGTGTGGGCGTTCACTAAAAGTGAATAACTCCGCTGGCCTATAAACGGTCGTGGGGCAGGGGGACTTCGCCGAACGTGTACACCATCGGGCTTTCCCCCATGGCTATTTGTGTGATCCACCAATAGGTTGCACAGTATATCTCATGGAGGATATACACCATGCGTAGTACCATTGAATGTGGATGTAACATAGATAAGCTAAGATAGAAACGTATAGTCATGACGTATTGATGGACATGGAATGAACCCTAGATTGAGTTGGTTATATAAAGACAGTTTAATAATCATGATCCTTACTTTATAATACTTAATTAAAACATAGCTTCTGCTTCTTATTGAATACCTTTGTACTTACCTCAAATGCAAGTTTTGTTGTGCGTTTGGGGATGAGAAGATGAGCAGGTTTAGCCAGAATTCGATGAGGATTTCGAAGACGACGTTTGAGGACGCCTTTGTTCTAGCTTTTCTTTATTTCCTTTTCATATGAAGATCTAGACTTATATATCATTCTTTGTTTGATGAATAAACTTGTAATTTTTATTTATTGAATCTTTTGGAGGAATTTAAAGACGTTATAAGTTCTTTTGGATTTTTAAATTAAGTAATAAGATATTTTTCTATCTTTAGAATGTGAGTTTCTATTCTTGGTTGTTGGAAAAAAATATACCCGAGTATTTTGCTTACGTTTTTGCTTAACTAGATACGACGTAATAGAGACTTACGTATAATGTGAAATTTATTTTATATTATACGCATCTTAACGCTTATTTTCCGGATAAGTCTTCGAATTAATGCGGAAGCGGGCGTTAGGAACCTATCAATAGGAAATTGAGCTGAGCTGATACACTAGTCATTTGAAGTTGTCTTCCTTTATTGTCTAATGAATCGGTATTTAAACTCAATAATTGTCATTGTGTTCAGATTATTTCAAAAAAAATTATATATATATTTTTTTAGAGAAACGGTCATTTTATTAAACACTCAAAAGAAAAAAATTCTTTACATCAGAAAAAAAAAGCTAAAAATAAGATGAACTTAACAAATTGTTAGAGTTTAAGAATATGTTTATCTCTTATTCAATAAAGAATATAAATGTTATCCTTTTCATGTGTTAAAATTTTCTACAAGTATAGTAAACGATTCAATAGTCTATATATGCATGATATTCGTAACACAAACATCAAGCTGACTAAAATAGTATATCTAAAATAATCCAATCTTTGATATTATAATTTGGGTATATGAGAAACGAATTTTCGAATTGCATATAGATGGTTATATGAATCAATTCTGAATAAGAATAATGTGATACATGGCAAGATGACTATTCATTTTATTAAACTTTATTAATTTAGGTGTAACAATTAACATGATCACAAATCAAGTAAAACGAGATTTATGAATAAAAGCTTAGTTGTCACCGCCCGCGTTGTTTGTCATGCCCATCATTTCGAAAAATACGTAACCTCCTTTTTTTCTCATCAAAATATTCCCGTGTTTTCTCCGCTAAAAAACAAAGCTAAAATGGCAGAAACCTGAAAGTTTCACGTTTGGTATCATTTCAAAAGCATGATCGAAACAAGACTTGTATGGTTATGTCACGATTATTATATATTCACAATGACAAAAGATGAAGTAAAGTAAGGGGTTTACAGCTGTGAGCATGTGACAGTGCTGTTTTGGATGAATAATCTTTGCCTTCTATTCTCTGCTCCAGTATAAATACACCATCTTCTCCCTCTACCGGACGACAACCATTCAACTCAATCACTAGCAATTACACCACTACTTTCTCGTTCAGATCAAAGCTCATCTGTACTACTGTAAGCCGCCTCTTGTAAATTCCATCTACATACATACATTTATATGTGAACCCATGTTCGAATCTCCATCCACCAATATAATAAAATTCATTTTCCTTCTCCCCATTCTTTCATAAAGAAGTTAAAAAAAATAGTAGCTTTGTTGCATCACTACACATTCTAGCCAATTGATCATGATGTGAATCATTGATCGACATGAATTTTACTTATTGATCAATAGTTCATAAGTATGTATTGAAACAATGTTGTTATGCAATATAGTGGTAATATCATTTTTCATGTAATATAGTATATGACTTATAAATAACATAAGATAGAAGGTCGTCAATGATGCAATGCCTAAGTGGTAAAACATATGCTTAGGCCTATGGAGGTTTCATGTTCGAATTCTTGCTATATAAAGATATTTTTTTAGTTTATATAGTGTTTAATCTAATGCACTGGTACACATCGATTTTGTAAAAAAAAGAAATATTAAACTTGGGATAGAAAGTCATAAAAACCTTTTGGTTTTCATTTATACACACTTTCTGATTTTATTTTCGTGTTTCTTGATTTATATGTCTAACCTTATATAATTGTGGCAGTTGGATATGGAGAAAGAAAATGCAAAGTTGTTCTCGGAAAACTACTGCATCATTATTGAGAATGGTAGGCTGAAGAAGAAAGCTGAAGAGCTCAATAGAGAGAATCAGACTTTACTAGCTCAGATGATGCAAGGGCTTGCTGCTGAAAATCCCATTCCCAAACCTAATGCTGAACCTGGGTCGAGCTCAAAACAATGAACTGGATGATCATGTCTGGAAGGAATACTGAGAAATTTGAGTCCTTAATGCTCATGGTCGAGTTGAGCCAAGCTCACCTTGTTTTTTATTTGGAATAAAACATTATTCTTATTTCGATGTTTACCCGTTGATCACCATATAAAGGTTGCTTGTAATTTCATTTGGAACAAAAAAAGAGTGATAATACACCCGCTGCACACGGGGAAGCTAACCGGATGATGATAATGCAAAAACTAAACTAGGCTCGCAATCCTCAGCATAGGACATAAAAAACCAAAAGAAAAGAAACAAATGCTATCTCATAAGTTTAGTTCATGATCAATCGGGGCCACCCACATAATCGAACATTATATGAATATTGAAACAATGTCTAGTTATTCGATAGTAGTATTATGTTTCAACAATTAATTAACTATTGGATTAATTAGTTTTCAAATTAACCAAATAGTTCAAAAGCATCAATTAATTAATTAGTTTGTAAATTCAACAACGCGTTAATTCATAGCTAAACTACCATATTAAAAATACGAAGGAACGTTCAAAGCTTCGTACCTTAATAATGTAGTCTAGTTTGATCAACTAAATCTAGTTTATTGCTTGGGGAAGAAGGGAACAAAAGAAACTTGCAGGAACTCAAGAAAGCTTTATTTCATATGAATGAAACTGTATTTCCTAATGCAAGACATATGGCTGCTACAGGCTATATATAGCATTGTAGCCGACTTAAACAATAAAAATAAACCCTAGCTGACTTAGTTTTAATGCGTAAAGGCGGTAATGCATGTTCCTTGTCCTCGCCGCAGCCCATTGGATCACGCTGTGGCTGGGTTCACAGTATTAGCAGATCTCTCTTCCTTGACCTCTTCTCTCCATGCCAAGCTCTTATCCACAGCTCTGGCCCGATTCATCAATGCTCCCGAAATGGGATGACTTGAAAATCATACAAAACAAGGCAAAGCAATACCAATTCTAATGGGTAAACTATGCAACTGCAGATCGTAAGCCAAGAACTACTCACTATGCAATTGACTCATAATTCATACAATTATTAGGTCATTCTCATCCATCAAGCATGATTCCGGGGTGAACTAGATATAAAAT
Organism: Gentiana macrophylla; assembly: GCA_026214975.1. Taxonomy (NCBI): domain Eukaryota; kingdom Viridiplantae; phylum Streptophyta; class Magnoliopsida; order Gentianales; family Gentianaceae; genus Gentiana; species Gentiana macrophylla. The sequence continues at coordinate 22,055,115 of CM047816.1, read as the reverse complement.
ATAGTACCAAGTGCTTACCATTCTACTAAAACCAATTGGTGTTGGTAAAGGTGATACTATATTTTCTTATATCACAAATTACCTGTCATCGGTAATTAATTAGTAAAATAATTGAGGGACTCTTGCATACACCTGTTAGCATAAGTTAGCGTCGTGCATATTCAGAACTCAGAAGTCAGCAAGTAAAAGTCCATAAGTCATGTTAACTAGAATTACAAGAAATGTCGAAAACATGAGTCATGTATGCCTTGTTGGTGGTTTGGTATAAAATACGAGCTATGAATTCTCGATAGTGCCTAACAGCTAGAGGAGTGACTAGACATGTTGGTCTAGAATAGCAGGTGGTGATAAACCGGTCAGATAGTTGTCCCACATATGGGCCCAAAATAGTAGGTTTTGGCTAGCATTTATGATTCTTGCATTGATAGCGCAGATGTGAAGGCGCAATATTCTTGAACCCAAGAAGTTATGATAAGGTAGAGAGGCTCGTGTCGCTCTCACATACCATGCCATGTTAGTTATAAAAGGGTAGGGAAGCCCTCGTTTTTATCACCTAACATGTCATTTCGTGTAGTTAATTATGCCCGCCTTGTAGATGATTTCAACACTTTTCTCTTATGTGTGTTAATTATACACTATTTTCCTATACTTGAATCTAAAGTGCACTATTCATAACGAGTTGTCATGCTTACCCCTTCATTATTATCCTTTCTCACAAGAATCATAGTACGAGGATGATCCTATATTCAAGTCACGGTAGAATGCTAGTTATATTTTATACAAAAGTACCATCATTTCGGGGTTGCACCCCAAACGCTTTGTTATCAATTGTGGCATTACACACGTGGACATTGACACCATATTTAATTTTTTTATCAGGGGATTATTTCAGATTTGTGATTTAGTTCTTTGTTTTGTGACAAATGAACATGCTTTTATCTACATCGGATGCATCGTTGTAATGATAGACGTTGTTGTCACAATAGTGAATGTGCATCCAGTGAATATGTTTTTTTAGTTCAGACTATTTTATTATTATTATTTTTTATTTCAATTAGTTGTTGTTTTGTGTGTTATTGATATGATATCACTAATACGAAAGATTGACATGCTCTAATGATTGCAAGTAGTGTGAAACTCCGAACTTTTATTAAGGGTATTTTTGTCTTTTTGGGAATTAAGTTTTTTTTTCCAATTAGTTTAAGGTTTAATTAAGCTTTCTCAGCCTCCAAGTCACCTAAAAATCGACCTAGGATCAGAAATCCGGGATAAAAAACACTCAGGTAGTCCTAGACTTCACATATTTTATTTTTTTTCGGAGTTATTCACTAAGGTTTGGGCCGTTGTCCCTAGCCTTCTCTCGGGAAAACGGCCAGACTGATCTCTAGACATAGTTTCTGGATCAGTCTGGTTGGTTTCTGGGATCGTTCAACATCAATTTTGATTTCCAGCAACAATTTTAGGCTTTGAATCTCTTCTTGAAGGTAAGATATAATCTTTTTGTAGTTGTTTTGGCTTTGATCTTTGTAAGGTTATATTCTTGTAAGATTTATGTTACATTCATTTCAGTTTGTAGATTCTCATAAGATTCATAAGTTAATTGTTGTTCGGTTTATAGTTTGGCTCGTCTCTAAGGTAAAGGTTCTTATCAAAAGGTTCCATATTTGTTTTAAAGTTTATGTTTTTAAGTAGTTTGGTTCTATTTTCATGATGAAACATCACAAAACTGGATAGATCTATGTGTTAGGGTTCTGCCGGGTACTTGTAAGACAAGAAACTGAATCCGTGGCTAAGTACTAGGCCGTTGTCCCACTTTTGCACTCGGGAAAGCGCCTAGACTGATCCCTAGACTTAGTTTTTGGGCGTTTGGTGTTGACAACAAGGTTTTCAAAAAGTCATTTTAAGTTCAGGTTATGTTTATGGTTGTGTTTTCATGCTGACAATGGAGATATGATGATAGTTTCGAGTGGTTATGGCTTTTGTATGTTCTCGTACGTTAGTATGAACTTTAACTTAAAATTTATGTGCTCTACATTTTTGTAGTTAGTGTCTTGCAATGTATTGAGCGGAGTGTCATGGGTTTTAAGTCTCGTACCGGATGTATGACTAGTTCTGCTCACCATGTCGTTCTCGCGACAACGGTTTTAAGTCCCGTGGGTTTTAAGTCCCATGATTGGAGGTACTGTTAATCATATTATCCGAGTTGCACCAAGCCCTTAAGTCCATTGGGTTTTAAATCACATGATAAGACAGTAAGAAATATGAAGCCTTTATGCTAAGTACTATGGGTTTTAAGTCCCATGATTGGAACATGACAGACAAGACATGAATATGATATGGTTGTTAGACAAATAAATTATGAATTAGTAGATGGCTTACGTAAGTTTGATTAGTGGGCTAAGGATAATAAGTTGGTAATTAATGAACTAAACAAGTACGTGCAACATGAACTGAACGTAACTAATAGACATGCTTTCTGTGCATTATCCTAACATGGTTTCAAAGTGACTTTCTTTTATGTCCTAGTTATGGTTTAAAAGTAGTCTTCTTAATGTTCCAAGTAATGGCTTAATTTTTAAACTGTTTTGTGAATTGGATGAAGTAGATTCATGTTATGTCTCCCGGCTTTCGGCATACATGAATATCTCTTTTGTGATTCTTTCTCCTTAATGGGCAATCTAGAATGCTCACTTCTTATTCGAAATAAGAAAAAGTGCAGATTGATGACGAGTTGGATGACTGAGAATGGAGAACAAGCTTAGGAATGGAGTTATGGACTCTTAGCCCCTGTTTGTTTCGGCTTGTGGTTTTTTTGGGAGTTTTTTTAACATCACATCACCAATCATTTCTTACAATTCTTCCACTAATCAAATCTTCAACTACAAATAAAAAAATATTAAATCACCTCTCATCATTTCACTTTATCAACTTTATTACCTTTTTTACCATTATTTTATTTATTATTCTACTTTATTTCACCAATCATTTCATAATCTACACCAATCATTATTCTACTTTATTTTACCCCATCAACTTTCTAATCATTACTTCAATCACTTTATCTAAAAAAAACTCCAAAAAAAACTACAACCCAAAACAAACGCAACCTTTATGTTTCAACAGTTTTCTTTTTGGTCAAGATGAGTTATAAATAAATGTTGACACCTATTTATGTTGTAGTTTGAGAGCACTTGTAATTCGTTGAGTTGTTTAATGAAAGATTTTAAAGGTCAGTTTCGTGAGTCTCTTTCTTGTTTATTATCTTCCGCGTTTTCATTTTCCGTGATATGACATGAGACTTACGTAAGATTTTGAGTTTATTTTAAATGTCACGTGTCGAACGTTCTATGTCTGGATAATGACTCGATATCGGGACAAGGACGCTAAGGGCTGTCAAAAAATCCCGAAATTTGGTTCCTCACGATTTACCTTTTAATTTATAATTGATGTTGTGATTGTGTAATTAATTGTATAATAAAATTGACAGACTAACTAAAATGATATTTTCTAAGATACCTTTTCACGTCCCAAAGGGATCCCATAAATTAATTCAGGTATCCCGATCGTGGGGTCCTCGCACTTTTGCATACGGGATCCGGGAAAAAATAGATATCCAGAACTAGGTGTGGCATCGGATCGAGACTCGACCCGTAAATTTTTTACCCAAACCCGTCCCGACAAGATTCACGATTCCATATTTCTTCCCGAGCCCGTATCCGATAAGTATCGGGTCCTGACAATCGGGATCTCGAATGTTCGAGATCCCGTCGGGTCGGGAATGAATGTCCCGAACATATGATCTTAAAAAATATTCATGTTAATATAAAAAAAAGACAACAATTACTTGATCAAAAAATAGTTCGAAGGTGCAAATGGAGAAATGAGAGAACGGCGGCGATCGACAACCGTGGAGACGGGTGATTTTTTTTGTGAGGAATTACACTCTCGAATATTAGAGAGTAGAAGAGAGGTGCAGATAAAATGAGAAACGACGGAAGCAAAGAGTAGGTTTATGTTTTTTATATTTAGGATTGTGAGCAGTGATATCAGTATGAAAATGTTATATATATATATATATATATATATATATATATATATATGTGTGTGTGTGTGTGTGTGTGTGTGTTCGGGATCGAGAACTCGACGGAATTGAGTTTTATACTCGATCATTTTCCAGCATTTTCCGGGTCGAGAAAAAATCCCGAAATTTTGTTTCGGAAATTTTTCGGGATCGGGATTTTTCGGGACGAGTCGGGGTCTTGGGAAATTTGTCACCCTACCCAAACCGGGTACCCGACCCGATCCCACGCATATGAGGAGCAATCCGAACAGGGGAAGGCCAGTAAGGGGGCGCCATGCTTTTCCGCTCTTCGTCATCTCTTTTTCCGCTGGTAAAGCCGTCGACGACGACGCTTCTTTCTAGGGCTTTAATGAATTACATTCAACAGTAATGGTGCAGAACTCTTTCCAGTTACACAGACCCGCCGAGTCGACTCACCAGAGGCTCTTAGAGCTCGTAAAAAATGCCCTCATCGAAATCTTCGTTGCTCCTTATGCTACAGTTCGTTCTTCCTTCCTCTTCTCCATTTACGTCTTCTCTGTAAAATTCTTGTGTTTTTTTTTTTTGTTACGAGTTCAGTTGAACTTTCTAGGTGTGTGATTTGTATTGCGGCAAAGTTCCGGATGAGGAAAGGTGGGATGAAGCACATATTGGCCACTACATAGGCATTGGTAAGCTCCATAAGAAACAATTGTGCTGGAATTACATGATTTCAGCTGACCATCATTTGGAGTCGATTCGTTGATTGATTTAACTAGCATGGGACATAATGCCATCAATTTCTCCATATATTTTTCTCATAATTTATTAAATAATAATTTGGTGAATGTTTTCTTGGCAATTTTTTTTGCATTTGTAGATGTGGCTACATCTGGAATAAGTGAAGTGAGAGAAGCATGGGAGAGTATCCGAAAGTCTTACACTTCTCAATTCTTTGAGCTTGACCCTTGCATTGTGAGTTTAAACCTTCTTAACTGATAATTATTTGTGATTATCAGTAAAAATTAGTATACTTCAATGGCTTTTTTAACATTATTTTGCATGCTGTTAGCACCGAATTTTGATTTAGTCAGCATTGTTGTAATCAATAATTGACTGAAAGTGATTTAGAAGCGTTTGATCAGCCTACTACATAATGTCTGTACTTGTCTTCATCAATAATCATATTATTATATCACAAAATGTATCAGTGTTTAGCCTTTTTGGCATTTTTGCCAAGGAGATCTTCGGTAATGCCAAGGCAATGTGTTGTATAATTCAAAACACAAATGTGGCATTACCGATTTTTGCTCCAGCAATACCAATGGCTCTTTTGGCCAAGTGTATAATTCTTTTCTATCGCGTTAACTTTTTGATTTCCTTTTGTGGATTCAGGATGATATAGACATGCATTTGCCAGAAAAGGATAAAAACCAGACAGATGTAGTATGCTGCATGCATCATTTGCAGGTCCTGGTTGTACAAGGCTTATGCTGATTTCTGTTAATCAACTTAATTGTAGTTTTGAGTTTCTCTGACTTTAATGTGGTGTTAAATCGATTTTCCCTGCTTCATAGGTTTGCTTCGAGACAGAGGAGAAAGTGAAGCTGCTGCTACATAATGTCTCTTCTTTGCTCAAACCCGGAGGATATTTTTTTGGTATTACTCCCGACTCTTCTACTATCTGGTATGTCATATAATTTCCTTATCCTGATATTTCTCTTTTATCCACATTTTACTGCACGGATATGAATTTGCCTTTATCTATATTCTTATACCAGTTGAGTTCTAGGCATATGTTATGTTGAATTTGGTTACCTGTTAAATAATTATTTGAGCAATTTTATATTGATAGGGAATGGACTAGTGTACCCTATAATTAGAAATACTGTACATGTACACGAATTGGTAGTAGAGTCCTGGTCATGGGTGTCAGTGTCTATTTAAGAATTTGGCATGGATTCATGAAGCTTATGTTCTTTTGTTTTGTTTTTTATCCCGTCTCTTGTAAACTTCATCATAATGACTATTAATATTATTGAATTTCGCAACCGATTACCATCAACTGTTTTCTCGTATTCCTTTCTTAATATTTGGCCGATGTGGATATCCTTGATCTTTACGGTGTTATCTGGTGTTTGTATATGCCTCTCAGGGCGAAATACCAGAAAAATGTGGAAGCGTATCACAATAAGGGGAAGACCAATATTGTCCCGAATTGTATTAGATCTGAGAGCTACATGATCACTTTTGAAGTTGAGGAAGAGAAGTAAAACTACAACTAAACTGTCCTGTATGTCTTTACTTTCGTGGATAATCGAAGGATGCTTTATCTTTCATGTGTTATGCCGACTGATCTTCAGGTTTCCATTCTTTGGAAAGAAGTATCAGCTGCAATTTGCAAACGATGTTTTTGCTGAACCGCATTGTTTGGTCCACTTTCCGAGTTTGATAAGGTTGGAACTTCTTCTTTCTCCAGATTGAGTAGCCCGTCCAACATTATGTTAATGTTTCAGTTATTCCCATTTTGTAAAACAGTTGGCCTTCTTCATTTGATATGAGGCCTGGGTTTATATTCTGGCTTGTAATCTTTCGTTGACATACGCTACACTTAAAAATAATTCTGTTAGCACCTGCTTTTCCATGTCTTATCATTGTGCATTTGCTGTTCTTGCTTTACTCAGGTTGGCGAGAGAAGCTGGTCTAGAGTATGTTGAGATACAAAACCTTACAGATTTCTACGATGATAACCGGTACTTTTTCGTTATCTCAAGAGTTTCTCTTTTTCTTTCTGCAGTTTCTTTGGACTGTTTTAGGACACTGAAAGCATTTTTTAGCATTTGCATGTCCCTTAGAGTAATTTGTTATTTCTTCACTTCAAATGAATTCATAGTTTGTTTTATGATGTTTTAGCAATAGTTAACACAACTAATGATGCTTAAAGATAATAACAAGCACGCCTGTTCACAACATGTGAGTGCTCCTGCTCCCAATCAAAGAATAACCTACCTAATGATTCTAAATTTCAGGGATATATATGTATGTATGTATGATTTATTTTAACACTAGTTTTTCTTCTGAAATTTGCTTGGCTTCCACAGTGCACAATTTGCAGGAATGCTGCAGGATGCTAGTGGTCATACTCTTGTAGATGCCAAAGGAAGACTCCTTCCCAAATCATACGATGTTTTAGGTCTAGCTTTATTCACTTTTAGTATCAAATCTCAAAGTTTATGGTTGCTGTTATATATTTCTCTTTAACCCTTTTTGGGCTCTTTGAATGTTGTATTCTTCAGGGCTATACACTACCTTCATATTTCAAAAGCCAGATCCTGATATTACCCCTCCACTTAGAACCCCTATGTTGCAAGGTGACCATCAAAGTTACGACGAGGCAAGTGCTTATTGTGTATGTTGTTACAGGGTACATGAAGTAACTTTAGTTGTTAGTGTTAATTACTACGGAAAAAAGAGATTGGGACCCTTCAACTATCATGATTGTAAACTTTTGACCCGTTGGCTTTGCAAAATCGATTTTTGTGTGATAAATTGTTCCCTAATCAATTTTTTTGCGACACTTCTGCACTTAATCTTTTTTTTTGTAACCCCTAATAAAAAATTTACGATCGTGATAGTTAAAAGGCCTCTGGTGTCTTTTGCCTAATAATTGAAGTTCAAAGAAAGCTTCTTAGTCTGTATATCCCGTCTTTGATTTCATAGCTTGTAGACATTCAGTAATGTTCTTTAATTCATGCTTTGGTATATTAACTTAGGGGGAATGGCTAGGAACTGTGTGGAGAGATGATGAGAAACCTACTGAAAGTTCAAAAGGTTTGGGCAAGATAACCGAACAAAAGGGAATTTTAGGTCCTGGTCCTGCTGAATTACGCTTCCCAGATGCTCTTTAACCTTTATTAGACTATGGTTTCGATTTTGCCTTATACAACGTAACTTAAGAATTGTTCTTCTTGTTGATGAGTGTTTCAGAACCGTGTGAAAAAACTCTGGATTGATCGAACTTGGAATACGTTTTATGCACCCCATATTGGACTTTTGGACCATAATGATAGTGGGATGATAGTTTTACCCTTCTGATATGTGTAGAGGTTTGTGTAGAACAATGCTGAAAAGCATGATGGACTCTTGGATTTTTTTTCCCTCTGTTTTTTTGATTGCTGCCTACTTTGTAAAGGAATGCGTGTTCACGTCTCTTGTTTGTAGTTCTGTTGAAAATATGAATGTTTTGTATGTTTGTTAACAGAGAAGGTTGGATCCTTCACCCCCCCCCCCCCCCCACAAACCCCCTTACCTCATAATATCATCTTATTATCAGTTTTGTGCATTTTTTGAAAAATTTTCCCTTATTGTTTTTTCTGATTGCTGCCTACTTTGTAAATGAATGCGTGTTCACATCTCTTGTTTGTAGTTTTGTTGAACATATGAATGTTTTGTATATTTGTTAATAGAGAAGGTTGGATCCTTCAACCACCCCCCGGTCCCCACTCCACCCCCTTGCCTCATAATATCATCTTATCAATTTTGTGGATTTTTGCTCTCTTCATCATTTAGTTAAAGCATAGGCGTTACGGAGTAAGGTTCTTGGGCTGAAGCCAGCAGCTTAAGGAGAGGGACATGGCTGGTGCTCGAAATGAGTAAAAAAAAACAATGTTTCTTTCCATACAAAGACAATCACCCCCCCTCCCCACCCACTCCTCTACTCCTTCCTCTCCCCCTTACACCCCCCACACAAAAGTAGAATGTCTTTTTGTAGAATAGTTGCTCAGGTTTCTACTGAACCATTCATGATTATAGAGCTTGTTTAGCTTGTCGGAATGCAAAAGGATTGAATGAATTTCGTGATGGAATGAAATGTGATATAAACGAATGTTTCTGTTAGTGCAATTTTTTTTCATTTAAACCTAGGATATTTTATTAAGAATCGAGCGGTATAAATTGTACAAAATTGCAAGCAAAACCGAGAGAAATTACATGTACTAGAAAGTCTAAAAAATAGATTCAAGGCCACAAGCTAGTCTAAGTTCATGGCTCGTCGAACTTCGAGAGATGAAGATCATCTTCGGGGTTGTAAAACCAAAGACTCATCACAATATCTCGGAACAAAAATCTCCAAAACATTGTGTTATCGTGTTTGTACATGTTTATTTTCAAACAATTCTCCAACCAGGAAGGTGTATCACGGGAAAGACAAAGTGGTTACAATGGTGCATGAATGATATGTTTCACATGTCATGACTCCATGGGCAATCTCTCGAGGGTGTGCAATGTGGTTTCTCGATGATCGCCACAGATGGGACATGTACCATCATTGCTGATAGATCTCGGCCGAAGCCCCGCAGATTGGGAGGGCATCACGGTGGATTTGCCATAAGAGAAACTACCTCGTAAGGGGCCTTTGATGGACCAAATGATGTGCCATAGGTTGTCCCTATGAGCGGCCTCTGAGTGATGGATTTCGTGGTAGGCCGAGCTAATTGAAAATTTACCCGAGGTATTTGGTTTCCAAACAATATTTCCATCATCATCAAAGCCGAACGCGTCACGGAGAGAGTTTGATGCCGAGTATATATGACGCCAAATGAAGCTGCTGTTCGATTTTGAGGTGTCAAGGGGAGAGCCATATTTATGTTTGAGGAGTTTCACCCACAATTTTTCCGGTTCCGTCAAGAGTTGCCAAGAGAGCTTTGCAAGGAAGGCGGTGTTCATGTCCCAAGGACACCTTAAGCCAAGGCCCTTAAGTTTTGGTTGACAAATATGCTTCCAAGCGATTAGATGAAGGCCACGTTCCTCCACATCATGTCCTCAAAAGAAATATCGGATTATTTTATCGAGCTCATAAGTGGCCGAGACAAGCAGTTTTACGGTTTGCATTTGGTAATAAGGGGTCGTAGAGAGAACTGTTTGGGATAGAATAGCACGCCCAGCTTTAGATAACGATTAGCCTCCTGGTGGTTGTAGCTTACCCGAACTTTATCGATTAGGCCTTGAAAATCACCCTTTTACACGAGTATGATGCAAGGGTATGCCAAGGTATTTCTCAAGATGGGTTGTGTGTGACATACCTAGTGCAACCTCAAGATCAGAAACGGTTTGATCATGGGTGTTGGGGGACGTAGCAAACCTTGACTTGGCCACACTAAAAGCTGCGGAATCGGGTGAGCACTTGATCAATTGCATTGGCCTGGTCAACAGTCGCTTCCGAGGAGAGGAATAAATCATCCGCAAAGAAAATGTGAGATAACTTCGGCCACCCTCGGGAGACAGAGATCGGTTTCCAATTGTCCTCATTAATCGACTGATGGATGAGACAAATCAGCACCTGCATAACAATGACAAAAAGGTATGGAGCAAGCAGATCACCTTGCTTAAGACCGCGATGCGGTTGAAAACCTTCGAGAGGAAGCCCATTTCAAATAATTTCAAGTGTGATGCTCGATAGTGAATAATACATGATAATATCGATGAGCGCATCAGTGAATCCCACAAGATGTAGAATATGGCGTAGAAAGTCCCAATTAACTCTGTCATATGCTTTCTCGGGGTCAACTTTAATGATCATGATTCCCTTCTTGCCTTTTTTCTGTAGCATGGTATGAAGGACTTCTTGAGCAACAATAATGTGGTCAGAAGTTTGCCTCCCCGGTATGCATGCGCTTTGATAGTGATCAACAATTTTTCCAATAATAAGCCGAAGTCGATTCGCAATAATCTTAGTAATGATTTTTATGTGACATTGGCAAGAGCAATAGGGCGAATCGAGATATCGACTCCCGTGGGTGTACTTTTGGCAAGAAAGCAATATAAGTTCGGTTCATAGCCGAAGAGAAACACCGGTCATGAAAAGCTTTGAAAATCCATTCTGTAAGGGAAGGTCCAACCACCTCCCAATTTTGTTGATAGAAAATCGGCGGGAAACCATCAGGTCCAGGTGATTTGAGTGTCCCCATTTCAAAAATTGCTTTTTTAACTTCACCGGCGCTTACGGGACGGTTGAGCAGCCTCTTATCCGCATGAGTTATTGTCGGCGCAAAAATACCTATTGGGAGAGGAGTTACTGGTTCCGCAGTGTAAAACTCAACATAATATTGGCATACCATAGAAGTAAGAGTCGTATAATCATCGATCTAGTTCCCCATGTTATCTATTGAATAAAGGATCAGGCTACTCCTCCGCCTACGTTTAGTTGAGGCATAGAAATAACGAGTATTCCTCTCTCCATCCTCATTCCATTGCAATCGTGATTTTTGGTGCCAGTAGGTCTGATGAAATCTCAATCATATTCCTGCAAAAGACTTTGGTTCAATTTTGTCGAAAAATTCGAAGGCGCATAAGATAATGATAATTGGATCCCCGCGATTCTAGCTTTGCACCGTTGCTTGCGATAAAAAAATATTTCCAAAAACCGTCTTGTTCCATTCCTTGAGTTTTTTGCTAAGGTTCTCAATAGCTCCCTGCAAGTCGTTATCGTGAACATACCAAGAAGATTGTAAAAAGTTTTGAAAGCCCACATGTTTCAACCAGCAAGCTTGAAATCAGAACGACTTTTTAGCTTGAACATGACTTTGTAGCGTGTCCCAAGACAAGAGAATGGGATGGTGATCCGAATGGACCCTCGGCAGATGCTGAACGCACGAGTTTGGAAAAGAATCCCACCATTGTGCGTTACAGAGTGCCTGATCGATGCACTGTTCAATGGCTGTGGAACTGTGTATAGAACTGGACCACATAAGACGAGGTCCATGAAAAGGTACTTCGACGAGCTCAGCACTATTAATTAAGTCTCGCAATCGTTCAACAGAGTGACATGTGACTGGCCGACCCCCACGTTCGTTAGAAGCATGAATTAAGTTAGAAAATGTTGAATAAATGTAAAAGAAATAGTGTGAATGTCATTGGCGGCTAGGGTTGAGTGACTTAGGGACCAAGATTTGTATTTACTACCTTTCCTTTTATATCTTGTAATTTCCCCATTATAAGTGAATGGAATAAGGGAGAATGAACATAAGTCGTTCTTACCCTTCTTTTCTGATATCTATGATTTCTAACATGGTATCAGAGCCAATTTCTAACCCTAGCCGATCTCTCATTCATCTCTCCTCCTAAAGCGGCACAATTTTGTGCGACTGTCTTTCTCATAGAGTCAAAAAATGAAAACTCCATTGCCAATATTTTCTCCTCCTCCAACTCTATCTCTACGATCACTTCTGTCAGATTGAATGGGAAAAATTACGTACTATGGTCCCGTTCAGTCAAAATTTTTCTCACCGGAAAAGGGATGGACCACCATCCCACTACCGATAAGGCAGAAAAGGGAGACCCTCGGGCGAATTTCTGGAAACAAGATGACGCATCATGTCTCTGCTTCTAAACAGTATAGAGCAAAACATTGGAATAACATTGATGTATTTAAAAACAGCAAAAGGCATGTGGGATCGTCTGAAACAGATGTACTCCGGTGCCGGAAACCTATCATGCATTTATGACGTTTGTAAGCAGTACTTCAATCTAGAACAAGGCGAACAAACCCTCGAAGATTATTTCTCTTCCGTTATGAGTGCTTGTGAAGAACGAAACATGTACCTACCTATTTCTTCGGATGTGACTGCAATGGAGCAGCAGCGACAAGACATGGATGTGGTTCGTTTTCTGGCTGGGCTACGATCGGAATTCGACCCGGTCAAATCACAAATTCTGGGTGGTACAGAATTACCCACCCTCACTGAGGCATTCTCAAGGCTCCAACGAGCAGCGCAGCAGTTAACCCAGCCGATTGCTTCCTCCATTGACGATTCTGAGAAAATGGCGATGCGTTTCCCGCAGGCCTAGCCGAGGAGGTCGCGGCGGACGTAATTCCAGGGGAGGCCGCGGCGGAAGAGGTGGCCGGTCAGGCCGTGGTGGTGATCGAGGGGATCGAAAGTGCGATCATCGCGCGCCGCATCTGAACCACCTTATTGATCGATCTTTGGATTCTTCATGGTTACCCTCCTCACATGGCCAATCATGCTGTTGGACCAACATCAGAGAACGCCGGCAACAGTACCTCAGATGGGTTGCTTCCAACTCCACCGACGCCGACTGCCAATTTTGTGAAAATGGATGAGCCGAACCCTGCTAATTCCTCATGCCTTTTTTCTACCCGGTCAAACCCATAGATCTTTGACTCCGGGGCTACCGAACATATGACGGGTCTGTCTCAGTCCATTTTTAATTATCAGCCTCTACCTTCACCTCGATATGTCACTTTAGCTAATGGAACTAAAACTCATATTTATGGTATTGGTGATGTTATTTTAAATGATACTATTAAGCTAACAAAAATTCTTCACGTACCAGATTTTCCTTATAATCTTCTCTCTATCAGTAAACTCACTCACGATCTAAATTGTTCTGTTATTTTTCTCCCAATTCGTGTGTTTTGCAGGATCTTCAGACGCGGAGGACGATTGGTACGGGTCGTGAATAAAGCGGTCTCTACTACTTCGATGCCTCACCCAATTCGTCTCTTGCCTTACATGTTGATTCCATGACTTGGCACTGCCGGCTTGGTCATTCCCCTTTATCCATTTTACAAAAACAAATTACCAGTATTTCCTCTTTAGACTCTTGTGACACATGTCAACTTAGTAAGCATCGACGTATTTCTTTTAAGCATAATTCGAATAACCGGAGACAAACTCCGTTTGAGTTGGTCCACTCCGATATATGGGGACCTTTTCATATTATATCAAATAAATTTCGTTACTTTATTACTTTTGTGGATGATTTTTCTCGTATGACATGGATCTATTTGTTGAAAGATCATACCGATATTACCTCATGCTTTCAATTATTTCAGAAAGAAGTTCAAACTCAGTTTAATTGTAAAATTCGTTATGTTCATAGTGATAATGCTCAGGAATACAAAACTCACTTCTCTCGGTTTTTGTCTGATCTTGGAATAATTCACCAGACTTCGTGTTCTCACACCCCACAACAAAACGGAGTTGCAGAACAAAAAAATCGCCATCTTATTGATGTAGCTCGTACTCTAATGATCCCCATGCATGTTCCCAAGCGTTTCTGGAGTGACGCGGTCTTGACCTCTTGTTTCCTTATCAACCGCATGCCTACCAAAAATCTACAAGGTGCCTCTCCATTTTCTGTCCTTTTTCCTTCTCTACCCCCTTATCCACTTTCACCCCGTATTTTTGGTTGTGTAGTTATATCCAAAACCTTGGACCAGGATACGACAAATTTGATCCTCGTGCTACAAAATGCATTTTTTTGGGTTATTCCCGAACTCAGAAAGGTTACCGCTGCTACAATCCAATTCTGCAACGATACTTTGTTAGTGCTGACGTCACATTTGATGAATGTCGACCATATTACTCCCAGCCAATAAATGACCCTAACTTTCTCGAGCTTGTTACAAGCACACCCGTCACACCACCTTCCAACCTCCTCTCCCAACGCTTCATGATGCCCTTCCCGACCGCCTCTCCTATCACACAAAGTTTATCATCGCCGTCGCCGAGACCCGGTCGTCTCTCCACTTCGAAGATTCTCTGTCATCCAACCTTCCCATTTCTCTCCGGAAAAGCTCTCGTACCTGTGTTACCCAACATCCTATTGCTAAATTTGTATCTTCTCAACATCTATCCCCTGCATACTCGTCTTTCCTTACTAATGTCTAGTTTCTGTCCCTCACTCTTTGCATGATGCTCTATTTGATCATAATTGGCGGTTGGCTATGGAAGCGGAGATGGAGGCACTCCACTCTAATCGTACTTGGGAGTTGGTTCCACTCCCACCTGGTAAGAGGCCTATCGGTTGCAAATGGGTATATACTATTAAGCACAATCCAGACGGGTTTGTGGCTCGTCATAAAGCCCGGTTGGTCGCCAAAGGATACACGCAAACATATGGAGTTGATTATGATGAGACCTTTTCCCCTGTGGCTAAGTTCCCCTCTATTCTCATATTGATTTCTCTAGCTGCTAACAACAATTGGCCTCTCTTTCAGTTAGATGTGAAAAATGCTTTCCTTCATGGGGACTTGCATGATGAGATTTATATGGAGCAACCTCCGGGGTTTGTTGCTCAGAGGGAGTATTCTGGAATGGTTTGCAGGTTAAAGAAGTCGTTATATGGACTTAAACAGTCGCCTCGAGCTTGGTTTGGTAAATTCTCTGAAGTGGTTCGGGAGTTTGGTCTCAAACAGTGTCGTACTGATCACTCGGTTTTCTTTATGCACACAAAACTTGGTTGTGTTTATCTTATTGTCTATGTAGATGATATTTTCCTTACAGGTAATGACATGGAAGCAATATCCAACCTCAAGGCATTTCTTGGACAGAAATTTCAGACTAAGGACTTGGGCAAACTCCGTTATTTTCTTGGTGTAGAAGTTGCTCGCTCTCAACAAGGCATAGTTCTTTGCCAAAGGAAATATGTATTGGATTTATTATCAGAGGTAGGGATGCTTGGAGGAAGACCTGTAGACACTCCTATGGACCCAAATTTGAAACTTCGAAAAGATGATGGGCAATTGTTCGATTCACCTGGCAGGTACCGCCGTCTTGTGGGTAAACTCAATTACTTAACTATCACTAGGTCTGACATCTCGTATGCAGTAAGTGTGGTTAGCCAATTCTTGGAATGTCCACGAGTACCACATTGGGAAGCATTGATTCGAATCCTTAGATACTTAAAACAAGCACATGGGCTTGGATTGATTTATCGGGCCAATAAGCATTTATGGCTTGAAGGTTATACAGATGCAGATTGGGCAAGTTCACCATCGGATAGAAGATCTACAACCAGTTATTGCACCTTCCTTGGAGGAAACATAATTACATGGAAAAGCAAGAAGCAACAAGTAGTAGCCCGATCGAGTGTTGAAGCAGAGTATAGGGCCATGGCTCACACGTGCAGTGAGTTAACTTGGATTCATTATTTTCTTGAAGAAATTGGAATCAAGGTTGGTCTTCCTATTCCACTCTACTGCGATAATCAAGCGGCCATACACATTGCAACCAATCCAGTGTTTCATGAACGCACAAAACATATCGAGGTGGACTGCCATTTTATACGTGACAAGATCACCGCCAAGGAAATTTGTACACCTTATGTGAAGACAGGTGATCAACTTGCGGATGTATTCACCAAGGCTCTAGCTGGGACTTAGGGACCAAGATTTGTATTTACTACCTTTCCTTTTATATCTTGTAATTTCCCCATTATAAGTGAATGGAATAAGGGAGAATGAACATAAGTCGTTCTTACCCTTCTTTTCTGATATCTATGATTTCTAACAAAATACTTGGTTCATGTCTTCAATAATACACCAAGGAACCGAAATAAAGGCAGACATGTAATCAAAAAAATCCCAAAGTTCTTCTCGAGTAATGGGTCGGGAGAAGCATAAATAAAGGAAATAAACCATTTTACCAAACCATGATGAGCAATTTGCCATAATCACCATTTGATTAGTAGCTATAATGAGTCGGAGATCAATGAAGGGACGATCCCAAAATATCCAAAAGGCCCCCACGAACACTCGGCTTCAACCGCAACCAAATTTGTGAAGTAAGAGGCGAAGAATACGGTCCACTTTCATACTCGACGTTCTAGTTTCAATAAAAAAGAGCACCGCTGGCTTATATTCCTGAAGCCAGGATTTTAGATGACGGAAAAATTCGGGGGAGCTAGCTCCTCGGCAGTTCCAAGAAAGGACTTTCATTGGATTACAGTAGTGACGATTGCAAGATGCCCAGAGGCATTACCGTCTGGTGGAATTAGGGGCTGCAAGAGATCCCTGTTGCTAGACTCAGGAAAAATTTCGGGGTATATTTTGGAATTGCTGTTGTAACTTGTAAGATGTTAACTGGAGTCACAGTTGTACCTTCGGTTTCCTCATCAACAAGAATGGAGAAACGGTTGGGGTGTGGCCTATTTGCAGGAGCACTGTGGGTATCAGAATGTTTAGCCGCTTGCGTGGGGGGACTGCATGAGCTGTGGTGTTAAGTTCGGGGGCCTGACCTGCCGTGAGTGGTGCAGCACGTTGGGTAGGTGGCTTCCTTCTACGTTTCGAGGCTAGCATCCAAGGGGCAAATGTATTATTTTTATATGATTAAATATACGTTATATTATTATGTTTTATCAACGAATTCTATGAAATTATGATATAATTGGTATAAAATGTTAATCTTTATAGTTTAGAGTAGTTAGTAGTAAAAATAGTAAAAAGTTGTAATTTTGTACCGATTTTAGTAAATCGGAGTGTCGTGTCAGATTTACGTGGGTATTTGTGGTATTTTATTGCAGATTTGTAACCCGAGACCCCGAGAATCGACATATTGAAGTTTAATCATATCTCTGGAATGATTTAGAGAGTGCCACGAGCTTAATTGGTCAATTGAATAGCTTAAGTGGTCAAGTGGCCACTCAATCACGGTTAAGTGGTAATAGAGAAATGTCTTCGACAAACGAATGGCTCATCAAAACGATATTTTCGAGAAAAAGTGTTCTTCACGAAAGTTGTAGATTTTACCGAAAGCTTTCCAATGCAATTTAAATTATGAAGATTGGAGGTCTACAACTTAAACTTGGTGATCAAGTGGCTAATCGATTTGGGTTAAGAAAAATCCGAAATAGCCGGAGGAACACGAGGTAATCAAGAAGGCGTTATCGAAGAAGAGTCCTTCATGAAAGTTGTAGAATTTTCGAGACCTTAATTTTGGCATTTCGTTTGCAATTTTGGAGGTCCAGAATTCGAGATATGAATTTTAGAAGTTTAATAATTATATATAAAAATAAATATCTCAACGCATACATCTTTGAAGTGATTAAACTAGTGGATACAATCATTATACCGGACCGATCCGCTTAATCTCGGACCGGTCCGGCCAAGGATCAATTTCTATATAAGGGGCCTCATTTCAACAGAGACGAGGAGTACCAAATATATATACACCATATCATATATATATTCTCTCTTCTCTCTTTTCTTTTATTTTTAGTTGTAGTTGTAAATAAGGCCTTACGCCGTAATAATGTAGTTTTAGTATCATTATAATGCTCGGGAAAATCTCGGAAGTCGGTTTCTTTGAAGAAGTTGTAATGTCCGGAAAATACGATTTCGAATCAATCTGCCGTATTCGGGTAACTTTTCTTAAGTATTTATGTTTGTTTTATATTTTTCGTTGTTATAATGTTTTTAGGCTAAATATAATACTGGCCAAAACTATGTAATCGGTTTTATTTCGATCTTTTCGTTAAAGAAATGTTGTTAAGTTAAAATGATAAAATTGAGTTAATTGAATCTTTTTCTATTTTTATCATATTCGTATTGACGTATTTAATCGATCTGAGGAATTCATAATCTAATTATGAATTGACGCCTCATATTTAGGATATGAGATAAAAGATAGAAAAACCGGAGGGTAAAATTGGCCGTGTGAATAACGTGATAACGGAATCCGATTTCCTACCCGGGGGTAGATTTGTTTTGGGAGAAATGAATTTTATTATAATTTGTACTCGAGATCGTAATAATGTTAAATCATCAGTTAATTGAAACTTAAACCGGAAAGTTGAATCGTCCGGCTTTGACAACCGGAGCCTTTTAAATAAAATTGACCGTTTGTGAACGGAATGACTCCTTTTATCTAAAGGTAGATTTGTACTCGGGACTGTTCGGAAAAACCGTAATGATTGTGGACCTTGGGTGATGCAATGGACATATGACAATTTCATACGCTTGTGTGAGGAGGAATTGTTTACCTCAGGAGTGCACCGTTTCATTTACTCAATTGGACTTAAAAATAAAAGGAGAGATCGAACACATTTCATTTAATCGAAAGATCGTATAAACCAATTATATAAGTTTTGGCGATTCTCTAAAATTATACATTTTAATATTTTGGTATCTATATATACTTATATCTATATATATAAATTGCAGTTTATATGAGATCTATATATATTTATGTATTTATATATATCATGTTAGTATAGTTTTTAATTTTCGTATTTATTTTATGTTGACTAGAATAGTAGTGATACGTGTTATAAAATTGCGGTTTAGATCGAGTTAATAATGACTCTTTGGTGTTTAACCACACTTAGAAGAATTACCAAGTTCCTGTGGATACGATACTCGACTCACCATACTAGCACTCTGATTTGACCCGGTACACTGCCGGTTAGGATCGTTTAACCCAGGAAACGTCTGTCAGCTTTTTGGCGCCGTTGCCGGGGAACGTCGCTAATTTCTTTTTTTGTGTCTATGGTTACTACTTGTATTAGCTCAAAATTCTCGAGAATAAGTCAACACTTTTCTTATCTCATTTCTATTTTATTTTTCGTTGGTTGTTACCTTATAGGTAAATTACCAATTTTTACTACTATCAATTTCTAGTTATTTTCTATTTTCGTTAGTTGATGACCAGAAGTGGTAAGGCCCCGCTCACTCCTTATATAAGCTGACATAAACACTTACGAAAGACGGTTAAGTAGAGAGTAAACGTGGTCATACTAGTCAGGGAAATCGACCAAGAATCATCTTCAAACAGAAATACGAGAATGGCTGAAACTAGTGATAAAACAAATGAACAGAGGCTAGATCATGCTCTAGGGCATGGCCAAAACCCTGTTGATCATCGTAATAATAATCAGAATCAGAATAATAGGAACAATCAAGATCGGAACCAGAATAATCGTAATAATCCGCCAAACCCGAGACCTATCTGTGATCAAACCGTGAGAAGAAACCAGACTAATAATCCCATACTTTTACCTAATGAAGGAGCGAATAATTTGAAATTAAGTCTCATCTTTTGGTTTAATTGACGCAAGATCCCAATTCTAGGAGAGGATGATGAAGATCCACATCATCATCTCTATCTTTTTGAAGAATCGTGCAATCTGACCAAAAGTCAAGGTGCTCATAAGGAATTAACGAGGATGACTATGTTTCTTTTTCTTTAAAAAGGACGAGCCCGAGATTGGTTTATGTCTCTTCCACATCACTCACTAACAAGTTGGGAGGAGATTCAAATTGAATTTCGAAACAATATTTCACTCTCGGACTAAATTTGGAATTAAAAGTCGAGGTTGCTAACTTTAGACAAGGATCTGAAGAAACACTTGGGAATGCGTGGGAAAGGTTTAAAAAACTGTTAAGAGCTTGTCCCGATCATGGTTATTCCTTAGATATGCAAATTCAACTCTTCTGTCGTAAATTGAGAAAAGATTCACGTGCCGATGTAGATCATGCATGTGGTGGTTAGATTAATGATGAGTGAAGCTCAAATAGTTTACGATGCTATAGAAAAGATTTCCAAAAATAACGAGAATGTGGGAAACCGGTTCTACCACCAGAAAAGTAGCTTTTGCAGGAGAATGTACATCTAATACGGAAGTTCTAGCACATTTAGAAAATTTGAGTAGGAAATTTGATGGCCTACAAAACAAGAACCTAAGTTCAGAAAATAGTACACCAACTGAATACTCAAATCAGGATAATGTGTCATTAGGGATAGAAGAACCAACAGGATATTCAAGAGAGGAGGTGAGTTTTCTTCAACAGCATAGGAATTTGAACAATGCATACTCGAACTCGTTTAATGCTATTAGAAGAGATCATCCTACTTATCGATGGTCTGAAAACCCTAGTAAGCAAGGACAACCGCCATATCCAGTCCCATATAGGAACCAAGTTTATCAAGAAAATACATCTAATCGAGAATTTACAATCATTACCTAGATCCTATCCTCAACATATACCACTCAAAGTATACCAAGTAACTCGAGTTCAACTCAACTGCAGAAGGAGTTGAAAAATGGGAAAAACTAATGGAAAATATGATGGGTGTAGTATCTAATCAAGCTAAGAATATGGAAACAATGATGACTTCTTATTGGTTCGATCCACTAAGGATATGAGTACAATGAAAACATCTATGAGTGGACATGATACGAGAATGAGAACGATAGAAGCCTCATTGAGGAATATGGAAGATCATTTGAGTAGGGAAGGTGAGCGTAACAGCAGTAGAGCCCAGGAGGATTACCAAGTAACACCGAAAGAAACCCAAGAGAGGTAAATGTTGTAGTTACGAGAAGTAAAACTCTGTGGAAGCAATGGAGTAGAAAACTTTGGGAATAATGAAGTAGAAAATGATTTAGATGAAAAATGATGAAACTAAAGATGAAACCTGAATTCACTAATGAGGAAGAAGAAATTATAGAGAATTTCTTGAAAAGGAATAGAAGTTTGGAATCGAAAATGAAGGTGAAAAATGGGTAAAAATCCTAGGATTTTGAAAAACCCTATGGATAAAGATTTAAGGACTTTATTCAAGGAACATGTTAGAATAGATGAAACTGGTAATAAGGATGAGAAACAGGAAGAACCGAAAGAGTCTGAAGTAGAGAATGATTCAGGGAACAATTTAAAGGAAAAAATTCAAGAACCTGAAACATGCCGACTAAGTAATACTCAAATGTTTAAGGAAAAGGAAAAGAGAAATTGACTAAGGAGCCAAAGGTTATAGATTTAGAATCTTTACCTTACCCTCCTAAAGATCAAATCAAAAAGGCAAAAGCGATCAGTATGCTCGTTTCTTGACACTTTTCGTCATCTTCATGTTAATATCCCCTGTTATTGAAGCTCGATTAATATACTTGCCTATGGAAAGTTTCGAAAGATATACTATCAAATAAGAAAAAATTAGAGGAATATGAGAATATATGCCTAAATGAAGAATGTTCTGCAGTGCAAAGATAAGTTACCACCTAAACTCGAAAGATCACGGAAGTTTTACGATTCCATGTGAAATTGGAGGATTTACATTTAAGAAGGTCTTATGTGATCTTGGAGCTAGTATAAATCTCATGTCTTATGAGGATTATAAAAAGCTAGGCATAGGAAAGCTTACTAAGATCGAAATGACTCTGCAAATGGCGAGATAGATCGATTAAGTACCTAAAGGAATTATTAAGGACGTATTGGTTAAAGTAGACAAATTCTATTTTCCAGTAGACTTTGTAGTTATGGAAATGGAAGAAGGATTTTCAGCGCCACTTATCTTAGGTCGTCCATTTCTAGCTACAGGAAGAACTTTAATCGATGTTCATAAAGGAGAATTAATTTTGAGAGTCAATGAAGATGAAGTTGCTTTCAATATTTTCAAAGCTATGAACCATCCATATACATCACCAGAATCATGTTCTTTAATAGAAGATATTCATTCTGTCTATGATAATCAGTTACCAACTTTTGAAGACAGATTAGAAGAATGCTTAACTCTATCTATCTATAAAGAAGATGAGGAAGACATTGAAATGAAAGAGATAATCCTTTCTCTACAGATAAAGGAAGCTTTACTTTTAAGCCACCATGGCATAAGTATTTGGAGTTAGAACTAGAAGGACCGGTTCTTAAATCGTCAATAGAAGATCCGCCGAAGAATGCGGAATTGAAACCGTTACCTTTAAATCGAAATATGCTTTTCTTGAAAGCGATAATCTATTACCGATTATTATTTCATCAACTTTAAGCGAGCAACAAGAAGATCAATTACTTAGAATGTTAAGGAAGCATAAGGAAGCTTTTGGATGGACGATTGCCGATATTTGAGGTATTAGCCACGAGATTTGTGTTCATAAGATAATTTTGAAAGAAGATGCTAAACCTTGTATTCAACCACAACGCCGCCTCAACCCGAATTTCTGATTAATCGTTAAGAAAGAGGTGATTAAGCTATTAGAAATGGGAATAATCTTTCTATATCGGATAGTGAATGGGTAAGTCCAACTCAAGTTGTACCAAAGAAAGGAGGTTTCACGGTGAAAGAGAATGATAAGAATGAATGGATTCCAACAAGGAAATTACAGGATATCGAATGTGCATTGATTTTAGAAAACTAAATGATCATACTAAGAAAGATCATCATCCACTTCCATTCATAGTTCAAATGTTGGAGCGTTTAAGTGGTCATAAGTATTACTTGTTTCTTAGATGGTTATTCGGGATATTTCTGATTTTCATTGCAAAGCAGGAGATAGAGAAAAGACTACTTTCACTTGTCCTTATGGAACTTTTGCGTATAAAAGAATCTTTGTTTGGTTTATGTAATGCTCTGCCACGTTTCAAAGATGTATGATGTCTATATTTCTTGATATGGTTGAGAAATTCTTAGAAATTTTTATGGACGACTTTAGTGTTTACGGAGATTCTTTTGGTAAATGTTTGTCGCACTTAGAAAGAGTGTTACTGTATTTGTGAGGATACCAATTTAGTTTTAAAGCGGGAAAAATGTCATTTAATGGTATCGAAGGAATTGTTCTAGGTCATAGAATCTACGAAATAGGAGTTGAAGTTGATAAAGCTAAAGTCGAGGTGATTGAAAAATTACCACCACCAGTGAATCTAAGGACTCTAAGAGGATTTCTCGGACATGCAGGATTTTATAGGAGATTTATTGCAGATTTTTCAAGATAGCAAAGCCTCTAAGTCATTTGCTTGAAAAGGAAGTACCTTTTAAGTTTGATAGTAAATGTATGGAAGCATTTAAGACCCCTGAAGCGAAGTTGATTCTTGCACCAAGATTGGTAGCACCAGATTGGAATTTACCTTTTTGAGATTATGTGTGATGCGAGCAATTTAGTTTGTGTAGGAGTGTTTTAGGTCAAAGGTATAACAAAATTCTCAAAGCTATCTACTATGCTTCTCACACATTAAACTTGACTCGACTTAATTATGCAACTACAGAAAAAGAACTATTGGCTGTAATTTTTGCCTTAGATAAGTTTAGATCATATATTGTTGGTTCTAAGGTAATAATCTACACTGAGACCATTCGACTCTGAAGTATTTCTTGAGTAAGAAGGATCTGAAACCACGTCTTCTTAGATGGATTCTCCTACTTCAAGAATTTGATATTGAAATTAAAGATAAAAAAGGAGTGAGAATGTAAGTAGAATGAAAGGCGAGGAAGAGATAGGGAATGAAATTAAAGATTCATTTCACGATGAACAACTATTTAGAATAGATACTCCTTCAACCATGCAGTTATTAAAAATAGAATTCCTTCTAAGGAAATGTCACCTTGGTTTGGAGATATCATTAATTACTTAACTTTGTGATTATATTCCGTCTCATTGGACTTGGCGGTAGAAAAGAAGTTCTTTACGACTTAAAATTTTATTCTTGGGAGGAAACGGACCTTTTCCGTAAATGTTCGGATGGGATAATCGGAAAATGTGTACTGATAATGAAATTTTAAGTATTTTATCGTTTTGTCATGATCGTGAGGCGAGGAGGTCATCATGGAGGATGGAAAATTGCTTTTAAAGTTTTACAATGTGGTTTTTATTGGCCTACACTATATAAAGATGCTTATAAGTATGTTAAATCTTGTGAATCTTGTCAAAAATGGGAAATGTATCTAAAAACATGAAATGCCTATGCAACCTATTTTAGAATGTGAGTTATTTGATGTTTGGGGTATAGATTTCATGGGACCTTTCTATATCTTTTGGAAAAGATTTATTCTTGTAATGGTAGATTATGTTTCAAAATGGGTATAAAGTGAAGCTCTTCCCACTAATGATACCAAAGTTGTCATACGATTCCTTAAAAAGAATATATTTACGAGATATGGCATTCGAGGCGATCATTAGTGATAGAGGTTCACATTTTTGCAATCGACCATTTACTAAGATAGTTGAGAAATATGGTGTAACGCATAAACCAGAACGCCCTATCATCCATAAACTAGTGGGCGAGGTAGAGGTGTCGAATAGAGAGATTAAAAGAATCGTGGAAAAAACAGTTGATTCAAATCGTAAAAGCTGGGCGATTAAATTAGATGATGCATTATGGGCGTCTGAGCGACTTTTAAAACACCAATTGGTCGTTTCTCCTATAAGCTAGTCTTTGGTAAGTCATGTCATCTCCCAGTTGAGTTAGAACACCGAGCCTTACGGGCTATTAGATTTCTAAATTTCGATCCTAAGGTCAGTCGGTGATCATAGATTGCTTCAATTGATGAGAACTAGAAGAATTTCGTCTCGATTCTTATGAAAACTTTCGAATCACAAAGAACGCACGAAATCTTTCCATGATAAGAAAATCTATAATCGTGAGTTCCATGTAGGTGATCGAGTGCTTTTGTACAATTCACGTTTAAAGTTGTTTCCAGGTAAGCTTAAATCAAGATGGACAGGTCCATTTAAAGTAACACGGGTTTACAAAGCCGGGGTCGTTGAACTAAGCGATGGAAATACAACTTTTATAGCCAATGGCCTGAGTAAAGTTATTTGTGGAGGAGAAGGAATCACACTTGAAAGAAGAAGTAATGCTATTGATTGATCCCCGACAAATTGAAAAAAGCGAGAAAAATGAAAAGCTGAAAAGGTAAAAATGAATCGGCCAAATACCAAGTGCTATCTATCTTTACTCTACTTTTACGTATTTTTATGTTTAAACTCTTTTCGTCTTTTACCGGATAGGCGTAAAAAAAGCTGGATGCCTTTTAGATAGAATAGGAATTTTTATTTTACTTTTAAAATTAGGCCTTGATAAAGATGTCGCGTTTTTCTATAGAAGCTTTAGTTTTGAACAAAACAAGAAATTGTTGAGAGAGATCAGATTGAGAAAAGTATGTAATGGAACATCAAGAAGTGCGATAAAAAGAAGGGCAAAGTTTTAATGAGATGCGAATATGTGGAACAAGTGAACATGTTGAATTTTGTGGGAAAAACACAACCAAATCCAGGATGAGTGTTTGAATATTGTTAGGAAGGAACGATTAGGTGGTTATCCGAAAATCCCGATGAAATTCGAGAGATAATTCAAATGCTTCGTTTTTAGGAGTTAGGTTGATCGAGCGTTATATCGAAACTACTGGAAGATCTAGAAATAGAAGAATCGAGGAACCCCTTAAGTTTTAGTAGTCTTTTCTTATATTTTAATTTATAAAATTTTAGCATAACTTCAAAATTTTATAAAATTGGATCTTTATGAAATTTGAGGAGTTTTATAAAAGTTTTATAAAAGTTTTTAGTTTTAATTTAGATGTTTTATAAGAGTTGATATAAATTTATTAAAATTTTATAAGCTTTTATTAAAGTGTTATAAAGATTTTATTAAATTTTAGGAATTGTTATAAAATTATAAAATTTCCTTCAAATTTTATTTTTAGTTTTAAACTTATTTTTAAAATTTTAATTAGGTTTTATTAGAATTTTTATAAGTTTTCATCAAGAATCATAAAAAGTCAAAAAAATCGAAAAAGTGAAAAATTTGGGCACGGACCGATCCATACTACTAACCCGGACCGGTCGGGGTCTAAAATCATAAAAAAGCGGGGACCCTTCTTCTTTTCTTCTTCTTCTTCCCTAACTTTTTCTAACGACAGCATAAAACACCCAAACCCCACCATTACGAAATTTTTCACTTTTCTTCAACAAAACTTCATCTCACACAACACCACTACTTGATTTCTTCCTCTTTTCATCTCTCTCTTACACAAAAGTTTGGAAAAATCAAAAAGGATAAAAAAACAAGCCACATTTCATTCCGGCGACTTTTCAACTTTTTCGGCCTACTTTTCAACGTTTTCTACATATTAAGGTATAATTTAGTTTATTTAGTTATCAATTTAGTATTTTTCATAATTTTTAGATTAATTTCAACTATTTTGATTTTTGAGTGTGTTGTGACATTTTTGTTTTTGTTGTTTTTGTTGTTGTTTTTGTTGTTGATTGGCATTACCAATATCGTAGAATGGTGTAGTGAGTACTAGAGTCTCTAAAAAGAGAAAATAAAAATTCTATATCAACTCCCGTCGTGAGGCATGATAATTTTATCATCGAGGAAGAAGCCGTAAGCTTTGAAAAAACCGCATCACCCGAGGCTAAGAAAGCGTATGAGAAAATTTATAGTAAATGTGATGTTACGGTTGAAAAAGGATTAGACTTGGATGACTTAGGTGATGAAGTTAAGGATATCTTTAGAAAGCGTCGGTGGTTAGATTTAGCGACCTGGAAGGGAAGGGAGATTAACACGACTATAGCAATTTGAGTTTTATTCGGTTTTATCTACATTGTCGGAAGAGCGACTTACTCGATGCAATAAATTGTACTTTACGAGCCGTAAATATTCCTTTTAACCCTGCCGTCATTAATGCAATTCTAGGAGTTGAAGAATTTCACGAGGAGGAGGATTACAGGTAGTTTATAATTTAGATGATCCTGCTAGCTTTGAGCAGATCTTACGAGAGCCAGAATGTTTTTGACCCCCGACATTTGTGTGGGTTGAAAATCGGTTTAACTACGGGAATTGTTTTAGAGGTTGAGGGCAATTAAAAGATTCATTAGCCATAATCTTTATCCTTCTCGTAAACACATTTGCTTTTGGAAAGGAAGATGTTTGTATCGCTTGGGCGATGGTAAGCGATGTTAGAGTGGATGTTGGAAAGGTCATTTTTAAAAGAATTTTTGAAAGTATTGTCATCGCTGCACAGGGAGTCATCTATACTTTCCTTGTTTTATCTCGATTTATGTCGTAGGTTGGGAGTACCATTCCGCCTAATGACAAGTTATCTCTGGTGATGGAAATCGATTGGACCTAGTTTGACTAGTCTTCCGGATGGTAGTATTAGATCTTTGATTAGAAGACGTCAAACTCGGCCCACTTCCACCAATTTTACATCTTCTTCTTCTTTTCCATCTTTTTCTAGTCAGCCTCAACAAACTCCTTTCTCCAACACTATCACATATGACATGTTTCAATCTTTAGTGTCAGATGTTGCACGTGGTCAAGCCAACATGGCTTTATATCTTTGAGAGTAATAAGCGGTGGTGTGATGATATTCGTAGAGGTTTAGAAGGAACGAGCGGTTGCTTCGTAATCCTACTTTGATGATCCCGCCTATCCACCTTGTCGATCGATCCTTATACCTTACTGAGTGGGTAACACCTATTCCACCACCTTCGAGCTTTCATCCATCGTCATATCCTTTTGGAAGCCAATCTAGTGGAGCAGTGTATTTTAAACAGTGTTCGAGAGACCAAAGCAATGTCGAGTTGGGGAGGATTCACTGAGTTAGCACATATCACGATGGCATGAGTTCGATGGGTCTTGATAGTTCGATCCAGGACCACGACTACTGATTCGACCATCGACTTCTCGATCGTTTCGAGTTCGAGTTTTCAAGTTGATCACGAGGAAGACTACGATGAAGATTGAATTTAATAATTTTGATTAAACATTTTTATTGCACTTTTTATTCGACATTTGTCATTTAGATATTGGTTTTTTTCGTTTAAGTTTGATTTTACAATCGTTTTTATTAAAGTTTGGTTTGTATTTTAAATCGGTTTAGTTTTTATAAAAACTATAAAAATCCCAAAAATAATTTTTGTAGAATTACTACGCTGCGTTTTACAAAAATATAATGTGTCATTTTATCCGTTCGTATCAATTTATATAAATCTTTTGCAATATCTTCAAGGAGGTAGGTAGTATTAGGCACGTGAAGTAAAAAAACAAAACACAAGTTGTCTTTCACCTCTGCCCCCTCAGTAAAAGTAAGATGAGGCCGGACCGAGCCGGCATATTCCCGGACCGGGCCGTGAAGAAAAAAGGATGAGTCATTCTTGAGTCCGTCTAATGCATCCACGTATGTACATTTTTTCATCTATTAAAGGAAGTAAGGGCATGAGTAAACATTCATTCACTACCTTTCCTTTTACTTTCAACTCTGTTTTTATATAATTTTAAATGTCGAACCACTCATCACCGTCGGTTAATTCTTACGAGCCTCATACACCGGATCATCCGGAATCTCAAGCTTCTAATGAGAGTATCATTCTACACAATCGTTTTGCAAATTCTCCAATCCTATTGGAGAAAGGTTTAAATTTCGACAAGCTTGATCAATGGGAAAAACTATCATTCAAGTTTTGGTTGGAAAAATTTGTCAAGACACCGAGAGGACGGATAAACGTCTCAATAGTGCGAGAATTTTATTCTCGCACTTATGGCGACATCTATGGTCGATATCACTCAGATTGTTCTAGTAAGAGGAGTGGCATTTCCTTCTCTCTTCATCATTATCAACCAAATCTTTGAAATTCCACCGATTCTGATGCCACATTTTGAAATGCAATGGGGACTACAAAATCCCTCTAATCATTTGAATAAAGTACACGAAGTCGTTCCAATGTCTGTTCCCACTATTTGATACAAATCACGACATGTCAACACGAGCTCTACTTCCACATCTAAAGGCGTGGAAGCATTTTATAAATTCTCGAGTTTATCCCACTGGGATTTTGGAAGTTTAGTGAGAATGAAATGCTTCTACTTTTTGCTTTGGCATTCGGTGTATTTGTCGATTGGGGTATATTGATTCAAAGGGCGGTGTTGGAGTTTGCAATCACGAGAGGTAGTAGGGGGAAACCTATGCCTAATTCATGGATGATATCACGTTTGTGTATTCTTCTGAATGGGGTAGAGGAGCTGGAGACGGATGAAATTTTTCCATCTAGAGATAGTCGAGTTGGGTTGTTACCGGTTGATACACCGGGTTGTTCGTCTACCCTCTAGAGAGTTGTTTGCTGGTGATATTTAAGTTTTAATAAGTTTTTTAGTTAAATTTGAAGTTTTATTTTCTTTAGTTAAGTTTATGTTTTTTTTTAAGTTTGTAATATTGTATCTTGTTTAATATATATGTCTTAGTTTTTTAATTAGTATACGCTAAAATAAAATCAGAAAAATAACGTTAATAGATAATTTTAATTTTATTTTCGAACCTACTTATTTACTACTCATTGAACATCGGGACGATGCCACTTCGTAAGTGGGGAGTAGAGTTAGGTTAGAAAATTCATTAAAATTTTCGAAAAATAGTTAAAAATAATTATATTATATGTCTAATTTAGATTTTAATAAGATTTTAAGTTTATATAATTGAGTAATTAATATTAGATATTGTTTTTATGAAATTATATAAGTATGTTGATATTTATAAGTAAAATTTTTAGAATCATTTTCAATATGAATTATGAGTTTGGAATTGGACTAAGTATGTTGATTTTTGGCACCACAAAAATATAACTATAGCCAAATAACCTACCTCAGCCTTGATTAGAGTGATCAAGACCTCACTCGAAATTGTAAATTGTGATTAAATAACCAAGCTTTAGCTAATTTTGGTCTACATTTCCTTGAAATTCCGCAAGTTTGTACGTACTTATAAAAAGAAATGAAGACATAAAAGCTAAGTTTTAGTATATGCTGAGATTGGAAAGATTAGATAAGTATTAGTATATTCGATCTTACCTCATGACACTTGCAAGATAGTCGATTTTGGTAATAAGTTCGGATATATTAATATTCTAAATTAAGAACGAAGCACCATATTTACACAGAATTAATCAAATATCAGGTATCTTCCTTATCTGTGATTAACAACTTAAAAATAAAAAGAATTGACCGGTTGTAGCTACCAATGATTGGAGTGAGTAGGGTATTATCACGAAATGTCTTATATCACTATGAGGTAATTAAGCTCCCGATTGCCTGATGATAGTAGTCCAGCTAGGGTATTATCTAGAAATGTCCTATTCTTTGGGAATGAAGGCACAAGATAAAATGAAAAGAAAAAGTTGAATCATAAGATCTCGGGAATTATTACAAGTTTAAGAAACCAGGACTTGTAATTTTTCGATCGAAAAGTAGTACTCGATCAATCTTGATGAAGCAATGCCTGTAAGTTTGATTTTCTACACACACTCACGCTTTTAGTTCTTAATCTTGAAAAAAAAAAAAAATATATATATATATATATATATATATATATATATATATATATATATATATATATATATAAAATCTGAAAAATAGTTGGAATAAGAGGATGTTACTAATCGAGATTACGCTTTTTTTTCAAGAATATGAAGATGATGTGAGACGCGACTTGCCTTTTTTTTTTTTTTTTTTTTTTGATTTCCTTTTTCCGATTAACCAACATCTTGAACCTAAACTTTATAAGCCATTTTGTCAACTACCTAACCAAGTTTTCGATTCTAGGATTTCATAATAATTGCGATTAAAAATAATTCTAATATTTTATTTATACTTATTAAGTATTACATGTACAATTTTATCTAAATAATATTTGATTATTAAGTTAATTAATTTATATATACTCTTTCGTCTTCTTAAGATTTTAAATTAAGATATTTAATATATTTATAATATTGACAATATAAATTACATTAAAATGAAATCGATCAAATTATACTATCTTTTATTACCGCTTATTTTTTTCAGGGACGATCAAAAGTTTAAGTGGGAGTAATTGATGTATTATTTTTATATGATTAAATATACGTTATATTATTATGTTTTATCAACGAATTCTATGAAATTATGATATAATTGGTATAAAATGTTAATCTTTATAGTTTAGAGTAGTTAGTAGTAAAAATAGTAAAAGTTGTAATTTTGTACCGATTTTAGTAAATCTGAGTGTAATAAATGTCGATTTACGTGGTATTTGTGGTATTTTATTGCGCAGATTTGTAACCCGAGACCCGAGAATCGACATATTGAAGTTTAATCATATCTCTAGAATGATTTAGAGAGTGCCACGAGTTTAATTGGTCAATTGAATAAAAGTGGTCAGTGGCCGCTCAATCTGGTTAAGTGGTAATAGAGAAATGTCTTCGACAAACGAATTATTTCATCAAAACGATATTTTCAGAAAAAGTGTTCTTCACGAAAGTTGTAGATTTTACCGAAAGCTTTCCAATGCAATTTAAATTATGAAGATTGGAGGTCTACAACTTAAAGCAGTGATCAAGTGGCTAATCGATTTGGGTTAAGAAAAATCCGAAATAACCGGAGGAACACGAGGTAATCAAGAAGGCATTATCTGAAGAAGAGTCCTTCATGAAAGTTGTAGAATTTCTCGAGACCTTAATTTTGGCATTTCGTTTGCAATTTTTGGAGGTCCAGAATTCGAGATATGAATTTTAGAAGTTTAATAATTATATATAGAAAATAAATATCTCAACGCACATGCTGAAGTGATTAAACTAGTGGATACAATCATTATACCGGACCGATCCGGCTTAATCTCGGACCGGTCCGGCCAAGGATCCAATTTCTATATAAGGGGCCTCATTTCAACAGACGAGGGGAGTACCAAATATATATACACCATATCATATATATATTCTCTCTTCTCTCTTTTTTTTTATATTTTTAGTTGTAGTTGTAAATAATAGGCCTTACGCCGTAATAATGTAGTTTTAGTATCATTATAATGCTCGGGAAAATCTCGGAAGTCGGTTTCTTTGAAGAAGTTGTAATGTCCGGAAAATACGATTTTCGAATCAACCGCCAGTATTCGGGTAACTTTTCTTAAGTATTTATGTTTGTTTTATATTTTTCGTTGTTATAATGTTTTTAGGCTAAATATAATCATGGCCAAAACTATGTAATCGGTTTTATTTCGATCTTTTCGTTAAAGAAATGTTGTTAAGTTAAAATGATAAAATTGAGTTAATTGAATCTTTTTCTATTTTTATCATATTCGTATTGACGTATTTAATCGATCGAGGAATTCATAATCTAATTATGAATTGACGCCTCATATTTAGGATATGAGATAAAAGATAGAAAAACCGGAGGGTAAAATTGGCGTGTGAATAACGTGATAACGGAATCCGATTTCTACCGGGGTAGATTTGTTTTGGGAGAAATGAATTTTATTATAATTTGTACTCGAGATCGTAATAATGTTAAATCATCGATTAATTGAAACTTAAACCGGAAAGTTGAATCGTCCGGCTTTGACAACCGGAGCCTTTTAAATAAAATTGACCGTTTGTGAACGGAATGACTCCTTTTATCTAAAGGTAGATTTGTACTCGGGACTGTTCGGAAAAACCGTAACGATTGTGGACCTTGGGTGATGCAATGGACATATGACAATTTCATACGCTTGTGTGAGGAGGAATTGTTTACCTCGTGAGTGCACCGTTTCATTTACTCAATTGGACTTAAAATAAAAGGAGAGATCGAACACATTTCATTTAATCGAAAGATCGTATAAACCAATTATATAAGTTTTGGCCGATTCTCTAAAATTATCTTTAATATTTTGGTATCTATATATACTTATATCTATATATATAAATTGCAGTTTATGCATGATCTATATATATTTATGTATTTATATATATCATGTTAGTATAGTTTTTAATTTTCGTATTTATTTTATGTTGACTAGAATAGTAGTGATACGTGTTATAAAATTGCGGTTTAGATCGAGTTAATAATGACTCTTTGGTGTTTAACCACACTTAGAAGAATTACCAAGTTCCTGTGGATACGATACTCGACTCACCATACTAGCACTACTGATTTGACCGGTCTGCCGCCGGTTAGGATCGTTTAACCCAGAAAGCGTCTGCCGATTCTGGCGCCGTTCTCAGGGATAGGTTTAGGTCTGTCAGGGCAAACGGGCTAGAATCTGTGGGCATATTGACAGCTGCGGGGGGGGGGGGGGGTTGTTGTGCTTGCAATGTATCCATCTCTTTCGGTTTTTGCAGACAGTCCTCGATTTTGTGGCCGTAAACGCCACACTCAAAATACGCCATACGCAAGCCTTCACATTCAATTTTATAAATCTTTTCATTGAGCATAACCGCAACCGGGAGGGGCTTATTTAGTTCCACCTCGATACAAACACGGGCATACTTACCTCTCTGATTTCGAAGAGAGGTGGCATCAACTTTGCTAGCAATACCAATACAGTTGCCCAGTGATAGTGGTAGAATGTAATCGGTTACTTCACCCTGTTGGTAGCGCGCGGTAGTGGTGGGACGGAGGTTATCGTTTCGTTTCATTTCTTTTTCTTTATAAGGTTGAAAAATCATTTCATTTTGCATTCAAAACATCAAACTGATAGGTTTTTATTATAAATAGACAAATCTAAATCTGAGTAAGTATTCAACGTGTAATTAGAAAAAAGAAAATCTTGAAAAAGTATTATAAAAGGCGAGACGGGGTTGAAAACAGAGGTTTGTGCCTTTGAAGAAACTTTTCAAAAAATGGAATCATGGGTGTAAAATGGACACTTGAATAGAAAGTTACGATCAGAACATTACACACTGCATCAATCATTGATCAACTTGCAAGCTTTATCATACATTATACAAGTTGTACGAATGACTGGCACTAAAGTATACAACCCATTGATTGATATGAGTCATTCATAATCTATTGTTAAAAATTGTGTAGTGAACATGTAGTGAGATATTACGTAGCGGATGTATCACTACCGTTGATCTTCATGGGTTTCGTAGAAATCAATAAGTCTCACATCATAATCAGTGTTGCACAATTGTGTTGCGTATTTTGTTGTAGCACTACTTGAAAGATTAGCATAATCCATATGCAAGGATAACATACACAAATCCATAAATTAGATTAAAAAAAAGTAGATACATTAAATAACTTAAGTGGTTACCTAAACAGATTTTCAAACCCATCATATGTGAATATAACTACTTTTTAATTTGTTCAATAAGTTTTTTTTTCCTTTTTCTTTCAAACTTCTGCTTTTCGTAGAAAAGACTAAAATAGAGTTTTCACTGCCATAGAGTGCTGACCATCCCCTAAGCTTGCATTATCAATGCATGTGGGAAATTCCGAATGTTAAAGAAAGGTCAACTAATGCAAATTTATAATGAACATTGACTTTTTTTATCCTGACTTCATTAAGAAGCATAAAAGAGTTATTACCAAACATGTTTGAATGTAATTAACTTTTAATTTGTTGACTTGTTTTGAACAGAGATGTATGTGGATTTTGTTCAACATATAACACTATTTCTTAATAAAATAAAAGGTATATTAATAATCGTTTTCTCTTACGAAATATGAGACAAATGTATTTTCAGCACACCTAGTGGGACTCGGACCCACAATCGCCTGATTAGAAGTCAGACGCCTTATCCATTAGGCCATAGGTGCTTTGTTTTGTTCTTTATTTTTTAGATTGATTTATTTACACACTATTCACAGTATGCGGCATAAACCCAATAAACGTTTTACTGTACAAATAGAAGAAAAATTGGGAGAGAAGAAGAGAAAACAAAGTTACCCTCCGTCTTAAAATATAGGAAGATGATTTAGGCACACACTTATCCACACAAATCATCCACACAACACTTTATAACCATACATTTTAACTTTTATAAAAAAAAACACAAAAATTCTGGACCACATATCTCAATTTTCGGGGGACCAGTCCACATAAATTCTGTGCCTTAATCATTTTCCTAAAATATAAGTCATTCTATTTCGTTTGAAATGTTGCAAAATATATGTTATTTTACATTATCAATAACATTTATTAATTATTTTTTTCTTTATCTTACCATAATTTGTTATCAATCCAACAACTTTTAATTACTTAACAATAATTGCATTAATTAAAATCAATGGATATTTTAGACGTTTAAACTTAAAATTTATGATATTAAACCACTTTCTTAATCTGTGTGCAAACCATTTAAATGACTTATAATTTGACACAAAGGAGTAAGATTTTATTGAGAACCTATGATGACCGATATCTTCAATATGGCGTCGTGGTAAGTGTCCGACATATTTCCTACACGAGCGCGACCGACACGTGTCGGTGATTAAAATTATATTATTTAAAATTTTAATATCCTACACGCCGTCGACATTCCTACGACACAATGCACACCGACACTCCCGACACTCCTCAACCCAATTTTTAAATTTTGTTTTTATTTGTTTATTTAAGTTTTTTCAATTAAACGATAAAATCTGCGATTTTATTTCTATAATAACTTAATAAATAGTACTTCATGTTAAATTTATATGTTTCTTGTTGATAAACAATCATTTTTATAATTTGTAGTATTTTGAAAGTCAATCACAATTTCTTTTGATAATCAGATATAAAGTCAAATATCTATTTTAGATATTCATGTAGAGTTTACGTATTAACTATATTATTTTCTCTAGTTTTTAGATTTTTACGAATATTTTTGTTTGATATATTGAATCTAATTTACATCATAATTTTTTATTTTTTTTAACTTCAAAAAAGAAAAAAGTTTTTTATTTTATTTATTTTAAAGATTTTGTTTCATAGAAACATTTTGAAACACAAAGCCGAAAAACCAACAAAACTAAAGAACAAAGATTTTCTTTTTCTTCCGGGTTCGAGTAATCTTCTGAGCCGCAGTCAACTTCTCTTCAAAAACCTTATCCGAAATCAGGGGCGGCTCCAGGAATTTAGTGATACGGATCGGAAATTTATCATATTTTACAATTACTAAGCGTTATATTACATATTATAGTTCAATACGGGTCAATAGGGAACAATATATAAAAATAAGGGGGTCGGTACACATATAAAATGTGTATATAAAAAAAAATCCACTGTAATAATTTTTTTAGCGGGTCGGATGACCCATGTTCTTATACATGGAGCCGCACTCGTCGAAATATACTCACCCTTGGTGAGCTTTTGGGTTTAAACTCATAAATTGGAGCTCACTTGGATAGAATCTTGACTATCTATACCCGATGACTTTAGAGCTTTCTTGGTCGAAGGCATAGATAGGACCTCGAACGGATTGCTTATAGGACAACCTTCGGAGTACACTATCACTTGATTTACCAAACTAGTGGAAACAACTAGAAGTACTCCCTCC
Organism: Gentiana macrophylla; assembly: GCA_026214975.1. NCBI lineage: Eukaryota > Viridiplantae > Streptophyta > Magnoliopsida > Gentianales > Gentianaceae > Gentiana > Gentiana macrophylla. The sequence goes on along the minus strand of CM047816.1, from coordinate 22,018,295 downwards.
TTAACAGTTGCAACAGGCTCGTTGTTCTGTTTTTCTTCCATTCGTGTAGTTAAAGCCTTGCTGCCCGATTTCTCAAAATTATTCTGATCAAAGGTTGCATGGCCTGTATGTGCCTGATGTAATTTGCTTGCTGAGCCTTTGATCTCTTCAACCTTTCTTACTTCATGGGCATGCTCCATTCCTCGAAAGTGAATCCTCTATAGTAACCATTGGACTGGAGCTTTACGTGTCTTTCTTTGGGGCATAAAGGCCTTCCTTCCTTTGAGTGCTGACCCGTGAGGGGATTTCGGAAATTCAATCATGTTAGTCTCAGCATTAGTATTCAACAATGTTGCCTCTTTATCCATTTGAATGTTCACTTTATCAGCCTTTATATCAATTGCATTTTCTGTTTGGGCAAATTCAGCACTGCTCCCTTTTGCCATAGCAATATGAGTTATAGGTACATAACTATAGAATTTTGGAAAACTCCAAGGGCTTCTTGTGACTCATCTGGGGTTGAGCTTGATCCCTTGTTTCCCAACATTTCTGAAGCTACCTCTTCACAAATTGTAGTACCCTTAATTGGATCAGTCTGTGCTTGCTCTTGTTCAGTATCAAAGGCTTCAGCTCCAATCGCATAATCAACCTATTTATCAGGTTTTATTGCATTCTTTTCTTGTTGTAAGGTGCATTCCATGCTGTCCACAAATTTTGATTTTGGCTTGAAAACTTGTTGTATACATGTCTCTCGTTTATATGTGTAAAATTCCCTAAGTTCTGGGTATTTAACTGCACAAGTATGTTCCTCATGTCCAATGTGCCAACAATATTTAGAGTATAAAGGTAGATATTCATCTAATACTTGATTGCCAAAAACCATTTCGATTCATCTTGAACCCAAATTCGAGCGAGCAAAGAACTCTAGCAAATCAAATTCAACTTGCACTCTTGCAACCGATGGCCTTTTAAGATTTTCAGTTGCTTTATCTATTCTTAACGGCTTACTAAATGAAGAGACTAAAGAGAACATGAAATCACGATTAACCAGGTGAATCGGTAATTGATTGAGGTCAAGTTAAATTACTAACTCGATGCCTAAATAACCACTAGCAAGTGAACTAGGTTCAATCGCAGTATAGCTAGATAGAGTCGAGGTCGATCCCACAGAGAATCAATTTGTGGATCCTAACTTAAATAGTCAACTAGTTATTTCGTTTGACAAATACGGTCTATGACCAGCATAAAGTACGAGAAAAGAAAGACACACTCAAACATATAAATAGCACATAAACAAATAACGTAATCAATCGCCTAATTATAACCGTGATCCTGCGGATCTAGACAATTTATATAACAACAAGACTTATCAACTATTAATCCGTCCATATTCATTTATAGTGGCTACGGAGTCATCCTCTTTAACTTGACTTAGCACCGTAGTAGTCACTAGATCAACTGTGATATTGTTACGTGACTTCGCGCTTTTGGTGCCTCCATCTCATATAACTCACACGCTTACGACTCTAAGGATGCCGATATTAACCGTACACCTCGTCTGCAGCAACATTCCTTTGGTTAGGCGTACTTCTGAAACGATCACTCAAACTCTCGTCCAACTAACAATTACCAATTTATAGTCTCATGCTAGTTTACGATCTCGTATAAAAGGTGCGCGCAATTCCCTAATATAACCCTACCTAGATAACGCTGAAAGTCCGAAGATCAATTCAGCGAGCCTACCTAAGAGTTTTATACCGGTATTTCCTTTTACACGCGTTTTAATTAAATCAAGTGAGTGACGTAGCCATAGCCATACCTCTTGAGATAACAGATTCAATTAAGCTAACCTAATCATAAAGACGTGACTGATTAACGGATGAAAACAGGTTTGACAACTCTCGGTCGACCGAATAGGTGCTCTCGGTCGACCGAGTGACACCTCTCGGTCACCCGAGAGTCTAACTCCCCAGATTTACATCCCCGAACATATTTCTCAGCGTTTCATATACGAATCGGATTATATAGCGAATCATCAGGACATCATATAGACTAATCTAAATACACGTAAATTAAACACACAGATTCATCCGTAGATGTTAGGTAGAGGACGTAGGGTTTGGGATCCTTATAGACAAGGTATCACCATTGCCCTAACGTCATATCCTAGATCTACATCATCTAGATATGAATACCTACTCAAACAATCAAAGCATAATTGGGAAATTGATTACTTAAAAGAAAACAAGAAGATAAACTAGGGCTTACATGTTTTGACGACTAGCAACCTCCGCAAACCTAAAGAATCCTTATTTGCTTATTTGTAAATATGAAATAGTATTGGTGAATGCCTCCTAAAAAATACAAAGGACTTGTGTTTATATAGAGCCTCAGCCGTCATAGAAAACCGACTTAAAATGCCAACACTCTGAACCCTAACCGACTCAAATAATGTGCCGAACTTCTTCTGGACTGTAGGCCCACTCGGTCGACCGAATGCATGGGCTCGGTCGACCGAGCCTTACATGCTCCTGGCTTTCTCCTCTTTTCTGTCTTGGGCCTCCGAACTTGTCATGATCCATCAAAGCTTTTCGAAGTCCATCCTTGTGCTCCCAAATGAGTTACTACAAATATAACGTGAAATATAGTACGTAATATCAAATAATATAATAAAACCTCTCAATACATAATAATGAATCGTAACTCTCGACATATGTAAATTAAGCGTATTACGACTTATTATTACTCTATTATAGCTCTTTTAAACTAGAATCGGGATAAAGGTCATAGAATAATGGGCACAAAATGACCGTTATCAACTACCCCCACTTAGCCTTTGATCGTCCCGATCAAAATATCAACAAGTTATTCCCATAAACTACTCTCCAGGTGGTCACAAAGATCTTGACACAAGAAACTCGAATCAACTCATATCCTCTATGCTCATCGTGATTTATCCATTATCCACTATTCATCATGAATCGATGTGTTGTGTGCATGTGCATTGAGTTTTAAACATTCGTAGCAAGATTAGAGCTTATGCAAACTTCGTAGTCTTAACCTACCAACTTCGGTATTCCCATTTCTCAAGCCTTTTAATTTTTCAAGCACTAGAATAATAAGCAAGAGCGTATCTATAGGGTTTTGGACTGGAGACCGAGTACTACTCAAAGCCTCTTAAAGAGTTGAATATTCTTTTCATATCTTCATATTTTTGAGATACTATCAATCTCAAGAAGGAAAACTTTTTAGAATTTCCTCTATCTTAGATCAAATATTAGCATCGAATATTACCACAAAGCGAGGCTACTTTGGTAACTTACTACAAGCCCAGTGTTTTAACATTGTCAAACACAGTGCGTCTCAAGCTTATTACTCACTTTTGTGGCTAGAAGTTTTAGGAACACATCCGACGATAAATTTGACACTAGGTAAGCATAATCAATCATCTATGCAATGTACACATTATAATTTTACCTTTTATAACAAGCGTAGTACATCTCGATTCAATTATTGAATAAGTGAATAATAAACAACTACTTGCAACGGACAATATGAATATCATTAAGTTTACTAATCAAGAAATCGCAGGAGTATAAAGTGATCACGTACTCATGAAATATGGTTTACTTCTTATTAGATATAATTATCAGGACTTCACAAAAGTAAATGTGATTCTAAGTTTAAATTGAAAATTTTTCATTTTATTTACTATTTGATATATGGGAACATATGGAATTACTCATTTGAGCTAAGTGACTTGTACCCCCCACTTAAACAATGCATTGTCCTCAATGTAAAAAAAACGAAAGAACAAACTCAAAAAAAAGGAACTTAGCTCTGGATAAGCGTGGAAGTTTGAACAAGTCTTAGGATTTGTTGGCAGTTGATTCAACAGCATGTGCATTGGCTCCATAGCGAGAGCGGAAAAATAATCAACGCAACACATATCTTAAACAAGGCTCGCAACTCGTTCTGAGATTAGTCCAAAGCGTAATAATCGAGGAAAAATGGGACCGTAAAAGGTATAACAATTTCCTTAAACATTTTTAAGTCCATTAATTAATGATTACATTTCAATATATTGCAACAAGTCCAAAACATTACATAAGTCGAATTCGTGAAACAGAGAAACTTGCTCTATATAACACGACATACTAGTAGAAATGAATCAAAATAAAAACTCGTTAACTATAGGAAATGCCAACACTCAAATTAAAATACTTAATCCCATCCTGGATTGAATGGTGCTAGTTGCAAATTGTTCGAATTAAACCGTCAAGCATCATCCTCGGGTTCCCTTCTTGATCGTGGCCGTGAACGATAGCGGTGTGGGACGAACTCAAAGATAGGATAGGCATTGGCTCCACATAGAATCGCCGCCTAACACCGGGCACTCGGCTCCTTCACGAATGTAGTGATTAGTGAACCAAAAGTAAGGTATGCCGAGGCTTGAGAGCATCGTCTGTCATCTCCTTGCGTATCAATGCCCCCACATTCACAGGCCATCCCATGTACAACCAATAGATCAAAGTGGCATGAGTATAGTAAACCGTAGATACATGCTTAGCCGGGAAGATATTAGAACGGATAAGCCGATTAAGGCACTTATCCTCCCATCTCCTAAAGTCTGTTTCGCAAATGTGCGGGCAACCTCCCTATAGTCCATTCTATTCTAGATAGGCTCCAACTTCCTCCAACCAAGCATCGGACCCATCAAGCGTCGCCACATACTGCGGCCCGTCCTCCGAGATATCAACCCAAAATAAGCATTAATCGTGCCGGAGAAATGATAATTGGTCGTCCCACGAATAATAACGACATTGGTGTCGGGATGTATACGCAAATAAGCATAAAATTCTCTTACCCAATTGGCGTTGACCCGGCCTGGGGTGCGGCGACATCACGCCATTGATAACTTTCCACCAACTCCAAAAGCTCATCCCCACAATTGTCCAAATCTAGACCCGAGCTCGATGTACGGGGCATTAACGAAATGATTAGTAAATGAAGAATATACCTCCCGACTCGCGGTGTGGGACCCCGTTGATCATTGGAATATCGCCTTCCATGACCACAAACCGAAAGCACTCTGCGTCTTCTTGGTGGCATCTTGGCAGATAAGCACAGCGGCAGTTGAGAGCGAAAAAGGCGGCCCGACTCTCGGTCAACCGAGAGCAATCACTCGGTTGACCGAGTGTGGAGAATCGGCAAGCTTGACCTACGGTCCTCTACCCTTCCCTTGTGAGAATCTATTGATCGGAAAAAAATTTCGATAGGTTTTTCAAGGTGAGTGAAAATGGTGAAATGGATGAAGATTTTCAGAACATTTCCATTTGATTTCTACAGGGGTTTGAGAAAACAAGGTGGATGGAGAATTTGGGATGAAGGAATTGGGGAATAGGAATGAGGAGAATGAAAGAGAGGATGTTGGGTTAAATAGAAAAATGGAGTTTGAAGAAATGGAATGTGATTGGTGTAGAAAGGTTGTTGGGGATTGATGAGGTGGAAAGGTGGAATTTGAAAATTTGAATTGGGAGAATAAAGAAGTTGGGAAGAGAAAAAGGTGAATGGTTGGGAAGAGGTAAAGGTGAGTGGGGATGTGTAGAAATTAATGGTGTTGACCATTTTAATAAATTTGACACATACCGTAAAATAACTACAATATATAACAGTGCCAAAATGTATTATTTCACTCTTACCGCAAAGAATTTTCTAACCAATAGGTCGTCACAAGCATAAAAGCCACCTCATTTTTATCATAAATGAATCAAAAAATCTGGTCTAAGCATTTGTAAAATAACGCATTATCATTTCCTTAATCAACAATTTTTTTACAAAGATTCAATTGCAGCGCTTCACTTCACATGAAAACGATTCGAATAAAAAAAAATTATTTTGCACATCCTTAACTCAACAGTCGTCGGAACATGGCAAAATAGAAAAAAACTTCTTATCGTTTCATGCTACTTTTATTTAGAAAAAGAAAAATAAAAATAGAGATAAAAATAATGAAGGATAGAAATAGTTCTCTGATTTAAGTCGGTAGCTCGACTTCCCAAAATATCACTCTCTAAGAATTGTTCTTGACTTGCCGGTCTTCACCCGACTAACCTTCACCGAAAGCGTCTTGCCATTCCTTTGCACGAGTGCCTTTCCGTGGGATGTACGTCGGCGAAAAGACAATCAAACTGCCCATCTAAGCAGGCACCGACTTGCGGGATCGTTTGATTTCGATGAGCTTTCTTGATTTGAACTCTACGAGTTCGCGCTTGACTCTCCTCCTCCTATCCTTAGGTTTGAAAACGAGGCTTGGCATCATCCTTATTAACTACAGTGCAAAGGTGAACACTTCTCTATCTCGGCTTAGGATTGTAAGGACCTCTTTCTCATCTCGATCGTCAACATTGTCATCATCACACTCCTCCGAACTTGGAATCACATCCGGTTTAGAACCAACGACTTCTATAATGTTTAAACTTACCGGAATAGGGAACTCGGGGTTCTTTATCCCAAAAGTCTCGTAACCTTTAGCATCAAACAATGTGATCTCATGCCTAGTCATACGAATAAGAGCTCACAGAGGTATTAATAAAGGACCTACCCAAGATAATTGGGCTATACGGATGCTCCTCTCATGTCCATTACGACCAAATCTATCTTAAACCGAAGTTGTCCGATACCAATGATCATGTTATTCATTTGTCCGGACATGATGGTTCTAGTACTATCCGCGAATCTTACTTTTAGCGGGGTGTTTGTGGGAGTCGAGAATCATATTCCTATCGCAAAGGCTTTTGGGGAAAATGTTTAAGCTTGATCGAGTCAATTAAAGCCAATCCCAAGTGTGCTTGTTCTAGGGTAACATCTACAAGGAATGCCCCAGGGTCATCTAACTTTGGCATTAACCGAGATTCATCTTCAACATATTTTGCCTCCTTAGCATGGTGACTATAGGTCGTTCCATATCTACGCTACTCTCGAGAACTGGACTCTATCTCCGACATGTAATCCATATAATCAATATACGAATCGAATCCGAATCGAATCCGAAGAAATCACTTCGGGATTTAGAAAGCACACATACCTCTTTTTACATACGCTTCACTTGCTTCCCTTGACTTCACGGCTTCGAATTCGTTCTTTCATTTTTGCTATTCTCTCCTTGATTTTTTGCGTCATCGGCTTCATTGGTGTTGTCTTGGTTCAGTAAAGCGTTAACATCCTCTTCCTTAACCTTGGAAAATTGTTTTGATGACATATTGTTTATCACGAACAATCTTACGAGTGATTTAGTTCGATTATCTCGCAACATGAGAAAAACAACAAGCGGTCAATAAACTAACGATCAAGACGATTGCTCATACTGGCCGCTAGGCTTACAACCTACTAACGGGGAAAAGCGAAACGAAGAAGGAAAACTATGCGTCGGATAATATAGAACAATGAAAGGGCTCGGTCGACCGAAAGCATTGTTCGGTCGACCGAACATCTGAGAACATATAAATATATTTTTTTCATTTATTTTACTCACTTGTAAAAGAAAAGCGAAACAAAAAGCGAAATAAGCAAGTAGATCATTTAAGCGGTTGGACCATTGATTCCCGGCAACGGCGCCAAAAACTTGATTGAGGTCAAGTTAAATTACTAACTCGATGCCTAAATAACCACTAGCAAGTGAACTAGGTTCAATCGCGGTATAGCTAGATAGAGTCGAGGTCGATCCCACAGAGAATCAATTTGTGGATCCTAACTTAAATAGTCAACTAGTTATTTCGTTTGACAAATACGGTCTATGACCGACGATAAAGTACGAGAAAAGAAAGACACACTCAAACATATAAATAGCACATAAACAAATAACGTAATCAAGCGCCCTAATTATAACCGTGATCCTGCGGATCTAGACAATTTATATAACAACAAGACTTATCAACTATTAATCCGTCCATATTCATTTATAGTGGCTACGGGAGTCATCCTCTTTAACTTGACTTAGCACCGGTAGTCACTAGATCACCTGTGATATTGTTACGTGACTTCGCCTTTTGGTGCCTCCATCTCATATAACTCACACGCTTACGACTCTAAGGATGCCGATATTAACCGCACACCTCGTCAGGCAACATTCCTTTGGTTAGGCGTACTTCTGAAACGATCACTCAAACTCTCGTCCAACTAACAATTACCAATTTATAGTCTCATGCTAGTTTACGATCTACGATATAAAAGGTGCGGCGCAATTCCCTAATATAACCCTACCTGAATAACGCTGAAAGTCCGAAGATCAATTCATGAGCCTACCTAAGAGTTTTATACCGGTATTTCCTTTTACACGTTTTAATTAAATCAAGTGAGTGGCGTAGCCATAGCCATACCTACCGAGATAACATGATTCAATTAAGCTAACCTAATCATAAAGGCGTGGTCGATTAACGGATGAAAGCAGGTTTGACAACTCTCGGTCGACCGAATAGGTGCTCTCGGTCGACCGAGTGACACCTCTCGGTCACCCGAGAGTCTAACTCCCCAGATTTACATCCCCGAACATATTTCTCAGCGTTTCATATACGAATCGGATTATATAGCGAATCATCGAGGACATCATATAGACTAATCTAAATACACGTAAATTAAACACACAGATTCATCCGTAGATGTTAGGTAGAGGGCGTAGGGTTTGGGATCTTATAGACAAGGTATCACCATTGCCCTAACGTCATATCCTAGATCTACATCATCTAGATATGAATACCTACTCAAACAATCAAAGCATAATTGGGAAATTGATTACTTAAAAGAAAACAAGAAGATAAACTAGGGCTTACATGTTTGCGACCCTAGCAACCTCCGCAAACCTAAAGAATCCTTATTTGCTTATTTGTAAATATGAAATAGTATTGGTGAATGCCTCCTAAAAAATACAAAGGACTTGTGTTTATATAGAGCCTCAGCCGTCATAGAAAACCGACTTAAAATGCCAACACTCTGAACCCTAACCGACTCAAATAATGTGCCGAACTTCTTCTGGACTGTAGGCCCACTCGGTCGACCGAATGCATGGGCTCGGTCGACCGAGCCTTACATGCTCCTGGCTTTCTCCTCTTTTCTGTCTTGGGCCTCCTGAACTTGTCTGTGATCCATCAAAGCTTTTCCGAAGTCCATCCTTGTGCTCCCAAATGAGTTACTACAAATATAACGTGAAATATAGTCTGTAATATCAAATAATATAATAAAACCTCTCAATACATAATAATGAATCGTAACTCTCGACATATGTAAATTAAGCGTATTACGACTTATTATTACTCTATTATAGCTCTTTTAAACTAGAATCGGGGATAAAGGTCATAGAATAATGGGCACAAAATGACCGTTATCAGTAATCTAGGCATGGATATCCAAATTGGAACTATCGATGGTTCATGATCGATCTGAAAAATAGGAGTCCATTTCAATATCCTCATAGGCTTTCCAAAAACATTCCGAATTGGCCTTGAAAAAATTCGAATATAATCATCACTTTCCTCAAAACTCACCAGTATATGTTTGTTATCAAAAAATCCTTCTATAACTTTTCACTAAAATTTTGGATTGATAGAAATTTACGAATCAATTCCATACTAAGTTTTCCATGAGAAAATAAGCGTCTTCTCAGATTTTGTTGCGAGTGTGGCTGCAATTTCCCTGGGAATGGTGATTGCCGGTTCCCCTATGAAAGTACCATGGATGAAGACCGATGGAGGTAAAATTGTTGCTGAGGGGGTAGCTTGCGAGGAGATTTTGGAGGTAGAAGATTCCGCCGGTGATGTTGGATGAGTTGGCATTGAAGCACCCTAATCCCTGATTCCATCGCTGAAATTGGGGAGAGTTTCATCGCTCTATCAATCACCATATATTATTATCATTTAATTTACATTATATATATATATATATATATATATATATATATATATATATATATATATATATATATATATAACGAGTCAGTGACGTGTCGTGTCCTTAAATTTTGGAATTAGCCGTATCGCCTTGTCCGTATCGTGTCGTACGGCGTATCCGTATCCGTGTCTGTGCAACATAGTTGAGAACACACTTGACACCTTTACGAGCATTATTCTCAGCTATTTATACTTCTTAACTACCTTTCCTAGCTGATGACTATCTTCCCATCAACACAATCTAAGAAGACAACATGACCGTCACCAAATAGTTGGGTGACGTCAACAACTAACTTGTAACTGCTAGCATATATATTATATTATATATTTAGTATTTGTCATAAGGCCATTTTAGTCTTTGTCACATATGGCAATATAAGCCTCTCTTATTGTAACCTAAATCATAAGCTTCCACATATTGTTGCTAGACAATACAAGAACCTTCTTCTTCTCCACTTTCTTGTTTTCATGATTGACATACCGATTCTAACATGGTATCAGAGATTTGATCATATGCAAAGATAATCTCAAACACAACGATCTCGAATTGTCTTGGTAAATCTTGTTGTCGAAAACACAAGTTTTTTTTGGGTTTGGAATGATTTTTCTCTGGTGTTTGGTTAGTTTTGCTTATCATTTTCTATGATATTTCAGATTGCGATGGTTGTAAACTTGGAAAATTTTCTACCTTGCCTTTTAATCAAAGTATATCCGAATATCGTGCACTTTTGAATTAGTTCATTCTTATGTTTGGGCCCGCTCTTGTCGAAAAAATGAGGATACAAATATAATGTTTCTTTTATTGATGATTATACTCAATTCTTGTTGGGTGTATCTAATGAAACGTCTTTCTGATTTTATTGATATATATATATATACCGCTTTTCAAAACTATGTCAAAACTCAACACTCTACCTTTTTTAACTGCTTTCGTTCCGATTAAGGTGGGGAATATACTAAAGGAGACCTTTCTAACATCTTTATATCGATGATGGTACGGTGCATCAGTCTGCATGCATTGATACCCTATAATGAATGGTGTTCTTTGAGAGAAAATGTAGACACATTGTTGAGAGTGCCCGTTCTATGTTTTTATCAGCTAGTGTTCCAAACGACTTTTGGGGAGAAGTTGTCCTCACATCTGCTTATCTTATTAATAGGATCCCGGCTGCTCATAATTCAGGCATTTCTCCTTATTCTAAGTTATTTGCCAGACTCCTGATTACTCTCATTTGAGAGTCTTTGGTTCAACTTGTTTTGTCCTTCGTTCACACATAGAACTTACAAAATTATCTTCTTGTGTTGTATATGTGTCTTTCTTGGGTATGGTATAGAACAAAAAGGTTATCGTTGTTGTGATCCTTCTTTAAAAAAATTGTCTGTTTCTCGACATATTTCCTTTCTTGCATATTCCCTTCTTTTGCCTTCCTGCTAGCCCCTACAACATGACTAAGTCTGATCTTGTTCATATTGATCCTTTCACCACTGATCACTTATCTGATGCACCATCTTCTGCCATTGATGCATCACCATCTTCCTTACAATCTGTTTTTCCACCTTCTCATCACGAGCCTTATGAAGATGATACTCCACCCCCTGCTAGAGCTACCCATGCACCACTTGGGACGATGGATCCAGGCCAGCCTCGTTACCCCAAGCGCACACGCAAGTCTACTCAGTTATCAGATTTTGCTAATTCTTGTTATTATCTGTCTTTTGCTGCTTTTCTAGTTTCTATTGATACTTTTCTGAGCCTAACTCTTATTCAGAGGCGGTTCGTTCTCCTTATTGGCAAAATGCAATGGCTGAGGAACGGTCTACTTTAGACTGGAATGGTTGATGCGACTTTTCTAGGTGTCCAATCTAACCGGCAGTGTACCGGGTCAATTGTAGTTTAGTCCAGTGGTCAAGGTCGTATCCCACAGGGATTTGTGAGGTCAAACACCAAAAAGCTATCATTATCTCGATCTAGGACGCAATGATACAAGAAAGTAAGTGATTAAATTATTCCACTAGAAATAAGGGTGATAAATGATAAAAAGAAACCTAACCAAGACAATGTGTAGATTAAGCAAACCTCTTTTAGCATCATGGGAGCGGTTTCCTTCCAACCTACCAATGGTGTTCAAAAGTGTGAAACGGTGCATTCCTAAGCAAATAGTTTCCCCTCATACGAGTGTATGAAATTACTCTATGCCTCCTCCTTGATCTAGGTGTCCTAGACTTAATGAATTGACATGATATGAACTTGAATGCAATGAACAAACAATAATCCCCAGATAAGAAATCGAGTTCCACTTAAGGTCGATTTTACCTTCCGGTTCTCCTACCCTTTTTCCCACACCTAACATCTCCTTTCGGTCTCCATTAAATGTGTGTGTGCTCAAGCATTAGTCAATTACTCTAACACAAGCAAACCATACAAAACAAGATTCACAACAAATCACAACAAATGAAACTAACAACATAAACAACTATTCCCAATCAACATAAGAGATTATAATATCTCTACAACATCATCTTGGCTAGTGTAGAACTAGCCACTCATGACTATGAACACCAACATGTCAAGGTTAATATTCATAATGATGAGAACAATTAAATCAAGGTAAAGGCTAAGAATTTTACCAATCACAAGCTATGAACTCGAAAATGGAAACTTTCATTCAACTTCAAAAGCCTTCAATGGAGTTTGATACACAAAGTGTTAATCTTGCTCCAACCAAAGTAGTTTAGAAATCAAGCTAAGAATTCTTAAGGTTTACACTTGCAATTAAAAGCTAATTTTATGCTAAAATTGAGCCAGAAGAGCCTTGGAGGTTGGGGTGCCTTCAAGGATGAGTGAGTGAGAAGATGAAGTGTGTAGATATTATGGTAAGTGAGGGAAATAAATTAGACTATTAACTTCTTCACCCACCAATATGGCGTGTGCCATATGCTTCTGGTGTGCGCCAATCTTCTATTTGTGTACAATTGGCGTAGGCCATTGGATGCTGGCGTGCGCCAAGCTCTGTCTTGGTAGTTGGTTGCTGACATCATGCATTAAATGCTCTGTTTAGAGTTTGAATTCATTGATTTGCGTAGGCCAATGTGTCCTGGCGTGCTCCATATACACATGGAAGACTCCCTGGTCATATTTATTCTTAATTTGGCACGGGCCAAGCCCTCTGGTGTGCGCCATTTGACCTTCCTAGGTTGGAATCTTTGCCTAAACGCTTTGAATCATCTCTCAATCAACTTTTTAGCATCAACATATCAAAAATCCAAGCTCTAGGCCTTGATATCTATGCTGCAAGACAAACACGAAGATACCGCGCGTGAATCCAATAACAAAATTGGCTAAAAAGCCTATATATAAAAATCAAAATAGTAGTTTTTCATAATATTTCCTATGTACACAAATGGTCCAAATCATCACAATAATTGCCCAAGTTGATATCAAAACATCAATAAATGCATGAGAAATGAGGATAAATCATCAAGAAATACATCATCTGGTTGACTCACATCAACCACTCCCCACTTAGCTTTTGATCGTCCTCGAGCAAATAAGGCTACAAAACAACTAGAGTCACAAAATATGATAGTGCAACATCAAGAGATGAGAGCTCAATTAGATGACGCAACCAATTAGAATCATAAGCGCATGTTTCCCACAATCTAAAAGAGTAGTGGAGTGTGTGTGAATATCCCTCAAACTTGTTACCAAGAGGCCAATTATGCAATCACACATGCCTCACTCAAAAATGCAACTCTAAGCTTAAGAATGATACCGATCTCCACTAATTAGGCATTCGGAATCAACGAGCTAGGTCAAGTAGTTCACAAAATGGCTTGTAACGTTTAGGCCCGGGTAATTGGCTAACCGAAGGGATAAAAAAGGGTAATCAAAGAGAATAAAGCAAGATAGCAAGTATCCACACCTTCATCTCACCAATCATGTGCCACCTTCTTTGGGAAAATATCTTTTTCTTTGGGAAAAAGCTAATTGTCTTGTGAAAAAGATAACTCTCGGTTGTTCGGTTATTTTCCAATATAAAGAGTGTTCCTCCCAACACAATAGATGATGAGACAATTTACTGTGCCACTTTTATGAGCAAAAGGAGAAAACTGATCTCTTGCCTTAGCTATTGGAAGAAGAAAAGCAGGAGTTTTTCTTGGAGCATATTCGAGGAGGTTGAATGCGGGATCAACGCCCACGACTCGTAAACAGAGATACAACTCGGAAGATCACGGCTTCTCTCCGGTTGGGTAAATCTTAAACCTTCTTGTAGTTTATTAATTAAATATGTGAATCATATCGTGGTAAAATCGCATGCAAATATAATTCGTAGCTTCCGTTGTGCATGATCGAGTGTCTCAATCGGTGCTGTGAATCAGATCTGACGATCCGGAAATGAGCGGAAAAATACGCCGGATTAATTGAGACCCTCTCCCAATTAATCGAGCACCGGAATATTTCCGGATTCAGTTTTTTCCGCCTTTCGGATCCTGATTCGGGTTTCTGTATATCTAGCACATCGTCATCTACGAGGAACTCTTTATCAGAGCCTTTTGTTTCCCTTGACTTCATCCTTGGAGCTTCGTGCTTTTTCTGATGCATATTGGGTTGATGACTCAACTGATCGAAAATCCACAACAGATTTTGTATATTTTTAAGAGATTCTCTCATTTCATGGAAGAGCAAGAAATAAGAGTATCACGCTCTTCCACCGAGCCAGAGTATCACGCTATGGCTTCTACAACGTCTGAGATTATATGGTTACGTTGGTTGTTGGCGGACATGGGTGTTGCACTTTCTTCTCCCACACCGATGTATTGTGACAATAATAGTGCTATTCAGATTGCACACAATACAGTTTTTCACGAGCGCACCAAGCATATTGAGATCGACTGCCATTTTACTCGACATTATCTTCAGCATGGCACTATTCAAACTTGTTTTTAAGGAACGTACGTTAATTTTGTTACAGGGAAATAAAAAGTATGGTAATACTACCTCCGTTTTTTTATTGTCGCCGAGAGAAGATTCACACAGATTAAGAAAGTAATTAATATGTCAAAAATATAGTATTGAAAATGTTTTTTTTATTGGATATGTAAATACTTTATGGTAAAGGAAGAAAAAAAAAGTAATAAATGATTCATAAGAAATGTAAAATGACAGATAAATAAAAACAGAAAGAAATTTAAATGTAATGGATAAAAGCGGTATAGTATTGAAGTATATTTTTTTTTACTGGAGATGTAAATACTTTGTTGGTAAAAGAGTTTTTAGTATTGAAAATATATTTTTTTTATTGAAGATATAACAACTTTATTGGTAAAGGAGGAAACAAAAATAATAAATGATGCATTGGTAATATAAAATAACAGATAAATAAAAACAGATCAAATTCCAAAATGTGACAGATAAAAACACAGAGGAAGTACCATTTTCTTCTTAGAAGTCAGGAAGGAAAAAAACAACAAAAATAAACACACCTGGTGGGACTCGAACCCACAATCGCCTGATTAGAAGTCAGACGCCTTATCCATTAGGCCACAGGTGCTTTGCTTTCTCTATTTTTATTGTAGTATATCTAATGTAAATACTAATTTACAGTACGTACATCATAAACCTCGTTGAAAATTTTGTTCTCTCCTTTCCTCCTCCTCACACTTTTTCTATTCAGCTAAAACAATGGCAGACGCTCAAAACTCCGCCGGCGTTACAGAATCCGCAACCACACCCTCGGCGGAACAAAACCCTAACCCCGTTATCTCTTTCTTGCTTAACTTACTTAATAACTTCAAGTTCAATTTGCCTCCTCTTCCTTTTCTGCCTCCGCCAAAACATCAATTCATAGATGAGTCTTCCTCCGCCACCGCTCCTCTGGTACCTGAAGCAGCTTCCGGTGGTCCATATGAGAAGGATTCATCGCCCGATTCTGTCTCTTACCCTCGGCAGAACTTTGCTCCGTTGAAGCTTGAAGCGGACGACGTTGAAGCTCGCGAAACTAAGCCCGGCACCATCTGGATGGTCTGTTTAATTCCTACCATAATAAACTTGTTTTTTTATAATTCTTCTGTTCTTTTTTTCCGCCTTTAATTTTCTGTTTCACGTCTTATTGTTGAAGAAACTGAAATCGTGCCTGCTTATTCGTTTGGTTTGCTTCATGACTGTAAGCTGTCGTGCAATCTTTAGCCTTTCATCATTAGTCTTTGTCTGGAGTTAAGATAAGTTGATAAAATTTTATTGTGAGAATTTCTTTAGGCTTTTCTGGATTCTCCTAGGATAGCTGTGGAGTTAGAAGTAATCAAATATTTGCTGATGAATTATGCTTGTCTTGTCTGTGGTAGTTTGATAATTCCTGTTAGGGTTCAAAGAAACAGAAACAGGACCCTTCAGAAAGTATTTGTTTTGAAATTTGATTGCCCTAACAATTCAATATGGCAATGGCCTAAACTTTAGAGTAAAAGAGAGTTGTGGGTAAAGCATTAGCCTGTATTGATACCGGTAGCAGTGTGAATTCTCATCTGTATGCATCTTATTCTACAGCGTTCATCTAGGTAGCTGACTATATACGTAAAAATTATTATTATCGTTGGAAAGAGTAGCAAACAGGTAGGAAACGGGTTATTATTAGTTGGTACCTCCACTCGTGCATTCACGAGAGAATGGAGGTGGATGAATCGGGACCGTCAGTTTTGAAACTGGATTTAAACTGTGTGGTTTGATCACTTCATCAATCACTTCACCCCAAAATACGCTCTCCATGTAATAATTTCTAGTAGGAAACATGGTATATGTTGATCAAATCTTCTGGGTTATTGTTGGTGTTTGATTAGTTGTGTGTCAGACTTCTAGACGGAATGCCGTCACCATTCTCAAAGGAAAGAATGATGTAACTTTCCTTGTTTTTTTGGGTTGAGTCTGTTTGGTGACTGTTTTGGATAGAGTATAAACTGAGCGATTGGTCGATGAGCGTTTCGTGCCATTAGGGGTATGAAGATTCTAGGTTGCCTATTCTGTAGGGGTGTGCTGAATTTCTGCTATCGGTATATAATTGAACATCTAATATAACATGAAGAACTGTCTATGTAGAAGTTAGCCCCCCCCTCCCTTGGTTTAAGAAATATGATTTGCAGTTATAGTTGAATTCAAAATTTCAAACTAATTTGAAAGTAACCACGATTAAAATCCACCGTCCCTTCATGTTACTCGATAGCTGCGCTTAATAAAAGATCACCATCTCCACCCTAAGCCACATGCTCTATACACTCCTTTTTGGAACTTGATCTGTTTCTAACAATGTATTTCCGTTCAATCTTGTGCATTTAGTATATATTGAAATGTTTTATCTTAAGAAATAGTAAAATAAATATCTACAGTGGAATGAATGATTGGATGCTTGGAAATGTCTTATACGTAAGAGTGAATCTATATTGCTTATTCAGTAATATTTATATCATTTTTACTGGTCAATTTTCTTTTTAAAAAAAAAGGGAAAATTTCAAAGAAAAGATATACATCGAAATTGCAACAAGTAGTTGCATTCATGCCAAGGAAGCTTAGTATTGTAACAGAAAAGTAGTTTTGCTGAAAAACTGGGGGAAAGCTTTCTGAATTTAACTATATCGTACAGGTTGTTGCTAATAAACCTAAGAGTTCAGAAATTCAATGCGCCTAGTTTAGAACTATAGAAGCTGCAAATTTGGAAAATTGAAAGTTGTGAAGATAGTAGGTTTATAAACATTGATGATATGGATTTTATCTTCCAGGATAATGCTGGCCATAAATCACTCACACGAGCGCGCGCGCGCACGCACGCACACACAAACAAACAAACAAAAAGATAGTGTTATTGCTCAAAGAAACATTATGAGCGATATTTTTTTCGAAAACTTGGCGGACCTAAATTAATTGTCAACTGTGAGCCTTCAAAGCCGAGTATGGCTCTTCTTCTTTTTTTCTTTCTCCTTGATGATGTAAATATTCTACTACCCCTGTCCCATAATACAAGTCATTTTAGAGGTTTTCACACGGATTAAAAAAGAGATAACTGTTATAAAGTTTAATGGACTATGTCTAAAATACCTTTTGACTACCATTAAGCAACAGTTATAAA
Organism: Gentiana macrophylla; assembly: GCA_026214975.1. Classification (NCBI taxonomy): domain Eukaryota; kingdom Viridiplantae; phylum Streptophyta; class Magnoliopsida; order Gentianales; family Gentianaceae; genus Gentiana; species Gentiana macrophylla. The sequence continues at coordinate 22,000,264 of CM047816.1, read as the reverse complement.
GTAATGAAAAGTGATTGGATGAATAATAAATTAAGGGTATGATAAAAAAAGATGATCAATCCTCTATTGGCATTCTATAAAGACTTATATTATGGACAGTGCTAGTATTACTTTTGCAGAAGAACCATACAGTGTTATTGCATTGTTTCCAGATGAAAAAGGCTGCCTGTTCTTTGCTATTCTTGTTCTCATAACCCCTCTTTTGGGAAAAGCAACCAATATGTTTTTTCTAAAATCCTATTTGCTAGTCTTTAAATCCATAATCATATTATGTACATATGAAAAACGTTACACATCTATCAAGTTGGAAACGTTAACCACCAAGTATGAACTTGAATACTGCCAAAAGATTATCAATCTGGAGACAAAGCGCAGCAGATTTCTTTCTATGCGATTTTTTTTTTTTTTTTTGCTTTAATTTTTTTGGTCTCAACGACACGTCTGTGCAAGCCAATGTGCCCTTCATCTCCATAGTATCTAGTCTAAAAACCAGTGATCAACTTGATATCATACTTCGTTGCTTGCTGGAAATCCTTGAGCTGGCTTAAAATGGTCTCACAATTCTTGTCATGGTCTGCAAGTTGGGGCATGAGATGTTCTATAGCTTCAGTTATATCATATGGCACATCTATATTTCGGTTATGTATCATGGCCGGAAGTTGTAGGACAGATAATTGAGTCGTTATGAAGACTTGCCATGAAACAACTTTGTGGGAGATAAACATGTAACAATTTACTTGGCCATTACTTCAGGGCCTTTCTTGTGAGCCTCCATGGTTTAGAGTAACATCGGCCACATTGATGATGATTGAGTTTATTCAGACAAGTAAACAACTTTTGCTTCCTCTGTGGGTTGACACATATTGTGTGGACTTATCTGGTGATAAAGTGTATACTTTACTCCAACCCTTTTACAGAAAGGGTAAATTGTGTTTTCCGGTTTAATATCGTACCTTTTGCCCCCCTTGTTGGGGGGTTTCTCTGAAAGGGGATAATTTTGCCAGAATACACACAATTAAGTCTTTCTGTGAAAACTGTGAGGAGGCAATTAAGTTGCAGTTTGAGTCATGGAGCCTTCCTAATTCCTTCCTTCTATCTGTTTTATTGTATATGCTTAAATGATTTTCTTCATTCTGTTCTTCTGTTTTATTCTACTTTTGTTCCTAGGCGTACGCGATTGGAGGTTACTTGGTTGCGTCGTGGGCATGGACGCGGTGGAATGAACGGAGGTCAAGGAGGAATCCATCCAATGACAGGCCTCCCCCAAACTCCGAATAAGCGTTAAGTAGGTTGAAGAAGTATGAAAGCACAGTATATATATTTTGCAGTGTCTTGTATTTTGTTTTTGCAGTACATGGTCTGTGCTTCTGTTAGACTCCTCGGCTTAAAAATCAAGCGGTAGTGGATTACTAATTAGATGAGAATGAAGAGAAGAACCTCTTAAGCTTTCTTTGTTTAAATTTGCAATAAAAGGGTCCATTTTCCTTGACAATTCGGTACTAGGTTTTTTTTTTTTTTTTTTTTTTTTAAGGGTTAATGCACTTTTGAACTATTTTGTTTCACTATTTTCATACTTCTATCCTCAATGTTTTCGTTTTCTTGTTCTTGGTCACGTAATATGTCTGAGGTTTTTTTATTCTTATATAATTCGAAAGTGTGGTCGAAATTATAGGCAGTGAATTTTATTTTTTATTTTGACTAGTTTTTGTGCCTCCATCATGCTTGTGTTGTTGATAAGGTGTATAATGAATAGGGGTAAATGTATCACACTTTGGTATACATGACTTAAGAATACATAATGATGGTATTTAGTAGGTGTGACTTTTTAGTATTTCGATAGAGATACAATTTGTTGTATAACACTCCCTCTTTTGAATTTTTATAACACAAAGAATATACCTCGTTGAAATTTTGCTGGGAAAAAAGTTTTTCGGGAAAAATCATATCGAAAGGAAAAGAGTATATATTCATTTGTGATTCTCCCCATGATAAAAACATTTCTTGAATTGACGGTTGATGATCTTATGCTCAAATGTTGTTGTCAACAACGCAAGGGTTAATAAATCAACTGGATTGATAACTTCTTCTATATTGTTATGTATCGCCATTTACCATTAATCCACTTACGATCCTTGTTTTTATTCTTATTTACCATTCAACCGCTAGCGATCAATTACGTCATATCCATATTTACACATCAATGTTTTGGTCAAATCCACAATTCTCAATCATATTAATAAGTGGTTTAATGATATGGATGTTTACTTCAATCCACCAATGAACATAAAGCATTAACAAACAATATGCTATTGGCTTTGAAATATGAACCTTTATGTTCGAATGAATTCAAGCATCACTTTATGGAACTCTCTACTTTCCGGGGAATCACCCACAGTCTAGTGTACTTTGCTTTGAGTCATTCGTCTATTCTTCACGTAGATCCAGTTGCTCCCACCCGACCTAAAACATTCAAGTGGCTCTACATAACTGAAGTTCGATAACTCCATTTAGGTTCATGACTTTAAGCCTCTATATCAATCACCTTAGAAACCTGTAACGTCTACATTTTCTCTTCAACAACCGCTGATCAATGGTTTAACCATACCCCTGTATTTAGGTGTATTTAAAATCTGACCTTGTTTAGTAATACTTATCAGTGAAATTCCCAACAAACATGATTGGATGTGGTCTGATCGAATCCTATAGTAACTTCTCCAGTAAATATTTTATTATGAGGGTACAAGGTTGTTACTTAAACGTTCTTCAGGATAGTTGAATTATAACTTTTCCATCTTCTTTTCTTAGAGAAACTAAATTGTTATTAATCAATATCTGACAAACATGCGATCAAAACGTCGCCCGGGAGCGAAGATTTCCAAAGTGTCCGAGAAGAAACCGACAATCCATGTCGTGCTAGAAGATGCGCTAGGACATTTCCCACGCGTCGAATAAAGGAAAATGAAACATATAGAAAACTAGACAAAAATGTCAAACAATCCTGAACTAGACACCCACGAGCTATGAGGTCTTCCCCTAGGCTGCGAAGGCTTGCTATCCTCTAAAGCCAGAAAAATTGCTCGAAGCTCCATATAGTCCACAAAATTGTCTGGATCAAAGTGATATGCGAAAGAATGCAATACGAATCCAGTACATTTCAAAGAACATTTCAATCATTTTTTATTTAAACCCATCAATTTTTTTCTAATCAAAATTAAATTACTCAATTAAATTTAACCGAAAAAATTTAATGTCAAACGAACCCTTTGTTTTTCTTCATCTCGTCACCTCTTCACCTCTTCACCCCATCTCCCTACTCTGCTTTTCGTTAACAATGGAATGCACCCCTTTATAGCAAGCACAAGAAAAATCACAGATTACTGTCGAGTTTGAGAATCGGGTTTTGAAATTGGCACATGCAATCAGCGACTTATGAGCTCCATTAAAGGAACTTTCTTTTGCTGTAACAAGGTGAACTCACCCTCCATTGTCTAAGTTTCTGAGAAATCACTCAATTTTCTTTGTTTTGTGCTGTAAATTGGCAAAAGGGATACCGGAGAAGACGGGTAGCAGCCATAAAGTATAATTTTTAGGTCTTTGATGCAAGATTTAGGTTTGTTGAAGTCTTTCTGTGAATTCGGTGATATTTTATTTTGGTGAATTGTCGGATTGTTTGTGTCTCTAAAATAGAAAAAAAAAATATGAAGAGATTTTTCCTTACTTGAGGGACTGAGCATTTGTTTTACTAAATTGCTGAACATGGTTATTTCTAGTTATACTCCAAAATGAACAATAAAAGGAAATAAGATGGTGGTTGTTTGGATCGTACTACAATTTGTAGTTCACCAAATCAGGAGCATTTCCTTGATTCCTTCTCTTATTTTTTGCTACAAAAATTGCTGAAATAATCTTGTGTTTTCCTGATATTGCTGCAGATAACAGAAACTCTCAGAAGTGATCTGATAACAAAAATCTAATATCTTATGGCCTTGGCCTCTTTGTTACTTTGACTTTAATTCTTACACACTAAAAGCCCCAAGTGATGGCACTGTATCTCCGTTTATCTCGGGTCTATCGTTGTATTCACCACCATTGTTTGCAGTCCACATCCTTCACCCACCCGTCTCGCACCTTCGTCAACCAAACCGTCATTTCCCGAATTTCTGGCCATTATACCATGACAAATCCCGAATTTGCAGAATTTATTTTCCCAGCTTGGCTCATGCTTCTCATTTCTCCACTCTACCAGATTCCAAATCCTGCTCGACCGGGTTGGCAAGAATAAAGATGAGAAAATGTCAAGGATTTGGAAAAGGTATCCTTATCTTGGATTGATTGGTATTTACCAAAGAACTTGCAGCCTTACATGACGGCTTGCTCGGTTGGATAAACCGATTGGGACATGGTTACTTGCGTGGCCTTGTATGTGGTCGATTACCCTTGCAGCCCCTCCTGGAAACCTGCCTGATTTGAAATTGTTGACGTTGTTTGGTTGTGGTGCGCTGTTGTTACGTGGAGCTGGATGTACTGTGAATGATCTTCTTGATCGTGATATTGATCTGAAGGTGATATTCATTTAGTTCATTTTCAGAGTCTGTTTTTGTTGCATAATGGTTTTGTTTTTGAAGTAATTATTTGTCCATGGTCTATTTACTGAAGGAAACATTTTATACTTAATTGGTAATGCTATATTTCAAGAATGATTATCATGTAAAATTTTGCTTTTTTACCAATGTAACAACCTCATACATTATCTTACACAACTGAGAGTGGTTGAACATGATTGGTAGAGGCGGCATAAGGGTTGTTCTGCCTTTTTAAAGCTTTCTCCCAGTTCATTGTACCCTTTGTCAGGTTAACCCGATAACTAATTTTACTACTTTAGGATCTGAATGAGATTTTGATCTAAATTTTTTACCTTGAGTAGAATGTAGAGTTGGAGCAAAGCTGCAAAGGTATGCTGGAAGTGAAGGAAGAAATGTAGGATGTACTGATGTATTTGGTGTTGAGTTTGGTTATAGAAACCAAAGTGTATTCTTTAACATTGATGCAGCAAGTTGGATTGTTGCAAATGATTCTGAGCATTAGCCCTCCCACTACCACTCATTCTTAATGTGCATTTTTCATTTGTTTAACATTAATTAGATATAAGCCAAAAGTAAGCAAACTGAGATCCATGCTAGAAGCAAATTGTAGGTTCAAATAGCACTAGAAGCAGCAGTTATTGAAAGAGAAGGGACAAACTGTGCTTAGCACATTTGGTTTGCGATGATTCTACAAAAGTTTATAGAATGGAAAAACTGAGAAGTGCAATAGGTACTTAATAATCATCACCAATCTACGATATGGAAATCCGGAATGATTCCATGTTTTTGCATTATTATATTTGTATATGCTTTTTGTCAGCAGAAATGCATTTTCTTAGTAATAGACAATTGGCTAAAATACATACAGAATGAGAGGAACCTGTTTTTTGTTGTAACACGGAACTTAGTGGCAGACCAAAAAGGTTATAAGAGAAAAAAGTATAGTAATAACCAATATCAAGCAGGTGCAACGTCATCTCTTGCTACTCTGAGGCTTTCCCATCTTGTTAAGTATTTATGGTGGTCTACATCCATCTGATCAAATGTAATAGGATTTCATTACCTACTGCTTTTGTATTTTTTGGTGACATAGACTGAGAGTAAATATTTTGCTTTCTAATGAATTACTTATCAATTTATGATAATTATTTATTTTGCTTATTTTAAGTTTTAGAATAATGAATTTCTGCCATAAACAGTTGATTGTCGTTGATAGTATTTCATTGCTGCTTTATAGTGCAGGTAGAGCGGACACGTTCAAGGCCAGTCGCCAGTGGCAGCTTGACGGCTTTTCAAGGTCTTAGTTTTCTGGGTTTACAACTTCTTCTGGGACTAGGAATTCTTCTTCAACTAAATTGTTTCAGGTTTGTGTTGTTTCTTTCCTTTCTCAAATATTATGGGATTTTTCGAAGTGGTGCATTTTTCTACCATGGAGTATATCGAGAGAAGCCGGACCAACAGAGAGACTAATGTAAACATTTAATAAGATATTGAGAAAAGCAGCAGGACTTGCCCACGATGTTCATTGATTCCTGACAAGATCCATCATAGAATAGCTTATAGAAATTATCAATTACTTGTATGAATGAGGACATGGTAGCGAGTGTAACGTCAGGAGAATATCAAGAGAAGAAGCCAGACTAACAGAGAGACTATTTAAGACTTTTATAAAGGCAATAGAAAGAAGCATATGACTTGCACAAGAAGTTAATTGATTTGAGAAGACACATGACAGGGTTAAGGGTTTTTAGATAAATCCTGCAGAGGACTCTTGAAAAACAATGTTCTAGAGTAAGACGACTTTTTAGGTGGTTTTGATAAGAATTGTATATCATGGTGTGCTTATCTGAAGGATCAATGTTAAGCTCGTTTCTTTTCGCCTTAGTCATAGATAAACTCACTAGACACATTTCGGATAGTTTCATGGTATACGTTGTTTGTAGATGACATAGCGTTGATGAATGAATTAAGGCAATGCGTCGATATTAAGCTTGAATGTTGGTGTAAGTAATACACTATAGGTGAAAAAATTTCATAGTGAGTTGGAAAAAAACAAAGTAATAGAAATCAATTGAAACAAATGGAGGGCAATTGAATCCTATATTATGTTGGAGATCAAAATTTATGCACTTACGGTTTGTAAACAAAAGAAATGGAGCCGTGTCAAAGATGTCACTAAATTATCTAGGCATCATGGTTAAAGTAAAAATGAGTGTCACGTCTTTTATAGGTGATAGTAAGGCGCCCTTAAAACATAATGATATAGAAAGACAATAGGGTTGGTGATGCCATACGGGTCTTTTGTTGACAATAGATTATCAGATTTTACAAAATATGAAAGGATTTGAGATGAGACTGTTAAAGATGGATTTGTGGGTGTACAAGAATGAATAAGATAAGAAATGGACAAACTGAAAAGAATTGGGACCTTATTGATGAGCAATTACGCTGTCACATTTGATATAGTTTGTGAAGGCGTTTTGTAGGTGCACATGTTATGCATTGCGAGGTACGAGAGGAGGCCCATGATAAACACGTGACAAGGAGACTGAAGAAAATGTGGGGAGGGATACATTTAAAAGGATGACTTATATACGGGTATTGAAGAGAGTATGGTTTATAATAGAGTGCAATAGAAACTTGAGATTCATATACCTGACCTTACCTAGCAGGTTAAGGCTTGTGTGGAGTTGTTGGAAACAACCTCTTAAAATATATAGTAAGACTGTATAATTGGCCTGAATGTCATGGCTCTTCTCTGGACCAGTAAGTGGTATGCCTCCATGCATAGGAGTGCCCTTTTTGTGGACAAATAGTTATGAGATTATATCTTAAAAGGAGTGGCATATTATGCTCTTAAATCTTAATTACAATATTTATTACCAAATGTGTTGGCTCTTCAAGGACGTTTTTTCCTCTCTTTTTCATAATATACCCCCCCCTGGTTATCAATGATTTGAAGTTGATGCGAGTATAAATAATTGTGCCTCCAAATGTTTTTCATGAACTTTCTGGTGTTTCATATCTTGCAGCATCGTACTAGGCGCTTCCTCACTGTTACTGGTTTTCTCATACCCCTTGATGAAAAGAAGTAGTAACATTTTGGGTAACGTGTCAGTTTCTTTTTGTTTATACTTTCTCCACCCATCCTCCCTGCTTTCTTACCTCCCTCCCCTCTCCCCTGGTTTCTGTTCGTCTCTGTACGTATTAAAGTAAGAAAAAGACTATGATGTTGCAAAATTTCATTAACGAGATTGAACTGCTGAGTCTGAAAACATAAATCTTATAACGCAGCCTCAAGCTTATCTTGGCTTAACGTTTAATTGGGGAGCATTACTTGGTTGGGCTGCTGTTAGAGGAAGCCTGGATCCTGCCATTGTCTTGCCACTTTACCTCTCAGGTGTCTTTTGGACGCTTGTTTATGATACGATCTATGCACATCAGGTATGATGCCATATGAATCTCAAACCTCGTGGATGATAAAGTATGATTATTGCATTTTCTGCAATTCAAAGACTTGGTCTTCGTTTCATGCAATGAAATGGATCTTCCAGCAGTCTTCACTAATATATTTTTTTTTTATTTGACCAAGATTGGAATGGTTTTTCTTGTATTCTAGATCGGAATCAAGAATCACAGTACTTTTGCTCAGTGTTTTTTATCGGTTATATCTGCATGCTCTTCGAGTAGTTTAAATTATCATGGCCTGCATCTTTGACTTGCTATGTAATTAAAGGCTCTGTTGGCCTGATTTAGCAATCTTTCAGACTATCCAGCTATTATATGCTACTACTGTACTGATTCGTTCTTTCTAGCTTCAACCAACTTGTTTGTGGTTGAACTTATCGAACCAATCTAAATTTTCTCTGTCTGTTCGATATCTGTTTTAAGTTATTGAAGACTGGTATTCATTTCTACCTTTATATATGTGATTTTTACTCCAACTGCATAACAGCTGGCAAATACTCTGTGCATGTACTCATACAAGAAACAAGACCACTGATGTACCTATTTAGTTCTATTGTAGGGGTTTTGGTTGTATAGAATAACTTTTTTTTTTCTGGCAAAATGACATTTCTTGTTGTTTTTAGGATAAAGATGATGATATAAAAGTGGGAGTCAAATCCACAGCCTTAAGATTTGGCGATTCGACTAAAGAGTGGATTTCAGGGTTTGGGATAGCATGTGTTTCTAGTCTTGCTCTTAGTGGATTCAATGCTGACCTTGGTAATCATTTCAAGTTTCATAACTATTTATAGTCTTTTTTTTAACAATTTGTGTTATTAGTTCTTTTAATCTTTTGCTAATGATATGAATTGGCTCCTTGTTTTTCAACTTTTTGTGCAACAGCATGGCCTTATTATGGTTGTTTGACGGTTGCGTCTGGGCAGTTAGCTTGGCAGATATGGACAGTGGACCTATCCAGTCGTGCTGATTGCAGCCGAAAGTAAGAAATCTGGTTTCCTTGAACATGAATTTAATATCCTCTATTCTTATTCACTGAAATAAATTTTATTTTTATTTTCTTTCAGATTTGTATCAAATAAGTGGTTTGGTGCAATTGTCTTTAGCGGAATTTTATTCGGACGCCTCGTTTCATGGTATGTTTTCTGGGCCATGTTTACGACATGAAAAACATCACACACTCAAAGTTTTTGATTTGATTCTAAAAAAAGTAACAGTAAGAATTAAAAAGCAATGAGGAAAAAAGGCCATAAAAATCTATCTTAAAAAGTAGTAACGGTATGGTGGTTGTTTGATTTCACAGATGAACAGAGGAAAACAAGTATGCAGGTGTGTATTAAGGAACTTTGCATCATTGCTACAACTACAAGTTCAATGGTATGAAGGAAGACATCATTGCAGGTGTATACGTATAAAAAGAAAATCGCAATGAATTGAGATTATACAATTTTATATATATATTATATCAATCCTTATTATATGAAAGAATAAACATATAGAGAAAAATTCATGTCATGGTATAGTTCATTATGGCATTTATGTCACTTTATTAAATAGAATCATGCGGTGTGTAATAGGTATATTACATTGAGATCTATGGGTCATAAAGAGAGGAAGTTATTGTGTAGTATTTCTATTTACACCGAAATAACGAGTAAATAAATCTGGAAAGATCTGATTTGGATTTAGTTTAGAAATAAAAGACTCAGATCTGCCATATGGATACACTCCGCATATACAAACAAGACTGGCAATAACTTCCTCATAGACATCGGAAAGGAAAAGGATAATTTGTTTTATAATAATATTCTTCGTAGTAATAATAGATGACTTATATCTAAGCACCATAAAGTTCTTTGTCGGCACCACGTTTATTCGGAACCCAAAAAAAATTAATTAGAGCCCCACGATTATTTTTGTGCAAATAACGTTAGTTGATGCGATGTTCATTCTCAATAATAACGTTATCGATCATCGGCATTCTTTTCAATAATAACGTCAATGTCATTGAGCATTATTGTATAAAAGTGTCACGGATGAATAACGTCGATCGACCGACGTTATTTCTAAAAAGAGAACATCGGTGGAAATAACGTTCATAGTGTGGTCCGTATGTAAGAAAATAGAATACATGTGTGATGCCGAAAGTAAATAATAATTAAGTAAAATATGCCGATAGCAAATACGTGGTGTCGATAGAAGCGGTATAAAAGAGTGTACGTTATACTTGTACCCCACTACATTTTTGTTATTTTTTTCCCAATATATTTAGCCACTCATCTATAGAAAATGGCAAGTGCTCCTCACTATATGCATAATGCATTATAGTATAATATATGTTGTCGGTGTAATAGTTTTTTTTCTCTCTTTATGCACAACATGCTAAAAAATAATATTTATTACATCCTCAGTATTATCCTGGATTAGTTATTTATCCGACGATTTTTTTTTCTTTTTTTCTGACTCTATCCAACATTTTTTTAAATACTAAATCATTGCAGTGATGTTAAACAACTTTTTAAATACTTACTAAAAAAAAAAAACTTTTTAAATACTAAATCGTTACATTAATGATAAACAAAATAGTACTATATGTTTTCATTTCTCTCTGTATGAAAACCTTTAAAACGATCATTATTTAGGGATGAAGATTTAATATCCCACAATGGAAAAGGGAAAATATTATTATTAAGGTATAAAATTAAGACATAACGGATTTTTTTAACTTGGGATAACCATTTTAGACACGATTCATTATGGCTCTAATAGCATAAGCTAGACCAAAGTTCTGGCTTGTTGTAGATGATCAAGAGTTATCACCAAAGCAAAACTAAATGTCACGCCGTAGTAAGAGGCATCTTGAGCCTCCTCTAGTAAGGTCCCTGGCGCGGGAACGTCCGCTTTTAAAGTTGAGTAAAAGAATATTAATATATAAGGATAAAAGCATAATGAATTTGTTAACTTAAGTTAACCATTTTACGTCAAAAGCACCGCTATGATTGTAAAAAAAATATATGTTGTGAATCTAGAAATATTGAACAAACTCCATGAAATTGTTGATATGATTTCCTATCGTTTTCTGGGTTTCGAATTCGACTTTTTCAAATATATCAAGTTTCATAATCCAATTCTTTCTCTTTGAAGATGATAAATTTCAAAATATACAGAAAACATAGATATTCCAGCAAATCCTGCTGTCTAACAAATTCTTATTCCAAGTCTTATACACTATGATGCATGGATACTTCTGTGTCTTTTTTGTCCCGTATACCGGATACTTAGGATACATCCATTACTCAAATATGTAAAATAAACAATTTTCTTAGAAATCGAAGACAACCCACCAGAGAAGTAACAAAAAAGCTACCAAAAAAATGAACAAAAACTATCAAAAATATTGAGAAAAGAAATTTCAAGATACCTTAATCAAAATCAAGCCTATGAATGACAATAAGAATGAGTCTTACCAAAAAAAAAAAAAAAAAAAAAAAAAAAAAAAAAACCATATAGCAGAAAAGATACCCCAACCATAATAGGAAGGCAGACATTATTACAAACAAAACATTCAATACTCGAGCATCTTCACTAAGTATGGTAGTAATAGGAAACAAATATGCTCCCTATATATCTGCTTTAGCTATCAAAGCATTCAACTGTTCTATTATAAATTCAAAAAATCTCCGACCAACCATTCACTTCTTATTCTGGAAAAAAACAGCCAAACATAATGTCATTTACAGTACTAGAAACTATAGCAAGTTCAAAATATATATACACCTTCCATTTTTCATCCATTGAAGCTATAGTATCCATACGAAGCGAGCCCGGGTTTCCAAGGCCAACATCTAAAAGTTATCGAATACTAACCTCATGAGATGCTGCAGAAGAACCCCAAATAGTGCTCAACATATCTTTGGGTACAAACCAGCACGCAAAAAGGTGACTTTTTCAGAGACAAGCTGTCCTAAAATGGTAATGTTCGCAAGAAATAATGAATCTGTTGAGTGTTGGCTGTAAAGCTCCCGAAATAAAGCCTTTTTTTTTTAAGCTAAGTTTATAAGTAACCATCAAAAGTTCTACCACTCGTGCATCCTGTAGTAGCAGTAGCGTTTAGTTCTTTGCCGAATCTCCAAACATAGTTCAGACCAAGAAGGAGCTCTGTAACTGTTGCCTCTGTCTTTTCTTGATTTGCAAAGTGAAGGGTTTGCACAAGTAGTACATTTGTCTTGGATACTAAATTCTGTTGTTCGTAACTTCGCTCGGACTGCCAACGTATCATGTTGTGAGCAAGAGGAGATAACCATTCCAAAATCGTAAACATGGCATCGTTCCATTCTGCAGCAAGAACCACATCATAAGTTAAAGTCTTGGCATACGGTTTTAGTTTTGCCCTAAGTGTATCTCTGATGCTAGAAGGTAACATGTTATATAAGTCGTCTCTTGCATCATGTCCTATTAAATGAGGAGACGCCACAAGCTTCTCGATAACGAGTATGATATTGGCATAATGCAATGCTAAGGCGGCACCACCAAGAGTTTCTGGAGGAGCAATCAATAGCCTATTTTTGGGGCTGAGAATTGGATGAAATCCATGAATCACGGAATGTAACTCCACGTCGACGTCGTCGTCTTTATTTCCATCTACGTTCATGTTCGTATTGCAATTGCTTGTGGAAGATTCATTTCCTCCTGTCATGCACCCATCAAAGGGTCCTGATGTCTTTAACTTACTAGACTTAGAAATTGGTTTCTTAACCTGAAAATAAGACCAATGATTACGCGACTGCCATAACTTCAAGCCACTTTTACTTGCCTTAGCTAGCAAGCCAGATTTTGTTGTTGACTTCCCAAGAGGACCAGAATAGGATTTCATATCATCATGCTTCCCGGAAGTCTGGCTTGATGTAGAACGAGAACTTACAAGCGGGCCCGAAGAAAACATTCTTTTGTTATTGCTTCCAACGATAGGACCAGATTGTACGGTTGCTCCATCTGAAAGTACAGAAGAAAACCTACTAATGTTGTTTTCAGACGGGTGAACTGATGACTGCATAAACGCCATTGAACGACTACGAGGGATGTTATCACATTCTAAAACTCGAGAATCTTCTACTCCTATATCCACAACATAATTAATTCCGAAGACATTTCCAATTCTACAGAAAGTAGTAAATAGCGACGTTGCCAAAAGGAGAACCACGTAATCATACGTCTTGTTCCAAATAGAATTTTGCTTTAAACGCTTCACTTCCTGCTGCTTCCAAGCAACCCTTTTCTCATACTCGACCAAACTGATGATGTCTGCATTGTCACAGCTCTTTATTCTCTTCAAAGTTTGTTCAAGGTCCCCGAGTGCATCCATTTCTTGATACAAATTCGCAGTGACAACGATGAAACGTTCCATCTTTTTCATCTTCTTTTCCATTTTATTCATACTTAAAAGCCAACCATACGGGTCCACGCCAATCCTGCACATATCATTTAAGGATTGCTCAAAACTCTTCAAAATGGGATCCCTGCATTTCTTGGACATCCTTGCCACGGCTCTTGCCACATTTGAAAATGTCTCCAAGAACTCACAGCACATCAATTTCACAATATACTCCTCGTCATCAGACACAAGCTTTTTTATGCCTACTGAATTTGTTATTTCCTCTCTTAACATCGCAACCTCCGCGTATCACTAAGTGACTGCCACAAATGAATCACTTTAGACATCAAGCTTGCAACTTCAAATGCCACAACGCCTATCACCGCCTTTTCATGACCTATATCATGCTTCTTTGAAAATTTCCAAAAATTGCGGAACCACGATTCGGTTACCATATTTAGCTCCTATTGAGGTTGATGTGGTCTTCAAATCCCTGAGTAATGTACACTTCTAAATCAAGAGGAAAAGAATGTGGGATTGCTTCCCATTCCTATAATTATAAACAATACAAACCTAACCAACACCAACACCAACACCAACACCAACACCAACACCAACATGCTTATAAAACACAGAAAAAAAAGAAAAAAAAAAAAGAACAGAAATTTGCTAAAAAAAAAAAGGATAGCAGATTCTAATCGCAAAAGCTAACTTCATATTCAAAATAAGGTATTTCTGATATTGGGCAAGACAAACGCAAGTATTCAATTAATCATCTTCCTCAAAGGTTAAATTTTTTCATTTAATTGAACACCCACATTTTCCCTATAAAAATCACAAAAATATCTCATATATATGCCTCTTGTACTCATAGAATATTCAAATAATTCCATTCCCAAAGTAATTCCATATAAAACATCAATTTTAAAGCTTGAAAATACACTGAGAATAGCTACAAAATTGAACTGAAAAAAAAAAAAAGAACTCACAGATTATTTCATCCAAATAGACGGTCGATGAATTTCTGCTGCACGACTGGGTTTTGCTTTTTAGGAAATTGAAGGTTAAAGGAGAAGAGAAAAGGGAAATTGAGCAGTAAAGTAGCACTTTGGCTGGCAGTGGATAGTCCACAACCCAAATCCAACCGGAATTCTCTAAAACTAGGGGAAAAAATATATTTTGGTAAACCGTGTGGAATTAATGAACATCTTTTTCGTAATTGCATATCAGCCCTTAATTTATTCTCTCCTCCTCTTTAAGTCCCTACTAAATGCTAGATTCTTTGTTCCCATCAGTCAAATCCATTCTATCTTGGGCCACGTTAGTTGACTAGTGTCACCTTTGGCTACTCATCAATTATATTATAAGTTAATGAAAGTGTATAGTATAAAATAAGACAAATTTTATAATACAACCAGTTGTAGAAGAGTTATGCAAAGTGGCATACATTACAAATTCATTTCTAACCTCTCACACTTGCGATAAAAGTGTATTATGTGAAAGAGAGTAAAAATGTAGGCTACAATATCTTACTGCAGCACAACCTTCTTACAAACCAGCTTGCACTATAAAAGTCTCTCATAAAATAAAGATTATCCGGATTAATCGGATAAATTGATTTTGAAACCGAAGAACTTTAATAAAAATAATAATAATGAATTTTCTCATTAGTGTGATATTCTAAATCGGTAGAACACTAATGGATCCAGATTTTTCTATTTCAATGAACTACAGAGCAAATTCAAAGATTTAATACAGATATCGTTAGTGTTTTTTTTCTTCTTCTTAATCATAAAACTAAATCGTTTTTAATATAAATTAATTTAGGATGTCGGTGGAGATGAGGCATGCAGCCCACTAGTCAACGAAGGCCCCACCCATGGTGTTGAGTAATTACTTATTACGTTTTTATAGGAATGTTATTACTCATATTTGATTTTAGGGATTTTGGAATCTCTTCTGATTTTGAGAATAATTTGATGGCTGAAAATCAAATAAGAAAACAAGGAAAGTACTTATTTATTTTTGAGGGGAAAAAGGAAAGTGTTTTTTTTTATTTTAAAGAAATTAGTTTATGATCCTAATAAATATGAGATTAATAGGTGAAGGTATTGCATTTTAAAGAGAATAGTTATGGTGTTACGGGTAATTATTATGTGTTATATATACCAACTAGAAAGATTTAATGTATCAACTTACATCTACACAATCCTGTTGACTCACATCTTCCCTTTTGACTCACGTTTATACATTCCCGGTGTGTGAGAAATAAATCAGATCTGTCGACTCACGTCTACCCTCCTGAATCACATCTATACACCCCACGGTGTGTGGTAAATAAATTAGAAATTAATACATCTTTCTACTTCATGTAACTCATAAATACATGTCGTATCAGAATATTTCTAGACACCGTGTGTAAGAAAATACTTTAGAATTAATCACAACCATATATTGTTGAATTATAACTTTTCTGGATGTTGAATTAGTCATTCCCTCAAAAATAAAAAATATAATAAAAAATTGCGTGCATTTGTATTTTTGCACTTTGCTCCCCACCCACCCTTCCCCCCCCCCTTTTTATTTTTTATTTTTTTTATCACCTTGCCTTGTAGTACTAATTTCTTAATCAGATAATACCCCTTTTATAGGAATCACCGAATCAACGAAACTTATTGCAATACTAACATATAATTTCGAAAATTGATAAGAGCAGATCTTATGACCAATTGATCCCATTGGAAGAAATTATTACTACATCCGTCCCTATTGATTTCGTAGAAAAAAATAATCCTTTTTAATTATTCTGCATTTTATAAATTTAAACATCATTAATCTGGTCCTTTTTAATAATACTACATTTTACAAATTTAAACATAATTTATTTGATCCTTTTTAATAATACTACATTTTATCTGGTCCTTTTTAATAATACTACATTTTAGAGTGAAATGTATGAGAATATATATAATGCATGATTGAGCTGAAGTAGAATATTGGTTTGTGCAGTTTCTGTAGTTTAGGACATGGTTGTTTTGTTTGATGGGTTGAGTTTGCAAGGGTTTGATGAGTTTGGATCATCAGTGTTTGGATTCGTTGTTAGTAAAGATCAGGGTTGTAAGATGACATCCGTGACGAATAAGATGAAGATCTTTTGTTTGTTTTGAAGAGAGTTGCTAGGGAAGGCCTACAATTGGGAATGCTTCAGTTTCGAGGACGAAGCTCCTCTTAAGGGGGATGAATGTAATATTCTGATTTTTAGAAAATGGTAGACGTGTCAATTTGCACAAAATCTAAATATTATATTTATTTGCTAAAGGATTTAAGTTTTAAAAGAAGAAAAAAAAAAGAAAAAGGATTTATATAATGGGAAGTTTATTTTGGAAACAAATAAAACTCACCATTATTTGAGAAGTTGTCAGAATCTGAAAACACAACTTCAGAATTTGAACCCGAGAAAGAAAAAACAGAACCAGAAAAGCAAAAGAGGATCTTCAAATGATCTTGATAGTTGTTCACCGGTTTGCAGATACAAGTATGGAAACGGAATCAGCGGGAGAAGAGCTACGTGTTGATACCAAAAGATTGGAGTTTTGAAAAGGTAATAGATTTGCCCTGGCTTGGAATCTTTAAGTTCTGAACCTTTTATGTTGTTTTAAGTTGCTCAATTCGTAGAATGGTTTGTTTAGAAACCTTTGATCACAATTGATTCTAGTCTAATTGCTTGAAGATTTTGATTTGTTTAGCTTTGGATTCTTTTGTTGTTGCTTGGTATCAAATTGGTGTTGTTTGCTGCTGTTTTGTGTGATTTTGTTGTCAAATGTGTTTGGTTTTGGTTTGGAATTGTGTAGTCGTAAAAGCGCATTATAGGGGTTGTTCAACCCACTTGGCGTCCGCCAATGGTGAGTGGTGCCAACAGATTTGTCCCGAGAAGGTTTTGGCGTCCGCGGAAGCGGGTTAGCGTGACGCCAACACCAAGCACAATGATTTCGCAAAGTTTTGTTGAGCCTTGGCGCCCACCAAAGGCCATGTGTTGTTGTTTGGGTTTTTAAGGCCCGAGTTTTAGGTGTTTATTCTTGATCTAATAACCTTATATAAAGCTAACAAAGCCATGAATAAGCTTCTCATGCATTTAGTTCCGGCACCAAATGGATTCTTCCTAAGAGTTGAAGTTCGGGACCTTCGGAAGAGCATGAATGGCATTGTGCTTTGACGGATTAGTATCAATCAATGTATGTGTATATGATAGGTTGTCATGTACAGTTGTCAAAGTGAGGGAGTAGAAGTTTTAAGTGAGCATTTGCTTTTAAAAACACTTAGATGGCTAGTTAACAATTAATAACTTACATACTTGTGTAGTTAAAAACATAAACATCAATGTATTCATGGTAAGGCATAAGACAATATCGCGATTTGTGTTGTGGTCAGATAAAGTGAATAACTTCGCAGGTCCTTGAGAGACCCCAAGTGCGGAGGGACTTCGCCGAAAACACACGCTCTCGGGACTAGCCCGTGGCTACTAGTGCAAGCCTTACTAGTAGGTTGCAACCAGATGCTTCTCGGTGAGCAACACCATGTGTAGTGCTATTGAATACTTGATGTGACAAAGATAAGCTAAGCTAGAGAAAAAGTAGGATCCTCACGATATGTTGATGAACATTAAATGAACCATAGAGTTTGAGTCGCGTTCGTAAATATAATCTCTAATAATCAGGGGCGGATGTACCCTATCCCTAGGAGGGGCAAGCGCCCCCCCTAGATTCGGAAAATACACTATTATGTATTTGTATTTTTTTACTTCCTAAAAATTTACACTCGCCATTAGTATCGCCCCCCTTCACCCGGGATCCTGCGTCCGCCCCTGCTAATAATAATAATAAAACGTTTTTCTTTCATTATAAAGCTTAATTGTTCAATAGCTTCTACATTTTATTAAGTACGCATTGTACTAAACTTTTTGCATGTTTGTGCGTTGTTCGTCTTGAGAAGACACACATGTTGAGCCGGATTATGATGACGTTTGATATGCTACGCTATGAAGTTTTATTATGCTTTTATTATCTTGTTAGACTATGTAACTTGTACCTTTTATCTTCAAAACATATAATTTTGTTTATCTATGTTAAGACCGTGTTGTAAGATAGTTTGTTTCGGTTATAAGACATCGTATTTGTAAGTCATTTCGTTGTTGTATGTTTCTATTTCTATCTTTAGTTGAATGACAATGTAATTATAGTATCTTTTACGTTCTCACCGGAGTCTCGAAACTAGTTTTCTTAACTCGATACGATAACGTAGAAGCTTAAGTATAATATTAGATTTATTTAATGTTATATGTGTCAAATATTTTTTAAATAAAGACAAATTAGATCCTAAAACACGCCGTTACACTATATTATTAGTTAATACTTTTGATGTTTCTACATTTTTAGTGATAAAATGCATTACCCATCCTCCCGTTTCTTTCTCTTTTCTTTTTTTTTTTTCCTTGAAAAGATTTTTAGGTAATGGATTGCAGAAACCACAATATACTAGTATCCTATTTTTCATAAGCTTACATAAGACCTGCGTAAATTCTATCAAGAACAAAATTAAAAAAGAGGTTTATTGTTAAAAATGATAATTTGAATATGAAAATATGTAAAGAGGACAATGAAATACTTTTTTAGGAACGGGTGGTGGTCCTAAAGGACAACTTTACATCTTAAATGAAGAATAGGACAAAAAAAATAATATTTGGTTGAGAAGGACAAAAAAAAAAGAGATGTACAAAAATACCCTTAATGATAATATTTTTTTTTTTCACATTAAAGTCGTCTTTGGTGTTACTACGTGTTGGTGTTACTTACGAGTTACTACATTATGTGTTCTTATGTTTGAGGTGTTTCCATTGCTTTCTATACCCTACTCGGAAGGGAAGAGGGCACGATAGGGGATTTGTGTCACTTAAGATCGTGTGGCATTCATAGAAAAAATGCCAAAGCGTTACTCTTTCTATACCACTACTTGGAAAGAAGCGCGATAGGGATTTGCATCACTTAAGATCGTGCGTATTCATACAAGAATGTAGTAACATTACAAAAATGTAGTAATATTACAAAAATGCAAAGCGTTACTACATGTCCCTTGGAAAAAATCGCGAATTCTTCTTCTCGTTTCATCAATTCAACCAAAGATGATCAGAACATTTTAACTTATCTTCTTGAAAAGAACAAAAAAAAAAAAAAATTGAGCAGATAAAAATTGAGCAGATAAAGGGTGTGTTCATAAAAGGGGTGTGTTCAACCAACGGCTTCCGACTTCCGATCGGCGGATCGCCGGCTACCGGAGAAGATTCTCAATTCAACCGCCATATGCATACGCAACCAAAGAAATAAACAAAGCCATTGAAGAGAATCACTAATTCTTCAAGTTATTATTGCGCCCTTAACGAAACAACAATATCTTTGAAATGGTGGAAGCTACCACGTTAACTTCTTCAAGAAAGTCGTCGCCGCCGCTTAGCCGGAAAACGGAGTTTAAGTCAATTAAAGAATGCGTATATACGGGCTCGTCCTCAAGATTATGATCCAACTTGATTTGAATTACTCTTGATTCGAATCGGAGAGGAAAGAGGAAATACATCGTTTCGCAAATCCCATCGAAATCGAATCGTTTCTTCATCGGAAAATCCGTTTGCCATCTCTTCTCCCCAGCATCGAGCATTGAATGTCGATCTTGTGTTGATAATCATCGAGCATTGAATCGTGAGATCGATGCAAAAAGAGAGAGGGGATTTGCAGAGAGAGAGGATGGAGGCTAGGGTTTAGATTTTGGGATAATGGAGGAATGGGGTAGTTATAAAAAGAGGGTATTTTAGGATCTGCATTACTTTTTGTCTTTACAACCATAAAGCGTTATTTTCTTGTTTTTTCCACAAATAAGATGTGAAACCCGTCTCTACGACCTTTTTCCTATTTTAGGAAAAAATGATACGTTCTTATTTCATTTGTAATTTAAATTCTTTCGTATTCAACTACAAAAATAAATATAGTTTTTGATCTGATTATCGAAAGATGATAATTCTTTGATCACATTTTTCCTTGGTCCGTCGTCTTTATTTAGAAATCTAATTTAATATTTTTTCAACGTTATTTTAGAAGTCGTTTTGTAAAAAACAAATAAATAGTGGAATATTGAAAATTGGATTTGAGTCGATTCCACTAAAACAAATAGTGGATTTGAGGTTATGAGCAGATTGGATTCATCCTTATCACCCAATTTATATTTAGGGTAAATGTCCAAAAGGACACATATTAGACTTAATTAGGTAAATATGACACTAAAAAAATCTTATTTAGTTATAAGGACACACAATTAGTACATAAACCAAACTATCCATAATTTTATTTTTTTAATGTTTTTTTCTTATTCTGGATATAAAAAGAGTTTTTTTTTTTATTTTTTTATTTTTATTCTGGACGAAAAAAGTGTTTTTTATTTTTATTTATATATTCTTGACGTAAAAAGAGGTTTTTTTTTGTTTTTGTTTTTTTTTTTGCTAATTTTTTTTTTTCCGGTGACCACCGCGACGATATGATGTTGCGTGATGCAGAGCGCGCTTGATAGCCGACAGCGCGATGTATTTACCGCCTAAGTCCATTGACTACCCGATGCGATGGTTGCCCCGATCGATGACCACCCACGATCTGATGACCACCTCCGTCTGAGACACCACGACTGATGACCACCACCGATGCACGCAGACACAGCGCGATCATTGACCACCCCGATGCATTGACGCGCGATGCGATGACCATCGCGATGTAGTGACTACCGTAACGTGACTGACCGCGCGATTCATTATTCACCGCGCGAAAGAACGATCCCGACGAACGACCGATCCGATAACGCATCGACCACCCCGATTCATTGACCAGCTACGATGCAATGATCACCCCCGATGTAGAGACACCACGATGCAGAGACACTACGATGTATTCACCACCGCGATTCATTGACCACCGCGTGAGGCATTGACCACCGCGATCGATGACCATCGCGATCACGATTACACCCGATCTATTGACCACCGCGCGATCAATGACCACCGTAACGCAGAGACCGCGCGATCTGTGACCACTCCGTCTGAGACAGCGCGATGGTGATCGCGATGATAACAACCGCGATCGATCACCACCCCCAATGCATCGCGGTGTCTCTTTATCGTCCAGATTTTTTTTCTTAAGTGTCTAGGAATAAAAAAAAAACTTTTTAAGTCGTCCAGAAAAAAAAAAAACAAAACAAAACATTTTTAGCTTCCCTGAAAAAAAAAATTAAGGATGGTTTTATCTAATTACTAATTTTATGTTCTTATAAACAAATAAGATTATCTAATTATTAATTTTATGTTCTTATAAACAAATAAGATTTTTTAGTGTCCTTAGTATCTATTAAATACTCAAACTAGTATTTATAAATAAATACCATTTATATCCATTGACCTAATTCCTGTTTTTTTTTTTTTTTTTTTTTCCTTTTAAGCTAGTCCCCTATTAAAAAAAAAAAAAAAAAAAAAAAAAAAAGTGCAAAGCACAAAAGACGTGGTCTGAAATATTGCATTCACAAACCAGAATCCAAATAATCAATAATTTTCGATTAAAAAGGAAAATACAATAAAAAGAAAAGAAAAAGAAAAATTAAAGAAGAGTGATGAGGATGAAGATGAGAAGTGCAGCAATGAAAGAGTACTTGAGAGCCGCCAACACTATCGCTATTGATATCACAAACAGCTGCCATAACACCTGTACACTCGCCCACGCCAGAACCCCTGTTAATCCAACCGCAACCACGTTATCCGGATCCGGGTTCACCAATAAATCGACCCATTTCATATTCAATCTGGGCCGGAAGTTTTCGTTCGATCCATTCTCTTCCCCTCCAAGGGTCCGTTGTTTCTCTTCGCCGGAGCTATTCTCGTTGCCGCCGCCGTTGCTGGATGCGGCGCAGATTAATGGGTGGAAATTGGTTCTTAGGGATTTGAACGGGGAAGGTTGGAAATTAGGAAAATTGGAGGTTCTGAGGTTTGATCCAGATGGGTATGATGGAGGAATTAGATGTCCGATTAGGATTACAGCATCCATATTACGAATTTCTGAGTAAATTTCGCAAAAGATGTTATTTTGTTTGGGAGAAACAATTGGGAACGACGGAAATTAAATAAGTTCAAAGAAAAAAAAAACAAAATACAAAATTGAACTGAACAAAAAAAAAAAAAAAAACTCACAGATTATTTCATCCAAATAGACGGTCGATGAATTTCTGCTGCACGACTGGGTTTTGCTTTTAGGAAATTGAAGGTTAAAGGAGAAGATAAAGGGAAATTGAGAAGTAAAGTAGCACTTTGGCTGGCAGTGGAGAGTCCACAACCCAAATCCAACTGGAATTCTCTAAAACTTGGGGAAAAAATATATTTTGGTAAACCGTGTGGAATTAATGAACATCTTTTTCGTAATTGCATATCAGCCCTTAATTTATTCTCTCCTCCTCTTTAAGTCCCTACTAAATGCTACTATTCCTTGTTCCCATCAGTCAAATACATTCTATCTTGGGCCACGTTAGTTAACTAGTGTCACCTTTGGCTACTCATCAATTATATTATAAGTTAATGAAAGTGTATAGTATTAAATAATAATTATCTGGATTAATCGGATAAATTGATTCTAGAAACCGAAGGCTTTAATAAAAAATAATAATAATGAATTTTCTCATTAGTGTGAATTTTCTCATTAGTTTGGATCATCAGTGTTTGGCTTCGTTGTTAGTAAAGATCAGGGTTGTAAGATGACATCCGTGCGAATAAGATGAAGATCAAGTTTGTTTGTTTTGAAGAGAGTTGCTAGGGAAGGCCTACAGTTGGGAATGCTTTGATTTAGAGACGAAACTCCTCTTAAGGGGGAAGAATGTAATATTTTGATTTTTAGAAAATGGTAGACGTGTCAATTTGCACAAAATCTAAATATTATATTTATTTGCTAAAGGATTTAAGTTTTAAATGAAGAAACAAAAAGAAATAAAGAGAAAGGATTTATATAATTGGAAGTTTATTTTGGAAACAAATAAAACTCACCATTATTTGAGAAGTTGTTAGAATCTGAAAACACAACTTCAGAATTCGAACCTCGAGAAAGAAAAAACAGAACCAGAAAAGCAAAAGAGGATATTCAAATGATCTTGATAGTTGTTCACCGGTTTGCAGACACAAGTATAGAAACGGAATCAGCACGAGAAGAGCTACGTGTTGATACCAAAAGGTTGGAGTTTTGAAAAGGTAATAGATTTGCCCTAGTTTGGAATCTTTAAGTTCTGAACCTTTTCTGTTGTTTTAAGTTGCTCAATTCGTAGAATGGTTTGTTTAGAAACCTTTGATCACAATTGATTCTAGTCTAACTGTTGATCAAATAGGGTTTTGGGTTGTGGATCAAGAATAGTTGCAGTTGCTTGAAGATTTTGCTTTGTTTGGCTTTGGATTCAAAGTAACAGGGTCTTCCTATTCAAATTTTATGTTTTGTTGTTGCTTGGTATCAAATTGGTGTTGTTTGCTGCTGTTTTGTGTGATTTTGCTGTCAAATGTGTTTGGTTTTAGTTTGGAATCGTGTAGTGCAGAAACTGCAGTTTAGGGGTTGTTCAACCCTCTTGTCGTCCGCCAATGGTGAACAGGGTGCCAGCAGTTTGTCCCAGAAGGTTTTGGCGTATGCAGGAAGGGGGTTGGCGTACGCCAACACCAAGCACAATGATTCTTCTTGTTGAGCCTTGGCGTCCACCAAAGGCCATGTGTTGTTGTTTGGGTTTCTAAGGCCCTGGGTTGAGTTTTGGGTGTTGATTCTTGATCTAATAACCTTATATAAAGCTAACAAAGCCATGAATAAGCTTCTGATGCATTTAGTTTTGGCACCGAATGGATTCTTCCTAATAGTTGAAGTTCGGGACCTTCGGAAGAGCATGAATGGAATTGTGCTTTGATGGATTAGTATCAATCAATATGCCTGTGTAAATGATAGGTTGTCATGTCTACAGTTGTCAAAGTGAGGAGTAGAAGTGTTAAGTGAGCTTTTGCTTTAAAAACACTTAGATGGTTAGTTAACAATTAATAACTTGCATACTTGTGTAGTTAAAAACATAAACATCAATGTATTCTTGGTAAGGCACAAGACAATATCGCGATTTGTGTTGTGGTCAGATAAAGTGAATAACTTCGTAGGTCCTTGAGAGACCCCAAGTGCGGAGGGACTTCGCCGAACACACACGCTATCGGGACTAACCCGTGGCTACTAGTGCAAGCCTTACTAGTAGGTTGCAACCAGATGCTTCTCGGTGAGCAGCACCGTGTGTAGTGCTATTGAATACTTGATGTGACAAAGATAAGCTAAGCTAGAAAAAAAGTAGGATCCTCACGATATGTTGATTACATGAAATGAACCATGGAGTTTGAGTCGCGTTCGTAAATATAATCTCTAATAATAATAAACGTTTTCCTTTCATTATAAAGCTTAATTGTTCAATAACTTCTACTTTTTACTAAGTATGCTTTGTACTTAACTCTTTTGCATGTTTGTGCGTTGTTCGTCTTGAGGAGACACACATATTGAGCCGGATTATGATGACTCTGATGATGACGTTT
The DNA here is from genome assembly GCA_026214975.1 of Gentiana macrophylla. Taxonomy (NCBI): domain Eukaryota; kingdom Viridiplantae; phylum Streptophyta; class Magnoliopsida; order Gentianales; family Gentianaceae; genus Gentiana; species Gentiana macrophylla. The sequence goes on along the minus strand of CM047816.1, from coordinate 21,975,186 downwards.
GATATGCTACGCTATGAAGTTTTATTATGCTTTTATTATCTTGATGGACTATGTAACTTGTACCTTTTATCTTCAAGACATGTTGTAATTTTGTTTATCTATGTTAAGACCGTGTTGTAAGATAGTTTGTTTCGGTTATAAGACATCGTATTTGTAAGTTATTTCGTTGTTGTAAGTTTCTATTTCTATCTTTAGTTGACTGACAATGTAATTCTAGTAGTATCTTTTACGTTTTCACTCGGGTCTCTGTTTTCGTTTGTTTAACTCGATACGATAACGTAGAGACTTACGTATAATATTTGATTTATTTAATTTTATACGTGCCGAACATTTTTTTTCTGAATAAAGACTCGGTATCCGAGAAAACGACGTTACATTATATTATTAGTTAATAAAGTTTGTGGTACTTTTGATGTTTCTACATTTTTTAGTGATAAAATGCATTACCCATCCTCCCGTTTCTTTCTTTTTTTTTTTTTTTTCTTGAAAAGATTTTTAGGTAATGGATTGCAGAAACCACAATATACTAGTATCCTATTTTTCATAAACTTACATAAGACCTGCGTAAATTCTATCAAGAACAAAATTAAAAAAAGAGGTTTATTGTTAAAAATGATAATTTGAAGATGGAAATATGTAAATGGGACAGTGAAATACTTTTTTAGGCAGTGGCGGATCCAGAATGAATATCCAGCGGGGTCCGTAAATATTTAACATAGTAAATATTTTTTTTCACGGGGTCCGAAATATTTTTCTATAGGTAAAATATGAAAGTATTTTTATTTTTAACGAGAGTTAAGTGGACTTCTATATAAAAGGTAGATCCGCCGCGTTTTTAGGTAAAAATGATATGTCATTATTCCATTGTAATTTAAATTATTTCGTATTCAACTATAAAAATGAATATAGCTTTTGATCTGATTGTCGAAAGATGGTAATTCTTTGATCACACTTTTCCTTGTTCCGTCCTCTTTATTTAGACATCTCATTTTGATATTTTTTCAACGTTATTTTTGATGTCATTTTTGTCAAAAACACATAAATAGTGGATTAGTGAAACATTGAATTTGAGATCAGTTCCATTACAACAAATAGTAGATTTGAGGTTATGAACAGTGGATTCGTCCTTATCACCCAATTTATATTTGGGGCAAATATCCAAAAGGACACATATCAACAAATCTTATTTGGTTATAAGGACACACAATTAATACATAAACCAAACTATCCATAATTTTGTTTTTTTAATGTTTTTTCTTATCCTGGATATAAAAAGAGTTTTTTTTTAAATATTTTTTTTATTCTGGACGAAAAAAATGTTTTTATTTTTATTTTTATATTCTGGAAGTAAAAAGATTTTTTTTTTCTCCGGTGACCACCGCGACGCGATGACACACACACGATGCAGAAGACGCAAGTAAAGTACACCGCCGCGATCGACCACCCCAAGTCCATTGATACTACCCGATGCGATGGTCGCCACGATGTAGTGACCACCCGCGATCTGATGATCACCTCCGATCTGAGACATCACGATCGCATGTGACCACCCCGATGCAAAGACGCGCGATGTAGAGACACGCCGGTGCGGAGACACCGCGATCGATGACCATCGCGGTGCGATGACCACCCCAATGCATTGAACACCGCGTGATTCATCGATTACCGCGCGATCGACCACGGCTGCGATGCAATAACCATCCCGATCGATGACCACTTCCGATGCGATGATCATCGTGAACGTCATCGACCACCGTGATCGTTCGACCAACCCCGATTCATTGACCACTACGATCGATGACCACCCCGATGTAGAGAGACACCGCGAACGCGAGACACTACGATGTATTCACCACGCGCGACGCGATGTGCCGCCGATGTAGTGACCATCGTGACGCATCGACCACTACGATCGATTGACCACCCCGATCTATTGACCACCGCGATCTGATAATGGTCACCTCGATCTGAGACACGCGCGACGCATGACCACCCCGATGTAGAGACATCGCGATGAAGTAACGACACCGTGATTAACAACCGCGACGATCACCACCTGGCGCCGATCATCGCGGTGTCTCTTTAGCATCCAGATACATTTATATTTTTAAGTGTCAGGAAAAAAAAAACTTTTAAGTCGTCTAAAAAAAAAAAAAAACTTTTAAGCTTTCCTGAATTTTTTTAAAGATAGTTTTATCTAATTACTAATTTTATATCCTTATAAACAAATAAGATTTCTTAAGTATCCTAAGTATCTATTAAGTTCTCAAACTAATACTTATAAATAAATACCCATTTATATCCATTGACCTAATTCCTATTTTTTCTTTTTTTTTTCCTTTTAAGCTACTCTCCGTAAAAAAATGGTGCAAAGCACAAAAGACGTGGTCTGAAATATTGCTTGCATTCACAAACCAGAATCCAAATAATCAATCAATAGTTTTCGATTAAAAAGGAAAATACAATACAAAAGAAAAGAAAAGAAAAAGAAAAATTAAAGAAGAGTAATGAGGATGAAGATGAGAAGTGCAGCAATGAAAGAGTACTTGAGAGCCGCCAACACTATCGCTATTGATATCACAAACAGCTGCCATAACACCTGCACACTCGCCCACGCCAGAACCCCTGTTAATCCAACCGCAACCACGTTATCCGGATCCGGGTTCACCAATAAATCGACCCATTTCATATTCAATCTGGGCCGGAAATTTTCGTACGATCCATTCTCTTCCCCTCCAAGGCTGCGTTGTTTCTCTTCGCCAGAGCTATTCCCGTTGCTGCCGCCGTTGCTGGATGCGGCGCAGATTAATGGGTGGAAATTGGTTCTTAGGGATTTGAATGGGGAAGGTTGGAAATTAGGAAAATTGGAGGTTCTGAGGTTTGATCCAGATGGGTATGATGGAGGAATTAGATGTCCCGATTACGAGTACAGCCAGCATCCATATTACGAATTTCTGTAGTAAATTTCGCAAAAGATGTTATTTTGTTTGGGAGAAACAATTGAGAACGACGGAAATTAAATAAGTTCAGAAACCAAAAAAAACCATATGGGAACGACGAAAATTAAATAAGTTCAAAGGAAAAAAAAATCAAAATATTTATTATCGACCACAGTGGGAGTCGAACCCACGACCTTTTGATCCGAAGTCAAACGCGCTAATCCACTGCGCTATGCGGTCATTGTGCTTCATTCTAGCCAAGTACATTATTTATAATGGTTACCATATCAATTAAATCATTATAAAACAAAATCAATATTATATTTCAAGATGATAAAAATAAGGAAATACATATGATGAAATACAAAATATAGATTGAATTATAAGGAAGTCATGATTAAACCATGGTAATCTTCATTAATTCTCTTTGTTCAATGATTAACAAAATGCACGACTAAAAGCTGATTAGGGCTCACACCAATATATGACAACTGATTCAACAAAATAAATTTTTTTTTTTTGAGAAGAATAAATAAGTTTATTTTGTTTCAATGATTTTATTTTTAGGCGGTGGGCGCAAGATGATATAAGATGGTAAATGATGAAATATGATGAGAAAACTAAAGACCTTGGTTGAGAGAATGACAAAAAGAAGAGATGTACAAAAATACCCTTAATGAAAATTAAAGATATTTTTATTTTTTTTCAAGCAAAATCGGGTAAATTAACTAAACGTTACTACACTTTCCTTGGAAATGTTCAAAGTCAAAATATCTCTCCGTTTTCGCGTTTCCATTGTTTCGGTAGCTTTCTATACCCTACTTGGGAAGGAACCCGATAGGGGATTTGTAGATCTTAAGATCGTGCACATTCATGAAAAAATGCCGAAAGCGTTACTACTTTTTCGTGAAATGTTACTACGATTGTTTGGTATTCATTACATTATGTAGCAATGTTACTACTTGCCGTTGTTCAAATGTTACTACGTTGTTGTTTACATGTTACTACCTCATAATCCAAAGAGCAATAAAACAAGATTCCATACCAATAGATCAACGAATTTGAAAGCGAATTGAAGAAGCAGATACAAGAATTTTGTAAGGCGTCAATAAGATAGCAACACAGGACTCTACACAGACTCCAAAACATTATTTCATCAACAAAACACCCAAATTAGAATATAAAAAGCATCAGTCAAAAAAAAAAAGAAAATAAAAAGCAGATTAACTTCTCTATGGAAGAGTTAACCAAATCGGAGCATTGAATCAGAAAAGCGTGAGACACAGTAGTACAAAATCAGGGTGATTTTCATTCACAAAAACGTAGACACATGTAGTACTCTCACGATTTGCGGATGGAGCATCGCCTCGTGGGATTTTGAGTTAATACAATAGGAAAAGGCCGTATGAATCCGGAAGAATGTTGAAAGTCCGAATGTTGGGTTCAATTCCAAAGCACTTTGAAACTTGTCATAACACTTCTCCATGATACCAATTTGTCCACTTCGCTTTGCCTTTCTTAACACAGTACCCAATCTACTTCTCCATTTAGCAAAAAAAAAAAAAAAAAAAAAAAAAAAAAATGAGACTAGATTAACATACTGAGAATTAAACGAGCAATGGTTTGAGGATTAAACTTACATTTTCTTGCAAAAATTCATCGGGAAAATGGTTGTGGCGGCACCACGCCTCCTATTAGTGACCACTTATTTTTGAAGACGATGTAGAAGAAGAAAACTCGATTAAGAAGCTTCTTAACGCGCCGATGGAGAGAGAGAATGTCAAGGATGTGAACCGAATCGCATAATGAGCGGAGACCGGAAGGAGGAAGTCGGCCGGCGGGGAGCTTGAAGATAGTGTGGAGAGACCGATCGTTAATACAAAAGAGGAAAGATCGAGGGATTTGCGAGAGAAGATGATGGAAGCTAGGGTTTAGAATTTGAGATAATAGATGAATGAGTCGGATAATGGAGGAATGATAGGTAGTTATAATTATAAAAGGTATTTTTGGATATACATTACTTTTGTCATTTTACAACAATTTCGTTATTTTCTTGTCCTTTTTACACAAATAAGATGTAAACCCGTCCTCTACTGACCTTTTCCTATTTTATTTTTAATTTTTAATTTTAATTTTATTTAGAATCTTTTATTGATTTTGACGCTCAATTAGTGCAAATACAATACTACCTTCATCTCAAAATGTATATTCATTTAAGTTTTTTAAATACGTGTTAAGAAAATTGTTTAAATTTGTTATATATAATTAATTTTGATGAAAAATTTCAAAATGATATTTGAGTGTTATTAATGCGAAAAGAAGTGAAAATGGATGGGTAAATAATAAATGAGGGTATAAATAGAAAGATATAATAAATCTTCATTAGTTATGTAAATGAAACATATTATGAGACAAAAACAAAAAATTAAATGGATTTACATTTTGAGACGAAAATAATATAATTTTGCACATTATAGACAATGTGATCTGCATAGCAGTAGAAATCATGTACTTCCACGTACTCACAATTCTTACCCAAAAAAAAAAAAACAAAAAAAAACAAAAAATTGATGAATAAGAATTCATTAAAACAAATTTAAGAATCCAATAAATGAAAATATGAATGAGAATTCATATTGTATAGATATACATGTGACATTTAATTTATTAACAAATAAATGAATAGTGTTTAAAAAAAAAAAAAAAAAAATGAATAGAGTATCTTTTGTAGTAAAAGTTACAAAATTAACCCAACGACATATACAACAATCACAAAGTACTTTATCATGAATTATGATTTTATGACATGACAAACGATCGTTTGATCCGACCCGATTTACTTGGTTCCACCTTCAACACCTTGACAATCATCTGGGGATTCAACATCAAGAAACACACCAGGAGTCTTCAACTTAAACTTCCCGAGCTTTAAATCATGATTCGAGCCAAAGCTCACACTCCTTTGAACCGTTCGAGATTTAACTTCATGGTTATTCTTGTGCAACATGGCTTCAATTTTCTCGAACACTTTCTCATACTCCTCGTGCTTCACTGGGAAAATCTTCTTGAAAAAATCCTTTCTTTTCGAGTAAATTTCTTCGGAAAACGTTTCTAAGATCATCAAAAGCCGTTGATCAATCCTTTTACCGGATTTCCATCTGATCATATAGGGTCGATTTTCTTTTGGAGAGAAATCACCGTGATCCCATCCAATTTCATCTCCGTATCTTGAATACGAAAAACTGCCAGCATTTGTTACCATGTTTATTGAGGGGGCTGATGGATACCCGATTGGCTGGTTTATTGAACCACCGCGGGTGTTCTCCATTAATTACAGTCGAAAGAAGTTGCTCAAAAATGTCAAAAAAATGAAGAAGATTGACTGGTTTTTGTTTTGTTAATGTTTTGGAGATGTGGGCTGGGGTATTTATAGGTATGTATATAAGTCACTTAGACTTGGACAACATATATACTTGATCAATACGTCTCTTGTTTCTATTGATCAAGAAGCATATCAGTGATGGCCGACATATTTGAAAAGTTTGTTAAATTGTGGGGCAGAGTCAATGTTGACTTAGTCAAATGTATTTTATAGGCATTGCTTAGATTTATTACAGATTTCTTGGTAGTTTCTTTTCAATATCTTGAAACTATCATATGTTTCTAGTGGTCCACAGGCAGGATTGTGTCATATGGCTATTACTCCACATACATCGACCACATAATGCAAAACCTCATTCATATAGAATTGCAATCGTATGGTTCATAATTATTTTTTGTTTTTTCGGGGGATGAGAATTGAAACCTTGTTCTCACCAGGGATTCGATTCTCATGAGTTATGCATTTTGTGTGTGTGTGCGTGCATGTTTTACTTTTGTTAGGGGTGCATGATTCGGTTTGGTACGGTTAATGACAGTAACCGGAATCGAACCGAACTTTTCGGTTATTCATAATTCGAAATTGAAATCGAACCTTTTGTTTAGGTAACTGAATTGAATCGAATTGAAACATTCAGTTTGGTTTGGTTCAATTAACCGAAAACCGAAATAAATTAGTAACATTCTATTAGGTTATAAACGGTTCGGTTTTTTATTCGGTCATAAAGGGTTTGGATAGAGGTTCGGTTATAAGCAATTTTTCTTAAACAGTTACAATATTTGGTAGTGAAAACTAGTTATACAAGTTGGTTTTAAACCGGAATGTCCCGCTCCCGGATACCGAATTCTTATTAGAGAATAGAAAACGTTCGGCACGTGACTTTTAGAGAAACCTTAAAACCACGTAAGTCTGACGTCAAATTAGAGTAATAAATAAATGTGCGGAAGTTTTTTTTGTTTTTTGAAAAGACTCGAGGAGAAGACCCTCAAGGTCTTTAATAAAAACACCATAAAAAAGAACACCGGTGCTTTCAAACTAGAATTATAAATAACTAAATATAAATGTTAGCATCCATTATAATTCCACATGACCAAATAAGAAACTACTAACTTTTGGAAATCACGCCTTATTCAGTGCAAACAACAACTGAAACGAAACTAATAAAACGGAAAGAACTTCATGACTTCACTCATAAGACATGACATTAATCTATTTCATCCGTTTAAAGAAAAAATTAAAGGCATATAGTAATGAAACTACTTTAAAGCATAACTTGAGATATGCATAGAAACATGTCCTATTTACTACATTAGTTCATCTTGCACGTCTTGTTAAATTTCTACATTAACCTACTTAGCATGTTTATGTTCTGTCTCGGTATTCATATTCATGATATTGTTTCAACAAACAATACCACACGATCCAGGGTACAACACATACTACCACCTAACATGATGGCATTGTGCAATTTAGGTAATATGGCTAGCCAAACATCCCATATGACACCTAAGATCATGATATTCGGTATAATACATCGAGCTGCAACATGAGTAATTCAACTAGGAATACATCTCACATGATACGTTGATCATGGCACTAAGTACAATACATTGGGTAAGTAATTGGACCTCACCAAGAAAGTCTCGGAAAACACAAAAGGCGCACATAAATTTTACTCCTTCCGTCACATTTTATTTGTCCTGTTTGACTTTTCACATAAATTAAGAAAAGTGCAGTTATTACTTTGAATCTCATTAAATGATCCTATATTTTTACATTTATGTCCTTTAAGTAGTTGCTGGAGCATTTAATACTACACACTTTTTATCGTAAATATTGTAAAGAGGACATTTGAATAAATTTGACAATTAATGCATAAAGTGGACACTTATTTTGGGACAAACCAAAAAAGAAACATGGACAAATAAAATGAGACGGAGGGAGTAGTTTAAAGCTATATTTTAGCCTACGCGATCAATCAAAGACCATAGCAACACCAAACTAACAAGCTATTTCCACTACTCGCAACCAAAACGCAGTAAGAATATTTATAGAATTTCAAGAAAACAAAATAACACTTTGAAAATACCATATACATCACAAAATGGCTAGAGCCTAGTTCTGGAGCTTCAATAACGGCATTGTACCGACATGTGCTGTCGGGAAAGTGATTGTACCGACACCCTTAGACCCGTTTTCATGATCCACAATTACCCGACATCTACCCTAAACACATAATTATGTCCATATTCGTGCATTTAACCTGAAAAAAGTAATAAAACAATATATTTAAATCAATGATGGATCATTTTTCATACAACGAAATTCTTACCTTATAAACGAACCAAATTACGAGCCGAACTACAAACAAACATCACTTATACATCGAATATATGTGAATCTACGAAGAAGACATCACTCTAACATGAATACCACAAAAATTTAACCCTAACAAGATCAAGGCTAAGAACTAAACGAGAAAGATTACGTTTCTTACCTTCGAAAGATGAATCTCGATGCGAAACAACTTATGAAACCGGCTTCGCTTTGAGCCACCACTGGTCCACAAAATGAACTCAGAAATGATCAAACCGAGCACTGTAGACGTTGGGGCAAGTACTTTTTAAGGGCTCTGGACGGGAAAGTGGTAAAGGCTTTCTTGAAAGAACCGAAAACGTGAAATATCTGAAGTCCGGGGCTTTTTGGAGCCTTTTTATAGATTTTTCAGAGCCTTAGGTCTGAAACCGGTTCTGCTTCATTTTCACAACTTTGATCTGCAAAACGAACCCAAAAACGATCAAATCGAGCTTGTGAACGTCGAGGCAGGCGCTCTCCCGAGGGCTCTGGACGGGAAAACGGCAAAGACTTTATTAAAAGAACTAAAAACATGGCTTTCTGAAGCATTTTCATGGACTTTTCAGACCCATATGTTGTTTTTTAGCTTCTTGTTAGTTTAGAAAAGCTTAAAAGAAAAAGAACAATTCGACAATTTTTGGAAACACACAAATGCCCTTACTATGAGGTGAGAGGTTTACATAAACAATCCGGTTACAAATTTTTACTCGGTTTCTCAATTTCTCACAACCTAACGCGTTTCTGAAAAGCACTAAAAAATTCATACGATCATGTGGTTCCAGTGGCGGATCTGTGTGTACCAAGGGGGGTCACGTGACCCCACTGAGATCCGGGCAAAAATTTTTAGTATTAAAACGATGTAGTTTTGTTGTTAAAAAATGTCATTTTATTGATAAAAAATGTAGTTTTAAGCTCTCGTGACCTCACTGAACATTTTTTTGGATAAAAAATATAGTTTTACGGTCCGATGACCTCACTGGAAAAAATTTCTGGATCCGCCACTGTGTGGTTCTATCGGAAATGGTTTCAAGTGCATGATTTATACTCTCACTAGGTGAAGTATATTTCAATCTCGTACGAAATTTATCTGTATTGAATGTTGTAATCCATATATCATGTATTTTATACATACGATTCAATCAAAAATTTTCAAGTACATTATTCTTGCCTAAAATATCTAATTGTCCTCTCAAAATTCTCTTATAAATCACAACTCTTCATACACTTACGAAACATCGGCATGCCTTTATTTAGACCGAAAAACAGCCAAATTAGAGGGGACATCTGCGATATGTGCCGCTTGTTAGGAAAATATTTAGTACTTAGAATTTGACAGAGAAGTAGAAACTCCAAGGCACGTTAAGAACGTTGTATTTTAAGAGATGTTTCCTCCCACACGATTTGTCACTAAGGGATCAAACGAAAATCTTTCTCAGGATACAACAGAGGTGTTTGATTCAAACAGTGACTTGTTTGAATCAAACCCGAGGACACTCAAAGTTTTTCTGATGATGCAAGCAAACTTATGAATTTTCGTCTGCATACTTGTGCCTTTTATAGGCTGAAGGTACCCCATAAACGAACGGAGTTACTCCTTGCATGAAAGGGTAGAATCATGATAAAGTTTTTACTCGTTGCCGGAATCTTGATCGATGAATAAAGTTTTTGGTTGTTTTCCACCCATAGACTTTAAACAAGTCTCAAACAATCACCGTTATGAGGTGATGGTCTCAAATCGATAAAAAGCCACAAGCAACCATAGCATTTTAGTAATGATGATTTACACCCTCAAAAGATGCACGAATCATACCATACTTGTTATTTCTAATGGTAGTATCGATTGAACGAAACATAATCCTCGAAAATTTCATAATCTACGGCTCTACTATCTCTCTAAAGTACATGTGGCACCCTTCTTTCCATGTCAAATTGAAAATCCCAATAAAACAAGTCATCTTAAGACCGATAAGTACATGTGGCACCATTCTTTCCATGTCAAATTGAAAATCCCATTAAAACAAGTCATCTTAAGACCGATAGATCATTAGCATGTACTACCTCCGTCCCACAAAAAGTGTCCACTTTATATGTTGCATACAGATTAAAAATAATAATAATGTGTTGTATTTTAAGTAGTGAAGGACATATATACCCTTATCACATAATAAATGTTCTTTTAGAATATGAAATGAATATATAAATATTAAGTGTTATGTTGAATTTAGATTTAGAAACTTAAAAACGCAATAAAAAAACGCCATTGATGAAGTTTGAAGCTTCAAGAATTCAAATGAACTAAAAAGCGGGAAAATACAAAGTTTTTGGAATCTCTTCAATTGAGCTTACAATAACAAAATTAAACTGACTAACTAACTCCTAATGTTGCTAATCGAAGTTTATCTAGAGCTGGTGTGCCAGAAATTAACAAACTCCAACTGCTTTCTTGCTCATGTGCTCGATGAAATGACTCAAAAAGCCAAAAAACCTTTCTTCACTTATGTACTTCAACACCCCCCTCAAGCTTAAAGATGGTTGTTGAAACCATGTTGAAGCTTGTCAAAAAAAACTTTCTTCACTTATGTATTTCATGTTCCGTGGGATTGGATTGAATGGCATACATATCTTGTAGCTAGTGGATAGGCCTGAAGTAATCTGGTGAATGTAGACTTATCAACAAGTTTGGTTAGGTTGTCTGCTGGCTTCTTTGTGTTGATTGATAATGGATTCAGTATCTTAGCTAGATATTTTTCCCTTACAAATGGCATGTTTTGTCATTTCATGGAAGCCATGTTTTTTACAATATCAAGGGCACTTTGACTGTCATAGTATAAGGGTACAACATCAATGTAGGAAATGTGGAAATCTTTGAGTAAATAGAGTAACCATTGTATTTCACAGGCATTGATTGCCATTTCTCTGTATTCTGCCTCACTAGAACTTCTTGAAACAGTTGGCTACTTTTTAGACTTCCAAGAAATCAATGCATCTTCTGAATAAACCAAGTATCATATGACATATCTTCTTGTTTTTGTGCACCCTGCCCAATCTGCATCACTAAAAGCTTTCAATTTAATATTGCCTTTACTAGGGAAGAGTAAACCTTTTCTTGAGGCTGACTTTAGGAATCTAAGGAGCCCATGTGTCTTTGCTTGTAAGTGTGTTTCATTAGGATGAGTCAAGAAAGCCCGACTTAATTGTTGCACATGGAAAGAAATATCTGGTCTTGTGTTTGAAACGTAAAGAAGCTTACCAACCAGGCTTCTGTAGTAAGCATTAGATTCCAAGGCTGAGGCTTCAACATATGTTAGATTTTGAGAGGTATGCATAGGTGTAGGCATTGGTTTACAGTCCTGGAATTCAAAATGTTTTAGCAGATCAAGGCAGTATTTTCCCTGGTTGATGACTATCCCTTGTTTAGATCTTGCTACTTCAAAACCTAGGAAATATTTTAGGGTTCCCAGATCCTTGATTCTAAAATCAGAGTGTAGAAGATCCTTTAAATGTCAAATTTCTGACAACTGTAGACTTCCTACTATAATATTATCAACATAGAATAGGAGAGCTATGAAGTTATCTCCATGACCTTTTTGTAAAGAGGCTGTGATCATTTTGGGATTGTGTGTAAAGTAGCACTTTGGCTGGCAGTGGAGAGTCCACAACCCAAAAATCCAACCGGAATTCTCTAAAACTAGGGGAAAAAAAATATATTTTGGTAAACCGTGTGGAATTAATGAACATCTTATTCGTAATTGCATATCAGCCCTTAATTTATTCTCTCCTCCTCTTTAAGTCCCTACTAAATGCTACTCCCTCCGTCCCATTTTATTTGTCTTGTTTGACTTTTCACACAGATTAAGAAAAGTGTAGTTAATGCTTTGAATCATATTAAATGATCTAATATTTTTACACTTATGCCCTTTAAGTTGTTGTTGGAAGATTTAATCTACACATTTTTTATTGTAAATATTGTAAAGAGAAAAGGGTATTTGAAGAAATTTAGAATTAACTGACAAAGTTGACACTTATTTTTTTGGAAACTAAAAAGAAACGTGACAAATAAAATGGGACGGAGGGAGTACTATTCTTTGTTCCCATCAGTCAAATACATTCTATCTTGGGCCACGTTAGTTGACTAGTCTCACCTTTGGCTACTCATCAATTATATAATAAGTTAATGAAAGTGTATAGTATTAAATAATGATTATCTGGATTAATCGGATAAATTGATTTTGGAAACCGAAGGCTTTAATAAAAAACAATAATAATGAACACTACTACAAAATATGTTATAGGTCACACTTAAGAAATGATAACAATCACAGTTTTAATAAAAGCGTGACAAAGAAACTATATATATCACACTTACAACTTTTCATCACAGTTTTTGAAAAACCGAGATAGATTATATCAATCAATCTCATTTTTAAAGTGTGACTTAATTGATATGATATTTATGTCACAGTTATTGCAAAACCGAGATAAATTATATCAATCAATCTCACTTTTAAACCGTGGATGTAATTGATTTGATATTTTTATCATGATTATTGAAAAACCGAGATAAATTATATCAATCAATCACACTTTTAAACCGTGATTGAATTGATGTGATGTTTTGTCACGATTATTGAAACCGAGATAAATTATATCAATTAATCTCACTTTTAAACCGTGGATCGAATTGATATGATATTTTTGTCACGATTATTGAAAACACGAGATAAATTATATCAATCAATCACATTTTTAAAGCGTGGATTGAATTCAGTATGATATTTTTGTCACAATTATAAAAAAGCGAGACAAATTATATATGCTTGTAACTGTGAATTGAAATGGTATGTTATGTTGTATATAAATCACGGTTTTTAAGTGTGATTGATAAATATTAAATACATCACACTTTATAACTGTTATTAATGAGACAAATTAAACTAGTCAATCTCATTTTTTAACCGTGACTGGTATAATGTATTGTATTTAAATCACGGTTTTTAACTGTTATTCATTCTATTATATTAATATTAAATACATCACGCTTTTTAACCGTGATTAATGAGATAAATTAAATTTGTGATAATCATATTTTTTAACCGTGCTGAAATGGTATAATATTTTATATCTAAAAATCTCAGTTTAGTGTACACGTGATGGATTCTATTCATTAAGAATTACATACGTCTCGAACAAGGTGATCGGCACAGTGGCTAACTAAACTATAATGTCTCATGGATCAAAGGTGTTCGAACCCGTTAGAGAATTACATACGTCTCGTATTGGGGATGAGATCATCCGCCCAAGTTGTCTGTCTAATTTTCGGTTTTATGTGTATTTGATATTTATGTTTTTCTTCACAAATTCAAATCTGCGTGAAATGACGTAGTTTTTATTTAGATATAGAAATCGCATACATAACTTGAGCATGTGATTCATCCCCTGTGACCGTGACTGGTTTTATTTAAGTACCTAAATATATCACGTTTTTGTGTGATTGAAACTAAAAATACAACTCCCGCCAATTGGCAAACCCCAGCCGTTCAAATTTCCTTTCCGAAAAAAAAATTCAAACTTTGTTATGTGTTCTATTTATATATTTTATTTTATTAAATATATCACGTTTTTTTTTATTGCATGATTAAAAAAAAATCATCTCCAACTTTCATAAAAAAATATTTCAAAAAAAAAAAAACTTTCATAAACAAAAAATACAACTCCCGCCAGCCCTCCGAAATTTTCTTTCTCGGAATAAAAAATATCAAATTTTTTGATGCGTTCTGTTTATCTATTTTATCTTATTTCAGTTTTTTAGCAGTCTATTTAATTTTATGTTTTTACTGGAAAATAAACTTGGAAAATAGACTTTTAGCAGTACTTAAAAACAATTTTTTCCTTTTCAAAAAAAATAAAATAAAAAATATGTCCTACATAAACTCATCCGCATACAACTGTAAAAAAGAATAAAATAAAATAAAAAACCCTTTTTAGTATTGAGAAACCCTTTTCATATTTGAGAAACCCTTTGACGCTCCATCCTGGAGAAACCCTTTTGGCGATCATCGCTTATCGCTTTCTGTGGAAACAATTTCAATATCAGCAATTTTGCGTGGGGAATCACCTTCTCTAGGAGTTCGGTAATTTTCTCAAGCTAAATTTCATATTATATCAAACAATTGGACAGTGGTAATTTTACAAATATCTTTGTAATCATGTATGACAGTAGGGAAAAGAAATCTGCATATATGCAAGCGGCTCTTTGGTCTCATAATGGTGTTTATTTTTGGTTTCTAATTGTACTCATATATGATATGATATGATCAAACCAAGGCAATCGGTGGAAATATATCACAAAAGGTGCTTCCATTTTTCTAAAGCTAAATTGTGTCTTTTGTACTTGTTTAACCCATTCATCTAGGCAATTTCAAACAAAGCTGAATGGTTGAACAACGTCAAGTCTATTGATTTTTTTGCAAATAAAAATACCGTGGAAAGAAATGATGTTCATCCAACAAAGAAAATCACAGTTAAAGGAAATAATGTTCACTGTGAAAAGATAAATACAGTTGGAAGAAACGATGTCCAAACAAAAAAATAAATCTGCCAGGAGGAAATGATGTTCGACCACCAATCTCTACACTTGAAAGAAAGCAGGTTTATAATTATTAAATGTCATGTCTGAAAGTGTTATTATATTATCCCTATGTCAAAAATTTAAATGTACTCAACTTTATTATTAACATTAAAATACTTTGTAGAGTGGGCGTTGTAAGTTGGCTGTGGGATCTCCAAATAACATTGTTGCACATGGTATGATGTATGAGAGTGTTGGACAAGATGAAAAGATACACACAATACCTCTTGGTGAGAAAACATGTACGAGTGTCTGTTGATCACGCAATTGTAAAAGATGCTATTCTTCAATTTCCTATCCCAGGAGAGGATAATACTGTTGGAAGGGCAGTAGGGTTTCAATTAGCTTGGCCTAAAGAGCTTGTATTGATAGGCAGTGATCAGGTATGTCTATGATGTTTTTTTGTGCTTCTAAGTATGGTTTGCATTT
Source organism: Gentiana macrophylla (assembly GCA_026214975.1). NCBI lineage: Eukaryota > Viridiplantae > Streptophyta > Magnoliopsida > Gentianales > Gentianaceae > Gentiana > Gentiana macrophylla. The sequence goes on along the minus strand of CM047816.1, from coordinate 21,959,456 downwards.
TTATGTAGTTAACTTTGTTTGTATTGGTCAATTTTAAATTAGGGGGATCCAATAAATCGCAGAGTGACACAGAATGAGGTATGTTAAAAATCATATGCGCTTAATAATTGTTTTAAAGTAACAAAACATGTGATTGTTTACTCTCTTTTACTCATAGAGAGCTTCAAAATATTTCAAAGTTCAAGAGGATGAGATTAGAATCTGTTTTGATTCAAGTTATTAACATTATTTTTTACGCTAAATTATGCATTTATGTCCTTCTTTACATCTTCTCTATTCATGTAGGCAAGTCCAAAAAAGGTTGAATTTGTGAACAACGTCGAATCTATTAATTCCTTTGCTTCATATGTCAACCATTTATCTTATACGGAAGCCATTAGTATTGCACTTGATAAGCAAATATTTGGAAATGATCTCTCAATTCCTCTTTATAAAGAAGATATGGAGAATATATGTGAGGTCAAAGGATTAGCTGCCACCTGTATAATTTTGTACATGAGGTAATTCTAATTGGTTACATTTTTAGTTGAAATTCTATGATATGTTATAGATATCAATTATTAACAATTATTTCATTCATATGTTAGTCAACTCTACAACATCTGCAAATTTTGCAAATAAAGCAGAAAAAATTTGTATTCGTTAGTCCCTATGCTTTTAGCGGAACAACAAAGATTGTCGGTGAATCAAAAGCTACATTGCTAGCAATAAGACTAAGTGAAGTCGAGACTGAACAACTAGTTCTTGTTCCTTGTAATCTTGGGTAATACAATTTTATCTTGATTTTTTTAATGTATTACTTGTAAGAGTTTGTACACGTATTATTGTGTGATTCATGAACAACTTGATTCTTTTGTAGGGCGTGTTGGATATTAGTGGTTATTGATTTATCTTCTTTGATGGTGTACTATCTTGATTCAGTTGATGTCAAAGTCAACCCAAGCCTTCAGATTGTTATTAATACATAAGTCATTAACATTTTTAATGTTATGAAACATTTTTTAGTATAAGTTTCTAATGGTATTTTGTTGTTGAAGTGCACTCAAAATTTATGAAACTACAAAAGGAAACAGGAGGAGAAATTCAACTTGGAGAGTAGTAAAGGTATTTTGAATTTTTTTTCAGGTTGTGGCCTGGATAGTTTGTGTGTATATATACACACATATATACATGTTGAATTAACTTATTTATTTTCTTATTTAGTGTCCGAAGCAACCTCTTGCTGTTGTAAGTGGATTTTATGTAAATGAGGTACATGAAGGATTTGCTTAGTGATCAAGACGTCCTAACCAATGAAGATGTGAGACTATATTTACATGTTTTAGATTCTTTTAGTTAATAACTTTCATTATGTGTTTCATACTACAAATGATTTTTTACAGTTTAATGGGAAAAAGACATACACGGATCTTGAAATTGATGAAGTGAGATTTGAATGGATAAGTTTTGTTTTGTCAATGGTTTGATACAGGCAAGTGAATTTGGAAATTTAAACACGCAATAGATTTAAAAATGTTTATTAATTAAGTTGGGTTATTGCAGTGGTGGGGATGCGGTTTTTCTTGAAGAATTAGTTATCAGCATGTCCTCTGAGCTTAGCGGATGATAACCAAATATTGGTGGAAGTTTTTTTAGTTTACTTTTATTTATGAATAAGATGTAACCCGTTAATTGTTTAGTTTTGGGATATTTGAATAGGATATTGAATAAGACGTGTCCTTGACTTATTATGGATTGATGTTTGAGATGCTATGGTTAATGTTTTTTTATTTGCAATATTGAGGATACTATTTTTGAATTGTCATATTCTAGTATTTAGCTATTTATATGAATAGAAAATGTAATATTATAATTAAATATGGTCGCACTTAAAAAAAATATATATATATATATATATATATATATATATATATATATATATATATATATATATATATATATATATATATATATTCGCATTAAAAATAGTAATACGTCACGATTTAAAATTGAAATGGTCTCAAGTTTTACGCGATTGAAATTATAATCGATCTCGATTTTCAAGTGTGATTGAAAACTATAATAGGTCGCAGATTTTCATCGTAATATATACTTAAAAGCGTAATAGGTCTCGATCGCCAAGCGTGATAGATACATGAAAACTATAATAGGTCTCAGTTTTCAAACGTGATTGAAAATGAAAACTGTAATAGGTCTCAGTTTTCAAACGTGACAGATACTTGAAAACTGTAATAGGTCTCAGTTTTCAAACGTGATTGAAAACATTAAAATATACTTAAAACTGTAATAGGTCTCAGTTTTCAAATGTGATTAAAAACATTAATAGATCTCAGTTTTTATGCGTGATCAAAAACATTAATATATCTCAGTTTGTAAACGTGATCAAAACTATGATGGTCTCAGATTTTAAGTGTGATAAAACTATAATGGTCTCAGTTTTTAAGCGTGATCAAAATTATAATGGTCTCAGTTTTTAAACGTAATCAAAACTATATTTGTCTCAGTTTTTAAGCGTGGTCAAAGCTATAAATGGTCTCGGTTTTTAAAGGTGATAAAAGCTTTAATAGATCACAGTTCTTAAACGTGACCAATTTCGACTACTTTATGTCACAGCTGAATATGCCACAGTTTATAACCTGTGATGAATGTTAATATGTTACATTTAAAAAGTGTGATATATATCCCTTTTTGTAGTAGTGGAATTTTCTCATTAGTGTGAATTTTCTCATTAGTGTGGATCATCAGTGTTTGGCTTCCTTGTTAGTAAAGATCAGGGTTGTAAGATGACATCCGTGACGAATAAGATGAAAATCAAGTTTGTTTGTTTTGAAGAGAGTTGCTAGGGAAGGCCTACAGTTGGGAATGCTTCAGTTTCGAGGACGAAACTCCTCTTAAGGGGGAGGAATGTAATATTCTGATTTTTAAAAAATGGTAGACGTGTCAATTTGCACAAAATCTAAATATTATATTTATTTGCTAAAGGATTCAAGTTTTAAAAGAAGAAACAAAAAGAAATAAAGAGAAAGGATTTATATAATGGGAAGTTTATTTTGGAAACAAATAAAACTCACCATTATTTGAGAAGTTGTTAGAATCTGAAAACACAACTTCAGAATTCGAACCTCGAGAAAGAAAAAACAGAACCAGAAAAGCAAAAGAGGATATTCAAATGATCTTGATAGTTGTTCACCGGTTTGCAGATACAAGTATAGAAACGGAATCAGCACGAGAAGAGCTACGTGTTGATACCAAAAGGTTGGAGTTTTGAAAAGGTAATAGATTTGCCCTAGTTTGGAATCTTTAAGTTCTGAACTTTTTCTGTTGTTTTAAGTTGCTCAATTCGTAGAATGGTTTGTTTAGAAACCTTTGATCACAATTGATTCTAGTCTAATTGTTGATCAAATAGGGTTTTGGGTTGTGGATCAAGAATAGTTGCAGTTGCTTGAAGATTTTGCTTTGTTTGGCTTTGGATTCAAAGTAACAGGGTCTTCCTATTCAAATTTTATGTTTTGTTGTTGCTTGGTATCAAATTGGTGTTGTTTGCTGCTGTTTTGTGTGATTTTGCTGTCAAATGTGTTTGGTTTTAGTTTGGAATCGTGTAGTGCAGAAAACTGCAGTTTAGGGGTTGTTCAACCCTCTTGTCGTCCGCCAATGGTGAACAGGGTGCCAACAGTTTGTCCCAGAAGGTTTTGGCGTCCGCAGGAAGGGGGTTGGCGTACGCCAACACCAAGCACAATGATTCTTCTTGTTGAGCCTTGGCGCCCACCAAAGGCCATGTGTTGTTGTTTGGGTTTCTAAGGCCCCGGGTTGAGTTTTGGGTGTTGATTCTTGATCTAATAACCTTATATAAAGCTAACAAAGCCATGAATAAGCTTATGATGCATTTAGTTCTGGCACCGAATGGATTCTTCCTAATAGTTGAAGTTCGGGACCTTCGGAAGAGCATGAATGGAATTGTGCTTTGATGGATTAGTATCAATCAATGTCTGTGTAAATGATAGGTTGTCATGTCTAGTTGTCAAAGTGAGGGAGTAGAAGTGTTAAGTGAGCTTTTGCTTTAAAAACACTTAGATGGTTAGTTAACAATTAATAACTTGCATACTTGTGTAGTTAAAAACATAAACATCAATGTATTCTTGGTAAGGCACAAGACAATATCGCGATTTGTGTTGTGGTCAGATAAAGTGAATAACTTCGTAGGTCCTTGAGAGACCCCAAGTGCGGAGGGACTTCGCCGAACACACACGCTATCGGGACTAACCCGTGGCTACTAGTGCAAGCCTTACTAGTAGGTTGCAACCAGATGCTTCTCGGTGAGCAGCACCGTGTGTAGTGCTATTGAATACTTGATGTGACAAAGATAAGCTAAGCTAGAAAAAAAGTAGGATCCTCACGATATGTTGATTACATGAAATGAACCATGGAGTTTGAGTCGCGTTTGTAAATATAATCTCTAATAATAATAAACGTTTTCCTTTCATTATAAAGCTTAATTGTTCAATAACTTCTACTTTTTACTAAGTATGCTTTGTACTTAACTCTTTTGCATGTTTGCGCGTTGTTCGTCTTGAGGAGACACACATATTGAGCGGATTATGATGACTCGATGATGGCGTTTGATATGCTACGCTATGAAGTTTTATTATGCTTTTATTATCTTGATGGACTATGTAACTTGTACCTTTTATCTTCAAGACATGTTGTAATTTTGTTTATCTATGTTAAGACCGTGTTGTAAGATAGTTTGTTTCGGTTATAAGACATCGTATTTGTAAGTTATTTCGTTGTTGTAAGTTTTTATTTCTATCTTTAGTTGGATGACAATGTAATTCTAGTAGTAGTATCTTTACGTTTTCACTCGGTCTCTCGCTTTCGTTTGTTTAACTCGATACGATAACGTAGAGACTTACGTATAATATTAGATTTATTTAATGTTATACGTGCCGAACATTTTTTTTCTGAATAAAGACTCGGTATCCGAGAAAACGACGTTACATTATATTATTATTAGTTAATAAAGTTTGTGGTACTTTTGATGTTTCTACATTTTTTAGTGATAAAATGCATTACCCATCCTCCCGTTTCTTTCTCTTTTTTTTTCTTGAAAAGATTTTTAGGTAATGGATTGCAGAAACCACAATATACTAGTATCCTATTTTTCATAAACTTACATAAGACCTGCGTAAATTCTATCAAGAACAAAATAAAAAAAAGAGGTTTATTGTTAAAAATGATAATTTGAAGATGAAAATATGTAAATGGGACAGTTGAAATACTTTTTAGGCGTTAGCGGATCAGAATGAATATCCAGTAAAATCCATAAATATTTAACATGATAAATATTTTTTTCACGGAAGTCCAAATATTTTTCTATAGGTAAAATATAGAGTATTTATTTTTAACGAAAGGGTCAGTGGACCCCTATACTACTAAGGTAGATCCATGTTTGTTTTTAGGTAAAAATGATATGTCATTATTCCATTGTGATTTAAATTATTTCGTATTCAACTACAAAAATGAATATAGCTTTTGATCTGATTGTCGAAAGATGGTAATTCTTTGATCACACTTTTCCTTGTTCCGTCCTTTTTATTTAGACATCTCATTTTGATATTTTTTCAACGTTATTTTTGATGTCATTTTTGTCAAAAACACATAAATAGTGGATTAGCGAAACATTGAATTTGAGGTCAGTTCCACTACAACAAATAGTAGATTTGAGGTTATGAACAGTGGATTCGTCCTTATCATTCAATTTATATTTGGGGCAAATATCCAAAAGGACACATATTAACAAATCTTATTTGGTTATAAGGACACACAATTAGTACATAAACCAAACTATCCATAATTTTGTTTTTTTAATGTTTTTTCTTATCCTGGATATAAAAAGAGTTTTTTTTAATATTTTTTTATTCTAGACGAAAAAAATGTTTTTTATTTTTATTTTTATATTCTGGAAGTAAAAAGATTTTTTTTTCTCCGGTGACCACCGCGATGCAAATGATGTGCGATCTGAGAGGCGCTAAGTAAAGCCGATGGCGCGATTTATCGACCACCCTGTCCATCGACTACCCCGATCGATGGTCGCCACGATGTAGTGACCACCCACGTCGATGATCATCTCCGATGTAGACATCACGACGCAGCCGACCACCCCGACGTCTGAAAAGACGCCGCGATGCAAAGACGCCGCGATGCTGAGAGACACCTCGATCGCGGAGACACGCGCGATCGATGACCATCACGGTGCAGTGACCACCCCAATGCATTGAACACCGTGATTCATTGACTACCGCGATGCATTGACCACTGCGATGCAATAACCATCCCGATGCAGTGACCACTTCCGATGCAGTGACAATCGCGATGCATTGACGGCCGTGATGCATTGACCACCCCCGATTCATTGACCACTACGATAAAGTGAGCACCCCCGATGTAGAGACACCGCAATGCAGAGACACTACGATGTATTCACTACCGCGATGCATTGACCACCGCGATCGCGATGACCATCGTGATCATTGACCACCACTGATCGACCACCCCCGATCTATTGACCACCGCGATGCAATGGTAAATACGCGATCTGACGCAGCGATCACGATGACGCGGACACCGATCACCGAAAACAGCGCGATGAAGCGATGCGTGATCAATGCTGATGCGATCGACCACCTTCGCCGATGAATCGCGGTGTCTCTTTAGCATCCAGATACATATATATTTTTAAGTGTCCAGGAAAAAAAAAAACTTTTTAAGTCGTCTAAAAAAAAAAACTTTTTAAGCTTCCCTGAATTTTTTTTTAAGGATAGTTTTATCTAATTACTAATTTTATGTCCTTATAAACAAATAAGATTCCTTAGTGTCCTAAGTATCTATTAAGTTCTCAAACTAATCCTTATAAATAATTACCCATTATAATCCATTGACCTAATTATAAATAATTACCCATTTATATCCATTGACCTAATTCCTATTTTTTTTCTCTTTTTTTCCCTTTTAAGCTACTCCCCCCTAAAAAAAATGGTGCAAAGCACAAAAGACGTGGTCTGAAATATTGCTTGCATTCACAAACCAGAATCCAAATAATCAATCAATAGTTTTCGATTAAAAAGGAAAATACAATAAAAAGAAAAGAAAAGAAAAAGAAAAATTAAAGAAGAGTAATGAGGATGAAGATGAGAAGTGCAGCAATGAAAGAGTACTTGAGAGCCGCTAACACTATCGCTATTGATATCACAAACAGCTGCCATAACACCTGCACACTCGCCCACGCCAGAACCTCTGTTAATCCAACCGCAACCACGTTATCCGGATCCGGATTCACCAATAAATCGACCCATTTCATATTCAATCTAGGCCGGAAATTTTCGTTCGATCCATTCTCTTCCCCTCCAAGGCTGCGTTGTTTCTCTTAGCCAGAGCTATTCCCGTTGCCGCCGCCGTTGCTGGATGCGGCGCAGATTAATGGGTGGAAATTGGTTCTTAGGGATTTGAATGGGGAAGGTTGGAAATTAGGAAAATTGAAGGTTCTGAGGTTTGATCCAGATGGGTATGATGGAGGAATTAGATGTCCGATTACGAGTACAGCCAGCATCCATATTACGAATTTCTGTAGTAAATTTCGCAAAAGATGTTATGTTGTTTGGGAGAAACAATTGGGAACGACGGAAATTAAATAAGTTCAGAAACCAAAATAAACCATATGGGAACGACGAAAATTAAATAAGTTCAAAGGAAAAAAAAATCAAAATATTTATTATCGACCACAGTGGGAGTCTGAATTGAATCGAATTGAAACATTCAGTTTGGTTTGGTTCAATTAACCGAAAACCGAAATAAATTAGTAACATTCTATTAGGTTATAAACGGTTCGGTTTTTTATTCGGTCATAAAGGGTTTGGATAGAGGTTCGGTTATAAGCAATTTTTCTTAAACAGTTACAATATTTGGTAGTGAAAACTAGTTATACAAGTTGGTTTTAAACCGGAATGTCCCGCTCCCGGATACCGAATTCTTATTAGAGAATAGAAAACGTTCGGTACGTGACTTTTAGAGAAACCTTAAAACCACGTAAGTCTGACGTCAAATTAGAGTAATAAATAAATGTGCGGAAGTTTTTTTTTGTTGAAAGACTCGAGGAGAAGACCCTCAAGGTCTTTAATAAAAACACCATAAGACATGACATTAATCTATTTTATCCGTTTAAAGAAAAAAATTAAAGGCATATAGTAATGAAACTACTTTAAAGCATAACTTGAGATATGCATAGAAACATGTCCTATTTACTACATTAGTTCATCTTGCACGTACTTGTTCAATACCTACATTAACCTACTTAGCATGTTTATGTTCCTGTCTCAGTATCCATATTCATGATATTGTTTCAACAAACAATACCATACAGTCCATGGTACAACACATACTACCACTTAACATGATGGCATTGTGCAAATTAGGTAATATGGCTAGCCAAACATCCCATATGACACCTAAGATCATGATATTCGGTATAATACATCGAGCTGCAACATGAGTAATTCAACTAGGCATACATCTCACATGATATGTTGATCATGGCACTAAGTACAATACATTGGGTAAGTAATTGGACCTCACCAAGAAAGTCTTGGAAAACACAAAAGGCATGTAGAAGCACATAAATTCTACTCCCTCCGTCACATTTTATCTGTCCCGTTTGACTTTTCACACAAATTAAGAAAATTGTAGTTATTGCTTTGAATCTCATTTAATGATCCTATATTTTTACATTTATGCCCTTTAAGTAGTTGTTGGAGCATTTAATACTACACACTTTTTATCGTAAATATTGTAAAGAGGACATTTGAATAAATTTGACAATTAATGCACAAAGTGGACAGTTATTTTGGGACAAACCAAAAAGGAAACATGGACAAATAAAATGTGACAGAGGGTGTAGTTTAAGCTATATTTTAGCCTACGCGATCAATCAAAGACCATAGCAACACCAAACTAACAAGCTATTTCCACTACTCGTAACCAAAACGCAGTAAGAATATTTATAGAATTTCAAGAAAACAAAATAACACTTTGAAAATACCAATACATCACAAAATGGCTAGAGCCTAGTTCTGGAGCTTCAATAACGGCACTGTACCGACATGTGCTGTCGGGAAAGTGATTGTACCGACACCCTTAGACCTGTTTCATGATCCACAATTACCCGACATCTACCCTAAACACATATTCATGTCCGTATTCGTGCATTTAACCTGAAAAAAGTAATAAAACAAAATATTTAAATCAATGATGGATCATTTTTCATACAACGAAATTCTTACCTTATAAACGAACCAAATTACGAGCTGAACTACGAACAAACATCACTTATCCATCGAATATATGTGAATCTACGAAGAAGACATCACTCTAACATGAATGCCACAAAAATTTAACCCTAACAAGATCAAGGCTAAGAACTAAACGAGAAAGATTACGTTTCTTACCTTCGAAAGATGAATCTCGGTCTGAAACAAGTTATGAAACTAGTTCTGCTTCGTTTTCACCACTCTGGTCCACAAAATGAACCTAGAAATGATCAAACCGAGCCCGCAGACGTTGGGGCAAGCACTTTTTAAGGGCTCTGGACGGGAAAGCGGTAAAGGCTTTACTGAAAGAACCAAAAACGTGAAATATCTGAAGTCCGGGGCTTTTTGGAGTCTTTTTATAGAATTTTCTGATGATGTTGTCAAACTTATGATTTTTCGTCTGCATACTTGTGCATTTTATAGGCTGAAGGTACCCCATAAACGAACGGAGTTACTCCTTGCACGAAAGGGTAGAATCATGATAAAGTTTTTACTCGTTGCCGGAATCTTGATCGATGAATAAAGTTTTTGGTTGTTTTCCACCCATATGTTGGAAAGGTGTCCTAAACCCAATCGGGTTGGACCGGATCCGACCGGGTCGGGTCATTTACAGTCTATTTAGTTCATGTAATAACTTTATTATGATTAATAAAAGCACTTATGTTATTATATATTGTTTATCTTCATGTTATTTGTTGTATATATATAGTAACGTCCCTAGTATCAATCTGTGATAGAGAAACCATGATAGTGATTATGGTTGATGAGATCTCCAATCACTATAACAAGGTTGGTACTTAAATGTCTCTAGTCTTATATATTATCAAATGGGACATTGATAGTATAATCAGACTGGCACGTATTGGATGTCTTCTATCTTTTAGAAGGTAGGGATAGATCTCGTCTATCGAAGTGTAGGGACACTTGGGTATGACGTGGACGTGTATTAGAGAATGCGACGTTAGATCCGACCCACTTACATTAAATGTCACACTATGTGGCGGTTGTGTAATTATCCTTTTGATTGAGTCTTCATGGCATCACGGTGTGGATTGTCATGCTTTGACACTATTGAGATTTCTCCCAACCACGGGCGATCATGCGGTAGTGATTGGGTATGATATTGAAGCATCGCGGAGTATACATGATTGGTCGTCCGGGAATCGCGTATCCTATGATTGGTATCGAATATCCGAAATGGCCTTCTTATAAGGAATGTCTAGCTCTCGAGAATCTTTGCAAAGTGGGAGTAAATGTGTTATTCCGAGAGAGCATGATATCCATATTATAAGATACGATCGTCAATGTATTGACACTCGAGATACGATCGTATGGATATTATTACACGATAGGATTGTAAGTTACACGTATGGCGCTTCACATGAAAGGTAGTAGTCATTGCTCTTGACTCTTCCGATGATTGGGGTCACGGTGTGTTGCTAGACGCTATCCCGTGATCGTTAGGTATGAAGGGCATTTTAGTAAATTGCACTTTGTGTCTACGGCCAACATATTCGAAGCCTATCGGGTCACACACATATGAACATCGAGTCGGATTAAAATGCGGTTATAGTTGATAACCAAATAAGGAAAGTTTATCTCTAGACTATAAAGGTTATAGTGGTAAATTAATATGGTGGTATTTATTTATTATGAATAAATAAAATACAAGATATTAATTATATATAAATTATATTAATTAAAGAATATTCCGGAAGTCAATTAGTTGACTAATGGGGCGCCACTTTTAAGTGTATGAGATACATTTGGATTGTGCACTTTAATTAATAAAGATTGCCATAATATTAATATAAGATATTAATTGATTTTGGAAAAATAGATTTATGGTAATAAGATAATTATAATCAATATAGGATATTAGCAAAATAAATTATAATTAAAGAGATAAATCAATCTAGTTGTTTTTTCTTATTTTATTGGAAAAATGTTTTCTTCTCCTCCACACATCATATGGGGCGCCATCTCTTCTATATAAAGGAAGTGGGTGTCAAGCTCTTTTGTACATCACAATTGCAAGAGTTCATAATTCTTGTGTAAAATAGAGAGCCTTCCATGGTGAGTTTGTGAGGGAAGAAAAGGTCCGGTCTAGCAGCCGGAGTTTTTCCGATAGAAATCCAAGGAGGATTCTGGCGAGGGGTTCGTGTGGATTAGCGATAGAGGCCGGACGCGTGGACGGCTTGCGCATTGAACTACTCTCCGTTGATGGTCAAAGCGACGATCTAGTATATCATCAAGGTATAACCGTCAAACTACTTAACGTGTTTATTGCATTAAACGAAGAACGATCTAGAAAAAGAAAATCAAATTTTAAATTCCGCTGCGTTAAACTAGTGATTTCCTAACAGTGGTATCAGAGACAGACTTCGAGCTTAAGCAATAAGCATGAATTAATTGCGTAGTATTTAATTGATAGATGCAAGATTTAAATCATGAAACGTTAAAACAAAAAAAAAATATAGGGTTTTTGGGGGTCGGCCGACTGGCGGCGCCCCCATCCCTCGGCGGCGGCGGCGGCGGCGGCGGTGGTCTTCGGGCTGCCGTCCGTCGGCTCTCTTCTTCCAATAGGGAGATCAACCCTATTCGTTTTGTGATATTTTATTGTGCATAGATTTTCGTTTGTTTAGTTGTGTTATATGGCCAAATGATGGTTCAAATAGTTTGGAACCATGGGAAAACTATATGGCATGTTGGCCTTTCCAAATTTTGATTTGGAATGGCGCAGCCTTTCAAATATTTGATTTGTAAAAGCCAGAGCTGCAAGCCACTTCCAAAATTTTGATTTTGGAAAGTGGCTGTGGCTAAACTAAAATTATTTGGCCTTTCCAAATATTTGATTTGGAATAAGCGCTCAGCCTCTTCAAATATTTGATTTTGTAAAGGCTTAGCTAAGCCACTCCAAAATTTTGATTTTGGAAAGTGGCTGAGCTCAGATTAAAATAATTTGGCCTTTCCAAATATTTTATTTGAAATAGCGCAGTAGCCTTTCAAATATTTGATTTTAAAAGCGCTGGCTAAACTCACTTCCAAAATTTTGATTTTGGAGTTAAGTGAAGCTAAGCTAAATTTAGTTTTGGAAAGGAAACAAATAGGAGACTTTATAATTTTAATTTTATATTTTGAATAGTTCAAATTTAATTAAAATTGAAATTGATTTAAAATTAAATGTTAATTTTAATTTTCGATTAAGTCATATAATTAATTAAAAGTTATTTAATTATTTGACGTGATAAAATAAAAAGACGCATGAGTAGTAGTAGTTAAAATTAGAATTTAATCTTTTCATAAGATAAAATTGTATGGATTAGATGTGTAGATATAATGTGATTATATGGACCCCGATTGATCATGGATCACCAAATAGGATAAATGAGAATGTTTTCTTTATGTTGGTTTTGAAAAATTGTCCTAGGCCGTTATGAAAAACGTGACCTAGTTTACTTTTTTCAATTATCCCATTCGTTAGCTCTCCCCGTGTGCGGCGGGTGTAATTATGCGATTATGTAACAAGAATGGAGCAAGAAGTTGAAGACCAAGGAGAGATAAAGAACCCATTGGCGTGACAAAGAATAAAGATCCTATTGGCGGTTGCAGACAACTTAGTTTGTGACCCGCGGTTTAATGGGTTTGTATTCGAAACCGCACTTTAGAGAAAAGTCCATGATCATACCGGTTATTTTGTGCGTGGAATGTTGTGTATGTTTTACTTTATATGATATAGTAGTAATATGCACATAGTAGATGAGACCATAATTAAACAAAATTAATTAAGTGAATTAATTTAAAATTATTCCCACGCCAAAAATCGAGCCAAAGTTGTCTCCCAATATTATAATGACGGTGAAGAGCCTTTGTTCGGATCCAATCGATCGACCACCGTCGGGAGTTGACCTACCACGGGTATATCGTTATTATCGAGATATGATCGTCCACGAGATCTCATGAATATTGGGTTATGACTCGACTAAAGTCTTTCGGTGATTGGCCACCGTCGAGGGCGCCTCGACTTTAGAGACAAGGGTGACTATCACATAGAGATGTGAGACGTCAAAGAGTTGACTAGTCGACCCTTTGGGAGTCGATGCGATGCGATCTGGTGGTAGGAGTACCTACCTTTCAAATTGCCGAGATTGATCGACCACCGTCGGGATTAAGGCAACTAGATGGGATCGACCACTAAAGAATTAATTAAATTCTTGAAAGCCAATAGGGAATAGTTGGCTAGTGGGAGTAAAACCTTATAAAATTTTTAAGTGCAAATTTAGGGTTTTTATACATGAGCTTTTACTTATTCTATCTTTATTTATTGTTGTAGAAAATGTCAAACAAATTGAACCTTCGCTTTATCATTGAAAACAAGCTTGAGTGAAACTAATTTTCTCGATTGGGAAAGAAACCTCAAAATCGTTTTGAGGCACGAGAAGATTGGCTATGTCTTGGACGAGGCCCTACCGGAAAAGTCCGTTGAGGGTTCGGCTGCAGATGTTGTCGAGAAGTACAACAAGCATCATTCGACAAGATCGATGCTACATGCATCATGCTTGCTTCTATGACACCGGAACTGTAGAAACAGCATGAGTCTATGGACGCCTACTTTATCATGGTCCACCTGAAGGAACTTTATGCTTCTCAGTCTCGAACTGAGAGGTACGAGTGTCACGGATTTTATCAACACAAAATAAACAAGTAATAATCCGGTTAACCTCAAGTATAAGGATCGTAGTATGGAGGCTAATGCCGGGTCGATCTTACGGGGAACTAAACGATTGTGGTTTCTAGTTTTTATCTAACTAACCTATGTCACGATTACTAAGCTAAATAACGGATAAAACTAAACAAACATCGTAAATTAAACTTTAACTAAAACGTAAAACTGGACAGAAGAGATGATCTAAAGCCAGGAAAGATACGGGCTGCGAACCAATTTAAACTAACTAATCTAAGATGCGGATAAAAGTAAACTAACTAGACAAATTCAAGCTTTTAAGGATTTAAATCAAATTTATAACGAGCAAACGAGGATTGATCCACCTATCCAACAAGCATTGATTCCCTATCTCGATTATATTGCAGTTTTTATTCAGATTGTGGTTTCACCTTACAGACATGAACCCTAATTCCTTAGAAAGTTCATCTATCAATCTATTATCTTCCGATGTGAGATTAACGCGTTTAATAATCAAAGGTGCAAACTTTGTGTTTATAACCTAGTAATCAGACCTATTAACTTCCGTTATTATAGATTCGAATTACTATTCTTATTCATGGTGATCTAGGGTTTATTAAGACTTCCATCAACAATAAACAATCAACACATGCATATCTTCCGATATAAAAGCAAATTAAACATGAATAAACATGAATAAGAAACAACCTTTATTAAAAACTCACAAGTATGATCAAGAAAACGAAATCAACAATTGTTGGACGGCTTCACAATACTCGTTTGATGAAGCTTTTAGCCTCTGAACATCCTCAAGAACTCAAATTTGCGAGAAAAAGTACATAGAAAGTAACTAGTGTTTAATCTAAATTAAGAGCATGAAAATAGGAATAAAAGATGAAAACGCAGCCTAAAGCCGCCTTTAGGTTTAGGGTTTTGAATAATGTGTGTATGATCTCATATTGTGGAGAAAATAAAACGACCCGACTATATATAGATTTTAAAGTCGGTTCGCTTAAGTCGGCCACGACGCGCCCGTCTGAAACCTTGAACGCCCGCCCACTCTTCAATAAAACTTGAATCGGGCCGAGTCATGACCAGACGCTCGTCCATCCAGCGCCCACTCCAAGCGCCCAAACTTCTCGAATCAAAGATGACACCCTGGACGCCTTTCAATCAAGCGCATCAGGCGCCCGTCCACTGGGCGGAGATATCTGACGCTTGATTTGATATGATCGATTTTGATTTCTCGATCTTTATCTCTTCTATCTCTATCCCACTTCTTCATTATCTCTTTTATCATCAATTAGCTCGAACTTAATCAACCTTTGATCATCTTTTGAGCCTCCAGCATGTATCTATAACACATAAAAACATCGCAAAATGTAATGATGCTCAAATAATCATAAAATCACAATTAAAACACATAAATCAACCTATTTTGCGATTAACTCTTCTAAAATCTCATTTGCTCAATATATCCATTAAACCCTCGTTTCTTATGCAATTTAGTACAATTACGGGGAAAAATATCATAGAATATAGCATTATAAATCGTATAAATTCACCCCTTAACAACTCCCCACACTTAAGCTTTTGCTCGTCCCGAGCAAAACAAAACAAAAGTTAGGCTCGAGAGAAAACAGGCATCTAAGCGTGCATAACACATATCCAATAAATCGAAGTTCACCCTTGTGCGTGTGCATAGCCATAATAAACTTCCACTATATCCAAACTCGAGAAACTCAAAGCAAAACTAGCTAATACCCCTTGTAGACTAGTAATAAAGGACACTCATAAGATGCACCCTACAAAGCGTGATATATCCCTAAAAGAATGATCGAATATATCAGGGCCTTTACGAGATACTCAGAGGATAATCCCTACAACAACATATCTATCGGTTTATCTCTGGGGATAAGACAAACGATAACTGAGTCTTATATACATTTCATAACACTTTATCAGTTGATTTAACTTTTCACTTAAAACACACATCAGAATGAGCTCTTGCCCTGTCATAGCAGAATAGGACATTTCGAGATAATACCCTACCTTACTCCAATCATAAGGCAGCTTCTTCTGACTGTCGTGAGCTTTTAGTCATCATAGTGGTAGAGGACATACGTGGTATACCCTATCTCACTCAAATCATCGACTAGCTTCCGACACACCCAATAATTTCATATTAATTCAACTTTTTCACTTGACAATAGCTACGTGTTGCTTATCACATTCAAACCTTGGATATTCACGAGACCTCATACTACGGAACTAAATACAAACTACCATAAATCTCACGATATATACGTAGCACTAAGCACATGACTTATAAGAAAATCAAAAACTACTAATCCAAAACGGGGTATAACCTTATAAAAATAGCTCATCATTCACTATGGCTTGTGAAAAATAGTGTCAGGTGAAACATCTAACTTACCAAATATATGATACGTAGCATAGATGACTATCGAAAACGAAGAACATTAACATGTATTGCCTACTCGGGACAAAACAAAAACAACAGTGGCGGAAAATTTCAAAAATTTTAGCTCATTTTAGCTCATTTGCATAGAAACATTACGAAATAAACAAATGTGTAGATACATATCGAAACATTCCCCTCCCCCACACTTAAAAATCAACATGTCCTCATGTTGTGCAAAACGAAAGAAAAAGAAAAGACTTAGCTGATTGGAATCGAAACTCGAATCGTTGGTCAGGCCGGAGCCTTCATAATGATATCAAGAATGTACAACCAGACAATGTAGATACCTGCACATCTCAGACAACATGGAACCATCTCGGGGAAAACGGGGAGTCATACCAACATGAAAAGAGATATCAAAAATAAAGATAAATCAAAGTGAGAGCACTCAATACATCCAGAAAGTTGAAACACAGTTGAAATGAAAGTACGCTCGCCTTATGGCTTACAAGGTCCATCGAAAACAAATAGTAGCAATATCAAAATTACAACGAACCGTAGAAGTAAAAATGTCAATACAAAACAACCAATGTAAAAATAGACAAAATAAGATCAAGGTTGGCTCGGGGCATGATCATCATTTGGAGGATCGAGAGGAGGTCCGAGAAGGTGGTGCCGTAGCCACTAGTTGCCGAAGTCAGTGCTCCTCATCGAAGATGACTCGAGTCGTGTAAAGCATCCGCAATGACCTGCTCAATCTCATCGATAAAAGATAATCAACGGAGCTCGGATTGAAGATTCTCATCATCCTCGGTTGCCGGCCCTCACGGATGCATGAAGAATCGTCAAAATGTTGGTCTGTGTATCCCGAATATCACCGAGCCATTCCGGAAACTATTGGCCATGCTTAACCGCATCCTGGATAGCGGGAGATAAAGGAGGAAGGAGGATGCACGAGTCTGTTGCCGATGAACCAGGCTCCGTAGGTGCCTCCGGCTCAGAATGTCCCGAGGGCTTACTCTTTTCCCTCTGTATAGGCCTAGGGTTCTTCGGTTTATGATCCGCCCCAAACTCAGGCACACCGGCATCGAGACACAAACTGTGGATCAAATGAGGTATGATCAAGCTCGTGTATAAACCTTACGATTGATCGAGATCTCGTCATACAAAGCTCGCCCCACATCCACATTCAAACCAAATGTCAACGCATACAACACTCCCAGTGTCACCTATATGAAAATGTGTCAAGTTGTTCTTAGGCAACAACCGATTACGAATGAATCGACACTTTGGACCTTCCAATCCTCCGTCCAGGTCGTGGTAACCAACTCCTTCCGGTCTCCTCCCGGTCTCAACGCCCAGGCCACATCCGGGCAAACTCTCAATCTCAACTCCTCCAAAGGATCTCTGCCCCAAACTCGCCATGCACAATCTCCTCCTTATAATCCCGACCCTCGAAAGCCGCTAAGTTGTATTTCCGATTAATCACCTCCGGTGTAAAGGAACTTCCACCCCTCGAACCACGACTACCTTTGTCCCCAAGTCGGTTTCCGAGCAGCTTTGCATAAAATTCCCGAACTAGGAGCTATTCACGGGGTAGTCGGGATTGTCATCAAGGCTTCCATTTCTATCCTTAAGCAACTTAACGAACCCGAATCGACCTTCGCCTCCAAAATAGCCCTCTCAACCAACATGTTTCTCGAAAAGTAGTGTTTGGTATAAACTTCATGAGCTCACAGGGTTCACGAATCGGCGAGGCAATGGCATCGGGCAAGCGGTTTTAGACTTCTTTCAGGAGGGGCCCACAGGTACAGCTGGCTCCTCTTCCGGGTAGCCTCGACCGTTTCCTCACCCTAGGCGAACCTCCACCTCTCTCGAACTCTCGGCATCCGTACTAAAGGCACATCATCATCCGTCTCGGACTCCGAGGTTGGCTCATCTCGTAAGGTTGCCCTAGTTTGGGTGGCTCTGAGGTTGCTCACGAATACTCACACCCGGTTAGGATCAACTAAGGTAGGGTCAATCTCTTTACGCTTCTTCCCGCCTCCCGGGCCACTTCCTTACCATGCCTCTTCACAAGCGCTTTCTTATGAACCATTTCCACGCCTAGTCTAAACCAAACAATCCAAATGTGCACAAAGGATACCCGTTTATCATCCAAAGCGGGATTTCAAATCAACCAAACCACAAACCACATCCATAATCATCACCAAACAACCCATTCATCACCCATTACAACACCACATCACCAAAACAGAGCGAGAAAAGAAACACCAAAACCAGAAAAAACAAATTAAGGTGACATTCAAGAAAGCGAGCCGACTCAAAGATCGAACTCACAAAAGCGTGAATGAAATCCAGAAAAGTTGTTACTAACTTACCAAGTAGGGTGAGTAGATCCGATCGAGATGAAGATTAGTCCAAACAACACCAAATTGGCTCCCAAAATCGGATTTTTCTCTCAAAAAGTCGGATCAAGTGGGTCTGATTCTCCAAAAATATCGTGTGTTGGGGATTTGGTTATGAAAATCAAAGAGAGGTATCAAGTGCGGCCTATAGCACTTTGAATCGCTTCGAAATGGTTTAGAATCGACGATTTTAGGGCAAAAGGAGGAGAGAAACCGTTTTGCGTTTTGAAATTCTCGATAAAGTGAGGGTTCACTCGATGATGGGGTATATATAGGACAGAGGTTGGACGCTGTTCGTCCAACTCGACGGGCGCCCACCGGAAAATCGATGAACGGGACGGGCGCCCGCTTTATTAAACGCTTCGTCCAAGATTTGAAATCACATACTGATTGGAGGAATAAAGCGACGGGCGGCGTCGAGGCTTAGTGGGCCTTCGTCCTAAAATTGGTCAAGCGCGGACGGGCGTCGAGTTACGGACGGGCGCCCACGCAGTTTAAGTGCAAAAATCATAAAATTCCCATACACATCAAATTCAAAATTTCCTTTCTTATTAAACTTATATAAATCCTCAAAAATACAAATAAAAAGCAAATGAAGTACAAAATTACTAATAAATAAAAACAAATGGAAAACAGCGGGTTGCCTCCCACTCAGCGCTTTTGTTTTACGTCGTTTGCTCGACGAAACATCCTAAGAACGCTAGTCATCATAAATGTCCGACCAATCGATCACTCGAATGAGACGGCGGAGCATGTCAATCGCCGGAGGGAAATCATACTCATCTTGTAAACCCCAGTCCTCACCAGCTACATCAACACCTCGAAAGTGCTCACTTTTGCAAAGACTAGCGCTAAATCTGTCAAGATCGGATCATTGAGGATGGTGTAAGGGACGCCCTAGAGCCGCGCTTGTAACTCCTCGTAGTAAAGTCTCCACCTCCCGAACAACGGGGAACAATGAGAACATAGGTGACCGTCTTGACGCGGGTACTAATGTCAAAATCACGTGCAAAACGATGGTTCCTCCCGGCCCGTCATCTACAAGAATGAGTGGAATCCTCCCAGGAAAGGTAACTCCTCCGGTGAACACCGAAATCCATATCTAGAAGCACAACTAAGCGATGAGATAAAAACAAAAACTTAATAAGGCTAAAACTGAATAAACTAAACTTAAATACTAACACTATCAAAGCATAAAACAAAATAACTAAAAGAACGATATCTAGGTTGCCCCCTAGTGGCGCTTTTGGTTAATGTCGTTAGCTCGACACATTGTAAGCTCACTGGATCAGGCCATTTAACCTTCTCGCCACCACTACCTCGTAAGCTCCGATCGGTGAGTGTGGGCTGCAGAAAACAAGATCTCACACATGGGGTGAAATCTTTGAAAGCTCTCCAAACCTTCTTAAGTTTCCCCATAGTTGTGTTCTTTCTCCTCTGACTCCTCTGATGACGTTTAAGTTGTCGCTCCCTTTCTAACTCTTCCATATCAAAGCACTTACCGCTAGAACTTCTTGAGACGGATCACTACCGTCATCCTCGGAGAACAAGTCGGGTGATAACTCGTCAAATTCTTCGACCTGAGTAACACCACATCCGAGAATATCGAGAAATTTAACAATCAAAGATGTCTCTTTAGGTTCACCAATATAGTGTTTGCATCTTTGACCGTTGACTCGAAACGGTTCACCACTATAACCACGAAGTTCTAGAACGCCCCCGGAATGATTTGAGAATCTGAAAGAAAGGCCGGACCAACGTGTCCTTAGCTTTCCAGAAGCAGATGTAACCTGGAATTATATAGAAGAACTTGTTCGCCGACATGAAATTCTCTCCTCTTAATCTTAGCATCGTGGAGTAGCTTCATCTTATCCTTACTAATCCTGGCACTTTCATAGGCCTGGAGTCTGAATTCGTCCAGCTCATGTAGAATCTTTGTAGTCGATGCTTCCCACAAGATTGGGAATCAAAGTTCGTAAACTTTGTAGCCCAATAAGCTCTATGCTCTAACTCTCGACAGCGAGATGACATGGTTTCCGTAGACCATTTGATATGGTGACGTACCCATAGGGGTCTTATAGGCGATTCGATATGCCCACAAGACATCATCCAACTTTAGACTCAGTCTTTCCTATGATCATAGTATGTCTTCTCCAGGATTTTCTTAATGCTCTGGTTGCTCCTTTCAACCTCGACCACTAGTCATCGGATGATATGGTGTGCCAATTTTATGCCGGACACCATATTTTTCGAAAGTACTTTCTAGGGTCGGTTGCGTAAACGCGTCCCCTTCATCATCGATCAAGGCACGTGGACATCCAAAACTCACACGAAAATATTCTTCTTTAGAAATTTCATTACCGTTTATGATCATTGTGAGGAGTGGCTTGGGCCTCCACCCATTTAGACACGTAATCCACGCAGACTAAGATGTATTTATTCCCGCAAGATGATGGGAATGGTCCCATAAAATCGATACCCCATACATCAAAGACTTCGCGATTCGAGGATGGGTTTTAAGGGCATGTCAAAGCGCCTTGTCGAGTACCGGTTCTTTGGCACCTATCACAAGCTTTACTGAAAGCTTCCGTATCTTTAAAGATCGTAGGCCAATAGAAACCGGATTGAAAGATCTTAGCAACGGTTTTCCACGGACCAAAGTGACCTCTGTGGGTCCCCGTGGCCTTTGCTCAATGATGTCACGTTGCTCGATTCGGAATACATCTCCTAAGCAAACCATCTTTACAGATCTTGAAAAGATAAGGTTCATCCCAAACGAAATATTTTAAATCCGAGAAGAACTTTTCTTCTCCACGATAAGACATCTACGGATCGAGATAACGGCCATGAAGGTAGTTTACAATGGAAGAATACCATGGAACATCGGAGAGAGCGCCATCTATCAACATGATGTTCTCAGAGGAAAGTAAAGATCTATATCATCCGGTTCATTCTTTTCCTCGCTTAACATCCTAGACACATGATCCGCTACTACATTCTCACCGCCCTTTTGTCCTTAATTTGAACGTCAAACTCTTGTAGGTCAATATCCAACGTAGTAAGCGCGGTTTAGCCTCTTTCTTAGTCATCGTGTAACGCAGCAAAGCGTGATCGGTCCACACGATCACTTGAGCTCCTAACAAGTAACTCACGAAACTTGTCCATAGCAAAGACTACGCCGTAGTTCCTTTTCGATAGTAGTATAGTTAACTTGAGAGGGGTTCAATGTGTGACTTATGTAATAGATAGGTGGAACTTTCCTTGATCTTTTGCCCTAGAAACGACCAACAAAGATAGTTTGATGCGTCGCACATAAGCTCAAATGGTAGGTTCAAATCGAGGATATAAGAATCGGAGCAGATATTAAACGATCCTTAAGCTCCTCAAACGCTTGCTTGCAGCTCTCATCAAAATTAAACTCAACGTCTTCCTTCAGTAAAGTGGACAGGGGCTTGGCTATCTTGGAGAAATCTTGAATGAACCTCCTATAGAAGCCGACATGTCCGAGAAAACCTCGGACTTCCCGAACATTCCTAGGGTAGCTCATCTTCTCAATAGCTTCTACCTTGGCCCTATCTACTTCTATACCTTTGGCGGAGATCTTGTGGCCAAGAACTATTCCTTCATCTACCATGAAATGGCATTTTTCCCAATTAAGTACTAGGTTCTTTTCCACACATCTGGATAACACCTGATCAAGATTGTCAAGGCAATCATCAAAAGACTGACCAAAAACCGAAAAATCGTCCATAAAAATCTCCATACACTTTTCTACAAGCCCGTCAAAGATGGCCAGCATACATCATTGAAATGTAGTCTGGGGCATTGCGAGAGACCGAACGGCATTAAATCGTATGCGAATGTACCATAAGAGGCGGTGAAGGTGGTCTTTTCTTGGTCATTTGGATCAATGGGTATCCGGAAATATCCCGAATATCCATCTAGAAACAAGATAAAATCGTGCCCGCCAGGCGCTCGAGCATCACGGTCAATGAATGGAAGGGGAAAGTGATCTTTCATGGTTACCTCATTGAGCTTTCGATAATCGATGGACTCGTAACCGATAACAAGCCTCAATGCAATTTCCTCTCCTTCTCATTCTTTTCAATTGTAATTCCACCCTTTTTGGGAACTACTTGAGTCGGGAAACCCATTCACTATCCGCGATGGCATAAATGATTCCCATGTCCGAAGCTTAATGATTTCTTTTTAACGACTTCTTGCATATGAGGTTAAGCCTTTCGCCTGGTCGTCTCGACACACTTGGCGCCCTCATTCGTCTTGATCTTGTGCATGCAGATGTCGGAGATATTCCCACGATATCTCCTACTTGCCAACCAAAAGCTTTTTCATTCTTCTTCAAGACGTTAATCGGTTTCATTTCCTCCGTGCGGGAAAGCTTGGCGGATATGATTAAAGGAAGCTTTGTCGCCTCTCTTAAGAACACATACTTAAGATGTTTGAGTAACGGCTTCAACACCAAATCCGCAGGGGGCTTCTAAACTAGACTTGAGATCTCCACTTTTCAACTCAATATCATTGAGTTTACTCGTGGTCCCACCGCCAAAGCTTCTCCTTCCAACGACTCTTCCTCAAAATCACCGCTAGTTGATCCAGATTCACCCTACCATGAGTATTCAAATTATCAACTAATCGCTCATATTCTCGCTTCTACGACCATGACTTGCTTATCCATATAGTCGGTGAAATCATCCGTCATATAATCAATGGAAAAGCCGATTGGAGGGCGAGAGGGTACTTGAATGGACTTTAAGACATTGTAACTCACCTCTTGGTCACCAACTCGGATAGTCACTTGCCCACCATCGCAATCGATGAGAGCTCGAGTGTAGATAAGAAAGGTCTTCCTAGAATCAAGGGAACGTTTTGTCTTTCTCTATATCTAAGACATACCAATCAACTGGAAAGGTAAATCGATCAAATCAACCAAAACGTCTTTTAGGATTCTGAAGCTTTCTTAGAGGATCTATCCATGAATTGTAAACTCATAGTAGTGGGTTCTAGAAGACTTTGTAAACCATTTGTTTGCATACTGAGACATTGGCATAAGGCTTATAGAGGCACCTAGATCACACAAAGAATTTGGGAAGACTAGACCTCCCATCAAAACTGTAAGTACAAATTTGCCAGGGTCACCTCTTTTAATTGGTAAGTTTTCATAATTGATCATGGAACAATCCTCACCAATATGCCTTTCCATGCCTGCTAATTTCTTTTTCGAAGACACAACATCCTTGATAAATTTTGTATACTTAGGCATCTCGACTAAGACATCCGACAATGGAAGATTCACCTGAGTATTCTTCAAAAGGTTTAGCACCTTTTCGTACTTCTTATCCTCAATCAAAGGAATGTTGCTCTTTCTCGGTGGAAATGGAAGTTTCTTAAGGTCATCCTCAGAGAAAACCTTTTTCGAGGATGCACCGACTCTGTCTTCAGATCCTTCCAACGAGCAGCTTTTTTGATTTCTCGGTAGTCGGGGATCACCTCCGACTTTCGCTTTTTTTTCGGTCCTCAAAGGATCACCACTTGAGGATCACCAAATTCTTCACCTCTCGGGGATCACCACCTGAGTTTCTCTTCTTGATTGAGGGAGTGTAGGTGCTCAACTTTTCTCCTCGCCTTATCAATGGCGAGGAGGGGCTAGTGGTTTCCGGATGGGAAGGACCACTAACTTGAGTACCGCTCCTAAGATTCATTGCTTGGCCTCCTCCTTACCGTATTGAATTGATGGCACGAGGTCAAGACATTGGCCTTTGTTCAAATCACTGAGCAACTTGACCACCCTTCGGATTCTTCTCGGTGGAATCGGCAACGCCTGGGTCTAGAAGCTAATCGCTTGCTCGGCCATTGCCCAATTTGTCTCTCAAGATTCTTCATCGATCTACTTTGCTCTTCCAACTTAGCCTCAAGATTTGTAGGTTGGGAGAGGGCTTTGAGAGTTTTGGTGATTTGGAGCATAGAGTTGGTGGGCCGACTTTGAAATTGAGAATTTGAATTGGAAGGCCAATTTCGATTGAATTTTTGCGTAGGATTGGAAAAATTCGAGTTTTGATTCTCGATTAAACCCAGGTTTCTATTGAAATTTCGATTCAATTAAAATTCGAGTTGGGATTGAAATTTGAAGATGGATTAAACCCTTGGTTTTGAAAATTGCCTCGACACAGGAAACCGATTGAACCTTTGATTGTTCGGCCATAGAATGCATTCACTTCGCATTCGTCCGTTCATAGGCGTGAATTTAGAAGTGTGCCCCAACTCGTCACAATTTTGACATGTGACTTGATTGTACCGTCCATAGTCATGAAAATGACATTAACTTGATAAGGTGCAGGGGATTAAATTGACATTGGCCATTCATATGGCGGTCGTGACAATTTTTTCGCAATACGGAACACGAGGGTTCTCGCGGAAAAGAGGAAGTTTGATTTATAGGATTGGAAACTTGAGGGAGGCCATGCAGCACTGCGGCATGGCAATCAAACTTTGTAAATTGACTTCCTCAACCTTGGGAGGAGGAGGTGCTCGAATTGCTTGATAAGAGGGGCATAGTTATATTTGGCAATGTCCTCAAACAATGCCCATCCTCATCAAGCGTTTTCTTGTAAATGCCCCTCCGGAAGAGCTATTGACCATGCCTTTTGTAAGCTCGGTCAATCCATCGAAGAATGTATTGACTTGCCTTTCGGTGGCAAGCCATGGTGAGGGGCATTTTCTAAGAAAGGACTTGAATCTCTTCCAACACTCGAAGAAAGATTCATTCTCTTTACGATAGAATGTGAAAATGTCATTTAAGCTTTCAAGTTTGTCTTTGAAGGTGGAAAATATTGACTCAAAACTCCTTTCGAGTTACGCCAGGTGGTGATAGATTCGAGAAGGAGAGAGGTGTACCACTCTTTAGCCTCTCCTTTCAGAGAAAAAGGAAAAGTTTAAGTTTAATAGCATCCTCACTTACTCCTTGGATGCGTGTAGTACCGCATATCTCTAAGAATGTGTGTAAGTGGGTATCGCGGATTCTCGATTGGTAGCCGTGAAAAATTGATGCGTCTTTGCATCATCCGGATAAGTCCTGGCTTGACTCAAAAGTTTGTGCAAGAATGTCATTTGGAATAACAATAGCCGGGTTGACCTTGACTTCGCTGGCATGGCGTGAGTCCGCCAATGTACGTCTATTATCGTGGCCATTATCACAAAATCGGTGATTTCTCTTGCTAGTTGTTCTTCAAGATCTCGCTCGCTCTGTCATCCGAGAACCATGAACGGAAATTCCGCTGTTTGGCCGGACTATGGTTCGCCGGGTCGGTGTATATTAACAAACCCTTTTGACTCGAGTTTGCATAAACGGACCAAAAACAAGTGGAACAAAACCTAAAAACTAAGAAGAGATCAAAGCCTAAACTAAAAATTAAAAGCCTAAAGAGAGGAAAGGAAAAGAAGAAAAGGAAACAAAAGTGTTAAAGAAAACAATACCGGACGGACGTCAAAAGATTGGACGGGCGTCAGATGAAATTGAGGTCGGACGGGCGTTTAGTAATGTAAACGCCGTCGGCGACGAAATCTGAACGGGCGTCAAAAGTTATGGGCGCTGCGTGCTAAGTGAATAAAACGAAGCAAATTGATAATTTTCAATGGACGGGCGCCCAATATCCAGGACGCCCGTTTGCTCACGGAAAACTTAGAACGAGCGAGGAATTTGCAGATAAAGCAAGAAGGGAAGGAAGAAGCGTCGGAAAAAGCGAGAAAATGCGAAGATCTAACTTCAAGAAAAATACTAAGGAAAGTTTTAAACCCTAATTATCTACTTAACAACTACCTAAAACAATTATCAACTAAAAGCGAGAATTTAAAACGGATTAAAAACAGAAAAGCGAAACAAAAACAAACAGAAAAAAAAAAGGAAAACGAAAATAAAAACTAGACAACCGTCCGGTTCCCCGGCAACGGCGCCAAAAACTTGTCACGGATTTTATCAACACAAAATAAACAAGTAATAATCCGGTTAACCTCAAGTATAAGGATCGTAGTATGGAGGCTAATGCCGGGTCGATCTTACGGGGAACTAAACGATTGTGGTTTCTAGTTTTTATCTAACTAACCTATGTCACGATTACTAAGCTAAATAACGGATAAAACTAAACAAATACTGTAAATTAAACTTTAACTAAAACGTAAAACTGGACAGAAGAGATGATCTAAAGCCAGGAAAGATACGGTCGCGAACCAATTTAAACTAACTAATCTAAGATGCGGATAAAAGTAAACTAACTAGACAAATTCAAGCTTTTAAGGATTTAAATCAAATTTATAACGAGCAAACGAGGATTGATCCACCTATCCAACAAGCATTGATTCCCTATCTCGATTATATTGCAGTTTTTATTCAGATTGTGGTTTCACCTTACCTAGACATGAACCCTAATTCCTTAGAAAGTTCATCTATCAATCTATTATCTTCCGATGTGAGATTAACGCGTTTAATAATCAAAGGTGCAAACTTTGTGTTTATAACCTAGTAATCAGACCTATTAACTTCCGTTATTATAGATTCGAATTACTATTCTTATTCATGGTGATCTAGGGTTTATTAAGACTTCCATCAACAATAAACAATCAACACATGCATATCTTCCGATATAAAAGCAAATTAAACATGAATAAACATGAATAAGAAACAACCTTTATTAAAAACTCACGGTATGATCGAAAGAAAACGAAATCAACAATTGTTGGACGGCTTCACAATACTCGTTTGATGAAGCTTTTAGCCTCTGAACATCCTCAAGAACTCAAATTTGCGTAAAAGTACATAGAAAGTAACTAGTGTTTAATCTAAATTAAGAGCATGAAAATAGGAATAAAAAGATGAAAAACGCAGCCTAAAGCCGCCCCTAGGTTTAGGGTTTTGAATAATGTGTGTATGATCTCATATTGTGGAGAAAACAGCCGACTATATATAGATTTTAAAGTCGGTTCGCTAAAGTCGCCACGGACGCCCGTCCTGAAACCTTGAACGCCCGTCCACTCTTCAATAAAACTTGAATCGGCCGCGAGTCGCGACCAGGACGCCGTCCATCCAGCGTCCACTCAGCGTCCAAACTTCACGAATCAAAGATGACACCCTGGACTTTCGTCCAATCAGATCGAGACGCCCGTCCACCTGGACGGAGATATGGACGCCTTGATTTGATATGATCGATTTTGATTTCTTCGATCTTTATCTCTTCTATCTCTATCCCACTTCTTCATTATCTCTTTTATCATCAATTAGCTCGAACTTAATCAACCTTTGATCATCTTTTGAGCCTCCAGCATGTATCTATAACACATAAAAACATCGCAAAATGTAATGATGCTCAAATAATCATAAAATCACAATTAAAACACATAAATCAACCTATTTTGCGATTAACTCTTCTAAAATCTCATTTGCTCAATATATCCATTAAACCCTCGTTTCTTATGCAATTTAGTACAATTACGGGGAAAAATATCATAGAATATAGCATTATAAATCGTATAAATTCACCCTTAACAACGAGGTCTCGAAGGCCCTGTTTAGTTGAAAGATGGCATCTTGGACTGCTGTGGGGTCACACGTGCTTAAAATGATCGGGTACATAGAGAGGCTTGGGAAAGTGGGCCACAAGTTGGAAGCGAGTTGAGTATTGACTTGATTCGCAATCTCTACCGATTCATTCATGATTCGTGATGAACTATCACATGAACAAGATAGATTGCTTGAGCTCGGGCAAAGGGATAAGATCCAATGAATTGCTTGAGCTCATACATACTGATGTATGTGGCCCAATGTCAATTCAAGCCAAAGGAGGATACTCTTATTTTATCACCTTCACTGATGACCATTCTCGCTATGGTTATATATACTTAATGAAGTATAAGTCTGAAGCCTTTGAAAAGTTCAAGGAGTTCAGTAGTGAAGTGGAGAAACAACTAGGTAAAGAAATCAAAACACTTCGATCCGATCGAGGTGGAGAATACCTAGATGGAGAGTTTCAAGACTATTTGAAGGAGAATGGGATTATACCTGAATGGACCCCTCCCGGGACGCCACAGATGAATGGCGTGTTTGAGAGGAGGAACCGCACCTTGTTAGACATGGTGCGATCCATGATGAGCTATGCAGTTCTTCCAAAATCGTTTTGGGGGTATGCTCTTGAAACCGCATCCTATACACTGAACCGAGTTCCATCAAAGATGGTTGAGTCCACTCCCTATGAAGGGTTCAAAGGGAAGAAACCAACACTAGGTTATATGAAACCTTGGGGATGTCGATTTATGTGAAACGGACCATGCACGACAAAGCTGGAACCTAGATCGACAAATGTCTGTTTGTGGGTTATCCTAGGAAACCAAAGGGTACCAATTTTACCATCCCGAGGAACAAAGGTGTTTGTTGCCGGGATCGCCACTTTCAGAAAGAGTTTATTCTCGGATAGGGTCGGTGGGAGTAAGATTGATCTTGAAGAAATTCGAGAACCACTTACGGATAATATCCATTCCGATGGAAGTAGAGGAGACACCACATACAAATGTGACGTCACCCCTCATGTAGACACACTAGCACCTCGAAGATCCACCAGGAACGCCGTGAACTCCGAAAGGTACATCTTTGGCGTGTATCTCATGGAAGATGAGGACCCTAGAACTTATGAGGAAGTGCTATTGAGGCATGACAAAGAGAAATGGCTGGAAGCCATGAATTCTGAAATGGAATCCATTAAAGACAACCAAGTTTGGGACTTAGTTGATCCACCTGAGGGAATAGTTCTCATAGGGTGTAAATGTTAGTAATACCATCCGCAGCGGAAGTGATTTTAAGGATCTAGATCTATAAAATACACGTAATAAAATAACTAGATCTACTCTACAAGGGGGTTGTAGAACATACCTCTTGGATCTCAAAATCCAAGTTGGAGAACCGCAATAGAAAGAACGAACGAAGGTGTGAAGAGCACCACGATCTTCCGTACGTGTGATCCAAGCAACTCCCGGTGGAAGGAAATCCTCGTCTCGAATCCTTCCGATATGCTACCGGAAAAATCTCCAAGATCTTCCTCAACTACCCTTGGCGAAATTTCCTTCCTCTCTAAGAGATGGAAGTCGAAATTTTATTGTGTGTCTAAGGCTTGGGAGAACTCTCTTTATATAGGAGAGTAAAACTTAGCCTCCAAGGATTTAATAATTAATACAAAATCAATTATAATAATCCTATTAAATAAAAGATAATCCCATAATATTCTAGAACAAATCTAGAATAATATTTATCTTTATTTCTTTCCATAAATATTTATCCAATAAATATTTTATGCACATGTCTTATTAATACACAAGAAAACAATTTCTTGTTCCATAAAAAAGAGGGGGGGCGAAAATCATCACATATTGACCTAGTCAATATTAATTTTGCCATTACACAATAATTGGGCTAAGATTATGGAAAATGTCTTTTCCACATATTTAATTATTTAGCCCAACTAATTTAATAGTCCACTAAACAATTAATTCACATATCGTTTTAATAAAGTCCAACAAGAACTAAATTAATATTATTAGGATTCGACGTCCGAGAATAGCTATGCTATATTAGGAGGCACGTCGGGGACCATGGACTAATAATCAGCGGCTCCGATAAATCAAATAAATAATTATCTTACGAACGGAATAATTATATTCGATAAATCAATCACAGGAATATGCCACCATAATCCCGTGACTGCACTCCTCCGATTAAAAGATTATATTTATCTCCTCACGAGAATAATAATAAGCGTCCATTGATATAATCATTACATATGGATTAATCCTCCATAGATCATTCATTCTAAATCGGGAAATTTCCGTTAACCCTTTTAGAACCTCTTATCCTTATTTACCATTAACCCCTAAAGTGATCAATTAGTGCACATAAGCGACTAGTAGCTAATTAGTCAAATGTGAACTCCGGGATCGATCATTTTCTTAGGGCTAACAAATAAAGTGGGCGTCTATCTACTTCCATAAATGGAAGGAATGGATTCCGTATCTCGTGATAACACGGACTACTCACTCAATCCGAGACAATGCCAAGATGGGGTAATTCGGACCACAGACTCGGTGTAATCCTTAACCGTCAAGTCAAACCTCATACTCGATTCAAGCGGTTGGATTGTGATCACCTCGAGATTAAGATATATCCATAAATATGATCATCCATTGATTCGATAAGACTTCTCGACACGGAATTATATCGTGAACTCTAATCAAATCGGTCCAAATTCTATATGATATATCTATCATATATAAATGCCCCATTAGGTTCTCTTAACCGAAAGTCCGGATAAGACAATCACACCTATTGTGTTCAGGCGCATTAATAGCACGTTAAAGGAGAGACCCGATACTCTCGATTAACTTCACTACGGGCTAATTGTATTTTAAGTACATCTTCACTAACTCAATCCTCCCGTGTATATACCATACCTTCGAAGTTAAGTGATTACATAAACGATATACTTAGGGTTTTCTCGTAGTGTAAATACTATTGTCACATCGGTGAATATGAGAATAATAAATATGAATAATAACATCATTTCATTTATTAAATAAAACAATTACAAAATTGTCTTTCGGGCATTACACCTAACAGTAAATGGGTCTTTAAGAGAAAGACCGACATGGACGGTAACGTAACTACCTACAAGGCTAGATTAGTGGCAAAAGGTTATAAGCAAAGACAAGGAGTTGACTATGACGAAACCTTTTCGCCTGTTGCCATGTTAAAAAAACATTAGAATTTTTCTCGCTATTGCAGCGTACCATGATTTAAATCTGGCGGATGGATGTGAAAACGACTTTCCTTAACGGGAACACGCCTCGAGGAAGTGTATATGACACTGACTGAGGTTTCACGACCAATGATATTTGGGATGGTATGTAAACCGCAAAGATCCATTTATGGATTAAAGCAAGCTTCTCGGAGTTGGAATCTTCGCTTTGATGAGATAATCAAAGCAGTTTGATTTCATCAAGAACGAAGATGAGCCCTGTGTTTACAAGAAGGTTAGTGGGAGTGCCATTGTGTTCTTAGTGCTTTATGTAGATGACATATTGCTCATAGGGAATGATGTGCCTATGTTACAATCAGTCAAAGCTTGGTTATCCAAGAACTTCTCAATGTAGGACTTGGGTGATGCAACCTATATTCTAGGAATAAAGATCTATAGAGATAGATCCAAAAGGTTGCTTGGTCTATCGCAATCCACCTATATAGACAAGATGCTGAAGAGATTCAACATGGAGCAGTCCAAGAAAGGATTGCTGCCCATGTCGCATGGGGTCTACCTGTCGAAGGGAATGAGTCCTAAGACAGAGGAGGAAAGAGCACAAATGAGTAAAGTCCCTTATGCTTCGGCAATCGGGTCTATCATGTATGCCATGTTATGCACAAGACCGGATGTCTCGCACCTCTTAGTATGACTAGTAGGTACCGGTCAATCCAGAGATGGTCAGCTGGATTGTCAAAAGAATATCCTCAAGTACTTGAGACGCATACTAGGGATATGTTCTGGTTTTCGGGAATGATGATTTTGTATTACGAGGTTACACGCCCGGTTTAAAGCGACAAGGATGACATTAAGTCACAATCTGGATTTGTTTTCACGCTTAACGGGCGGGCGGTGAGTGGAAGAGTTCCAAGCAGGAGACTACTGCGGACTCTACAACGGAAGCCGAATACATAAGCGACCTCGGAGGCGGCAAAGGAAGCGATTTGGATGAAGAAGTTCATTCATCGAACTTGGTGTGGTTCCTCCATTTGAAGGTCCAGTGCCTGCATCTTTGTGATAATAATGGAGCGATATCTCGATCAAAGGAACCAAGGTCTCATCGAGAAGTCCAAACATGTGCTACTGGTATTTGTCACTTGATTAGAGATAGTAGATAGAGGAGATGTAAAGATAGAGAAAGTCCACACGGATGATAACATAGGTGATCCGTTAACCAAGGCATTGTCTCAAGCTAAGCATGAGAAACATGTTCACTTGCACGGGCTTAGGCATATGGGTGATTGGCTTTAGGCCAAGTGGGAGATTGTTGGAAAGGTGTCCTAAACCCAATCGGGTTGGACCGGATCCGACCGGTCGGGTCATTTCTGATCTATTTAGTTCATGTAATAACTTTATTATGATTAATAAAAGCACTTATGTTATTATATATTGTTTATCTTCATGTTATTTGTTGTATATATATAGTAACATCCTTAGTATCAATCATGATAGAAACCATGATAGTGATTATGGTTGATGAGATCTCTAATCACTATAACAAGGTTGGTACTTAAATGTCTCTAGTCTTATATATTATCAAATGGGACATTGATAGTATAATCAGACTGACACGTATTGGATGTCTTCTATCTTTTAGAAGGTAGGGATAGATCTCGTCTATCGAAGTGTAGGGACACTTGGGTACGCGTGGACGTGTATTAGAGAATGCGTGACGTTAGGTGACCCACTTACATTAAGTGTCACACTATGTGGCGGTTGTGTAATTATCCTTTTGACCGAGTCTTCATGGCATCACGGTGTGGATTGTCATGCTTTGACACTATTGAGATTTCTCCAACCACGGGCGATCATGCGGTAGTGATTGGGTATGATATTGAAGCATGCGGAGTATACATGATTGGTCGTCCGGGAATCGCGTATCCTATGATTGGGATCGAATATCCGAAATGACCTTCTTATAAGGAATGTCTAGCTCTCGAGAATCTTTGCAAAGTGGGAGTAAATGTGTTATTCCGAGAGAGCATGATATCCAGATTATAAGATACGATCGTCAATGTATTGACACTCGAGATACGATCGTATGGATATTATTACAACGATAGGATTGTAAGTTACACGGTAACTGCTTCACATGAAAGGTAGTAGTCATTGCTCTTGACTCTTCCGATGATTGGGGGTCACGGTGTGTTGCTAGACGCTATCCCGTGATCGTTAGGTATGAAGGGCATTTTAGTAAATTGCACTTTGTGTCTACGGCCAACATATTCGGAAGCCTATCGGGTCACACACATATGAACATCGAGTCGGATTAAAATGCGGTTATAGTTGATAACCAAATAAGGAAAGTTTATCTCTAGACTATAAAGGTTATAGTGGTAAATTAATATGGTGGTATTTATTTATTATGAATAAATAAAATACAAGATATTAATTATATATAAATTATATTAATTAAAGAATATTCCGGAAGTCAATTAGTTGACTAATGGGGCGCCACTTTTAAGTGTATGAGATACACTTGGATTGTGCACTTTAATTAATAAAGATTGCCATAATATTAATATAAGATATTAATTGATTTTGGAAAAATAGATTTATGGTAATAAGATAATTATAATCAATATAGGATATTGGCAAAATAAATTATAATTAAAGAGATAAATCAATCTAGTTGATTTTTCTTATTTTATTGGAAAAAGGTTTTCTTCTCCTCCACATCATCATATGGCGCCACCTCCTCACATATAAAAGGAAGTGGGTGTCAAGCTCTTTTGTACATCACAATTGCAAGAGTTCATAATTCTTGTGTAAAATAGAGAGCCTTCCATGGTGAGTTTGTGAGGAAGAAAAGGTCGATCTAGCGGCCGGAGTTTTTCCGATAGCAATCAAGGAGGATTCGGCGAGGGGTTCGTGTGGATTAGCGATAGAGGCCGGACGCGTGGGCGGCTTGCGCGATTGAACTACTCTCCGTTGACGGTCAAAGCGACGATCTAGTAGATCATCAAGGTATAACCGTCAAACTACTTAACGTGTTTATTGCATTAAACGAAGAACGATCTAGAAAAAGGAAATCAAATTTTAAATTCCGCTGCGTTAAACTAGTGATTTCCTAACACCATAGACTTTAAACAAGTCTCAAACAATCACCGGTATGAGGTGATGGTCTCGTCCGATAAAAAACCACAAGCAACCATAGCATTTTAGTAATGATGATTTACACCCTCAAAAGATGCACGAATCATACCATACTTGTTATTTCTAATGGTAGTATCGATTGAACGAAACAGAATCCTCAAAAATTTCATAATCTACGGCTCTACTATCTCTCTAAAGT
The DNA here is from genome assembly GCA_026214975.1 of Gentiana macrophylla. Classification (NCBI taxonomy): domain Eukaryota; kingdom Viridiplantae; phylum Streptophyta; class Magnoliopsida; order Gentianales; family Gentianaceae; genus Gentiana; species Gentiana macrophylla. Next base: position 21,924,443 of record CM047816.1, on the reverse strand, counting down.
ACATGTGGCACCATTCTTTCCATGTCAAATTGAAAATCCCAATAAAACAAGTCATCTTAAGACCGATAAGTACATGTGGCAGCATTCTTTCTATGTCAAATTGATGAAAATCCCAATAAAACAAGTCATCTTAAGACCGATAGATTATTAGTATGTACTACCTCCGTCCCACAAAAAGTGTCCACTTTATATGTTGCATACAGATTAAAAAAACAATTAATGTGTTGTATTTTAAGTAGTGAAGGACATATATACCCTTATCACATAATAAATGTTCTTTTGGAATATGAAATGAATATATAAATATTAAGTGTTATGTTGAATTTAGATTTAGAAACTTAAAAACGCAATCAAAAACGCCATTGATGAAGTTTGAAGCTTCAAGAATTCAAATGAACTAAAAAGCGGGAAAATACAAAGTTTTTGGAATCTCTTCAATTGAGCTTACAATAACAAAATTAAACTGACTAACTAACTCCTAATGTTGCTAATCGAAGTTTATTTAGAGCTGGTGTTCCAGAATTAACAAACTCCAACTGTTTTCTTGCTCATGTGCTCGACGAAATGACTCAAAAAGCCAAAAAACCTTTCTTCACTTATGTACTTCAACACCCCCCTCAAGCTTAAAGGTGGTTGTTGAAACCATGTTGAAGCTTGTCAAAAAAACTTTCTTCACTTATGTATTTCATGTTCCGTGGGATTGGACTGAATGGCATACATATCTTTTAGTGGATAGGCCTGAAGTAATCTGGTGAATGTAGACTTATCAACATGTTTGGTTAGGATGTTTGCTGGCTGATCTTTGTGTTGATTGACTGTGGATTCTGATGGCCGTTTTACAACATAGCCAACTCTGACCGGCAGGGTACCGAGTCGGTTGTACTATAAATGGCGAGCAAGGTTGTATCCCACAGGAAATCTGGTTAAGTACCAAAGTCGGTATCGTTCCTAGTTTAGGTCAACACAGTCTTTGAAAAGGGTGATTTGTCAGATCACCGATTCTACAACCTACTATACAAAACAAAGATTTAAAACTATATAAAAGAGATAGCCAAGCTATGATCCAATCTAATACTCACAAACCCTAGCTAAGCTCAGAGGTGTTTTTGACTTACCTAAACGTTCTCGATGTCACGTAGGGTGTCGTTTCCTAATTCCGAGAATATACATTATTTCAATAATCTACCCTCCTATGTCAGGTTCAACAGTCCGCTGACCGGATTTAACTGACCTAACACGGTCTACGATCAATGAAACGCTCAACAAGTTGATACAAACCTCACACACGAAACCGAATCTGAACAACTCGGTCGGTTTTACAGGGTGATCCTAGAACCCCGGTTCCCGTATCCTCTCGCAAAATACATATATAAAGAGGATACGTGTAATACGATTATCAAATGGCCAATTCAACAAACGTGATTAAGTATAAGTTCTAGAACTACGGTAACATCGAGAGTCAACAGTCAAAACATCAAGAACACCTCAATTAACAAACTAGGGTTCGATTTCGAAGATTATCGCATAACTCGACTATATAACGATTAGCTACTCATTCTAATTACGAAATACAAGAAATCAACAATAAAAGTTAACATGAATCGAGATCGAAAGAAAGAAATCGAAAGAAAATGAAATACCGAATATATTAAGATGTAGAAAATTGATTCTCCGAATGAAATCCTGTCAATAACGCGTCATGCTTTCTTCGAAATCTTCCGAATTACAACAATATACAACAAAACTAAGATAGTCTACCTACAAACTAAGCTAAGCTAAAGAAAATGGAAAAAAATAGTTGCTGTAGACGGACTGAAACAAAAAAATCTATATGAGATGAGGATAGCTAATAATATATATATCAGTATAGTAGTAGTTTAGTTTTATTCGTTGATGTTTCGTCGTCCAACTTTCTTTGTCGTTTCCGTATGGGTGCAATTTTTTTCTTTCTGTTCTCCCCCTTCGCTTTCCCATATTTATTTGTCTCCCCCTTATTGGAGATTGTTTATTTCATCCTTCTTCTCCGAGCTTCTCTGCTTTTCCCCCCAACTTTTCTCCTCTAACTTGTCTTCTCCTCTCTGCTTCTCAGTTGACCTGTTGCTAGGATTGCTAAACGACGCCGTAATGCTCACATCCGGCACCGTTTCTTGCTTACCACAGATCATCGGGTCTACATCGGGTACGTGGCTTCTAGGAATCATTACGGTAGCCTCTCCAGCTGCCCCTCTACCAGAAACGTGTAATGGTCATCTTTCTCCGTTATCGCCTCGGTTGAATTTACTATCGTCGTGGCGTTTACACTTGCCGCTCCTGCTGATACATGCCTCGCCATTGTTCTTCTCCCTTATCAAGGACTGTGATGATTCTTCCACCTCACCATTGCTTCTGCTGCGATATACTCCACACGGCCGGATTTTGGAACTACAGTCCAATGCATCCATCCGAAATTCAGGTTTTGCTCTACTCCTGTCCTAATTCTCTGTCAGAAATTTTATTCCGTCCAAATGAAATTAAATTCCTCCTTCTTCTTGTCTCTTATTTTGTTTTTTTCCTTTTAATATATATATATATATATATATATATATATATATACACACTTGTGGTTTTTCTGAAAATTTGTAAGAAAGAGGTTGAATTCCTTTGTTTTTACTATTTTACGCCAATTGGGTTTGAGGGTTAACTACAAATTTACCACTTAAAGTGAGTTTATGACGAAAAAAAGGCATGATGGCAGATCCCCATCAAACTACAAATTCTTCCATTGTAATCTCCCTGCTTCCTTTTCCTGCTGTATTGTGCACATTCTCTTCTTCTTCTTCTTCTTCATCGTGTTATCAGTACTAATTGTTGTTAATATTCTGAATTAATTAATTGTTGTTACGGCTAGAGACTAAAGTTAGAGCTCTGATTCAAAATTCGCTCAATTCATTTGCAGTTCCAGAGAAATCTATTCCTTTTTTTCCCCTATAGTATTATGTCTGCAAATTTCCCTCAATCTGTGTTCTTATTTTCCCCTCTTTCTTTTGGTTTTCCAGTGTGCATATACATTTGGTTTTTGGTAATTCAAGTGTATGTTCTATTGTGTAGTGTGTAGAGTGAAGAAAATAACACATCGAATAAACTCCAAATGACTTTTGTCCTATGTTCTTTGCCGGTGATTTGGTTTGCTTTGTTGTCAAAATTATTTTTAAATTCATCTTGATTGACGTTGAGTTATTTCAGGCATCAAAATCCCTACCATCCGGACTCTACTCTTTTACGGATATAACTTGACATTTTCTCGGATGATCTGCATGATTGTCGTGTGATGCTTCTATTAATTTGGTTCTTTGCATTTTTGTTAAGAGAATGTATTGGGCTATCCCGACACAGGTGGTTAGGTAAACCTGACATAAATCTTAGATTGATTTAGTGTATAATGTATTTTTTAATGGAAATTTTAGAGTTTAATTTGATTTGCAGGTTGTATACATATTGGATCAAGTACCTGCCTTAGACCACGAGATGCTTAAAAGGATTAAGGAACAAGGACTCGATCTTACGCTATTCTCATTGTTAGTGATATTTCTTGCTTTGATTAACTCAGGTTCATTGAATTAAAATTTCCATCGAAGTAAGATTGACAAGCTCTATTTTTTGGCTTTTGTAGGTGACTAGGTTGCTACCAGAGATCTTTGTGGGAACACTTTAGGGGTGCGGTTTGAGAAGGTGTTTGGAGGCGAGCACTCTCACACAATTACGATTCTGATGCCCTTCATAACTCAGAAGGGTGTTCGCAAATGGATCTCGCATTTGAAGTTTGACCATACATGAAAACATTCAGCGAGGTGAGCTGAGTTCAAAAGATTTTTGAGTCTTTATAACATTATTTATCATCAAAAGTCATTTGTCTTTCTTTACGATATTCTTTCACTTTGAAAGCGGCTAAAAATACGTGTTTGTTTAAATGTTTTGAAAATGTACCATTGCTTATGCTTTGAGAAAACCAAGTATCCAGATTTACGATATTAACCTCAAGAATTTCGATGAGAAGTACCACTTCTCGTGCCAATTCACTATTGATCTCATTGCGATGAACCACACTGATTTCATCATCCCTAGCACCTTCCAAGAAATAGCATGAAGGCAGGTCTCTATATAGATTGCAAAATCAGAACTTTTTCGTTAATATTATCAGATTTTGTCTTAGATTTTTTGACGCACCTTGCTTTCTGTTCTACAGCAAATCCATACGGCTTTCACAGTGTCCGGATTATACAAAGTTGTGCATGGAATCAAAGTTTATCTGACTACAGGTATACACACAACTATGTCATTCTTACATGCCCTCGGTTAACAAAGACTGACTGGTGTATGTTTTATCAGGTTCTTTTGGTTTTGACTACGGCTTACTATAGTGCAACAATGAGACCACTGTTTCTTTTTCACTACTTCTCATACGAAAGCTATTGGTCACACTTATTATTCATTTCCAATCAACGCTCACACTCTACTATACTCTTGCAGGTTTCACTCTACTCTGGAGTACACTCATTCCGTTAAATCAGCAAAACATAGTTTCTTTTACGGTAAGTAGGCAACATTCATTACATATAGAAAGTGAAAAAGAAAATTTATAATGCTTTCAATCTAGATTTTAAAGCCGTCTCTCGAAAACCGGTTTGTGTTTCTTGTATGTTTGCTTTATTTGCTTGTATACTGTACGTGGGATTGTAGATGCTCGTAGCCACACGTAGGGTGTTTCTGCTGATCACAATGCTTTGGTTAATGAGCATGACTAAGGAACTTCTTTCTTTTGTACCCTGTGTGTATTTCTTCAGGTATTCAACGACATATCGCCTCTCTGCAGACGGAGGTATTTCAAATCATGAATGTATTAAAATGCATTAGCTGTTGCTTTGAATTGGTGTTGTTGGTCCTATTTTGTTACGCTTTTATTTTGCTTGATATCGTGGGAGTTTTTTTACTCAAGCTGTGAAATAGTGAGATGCTTTAGATTTTATGATCGATGTGATGATTTTGGATTTATGAAATGGCATGAGAGAGAAAATGTTATGAATTTATAGAAGGGGTCATTTATGGTTATGGAGCTAAAAAAAGACCTTACCATCAATCCAAAAGCGCCTTAGTGTGCTGTTTGTACATGACAACTTTTCATCGGCTATGCTCTCTCTCTTTTGTTCTAAAATCTTTATCATCCTGACGATGTTGTATTTTGATGTTTGTGCAATATTCAGGAGAAGAAATTAGTTGCAAGGATAAAGAAAACAACCAAAATTGGAAATGAGGCAAGCTATTTTTATTTTGTTACATTCATTGAAGCCAGGTTTTATTCTTTGATATACCACGCTTAGATTCTCTGTCTGTCGAGGATTATATGTCACTTTGGCCCGGTTTTTGTCTTGACACAATGCTTCTTTGTGCTTGTCTACATTACGTGTGTATGATCAAAATATTTGTTTGGTGATCTATTTATTTTGCCGAACAACCTTCTTGAAGTTAAGTTTGTATGTCAACATAACATCTTCATGAAGAAAGGTCATTGGTCTCCTGAAGAAGATGCTACACTCAAAGAATATATTAAGGCTTTTAAGTAGTGGAAAATATGGAATGTGTAAAAATTATCTATGTATCTACTAAAGTATGCTTATGGTTTTAGCTCAATTGCATCCTTCCACACTCCTATAAAATAATTAAGCAAAGGAGCTTGAGTCTTTATGTGCATACTACAACTCATCGAGTCTGTATGTGTAATATGTGTAATATGAAGTATCTACCAATGTCATATAACCATTAATGTATCGGCTCTGCAATGTTCGCTCATGCTTCACTCTAACTAATCAGAATGCCACGCAAACCTCTACGTAACAAACAATCACAGCTTGACTCGAGGGCAAAAATCGTGCAACGCACGACCACTCCCCACTAGTATATATATATATATATATATGGAAAGTTTCTTTTTTAACTTCCTTCGTTGCTAAGCAAAGGTAATACATATACAAACAAAAATAATAGTCGGCTGCACATCTCATTGTGCATCACATGTGTTCCCATCAGCCAACCTAATGCAATCACGTGATGTTGGCGGCTGCAGATAATTATCTCCGGATAATTATCTAACACGGTATCGTTTAATAAAAACACGGCATATTACACGTTGCTTTATAAAAACATCCGTTGATCTTGTCATGTGTTTCCGCCGATACTTATCCATTTAGTAAACTAGTTGCAGGCTAAGCTTCGGGCACAAGCTCCAATCGCCGTATCTCGCCTTCCGGACATGCCGAACACCTAATTCCTGGACAAAATCACAACAAATACCACACGTAACCCCTACAGGACACTAGGGTGACCGAGAGTATAATGAATACACCGAAAAAACTCGAGAATTCCGGATTATATGTCCGGATCTCGTAAACACAAACCATGGTGTAAAATTCATCAAAACACAAACAAATGTCTCCGGAAACATATAAAACGAGGTATAAACGGGGTATAAACACATAGAAAATGACAGTCGAGTTGACTCTCATCAGATTCAATATCTTAGCTAGATATTTTTCCGTTACAAATGGCATGTTTTGTCATTTCATGGAAGACAGGTTTTTTACAATATCAAGGCACTTTGACTGTCACAGTATAAGGGTACAACATCAATGTAGGAAATGCGGAAATCTTTGAGTAAATAGAGTAACCATTGTATTTCACAGGCAGTGATTGTCATTGCTCTGTACTCTGCCTCACTAGAACTTCTTGAAACAGTTGGCTACTTTTTAGACTTCCATGAAATCAATGCATCTTCTGAATAAACAAGTATCATATGACATATCTTCTTGTTTTTGTGCACCCTGCCCAATTTGCATCACTAAAAGCTTTCAATTTAATGTTGCCTTTACTAGAGAAGAGTAAACCTTTTCTTGAGGCTGACTTTAGGAATCTAAGGAGCTGTGTCTTTGCTTGTAAGTGTGTTTCATTAGGAGACAGTCAAGAAAGCGACATAATTGTTGCACATGGAAAGAAATATACGGTCTTGTGTTTGAAAGGTAAAGAAGCTTACCAACCAAAGCTTCAGTAGTAAGCATTAGATTCAAGTGAGGCTTTAACATATATTAGATTTTGAGAGGTATGCATAGGTGTAGGCATTGGTTTCTGATCCTGGAATTCAAAATGTTTTAGAGATCAAAGCGTTATTTTCTTTGGTTGATGACTATCCCTTGTTTAGATCTTGCTACTTCAAAACCTAGGAAATATTTTAGGGTTCCCAGATCCTTGATTCTAAAAGCGAGTGTAGAAGATCCTTTAAATGTCAAATTTACGACAGCTGTAGACTTCCTACTATAATATTATCAACATAGACTAGGAGAGCTATGAAGTTATCTCCATGACCTTTTTTTGTAAAGAGGTCGTGATCATTTTGGGATTGTGTGTAACCATTTTCTAGTAATTTACGAGCGGTTTGGCATTCCATTGCCTCTTGGCTTGTGCGAGTCCATAAAGGGATCTATTGAGCTTGCACACACGATAGGAACCAACTTTACAAGTACATTTACATGCTGATTCACCCACGATTATCACATTTCGGCATGTTTCGGGTGAGTTTAGACCCTATTTTGAGTATTAAATGAGGTTTTATTGCACGGCGAGTGATTTGTCGGTTTTCCGTAAACTCGACCTTACTTTAGCATCTTATACTCGGTTTTCCCGAGCACCCGTAGTTTCTTGGGGTTATGCGTTTGCTTGTTGTTTTCATATGGATGCATGACTAGGGTGTCTCGAGGGCCGAAAGGCAAGAATTATGGAGTTTAGAAGTGCCCGTAGCTAAACACGGAGGTTGAAGGTGAAAAAGTGAAGATTTTGGGTCACACGTAGGTCGGACGCCCGTCTGGACACCTTGGACGTCGTTCAATGGCTGTCGGACGGACAAAAACCTCTCATCCGGACGGGCTAACTCTCGGAAATTGGGAAAACTTTGATGAAGAAATTCGTCCGGACGGATGAGATCCAAGCATCCGGACGGACAAGAGCATTTCATCCGGACGGACATCTATGCATCCGTCCGGACACCTGGAAAATCAAGAACAGTCCGGCCGGACATGGCGGATATCCGTACGGACAGAAGACTTTCTATATAAAGCTGCCTCATTTTCTCACAGCCGCAAGCAGAATATAAGGGGAGATAATATTAGATAGGTTAGGCGATTTGGGGCGATTTTCTTCGTTTCTTAGAGTTAGAATTAGTGTTATATATCATTAGAATCCTCTTTCGATCTTCTCTTTGAACCTCTAACTTTTAGCTTCGATCTGTAACATTTCAAGTGACAAGATTTGTTCTTTTGGAGCTCGAATTTGGTAGTTCTTCAAGTAATCGAAATGGGTATGTTTTCTTGTTGTTTTACCATTGTTGTGATGTTTTTCTTCCGTTTGTATTGTTTAGATTCGATTATGAGTAGCTAGATTTGTCGTATGGTCGAACCACGTGAATGCGGGTGAAACACCATTTGAGAGATGAACCGGGAGGTAGTGTAGCGTGTAATTTAACGTTCTAATCGATAATCTACATCACGAAACTTGTTTTGATTGTTTTAATAGCTTTGAATGAGATTGACAACCTTGTTCATTGTTGCACACACGTAGCTTATAAATGTATGTTGCGGCGACGTGTGGGAACGGGGTTTCGGGACCGTAGAAGTTTTGGGCTTGAAAGGTAGTCGACACCTACCCGTGTACTAGATTGATGCCCTAGTCATCAAGTCGGTTCAATCTGGGGTTTGTCCTATGAGTTATCGTTAGGCGGCAAGGTAGAGTAAGGCACACTCCCGGGGCAATCTTTACGAGGTAAAGTAATCCATTTGAAACGTAGTTCGCCATACCTCTTTAATTGTTTAGAATTCCGAGTAGTGTAATCTTTCTTTTACGCAATAGTATAACTTCACACCTATCTGTTTGACTGAGGCGAGTGCTAAGTCAAGCTGTGGTACTCAAAAACCAATCTCTGTGGGTTCGACCTCGGACTCCTCAAGCACTTTATCCTACAATCGACCGGTCCACTTGCCGGTTAGAAAGTAGATTTTGCTAAGGTTTGAGTTTTTACTTGATCGACCGGACCTAGAAAATCTGTTTATCAAGTTGGCGCCGTTGCGGGATTGGCAATGCTTTGATATCACAAAAGTTGATCGAAAGCTTGGGCTTAGGTCGTTTTATTGTTTTCTTGTTGCTTTGTTTTGACTTGCGGTGAAGTACCACACCACCTATTGATGATGTGGTGGTGGCAGAGCTACGTGATTGTTTTCGTGTTGTTTTACGTGATTTTCTGATTGAGCATAAATGGTGGATACTCTCAACAATACAACTTTTATGAAGAAAATCCACCTACCAACCTTGGGCTTTGAGCTTGGTCAAAATCGTATTATCAACCTTATGACCAAGAGCGGGAGTGCGTCCATGGGATGTGGAATGGGCGATGATTATCGATATGATGAGGGTAACTATAATATATAGAATTTGGGGGAAATTGGAACCGAGAATCAACCGGGAAGCGGGGAGGCAATCAAAGCCCGGCATGACTACAATTGGAGCCCAAATCAAGGACAAGGGAATAATCGAATTATGACTCGAACAACCTTGGAATTGGAGCTCTCAAAATCAAGCACTACAATGCAGATTGACCTTGCCTATGCCGAAGAGGCAGAAGTAGGTATTATTCGAGGAGGCGATGGAAAGGGTTTCTATGGCTATGGATGAGGAAGTGTCGGCACATCAATTGATCGATTGGTTGAACCGGATGCTCGTGTTATATAAAGAGGCCGAGGATGCTTTGAAACGGGTGAGGGAGATGCAAGACAAGTTTTCCAGTGAGGAGTATAGGACTGCCTAGCCAATGAAGATTGGCCCCATATAAGATCTGAGGCTATGTTGGATGTCTCGAGGATATCGTGTCTCTCATGACGGCCCGGATGCCGGATCAAAATGAAAAGTCTTGCACACAAGCGGTCCGGGTAGAGCGGTGATATTGACGAGTCAAGTTGCTATAATGAGGTGCTCGTCCCGGAGGATTGATGATTGAGTTGGCTTTATCACCGCCACCCCATTGTAGTATTTGATTATATGAGTTTCCAAGTCCTCCCGAGTGAACTCCCGAATAGTGAGCTGAAAAATGATGATGTTTTGGTAGAGTCCGTGATGCAAAGCGAGTTGGAAGCTAGGAAAAGGAGTTAGTTAGGTTGTTAAGAAAACTCGCGATGGAAATAGGGCGAGAAAGAAAGTCGTCGGTGAAGAGGTTCAGGTGGAGAGTGAGGTTGATGAATCGGCTTTCATGAGGAGATTTTCAGAGCGAGATTGAGATGTAAGAGATTGATATGGGATCGCCCATCACTCCATTAGTTGATGATGTACCATTAAGTCGGTGGAGAATTTTTATGAGTATGCCAAGCCACTTGTAGTGGAGCCTACCTCGATTTTGGGTGAGCCGGAAGCTTTTGGTATTGCCATGCTGCGGGACATGGAGGATACCCATGATTGTAAAGTAAGGGAGGTGGAACTGTTGTCTATCATACCACATCCCGGCGATGACCATCATGACACCTTGACGAGAAGTGCGATAGATTTATTTGAGGTCGCGTCGATCCGGTGGGATTAAAGCGGAGAAGAAGATGGGACGGCTCATTACGCGCTAGCTCGCTAGTGGTTCGAGGTCATGTGGATGAGCCCATTATGTTGACACCCGGATAGATTGGTCATCTTTGATATACCGGTCCCGGATTATTACTCCCTTCCATTATGTGCGGATGAGTTCTACGAGGTTAAGTTCGAAGGGTCCCGGGTGGAAGACACACGTAGAGGTGATAGAGAGGAAATACCACGGTGGTGGGGTGATTCCAAGAAGAAGATGATGAGAGGTTTTGTGAAGAGGATTCCCGAGTTGGGAGGAGGTTGCATCGAGGGCTATGAGAGGTAAGTTTCTAACGAACTCGGTTTTCATGATGCTTGCTATTTGTATTCTTCTTGAGTTGTTGATCTTTTTGAGTTCGGATTTTGGTTGATGGTTTTGATGATACTTGTTTGAAATGAAATAATTGAATTGTCGTTTTGAGTCTTTTATGGTTTGAGTCCGTTTGGTGTCACTTGGTCGAGCCAACGGCGTAAAACAAAGGCGCTCGGTGGGAGGCAACCCACCATTTCTTTGTCATGTTTTGCTTGTTTTGAGGTGATGTTTTTGCTACTTTGCTCTTGATCCGTGGTTGTAAGCCGTAAGGCGCGTACTTCTTCACCTTTTCATGCCTTCTGTGACTATGCCTTGGATTTGACTTGGGTTAAGATTTTATTTTGAGCACGTTTAAGCGTGTTGGTTGTTTATTGTATGGTTGATTCGTGTTTTGACTATCTCTATGCCATATGTTCAAGTCTTACGACGTGGCGAGGTCGTTTATTTTATCACCCCGGATTCTCCCATATTATATGCTTTGTACGCGGACCATGTCCCGTGCATGTATTTCTTGGATGTTTTTCAATGACTAGGGATTCGGGATGGACTACTTTCACGCCCGTTCTACGAGACTTGATCGCGCCGTTTTCCGGGCTCATAAGTTAAGTCTTTCTTTTTTCTTCTCGTTCACACACCGAGGACGGTGCTAGCTTCACTTAAGTGGGGGGGCGACTTAGCTTATTAAACTTGTTCTTAAAAGTATTATGCCGTGATGTGATAAACTTGGTTTTACTCGTTTCCGAGTCGATTTTTAGGCGCGTTTTCAAAATTTTCAAGATTTTAACACCACGTTATATGCATCTTGTTCACAATTGAGTGGTGAAAGGTCTTTAGTTTTGTGAATGTCTCACGGTGAGTCTATATTGTCATGATACGGAACACTTTTTAGTACACGTTTGTGACGGTTATGCTTATCACGATTACTTTACACACTGCACACCCTAGTTTTAGGTGAAATAGAAGGATTGGCCTTGGTAGGAACACGGGATGACAGTTTTGGCGTTCTTTTTACCCTACTTTAGCCAAATAAGCCTGAGCCGAATGTTTGACCTTCGTAGCCCCTCTCACCTTGATAGAATGGTCCGACCACCATTAAGCTTTATAGCCGTTCGTTACTTAGTCGAGAAACCTGCCCCTTGAGCCTTATTTTGGTCACATTCCTTCATTTGACCCTACGAGTGGACTTAGTCTCTTGTTAAACCACACTTGACAAGGCAAGTGTGGGGTAGAGGAGATGTTGTTTTTGAGTCGGGTTGTTGTTTCCTCGTTTTAGAGCTATAAGGAGAGGATGAGCTCAGTGTGGGGCTGGATGCTCGGGTTTCATTTCAAAAAAAAAAAAATTCAAATCAAATAATTGTGTTGTATATAGAAATAAAGGGTTGAAAAAAGGCAATGAGCTTAAAGCAATGATGATGTTAGGGTTGGGATAGTCAGATATGTACTAAGTATTCGAGCTCACCTCGTGACACTTGAAACATAGTCGAGTTTGGCAATGAGTTCGGGTATTTTAGTGTCCTATAGTTCCCAAAGTGTTGAAAATGATCAAAAAGGATTTTGGTGGGTTTGTTTGGTAAAGAAGACGTGGTACGTGTTTGGATTATGTTCACTCGTACTTCTTTTCTCCAGTTTCCCAAATGACCCTTTTCGATTAACGAATTTACCCTAGCCTAACGTTATAACCATTCAAGTCTGCTTTGGACCGTGTTTAACCTTGGTTAGTCCCGATTAGTGGAGATTCTAGGAAGGCGAGGATTGTGTAAAGTCATTTGTCCGGTATTCCAAGCCCGAAATCGTATTAAGCATAAGTCGTCGTCATTCAACACACACTCACTCCGTGTCATGATCCAGTAGAGTCAAAGTAATGCATTCACTTAACTATGTTCTTTTCACCTCGATATTTTGAAATGCATGCATATACCGTAAAGTTGATTCCTTGGTATTGTTTGAGCGCCTAATTTACTCGAGGACGAGTAAAGGCTAAGTGTGGGAGGTGATAGGAACCAACTTTCTGAGTACATTTCACATGCAGTTTGACCCACGATTATCACATTTCTCGGCATGTTTCGGGTGAGTTTAGACCTATTTTGAGTATTAAATGAGGTTTTATTGCACGGCGAGTAGGATCGTCGGTTTCCGTAAACTTGACCTTATTTTAGCATTTTATACTCGTTTTCCGAGCACCCGTAGTTTGCGGGGTTATCGTTTTCTTGTTGTTTTCATATGGATGCGGGACTAGGGTGTCTCGAGGGCCGAAGGCGAGAATTATGGAGTTTAGAAGTGCCGAGGTGAAACACGGAGGTTGAAGGTGAAAAAGTGAAGATTTTGGGTCACGTGGTCGGGCGCCCGTCTGGACACCTTGAGCGTCGCGTTGATGGCGGTCCGGACGGACAAAACCTCTCATTCGGACGGCTAACTCTCTAGAAATTGGGAAAACTTTGATGAAAATTACGTCGGGCCGGACAGATCCAAAGATCCGGACGACGGACGAGAGCATTTCATCCGGACGGACATCTATGCATCCGTCCGGACACTGAAAATCAAGAACATCCGGCGGACATGGTGGATATCCGTGCGGACGAAGACTTTCTATATAAAAGCCGCCTCATTTTCTCACGGCCATAAAGCGAGAATATAAGGGAGATAATATTAGATATGTTAGGCGATTTGGGGCGATTTTCTTCGTTTCTTAGAGTTAGAATTAGTGTTATATATCATTAAAATCCTCTTTCGATCTTCTCTTTGAACCTCTAACTTTTAGCTTCGATCCGTAACATTTCAAGTGACAAGATTTGTTCTTTTGGAGCTCGAATTTGGTAGTTCTTCAAGTAATCGAAATGGGTATGTTTTCTTGTTGTTTTACCATTGTTGTGATGTTTTTCTTCCGTTTGTATTGTTTAGATTCGATTATGAGTAGCTAGATTTGTCGTATGGTGAACCACGTGAATGCGGGTGAAACACCATTAGAGATGAACCGGGAGGAGGTAGTGTAGCGCGTAATTTAACGTTCTAATCGATAATCTACATCACGAAACTTGTTTTGATTGTTTTAATAGCTTTGAATGAGATTGACAACCTTGTTCATTGTTGCACACACGTAGCTTATAAATGTATGTTGCGCGCGTGTGGGAGCGGGGTTTCGGGACCGTAGAAGTTTTGGGCTTGAAAGGTAGTCGACACCTATCCGTGTACTAGATTGGCGCTTACTAGTCATCAAGTCCGGTTCAATCACAGGGTTTGTCCTATGAGTTATCGTTAGGCGGCAAGGTAGAGTAAGGCACACTCCGGGCAATCTTTACGAGGTAAAGTAATCAATTGAAGCGTAGTTCGCCATACCTCTTTTAATTGTTTAGAATTCGAGTAATGTAATCTTTCTTTTACGCAATAGTATAACTTCACACCTATCTGTTTGACCTGAAGCGAGTGATAAGTCAACTGTGGTACTCAAAAACCAATCTCGTGGGTTCGACCTCGGACTCCTCAAGCACAGCCCTCTACAATCGACCCGGTCCTTGCCGGTTAGAAAGTAGATTTTGCTAAGGTTTGAGTTTTACTTGATCGACGGACACTAGAAAATCCGCTTATCACACACTAAGCCATCGCGCCTTCAAGCCATGTGGTGGTCTCACATATACTTCCTCATCAAGATCCCCATGTAAAAAGAATTGTTGACATATCAGCGATGCAACAACCATCCATTTTGTGCATTTAATGCCATAAACAACATGATAGTTGTCTGTTTTGCAACTGATGAAAAGGTTTCAATAAAGTCTATCCCTTCTGTCTTTGTGAATCCTTTAGCCACCAACCTTGCCTTGTAGTGTGATCATGATCAGGTGAAGGATCAATGGTTTGAGTTTTTAATAAATCATTAATGTGATCATCAGTGGTTAACAAAGGTAATGGAAGACAAGGAATAGATTGATCGGATTTAGAAAAGAAAGGAAAAGATGTCTCATGAAATACCACATCCCTAGAGACAGAAACATTTTTGGTGTCAATGTCCAATACTTTATAGCCTTTTATATTAGGTTCAAAACCCAGGAAAACAGAAGGTTTACTCCTGTTGTCAAACTTGTCTATGCCTTGAGCAGCTGTCGAAACAAAACACAAGCATCCAAAGACTTTTAACATATCAAAATTTGGTTCCTTTTTAAGCAAAACTGCATATGGAGTCTTGTTATCTAATAAGGGTGTAGGAGTCATATTTATCAAATGTACAGCATGAACAACACAGTGACCCCAGTATTCTACGGGAATGTTTGATTGAAGCTTTAAAACCCTAGCAACATTTAAAATATGTTGATGCTTCCTTTCAATCAAGCCATTATGTTGAGGTGTCCTAACACAGGACTTCTGATGCACAATTCTCTTAAGTCTATAGAACTGTTTCATACCAAACCCCTGAAGTTACGTGGACAACCAAACTTGTTATAACACTTCTCCACAGTATTTCCCTCTTTACCACAGTAAGTACACTGAGGTTTCTAGGAATTTCCTCTACCTTGATTACCAAATCTTGGATTAACAACAACATTACTATCGATATCTCTGTGACTATTTAAGAATCAATAAATGAAAATATGAATGAGAATTCATATTGTATAGATATACATGTGACATTTAATTTATTAACAAATAAATGAATAGTGTTTTCAAAAAAATAAATAAATAAATGAATAGAGTATCTTTTGTAGTAAAAGTTACAAAATTAACCCAACGACATATACAACAATCACAAAGTACTTTATCATGAATTATGATTTTATGACATGACAAACGATCGTTTGATCCGACCCGATTTACTTGGTTCCACCTTCAACACCTTGACAATCATCTGGCGATTCAACATCAAGAAACACACCAGGAGTCTTCAACTTAAACTTCCTGAGCTTTAAATGATTCGAGCCAAAGCTCGCACTCTTTTTGAACCGTTCGAGATTTAACTTCATGATTATTCTTGTGCAACTTCCCGATTGGCTGGTTTATTGAACCACCACGGGTGTTCTCCATTAATTACAGTCGAAAGAAGTTGCTGAAAAATGTTAAAAAATGAAGAAAGATGAAGAAGATTGACTGGTTTTTGTTTTGTTAATGTTTTGGAGATGTGGGCTGGGGTATTTATAGGTAATGTATATAAGTCAATTAGACTTGGACAAAAAGGAGAAAAAAATAAACATATATATATACTTGATCAATACGTGTCTTGTTTCTATTGATCAACAAGCATATCAGTGATGGCCGACATATTTGAAAAGTTTGTTAAATTGTGGGGCAGAGTCAATGTTGACTTAGCCAAATGTATTTTATAGGCATTGCTTAGATTTATTACAGATTTCTTGGTAGTTTCTTTTCAATATCTTGAAACTATCATATGTTTCTAGTGGTCCACAGGCAGGATTGTGTCATATGGCTATTACTCCACATACATCGACCACAAAATGCAAAACCTCATTCATATAGAATTGCAATCGTATGGTTCATAATTTTTTTGTTTTCTTGGGGATGAGAATTGAATCTCGTTACCTCAGCGCAGGGATTCGATTCACGAGTTATGCACTTGTGTGTGTGCGTCATGTTTCATTTTGGTTAAAAGTATACTGATTCGGTTTGATACTGATTAATGACGATGAATAGAAATCGAACCAAGTTTTCGATTGTTCATAATTGAAAAATTGAAATCGAACCTTTTGTTTGGTAAGCGAATTGAATCGAATTGAAACATTCGATTTGGTTTAGTTCAATTAACCAAAACCGAAATAAATTGTTAACATTCTATTAGGTTATAAGCGGTTCGGTTTTTTATTCGGTCATAAAGGGTTTGGATAGAGGTTCGGTTATAAGCAAATTTTCTTACTTGATTACAATATTTGGTAGTGATTATACAAGTTGGTTTTAAGCGGAGCGTCCAGCTCAGGGACAAGAGTAATTCTATTAGAGAATAGAAAGCGTTCGATGCACGTGACTTTTAGAAACCTTAAAACCATGCAAGTCGGCGTCAAATTAGAGTAATAAATAAATGTGCGGAAGTTCTTTTTGTTTTTGAAAAGACTAGAGGAAGACCTCAAGGTCTTTAATAAAAACACCATCAAGAAGAACACGGTGCTTTCAAACTAGAATTATAAATAACTAAATATAAATGTTAGCATCCATTATAATTCCACATGACCAAATAAGAAACTACTAACTTTTGGAAATCACGCCTTATTCAAGTGCAAACAACAAGCTGAAAACGAAACTAATAAAAGCGGAAAGAACTTCATGACTTCACTCATAAGACATGACATTAATCTATTTCATCCGTTTAAAGAAAAAATTAAAGGCATATAGTAATTAAACTACTTTAAAAGCATAACTTGAGATATGCATAGAAACATGTCCTATTTACTACATTAGTTCATCTTGCACGTCTTGTTCAATTCTACATTAACACTACTTAGCATGTTTATGTTTCTGTCTCGAGTATCCATATTCATGATATTGTTTCAACAAACAATACCACACAGTCCAGTACAACACATACTACCACCTAACATGATGGCATTGTGCAATTTAGGTAATATGGCTAGCCAAACATCCCATATGACACTAAGATCATGATATTCGGTATAATACATGTTTGCAACATGAGTAATTCAACTAGGCATACATCTCACATGATCGTTGATCATGGCACTAAGTACAATACATTGGGTAAGTAATTGGACCTCACCAAGAAAGTCTCGGAAAACACAAAAGGCATGTAGAAGCACATAAATTCTACTCCTTCCGTCACATTTTATTTGTCATGTTTGACTTTTCACATAAATTAAGAAAAGTGTAGTTATTGCTTTGAATCTCATAATGATCTTATATTTTTACATTTATGCCCTTTAAGTAGTTGTTGGAGCATTTAATACTACACACTTTTTATCGTAAATATTGTAAAGAGGACATTTGAATAAATTTGACAATTAATCACAAAGTGGACACTTATTTTTAGGACAAACCAAAAAGAAAAATGGACAAATAAAATGAGGCGGAGGAGTAGTTGAAAGCTATATTTTAGCCTCACGCGATCAATCAAAGACCATAGCAACACCAAACTAACAAGCTATTTCCCTACTCGCTCATAACCAAAACGCAGTAAGAATATTTATAGAATTTCAAGAAAACAAAATAACACTTTGAAAATACCATATACATCACAAAATGGCTATAGCCTAGTTGCGGAGCTTCAATAACGGCATTGTACCGACATGTCTTTGTCGGGAAAGTGATTGTACCGACACCGCTTAGAACTGTTTTCATGATCCACAATTACCCGACATCTACCCTAAACACATAATCATGTCCATATTCGTGCATTTTAACTTTGAAAAAAGTAATAAAACAAAATATTTAAATCAATGATGGATCATTTTTCATACTGGCAGAAATTCTTACCTTATAAGCGAACCAAATTACGAGGCGAACTACGAACAAACATCACTTATACATTGAATATATGTGAATCTACGAAGAAGACATCACTCTAACATGAATACCACAAAAATTTAACCCCCTAACAAGATCAAGGCTAAGAACTAAGCGAGAAAGATTACGTTTCTTACCTTGAAAGATGAATCTCGGTGCAGAAACAACTTATGAAACCAGTTCGCGCCGTTTTCACCACTCTCGGTCCACAAAATGAAACAGAAATGATCAAACCGAGCCCGTAGGCGTTGGGGCAAGTACTTTTAAGGGCTCACGGACGGGAAAGTGGTAAAGGCTTTCTTGAATGAACCAAAAAGCGTGAAATATCTGAAGTCCGGGGCTTTTTGGAGCCTTTTATAGATTTTTCAGATCCTTTGGTGCAGCCCGGATTCTGCTTCATTTTCACAACTTTGATGCGCAAAGCGAACCCAAAAACGATCAAATCGAGCTTGTAGGCGTCGAGGCGCGGCGCTCTCCGAGGGCTCTGGATGGGGAAAGCGGCAAAGGCTTTATTAAAAGAACTAAAAACATGGCTTTGAAGCATTTTCATGGACTTTTCAGACCCATATGTTGTTTTTTAGCTTCTTGTTAGTTTAGAAAAGCTTAAAAAGAAAAGAACAAGTCGACAATTTTGGAAACACGCAAATGCCCTTACTATGAGGTGAGAGGTTTACATAAACAATCCGGTTACATATTTTACTCGGTTTCTCAATTTCACACAACCTAACGCGTTTACAAAAGCACTAAAAATTCATACGATCATGTGGTTCTATCGGCAATGGTTTCAAGTGCATGATTTATACTCACTGGTGAAGTATATTTCAATCTCGGCATTTAAATTTATCCCTATTGAATGTTGTAATCCATATATCATGTATTTTATACATACGATTCAATCAAGAATTTTCAAATACATTATTCTTGCCTAAAATATCTAATTATGTCCTCTCAAAATTTCTCTTATAAATCACAACTCTTCATACACTTACTAAACATCGGCATGCCTTTATTTAGACCGAAAAAACAGCCAAATTGAGGGACATTTGCTTGATATGTGCGCTTGTTAGGAAAAATTTAGTACTTAGAATTTGACAGAGAAGTAGAAACTCCAAGGCACGTTAAGAACGTTGTCTTTTAAGAGATGTTTCCTCCCACACGGTTTTTCACTAAAGGATCAACGAAAATCTTTCCGAGGATACAATAGAGGTGTTTGATTCAAGCGGTGACTTGTTTGAATCAAACCCGATGACACTCAAAGTTGTTCGATGATCTGTCATCAAACTTATGAATTTTCGATGCATACTTGTGCCTTTTATAGTGAAGGTACCCACATAAACGAACGGAGTTACTCACTTGCATGAAAGGGTAGAATCATGATAAAGTTTTTACTCGTTGCGAATCTTGATCGATGAATAAAGTTTTTGGTTGTTTTCCACCCATAGACTTTAAACAAGTCTCAAACAATCACCGTTATGAGGTGATGGTCGCAAATCCGATAAAAAGCCACAAGCAACCATAGCATTTTAGTAATGATGATTTACACCTCAAAAGATGCCACGAATCATACCATACTTGTTATTTCTAATGGTAGTATCGATTGAGCGAAACATAATCCTCGAAAATTTCATAATCTACGGCTCTACTATCTCTACAAAGTACATGTGGCACCCTTTCTTTCCATGTCAAATTGAAAATCCCAATAAAACAAGTCATCTTAAGACCGATAAGTACATGTGGCACCATTCTTTCCATGTCAAATTGAAAATCCCAATAAAACAAGTCATTTTAAGACCGATAGATCATTAGTATGTACTACCTCCAGTCCCACAAAAAGTGTCCACTTTATATGTTGCATCTGATTATAAATAATAATGTGTTGTATTTTAAGTAGTGAAGGACATATATACCTTATCACATAATAAATGTTCTTTTGGAATATCAAAATGAATATATAAATATTAAGTGTTATGTTGAATTTAGATTTAGAAACTTAAAAACATAATAAAACGCCATTCCCAAGTTTGAAGCTTCAAGAATTCAAATGAACTAAAAGCTGGAAAATACAAAGTTTTTGGAATCTCTTCAATTGAGCTTACAATAACAAAATTAAAGCTGACTAACTAACTCCTAATGTTGCTAATCGAAGTTTATCTAGAGCTGGTGTGCCAGAAATTAACAAACTCCAACTGCTTTCTTGCTCATGTGTTCGACAAAATGACTCAAAAAGCCAAAAAACCTTTCTTCACTTATGTACTTCAACACCCCCTCAAGCTTAAAGATGGTTGTTGAAACCATGTTGAAGCTTGTCAAAAAAACTTTCTTCACTTATGTATTTCATGTTCCGTGGGATTGGGTGAATGGCATACATATCTTTTAGCTAGTGGATAGGCTCAAGTAACTCGGTGAATGTAGACTTATCAACAAGTTTGGTTAGGTTGTCTGTGGTGATCTTTGTGTTGATTGACAATGGATTCAGTATCTTAGCTAGATATTTTTCCCTTACAAATGGCATGTTTTGTCATTTCATGGAAGACAGTTTTTACAATATCAAGGGCACTTTTTTGTCATAGTATAAAGGTACAACATCAATGTAGGAAATGTGGAAATCTTTGAGTAAATAGAGTAACCATTGTATTTCATCAGGCATTGAGCTGCCATTTCTCTCAGACTACTGCATCACTAGAACTTGAAAACAGTTGGCTACTTTTAGACTTCCAAGAAATCAATGCATCTTCCGAATAAACCAAGTATCATATGACATATCTTCTTGTTTTTGTGCACCGCCTAACTGCATCACTAAAAGCTTTCAATTTAATGTTGCCTTTACTAGGGAAGAGTAAACCTTTTCTTGAGGCTGACTTTAGGAATCTAAGAGCCTGTGTGTTGCTTGTAAGTGTGTTTCATTAGGGCAAGAAAGCGACTTAATTGTTGCACATGGAAAGAAATATATCTGGTCTTGTGTTTGAAAGGTAAAAAGCTTACCAACCAAGGCTTCGTAGTAAGCAAAGTTGAGGCTTCAACATATGTTAGATTTTGAGAGGTATGCATGGGTGTAGGCATTGGTTTATGATCCTAGAATTCAAAATGTTTTAGAGATCAAAAGCGATTTTCTCTCGGTTGATGACTATCCCTTGTTTAGATCTTGCTACTTCAAAACCTAGGAAATATTTTAGGATTCCTGGATCCTTGATTCTAAAATCGAGTGTAGAAGATCCTTTAAATGTCAAATTTCCGACAAGCTGTAGACTTCCTACTATAATATTATCAACATAGACTAGGAGAGCTATGAAGTTATCTCCATGACCTTTTGTAAAGAGGCTTTGATCATTTTGGGATTGTGTGTAACCATCTTCTAGTAATTTACGAGCCAGATTTGGCATTCCATTGTCTAATACGGCTTGTCCGAGTCCACAAAGGGATCTATTGAGCTTGCACACTCAAGCCATCCGCCTTCAAGCCATGTGGTGGTCTCATATATACTTCCTCATCAAGATCCCCATGCAAAAAGCATTGTTGACATCTAGTTGATGCAACAACCATCCCTTTGATAAGCTAATGCCATAAATGACTGAGAAGTTGTCTCTGTTTTGCAAGCCGTGAAAAAGGTTTCAATAAGGTCTATCCATTACATACCTGTGAATCCTTTAGCCACCAACCTTGCCTATGTATTTCTCTATAGATCCATCGATTTTCTCTTTATCCTATATCTCATTTGCACCCTATGGGTTTGATATTCTTTTGGTTGCTTGACTAATGTCCAAGTGTTTGTCATTTGCAATGCTTCCGCCTCCAAATCCATTGCTTGTTGCCATCTAAGACTCAGAATCGCCTCATTGAAAGTGTTTGGTTCTCTTATCTTCACCGATATTGCCAATGAAACCTTGATAACTAGATGAAACATTAGCATAAGATATCACAAAGTATCAATTGTATTGTATGATGTTCTTTGACATGATTTGTCTGGTAACATAATCATTCAAATAGATAGAGTAGATCTAGTCCTATTGGACCACGTGATTTTGTGGAAGAATATCACCGATAAGAAGTGTGGTTTTATGAAATAACATCATCACCAAGAGTATGTGATGTAGTAGTGTGATCAATGTGGTGATCATGATCAGGTGAAGGATCAATGGTTTGAGTTTGTAATAAATCATTAATGTGATCATTGATGGTTAACAAAGGTAATGGAAGACAAAGAATAGACTGATTGGATTTAGAAGAGAAAGGAAAAGATGTCTCATGAAATACCACATCCCTAGAAACAGAAACATTTTTGGTGTCAATGTCCAATACTTTATAGCCTTTTATATTAGGTTCAAAACCTGTGAAGGCTTACTCCTGTTGTCAAACTTGTCTCGCCTTGAGCAGTTTGTCGAAACAAAACACAAGCATCCAAAGACTTTTAACACATATAAACTGGTTCCTTTTATGCAAAATCGCATATGAGTCTTCATTATCGATGGCGACAAATTGTCAATCATTATTATGACATTTTACCCTAATATTGATAACACTTTGAGCATTATTGTACCAATTCAAGTCATAATTACTTAGTTTTATCAAAATATATAAGTAGTAAAT